>CM054118.1:51252617-51907117 GCA_028673005.1 Tanypteryx hageni | reverse complement strand
CTGTATTGGTTGGGCAAGTTACTAAGCCCACACGCTGCCGTGGTCGGCCTCTGTGGCGGGTTTTGCAACCTTTTATAAAGTACCCGGCCGGCGTACTAAGGGTTGAGTATTTTTCGCCAGACTACCTGCTGTGTGTGTGTGTAGTTATTTTCAACATTCCACCAAGTCAAATGCCAGCAAGCTATGCACGTAACACAGCACGTTGGAATGCCGATAGTTGATCGAAGCCAAAAGATAGCAATAGTAACCGATTCAGCAATAGTTTGGGAAGGTTTTATTTTTCCCCATGGTGTTTAGAAAAGATCTTAGAACTCGCTCGGTTCTATTAATTTTCATAGCGGTCGATAACAAATATGATAGTAGAAAGTAGTTGGTGTGGTTTTGAAGGAAACGGATAAAAAATAGTTCGCCTAACATGAATGCTCAGGCAACCTATAGCCTGGATTATCAATTAGTTTTATACGTTCTGTATGTACAGACAAATTCGTAATGATTGGGGATGGCTCCAATTGATTGGAATTATTATTTTGATCCAGGAGGCTGAAATCGTCTACCGTGCAGGACTTGACGCGAGACTTTGGCGAGCCACGCTTTGTTTTAATTAGGAATTCAATGCGATCGAACAATACACTTGTTTTACTAACAATAAACATCTTCGATCTTGTAAACAGAGTCATCGTCTTAGAAGAAATAATTGACTGAATAGTTAAACTTCAACTTGCGAAATAGTTCAAGCCATATTGAAAGTCTGTATTCGCCAGAACCGATTTTAACACGTACCAGTGTTCTGAATATTCGATTTTTCGTGATTTTACGAATAATAGAGGCGTCTAAGCACCATTGCTGGTCTTTAAAGTAGAATAAAATGAAAATGGGAATGGCTAGAGGAGTGCCGACTGGTCGCTAATTTAAATCCTCTAGAAGTCTAGAGAAATATGCATGAGAAATATTCGGAATAATTGAGACGCCAGCTTATTCAGGCAAGAGAGACCGAAATAATAAAAGATAAATTGTAGGTCGGAGCGATATATAGAATCTATTTTCCGAAAATCATTAGAGAGAGCCTCTCTATTTTGGAGAAGGTAGAGAGCGGCGATAAATGATGCTCCAGATCAGCACTGTTTAAATGAAAGTGCTTCAGTGCTTCGGGTAAATATATAATTGTTTGTATGACATATCTTGTGAATTTTACTTGATTGCATAACATTGCCGTCAATAAGTACTTCTACACTGCGTATTCTACTAGCACAACTAATCCATTAGAAATATCATCTGATTTTTCCCGTTAAAATTTATTTTAGATTATACTATCCGAAACATCGACATTGAAGCTTGAGATTAAGCAATTTTTAATGCCGAATGTGGCAATTTCAGTAGCAAATTTGATTACTTATAGCAGGAATCATTTTACCTTCTTTTAAGGGTGATGTTATTGGGATTCGTTGGTATAATCATTTTGGTGTAAGAGTGTCATACGTATATTCAATCATTCGGTATTCTCTTATTATGGCGGTATTATCATCATATTTTGTGCAAATCCTACTCGGACAAGATTCATAGCATAGTGATATGTATCTCATAACGCCGAAGTTTAGGATTTTCAGCTTTTTCAATTGAATTGTTAATTTAAAAAAACTTTATAATCTGATTATGTTTTCCGTCTAGTAACATTACATTTTTACATTACTAGTGGCCTTCCGGGTTTAATTTGATGATGAAATTAAACAAATATTGATAATCATAAACATATGGCGGCAATATAAAAATTGTAATTATTGTAATTAGTAAAGAAAAAAAATTGAATAGAACGAAAATTTTGCGTCCGTCAGTCTTTTTTTGGTAAGAGATGAAAGGCTACCTATATGGAAAGCATTTTCATTAACGTGGATTTCAAAAGAAGGACGTATAGAAGATTCCATGTGACTCTCTTCGGTATTCTCCTCGAATGGAGTAACTAAGCGTACGACTTGTAGTACGCCTCGAAAATAACGTAGAGATTTCATTCCGTTGTTACTTTTCCGGTGGATTGTCGCTTTACTTTTATTTTCGGCGATCTTATGTTCCGTCTTTGCTAATTATCTGTGTACGAAACCTCTTCTGCCTGTACTTCAAAATCTGTTTATTTCCATATGCCTTTTGTCTTCCAACAATCCTTCGATATCCTCTCTCATTCCATTATTGCTCAAAGAGTTTGTTCTGTCTAAGTTTAATCACAATATAGTATTTAAATGAGAAATTTTAAGAGTTAGTTGGAGCCAGTTAGACCGGACTAGCGAGATTTTGCTGTAGTTTTTACCGTGCGACATCATTCATCGACTATTGCACCCTTTACGTTTATTCTATTAGTTTTTATTTGGACCCATTTGGATTAATTTTAATTGAAAATATCAGCAAGAAAAAAAACAGAATTTAAAAATATTTCTGAAAACAAATCTCCATTTCATCTTGAAAATCGTAAGAAAATAACTCCGAAATAATTGATTTTATTTCCGTCGTTGAATAATTTAAAATGAATTCCAAATAATGCCTCCAAAATTGATAATATATTAGAAAAATAGAATATAATAGAAAATATTTTTCTGATTGACTCCATTTTTCTGCATTTGATCACGTGGGGCAAATATAGCCTCGAAGTATAAAATGCACTTCTTTCATTTCTTTACTCTAGAGCATTTTATTTTTCTGTCCTATCTAATAGCTGCATCTAATTGGTATCACCAACGAAGAAACGCATTTAAATTAATATGAATATAAATGGGTAACAATTTTTATTTTGAATCCAAATAGAAAAAAAGGATATCAATGCTTAATATAGATAACCTTAAAAGTCCTTTTTTCTCACTTGGTTTATATACAACAATAGCTATATGATTTTTAGACAAAATTTTATTCATAAAAAAAGAAAAATAAGAGCTCCACTGCCAAGATTTTAAACGAAAACATTTGGCCCTCCAATCGCAGTTTTTGGGATCTTTGGACCTCAGCTCTGATTAAAACAAACCCTTTCCAAAACTAAAATAACGAAAATATCCCTCAGACTGTTCAATTAGACTTTAAATGTCATGTACGTGGAATTCTGGAGTTAGCAGATGTTGGGAGAAGCAAAAGGGGGAAAACGAAGAGGAGACCGAGGTGGAGAGAGAGAGAGGGGGGAGGGAAGAGAGAGAGGGGGGGAGGAGAGAGAGAGAGAGAGAGAAAGAAACGGAAGCACATCTAGATGCACGTGGATTGGCTGCTTTTTGGTTTCGTTTCAGACCAACACAGCGGCGGCGGCTACCGGGTTAGTCCTCGGGCAACAACTCGACCCCGCTGTGACTCTCCCTATTCCTCTCTCTCTCCCTCTCCACCTCCATCCTCGGAACTCAACCCTCTCCCTCTCTTCCTCCATCCTCTTCACTCCTTCATATTCCAACGACCACCCACCCACCTCCTGCTACGGCACCAGAGGCCTCCATCTGTCTAACACCATCGCCTCCTTCGGCTGCCGCCCATCTCAATTTCAAATGAGATTTGCCACCGAATATAATCCATCCCCACCCGCACACACACACAACAGTCGATTCCCTACGCTTCTCCTCCCCCTTCTACGCACTTTCTTTTTTATATTCTTCGGATCTAACACTATCTCCCACCCTTTCTTCACCGTCTATCCTCCTTAATCATAACGTAAGTTAGTTTAGTAATATCGCTGTTCAGTTTATACTCGATCTGTCTTAACCTGCATCCTCCTCTCTCTATTTCTCTTTATAATTTTTGTAACTTTTTAGCATTGTTCTAATCGTTTCTGACTCTGTTCCGCTTTTTCCGCCTTTTTCTCCCTATGTTTTCCTCTATTTGCATATTTTTATCCCTTTATGATTACTTGCTTCTGCTTACCGATGTACTTTTTCGCTACCTTCTCCTGCTTCCCATTTTGTCACGTCGATTATCTCTACTGTTATTTCTAACTCATCCTTTCTCTACTTTGCCTATCTACCATTTTCCAGCTTTTTATTTACATAAAATATCAAAAGACAGCATTAATTTTCTAACCATTACTCGTCAATCTAACCTTTAAATATTATATATATTTATGTATACTTACATGAATGTAGGCTTATACATATTTGCAAAATTAAAGGTGTGGGTGCTGATCTAAGTTTTATCCATTCTGTATAGTTTTGCTTTATATGCATATGCATTGCTTATTAACTTTTCACGCAGACGTGGCAGGTTTCTCAAAGCATCTTTCTTATCTTTCCTTGCACAGATGTTTTTTATATTAATTCTATAGTACAAGTATATTTTAGTCAGAAAAAATGCCATTTTTTACCACCACGTATAAGAATGCGTGTTTATTTTTTACGTAAAAAAAGAAAGTCGAGCGCATCGATTTCATTTCACTATAAATTTACGAGGAAAAAAACTTGCTATATGTTATCGATGTTACGAATTTCTTTCAAAAGTCTACACCTTAGGATTTTTATCTCCGTAATGACCTTACTGTCTGTTAATATTGAAAAGAGAATCTCAAAACCTTGACAAGAAATAAGAGGAGCAGTTATACAGGTTCTCCGTGTAGGGGGCGGCGGTATCGAGGCTGAGGTGAAGACGGGGATGAAAAAGGAAGGAAGGGGACGTTGACGAATCGCGGAGCTTCTAGGTTACCATATTTAAGAATATTCTTTTGAAGTCGGACTGCGATATAGAGTGAGTTGAAGAATGGGGAGTTAGAGACAGACGGAGGAGGATATAGGGAGTGGAAAAACGGAAAAGTCGTAGGCATAGGGTGAGAGGAGTCGGGGAAAGATGGAAGAGAAGGGCAATAGGATGATCAGTGGAGGAACAAGATAAATAGACGATAGAAATGAGTTACTGAGAGAGGAGAAAAAACGTAAATGGAGGAGATAGGGCTAGCGGATTCGCCTTTCAAGTCACCATTTAATCCGTAAAACTATTATTTAATCAGTTTAAGTGAAAATAATAGAAGCAAAAATTATTCTATGCATCTATATAATTACGATTTTTTCATTATTAATCTATCTGTTTGTGTATTTAATATAAGTCATTACCTTGCATAGGTTTTTTCACTTGTTAAATTGAGGCTTTTTCGCCCACCTCTTCGAGAAAATCTTGCATCAGTAAGGTAGAGGAAAAGAAGATGAAATATTTCTTAATTGTTACTTCCGGTAACTTTTACCCTGTTATATGCGAATTTTACTCGATACTTTCATGGCTGTAGGAGTTGCCTATGACGTCCTTTGTATTAAATGCTTAATTATTTTCGCCGCTATCATTTAATTGTTTTTAGCTTTCGTAGGAAAACGGATTTATAGCTACAATCTACTTATTGCAGATGTTTCGAAACGATAAAAAAATTTTCGAATCCTAAGAAGAATCGATCCCACTAACGATCATTTGCTACCATAAGAAGAATGCGTAAATGCCCAGCGCTCCAAGCGAGCTCGCGTAATGATAAATAGCCTGTTTGACGCGTGAAAACGATTTTTTTTTATCTCTTCGTATTTATAGCACAACCGTTTTCCAACGCTGGTCCAGAAATTGCGGGAAAGAAGAGAGAGACCTGTGATTGAAAAGATATATTTCGGAACAGAACAGAGCGAAGACAGAGAGGGAGGGAGGACTCTGGGAAGAGGAAGACCAAAAGGAAGGAGAAGGGGGAGAGAGATAGGAGAGATAAGCCGTGGTTGGAACAAAGCGGGAAGATATAGCGGTGAGCGAGAGAAGAGAAAAGATTAGGAGATCGTGGGAGTTGGGGCAAGGAGAGAGAGAGAGCGATGGAGGAGCACGAAGGTCGATCCCAGAGGCCTTCCAAAAACCCTCACCAAAAGCGCCGCTGGGTCTGCCTTTTCTGCCTGTCCCCACCCACCCACCAACCTCCATTTTACACTAGACGAATAAGAGAGAGAGCAGTAAGGGTTGGCCCAGATCTTACGTGGGGATCGTCTCCTAAAACTTCCCTTACCTCCTGTCTCCTCCAAATATCACCCAGTCCCCTCACAGTACATCAATCCTTCCCCAGTTTTTCCGCTATTTCCCCTCTTTTTCCCCTTTAACCCCTCTGGGCACGCATGAATTCCTCTACCGACTTCCGTTCAGAATGGATGTTGCATCCGAGGGTCCAAACCACGCATTCGAACTCCGCCGAGGGCAATTTTCGAAAATCGCCGATCGGATGGAGAAAGATGGAATTACGGATGCCGGCGAATGAGGTTTTTAATTTGATAAGTCTCATTCTGGTGAGGGTTGAAACATTTTTCGAGAGTCATAATTAGGAACTAGGGGATCGTACGTTGAGAACTGATTTAAAATGTACCCGAATAGCATTATCGGATAGTAACTGGGTAACTGTCTGTATAAAAACCGCTCGTCGTACCTACTCCATATTACCGGTCGGGATACTTATGTTCTTTCAATGAATTGGGCCAAAGGAAAGGCTATAATTTTGAAATAATTAAATTATGAAGCTTGAAGAAATTAAAAATATGAAACATGGATTATAACTGTCTCAGCATCTCTTGTTTCAGGCATTAATGGCGATATAGATTTCTTGCCTAACTTGTAAAAAGTTTTAGTAACTTGAATGTCAAACTTGCTGCTCGATCATAGCCATTCTGGTGTCCCTATGTTTACACACATAAAATAAACGAAATGTCAAACATTTTTACCAGCAAACGGGATTTTTTCCTGCCATTAAGACATATTAAGGCTCTCTTAAATATTGCGGATAGTAAAAGTTTGTGCATTTGATAAGAAAGATTAAAAAAACACCTATAATGTGAATGCGACATTCATGAAACTAATATCGGGTCAATGTGGCTCTTTTGCATGATTTTTAAGTATCTTCAAGCAACATATGCCGTTTTTCCTGTTCTCTTATTAAGACATCGTAGAAAAACTATCTTCCAAAACAAAGATCTTGAGTTTAACACTCCCATAGGCATGGATGCTTGTGTTCGTCATTATTACTGGAGATGGGCAAGTTTTAATACTCACAATGTACTTTTTCTTGCAGTGTTTACTTTGCTATCATTAATAAATTAAAAAGTTACGCCCTAGCAAAGTTTAGCAAATAAACTATCGCTATAGCTCTGACTGTTAGTAGCATCATGTATGTATAACTTTACTTTATATGCAATGATTATTTTAGAATGAAATTTTTTTAAAGAAGAAGTTCATATTTTTTATTATTCTCTATCTTTCTCTATGTTGATAGGCTTAAAACTCGCTGGTATCGGAGCAAACTGGTCTTAAAATTCTTTGACATCGAATTTTAAAGTATAAAAATTTTGGTGACTTTAAATCTCGCTTACATAACATGCTACGATTCTTTGGTATGCAATGTATTAGCGTACATTTATGCTCATAAATTTCTGGTTAGAGTCTTGCTTATCGAAATAATACAGATCTTAAAGATATTAAAATTAAAGAATCTTTCGTAGTTTTGTAACGTTTTAGTGTTCTACAGCTATATGAATATGAAAGATGAAAGCGAAACTTTACGTCCATCAAAACATTAAGACGGTAATATTAACTGATATTGAACTTTAATGGAAAAGGAAGATGTGTGATGAATAGGTAACAGTATTCGGAGAAATAAAGCTGGAATAAATTAGCGAGAGGGTGATTCGGGCGAAAACATGCAACGATGATTTGGTAAAGAAATGCAACATTGAGGAAAGATTTCATAATGTGAATTCAAATTGTATAAAATATAATTTTCCCGTATAGTAACTCAAAATGTTATTTTATAGCTCTAAAATGCCATCAAGCTTCGTACCTTAAAATTCTTATACTCACAGCTTTAAATCCTCATAAATTTCAATCAAGTGCAATGCATAAATGGAAAAAAATCATCTTTACACTGTATTAACCAATAATTTTCGAAATTTGAGCGGTCGGTCATTTTCGAAAATTTTCCTCTATGAATGAGGATGTTGATTCTGTTGGCAAATTTAGGCAAGTAGGTAGCATAAAAGGGAAAGAGAAGAAACTGAATAAAATGGGGGAGAGAGAGGAGCGAAAGACAAGTAAGGATAGTGAAGAGGGATGTAGAGTACGTGAGGAAGAGGTCGGAGGAGCAGAAGGAAGAGCGGAATAGAAAAGAGACCGAGAGAGAGAGAGGGAGGGAGAGGGACGTGGGTGGGAGGCAGAAAGGGTCCAGGAAAAGAAGGGAGTGAGATTTTTATCTCTACGTAGCCACGGGCAGATATGTTACGCTCCGGATACCCATCACCTTAAAAACTCCTCCCAAACGAGACTCCTTTATTTCATATAATTTCATAGCGCTCACTCTCTCTCTCTCTCTCTTATCCGCTCTCTCTCTCCCCCTCTCAGCTCCTCTACCTGCGACAAAAGGTCGGGTCTCCTCTCACTCTCATTCTCCTCCCTCTCCCTGCATATCTCCCTCTTTTCCCCTCTCCCGACCTCTCTCCGGTCCTCTCTCCCGACTACTCCCCCTCTCTCATTCTCTTTCTCCCTTTTCTTCTTTTCTCTGTTCCTCTCAGCTTTTCTCCATCTTTCTCTCCCCGTTTCTCCAGTCGCGTTTCTCTACATCCTACTATATTCTCTTTCCCGGTTATCCGCTCTATTCCTATTCTGTCCCTCCTCTCTTTCTCTCCTCCCCTCCCTCACTCTTGCCGCCTCTCTCTAGAGAAAAGGGAGGCCATGCTGAGGAGGGTGAGGGTTTCACTTTTTTTGGGTAGGGAGACTGGAAAGTAAGCGAGGCGGGAGACCAGTAACGATTGAAGGTTTCCCTCCAGAAGACCCGTGTTTCGAGACGTTTACGAGAAATGACGAGCACGCTTAAACTCTTCATTACGAGCGTTTGTGCGAGTTAAGGGGGGGTTTCGAAAAGGATGACGCTCCGGAGGGATGAAGCATCGGGTTGTCGCGACCGACCTTACGGGTCCACGGGCTAACTTAAAAATTGGCGAAATAGGAGGGAAAATTGAGGGACTTTCTCTTGTCTCCGCAATCCCCAACGGTTCTTTTGTGCATCGCCCCTTCCCCTCGTCCTAATAGTATGTACCTTCAATGACCTCCCTCGCCGTAGCAAATTGAACCGATTTAATCGGCATTCCTGCGCTATATGGCGTACGGCGAAGGGGAGAATATCTTCGTGAGTCGATTCTTTAAAAAGAAGAAAGAGTCGCAGTTTCACTAGTGCTCTTTGTTTCTGCAGTTACTTAAATACGTGTAGAAATGAATATGAAATAGGAAGCTATATCCGTTTAAAAATTTACCAATCAGTCCCTTAAAATGAACCCATTCCAACACAAACGTTCGTATTTATTGTTCCTTTCTCCGGACTCGTCATTCAAAATTCCATTTCGTAATGTGGGTTCCTCATTGTAAGTTTGTAAAATATCACAATCTCAAAATATGATATTTAGAGCTCTTTAAATTCAATCGGTCATTGTTTTCGATTTTTAATTTTATTATGTTTGCCAGTTAGCAATTTTCCCTTTTCCACATCTAATATACACAAACACGAGAGATTAGCCCTTAAAAGCCTGATTTTTTCTGCGTATACTTGAACCTATCTCGTCGGCTGCATCCTGTTACAGAATGACTCGGCATACCTTCTGTATTTCAGCAGGTATTCAAAGAACCAATCATATAGTTTTCCTTAATACCGGAAACCTTAAATCTACTCAATTAACGTCAGCTGTATTATTAACTGAATATATGCAGCGTAGTGTGACCTAATGGTCACGCTGGGCTTATAAGGGCGGCATTTCGAGTTTAACCCGAAGAAGAAATTAAAAGATGGAAAATCAGAGAATAAATGCAGCCAAAATATAATAAGTTATAATTTTGTAAAGATAAAACTGTGGGATAAAACGAATGGAGATATCGTGACCGCCCGCCCCCGAGATCGCTCAGGATAGTGGGCTAAATGGGAGTGCACCAATAAAACAAGTTGTTTCGTATCCTGTTGTCGACATCAGCGTAAACCGAACACTCACTAATGCCGGTGGCTGGTTTGAACCTCCTAACCCGGCATTGGTAGACAGGAAATCGCCCACTACTCCACCAGTTTGACGCCAAAAACCTTGGTGTGACTTGCAGTCGCTCTTCCTATAGGTGATAGTGTGTGAGTATGAGACGAGGAGTGTTTTCCTTACGGTATAATCGAGTTTCATTGCTACTTTCTATCGAAGACAGTATTAAGCGGAAGACAATTTCAGTTGATACAATTTCGGGGTTAACGATTTATTTAAAGCAATAAATATCATTAAACGTAAACTTTTAAATACTTTTCCAGATAAAATGGAAAATTCCCTTCTATATCAATGGTAATTTTACTGATAATTTGACGATCTATCGTACATAGGCCAAATGTTGCATTCTGAGTTTTGGTCACAATTTCAATTCATCGAATTACACTAGGGATGGACACAAAACTGAAACCATTTTAATACAAACGCCCAACATATCAAACAAAGAGTGATGATTGCCGTGATTACTTTGGATAACATTTCAGCTATCGTCAATATACCTTAGTATTGTCTCAGAAAGAAGCAACTAATGGCTTTGCGACTACTAAACTCAGTATGCATTACAACATATAAATATTAAAATTGCCCAATTTCGGTCCTGACGGAATATCAGCAAATAGCAGATCTAGATCATGCGGAAGATAGGTGTTTTGCCGTCTTACTTGATACAATTAGAGACAATAATACTAGCTGTTGTTGGAAACTTCTTCCACGAGAGGAGAATTTAGTCTTGGAGACCGGGATGATTGAAGGACTTGCGGCGAAAGGAAATCGTGATAACCTAGTTTTGTGAAAGTGAGGTGGTTCCCCTCGGAGATCCTGAGATTTTCAGTATATATTTCACTTTGCAAAACATTGTTTTTCGTTTTAACACTCTTGTTTGCCTTTGGATATACTGCAATTTTTTATGTAATGAAATTATTAGTGTTTTCAGTCGTGAAGAACGAAAAACAACACGGATTGCCTTTAAACTTTTACCAGATTTTTCATCAGGATTACTTGAATTTGCCAATAATTTTTGGCAAAAAACGTGTTTCCAACTGATTTGTATATTCGAGGAATGATTTATTAAAATATCATTTGTTTGATTTAATTCAAATTGCTTTGTATTTCTACCGATATCTAGCTTTATGCTACAAAATCTGTAAATTGTTTCTTGAGGTACTCGCGCAGTCATACTTATAAGTTGCTCTTACAAATGGTGGTGTACCGCATTCGTGTTTAGTAAAAAGTAAATAATCAACCCATCGTCAGTATCTGCTAGTTCCAATCGACTAAATATTACAGGCAAATGAGTAATTGTGCCTCAAGTCAGATGAGTCGTATTTCTTTGGCCGTTTTTAGGGAGGGCTCTCTCTCTACCGAGTCCAATGACATTGACAAAATGAGTAACTCTGGGGAAATGAATAATTTCAGGCATTTGGTGCGAAATAGAACCCTCAAGCGGTCCTCGGATTTTATTTTCATAATCTAAAACGGGAAACATTATATATATATATATATATATATATATATATATATATATATATATATATATATATATATATGTATGTATGTATCTCTAAGTTTGGCAGTTAATGAAATTTGTTTACAGTTCCATACTGCGTTGAAGCCATTAATCATAAATTTTCTGTATCGCATCCAATATGATTAAATATAAAACATCCTAAAAGCGTTTCTTTTAAATTATCAAAATTGATATCCCAACCGAATCATATAAAAAAAGTTAGAGGTATTTAAAAATGCAGAGAGTTGTGTTGAAATTTTTTTTATAAATCGTTAACAGCACTTTTTGAGTGATGTTTAATTTATTGAAATGAATCCCGTGAGTGGAAATTTTGTACATAAATAACTAGGAATGCGCTTGCAAGAAGTTTGAATGAAGGACGGGTAAAAATCGAAATCTACGTCGGACGCTCCTGCCCTCTGCAGGGAATTCGAAGAGCTATTCGCGCTTTAGTCTGCCTGCGGCGCTAGCGCCATCGCACATTGCGGCAGTAGAGGAAGGCTCGAACACCGCGCTGCCTCCCAATTGCGCATCTAATTCAATGAACATCGCCGAGAAAAATGTTTCTGCGGCTGATACCTTACAGTGTAAATACATCGACGTTCAAGTCTACTAATTCGTCTTTTGCGAGCGAAATTTTCTTCCGGTATTCGCGCGGTGAAAACGCTTAGCAGAAGCAATATTAAAAAAAAGACAAAACAGCATAACCATAGAATTTATCTTTTGATTCCATAGAAGGAATTTTTGGCACAAATTATAAAGATTAACTATCTAAATCAATTAGTTTATTAGCTAGAGCTATTTTGTCGAAGTATTGCAATACTATGCTATTGGTCGCGACTTATTTGCAACTCATTCCCGCATTTAACGTTACATATTTCTCCATCCTTTATATTTTTTCTTTAAAAATTATTCGGAGATGAAGCTTCGATTCTTTGAGTTTAATGTTTCTACCAAATTATTTAATTTTGTTTATGGTTTCTTAAACTGGTTTTTAATTATAAAGAAAGGCAGGTGGTTCGGGAATTATTAACTCCATTTCGTTTTCTAATTATTATATTAAGGAGTTTATTTTAGAAAAAATACGTAAATACGAATGGGTGAAAATCTCGGGGAGCTATTCTGAGACACCAAAACAAAGGAAAAAGCTTAAAATCCGAACCGATTCTATGCACGCGTGAATGACCGCCGCCTATCTAATACTTCACTTGGGCAAAATTCGCTATATACATTAATTTCATTCAAATATTCAACATTTAAATTCAAAACGATGAAAAGAAAGGCTAATATAATCGAGAATCTTTGTGTTCCTAAACTTATTTGTGTGTGTGATTCTAATCCGCCTATGTACTTTCCTTTCAATACATTTTAATATATAACAAGTAGGGGTGTACACAGGTTTCCCGTTGTACAGAAGTACTTTTCGTCAAATTCGCCGCATTATAATCGTATACTAATGTATTTGCTTTGAAAGCAGAAAATTATTTTTCCTTATATTGCGATAAACCTGCTTTTTTATCCGTTCTAAACATATCTCGTTTTCCCATTCTATACTCTCCCTACAAACGACATTTCTTTGAAATCCGTTCAGCCAATACCTTCGAAATTCATAGTTACAGAAAAATTCTAACCTTGATATTGTGTTAGCCCTGTTTAGACGACCCGGTTGAATTATTTTGATTATTTATTCATATGAAGACTAAATATACTATATTTGGTTAAAATCCATTAGGCCAGTTCTCTAGAAATGCGTGTAAAAGAAATATTATTTAACTTTTTACTGTGGTAGCCCTGCTCTTAAGCTCCTCTTGAGACATATTGATTTCATTACGGTATGTTGTACAAATCTTATATACAAAATTTAATTGAAATCCGTTCTGCCTATTCCTTCCAAATCCTTAATTACTGAAAGAGTTTAATTTGTAATTGTGGCACCCCTGTTTGGCTGATTTGGTTTAAATATGCTAATATGATTTTGTATATATGTGTATATCTTGTATATTATAAGTATTAAATTTGGTCAAAATTGATGTGGACAGTTCAACTCAAATACCTGTAAAAATAATTTTTTTATTCCTTGTATTGTGGCAGCCCTGCTTACTATAACTATACTAAACATCTTGATTCATACAAAATTTCGTTTAAATCGGTTGAGCCAATTCCTTCCTAATTCATAACTGCCGAAAAGTTTAACTTTGAAATTATGGCACCCCTGCTGAGTTGATTTGGTCCAAATATGTCATTTTGGTCATTAATATATGTGCATACTCTATGTACTAAATTTAGTTATAATCGGTTCATTCAAGAAGAAGATGTTAGGGGAACACACACACCCAGGAGATCTCATAAGACTACTTTCCATTTTTTTTGGAAAGTTGGCTAAAAATAGATAATAGATAATGCATTAAATTTAAAATACTCTCTTACGAGAAACAGATCGATGCCCACACCGTTATTAACTACCCTAATCGAAGCTTACGTAACGCTCAATTGTTCTTCCGTTATTTCCGACCCTCCAAACAAAAAAAGAGAGGATTCAACTTAAAATTACAACTTTTATTACTCTTAAGTGAGAAATGGCGTGATTTATTAGATATTCCAAAGTGTTCAACATCCTTAAATTATTTCGGTTTTATTCATTGGTCGAAAAACTAGAGAACGTTCAATTGCCATTTTCGGTTTTCATGGTGGCCGAATTGATAGGATAATGAAAACTATGAAACTGAAGTTTCCACCCGGATAATACAATTTTTCCCGCATTTTGTAGCATCAAAAAGGCATTCGGATCGTCGTTGATTTCAATGCATTCGTTTTTTATTAGCACTGTAAAATTTCATTCCCTTCTCGTAACAAAGATCGCCGTTTTACGAAGTGGTAACCGCGACGGTTCGATTTGATAGCATAGTTAAAGGATTTTAGAGCTGCTCCAATTCCCTACGCTTAAAAACGCATCTCTTCTGGGTGGCGAAGGGGGTTAAACTACTGATCGGAAGTCCGGCGTCACTTGATCGCATGGTCCGAACCGCAGACGCGTCTGCTTTCATCGCGCGGTCCATTTCTCACCAAATGTCTAAAATCAATCGACCTCTTCACGCAATCCCTTATTGCTAGTCACGACTGCGGTCGCGCACGGCACTCAATAGCCATAAATCTGCTTTGATCCTTCGTCAATGGATCGGTCCGCAGTGCGTTGAGGGGGGCAGAGAACGGGAGGGGGGGAAGGATACAGTCCAGTTTCCAAACTGCCCAAATGGGATAGGCTGCGCGTGACAAATACGGGTTTAGAAGAGTTTTCATGTTATGAAGGGAAATTATCAAAAAGTGGGAAATAATTCGGTATTTCTGGTGAAAAGGACTCGAAGTAAATGAGAAAAGCATTAATGTTCGCGTCGAATGTAATATTGAATTTCAGAACAGATGATGCCTGACCAAATCAATCTCTCGCCGTCTAGACGCTCCGTAAATTAAAGTCCTCCTATAATCTCTTTTGTTATATGCATGTATCAGTTGCTTTCGGGAAATTGTTGGATCATTGTGGGCTTACGAAATTAAATTCTTGCCCATAAAGAATTATTTAGCTCTTAATATAATGCATGTGGATAGAATATAGAATGCGGCTGTCGGATTTGTATGATGACTGTAATAAATTCTGTTGTTTAAAATATCTCGATATAAGTTTAAAATCGTGAAGAATAGAAAAAGCCAGAACATCACAAGTCGAATTTTATAAGAATCCATGAAACTTATATGCGTATGTGAAAAATATATCTTTGACGAGATTCAATACCACAGTAAGACTGTATCGTAAATATATATAAAATATTTAGGCAAAATTAAACTTGACATTTTAAACTCTTTTAAACCTTGTTTTCATAAGAGCAAATATTCTTAGTCCGACTCTGCGAGTGTAATGAAATAATTTAATCCTATAAATAAGCTGGTTCAAAAATCGCCAGTATAATTGTTTTAATAGTCAACTTTAAATTGCCAGTGAAAAGAAATAATAAGGTGACGCAAAAAATTACAACGAATGTCGCCTACTCCAGCCACCTTCACTATTCACTATTCTTGTTCGCATAATTATATGCACGGGAATGGCATTAATGACTCGTGTTCGTCAAGCAATTCGTCATAAACGCTTTTCGCCTTCTTTATGAATTCGGACAAGCTCTTCTCTCCCTGCAATCGAATATACACACTTTTAGTTTCCTAGGATTTTCTGTAAAGCTCGGTCTCGTTTTCGAAAGCCTCGGGCAAAAGATCGTGGTTCCGCATCGGGAGCGCCACTACTCATCCGAATGGCGTCCTTATTTTTCTCCTCTCGCCTCCCTCTCTCTCTCTCTGAATCTAAATTCCGAGCGACGCCCCCGCTTTATGTTTTACAACTCTCCCTCTGCATTTTCCCCAATAGCAACGCTGTGAAGCACCTGTTGAAAGAAATGACGCTGCAGATGGCTTTCCGCAGAGTGAGAGAGGAAAAAATTTCCTCGCGGGCGAGAAAGAGAGAGAGAGAGATGGCGCTGCTTGTCGGATTTATATATTTTTTATTCCTTTTCGGCTGAGTTTTTCATCAGATTGGTTTTAGCCAGTTTTCCCTCTCTTTCTACGTCTCCAGAAGTTTTTAGGTAGAGCTCCTGAAAATCGTCCTGTTTTTTGTTTAACTTGAGTTAAACAAACCGAGAGATAGTATAGGTATTTCATCGCGTTATTATAGCAATGATATCCAAACTTAGCCTGTGACAATCAAAGCAGTAGGGCACAAACTTCGGCCCGCCATGATCAATTGAAGGGCCTAACAAAATGAAAATAGGAAATCAGTTATCATTAATAATTTTAGGCTCCAGTTAGTGTAATTCACTCATGATACAAAGTTGATTTTCATTTCGGTGAATTTTTCTCGGGTTTCCAACCGGGTTGTCTCGGAGATTTCTTCCGACGTTTCGGCGACTAGCTCTGTCGCCGAAACGTCGGAAGAAATCTCCGAGACAACCCGGTTGGAAACCCGAGAAAAATTCACCATGATGATTCGCCGGGAAAGCTTCAAATCTTTCTTGATTTTCATTTGTTTCTATATACTTAGTCTATGCCTCTCTTTTATCATGGTAGATAAATAATTGTTTGTATGTATTTTTGGATAATTAACCTCTTGGATTATTACAGCCATAACTCCATTACACACCAGACACGCAAAGGAGAAGGGAAACCAGGCGCCGGAATTAGCTTACTCTTAACGAAGAGCACCAAGGGGGCCAACTGCCTAACGTCCTTTTCGAAGGACGGAGCGCTGACTTGTGCGGTCTCCTTAAAGCCCACAAGTAGGGGAAGGGAGGATCCCAGGTTCAAAAATCCGATCTCTGCCAGATTCGAACCTAGGACCGCTGCGTGGAGGGTCAACGCTCTAACCACTTCGCCACCGCCACCCCGGTAGGTAAATGAGTTGACGCAACCCTTTAATTTTCATAAATTATTTTTCAACAGCATTTCCGATTGTATGTGGCCAGAGAAGAGTGCAGAATTGAACTATGTGGCCCTCGAGCAGAAACGTTAGGGCGTTAGGGCACCACTGCTCTAAATTCATTTAATACACTATCGTTGCGCCCCTTCCATTATTTTACTCGTCCGTGAACGAATTGAAGCTATTATTATGGGTGTGTTTGGCCACTCTAAGCGTATCGTCTTTCTATTATTTCGAAGTTTTGAAAATATTCGAGATATATCGGGAAAATTAATTAATCGTGAAACAACGCACGACACGTCGCGACGCACCGTGCCGCGGCACACAGTTTGAAAACTTCTGTATAAGGGTGCCATCACACTTACTACAACAGTAGAATCGAGTCGACTCTCCAAGACTAGTCCAAGGTCTTGGAATTCGTTCATATCGAGTCGAATCTACAGGAGTCGAGCTGGGTCACGGTTGTCTCCTGCCTTACTTTTTCATCAGTCATTGGACTAGCATAGCTGTGTCTGCGATAAATGCAGAGCAGAGGATTTGGATAGTTTTGTTTTGCAAAGTTTATTGCCATTGATGAAACAGCTATCGCCGATGGATAATCTAGAATTTTGATTTTTTGGGGAGGGTGGTGTCATACAAATCATAGCCTGACTAGAGACCCGCGTTAATTTTTTGTATAATTACACAACTTATTTTGAACGTTCTTAGCAAAATATCAAATTTGGATCTATGTTTAATTTGTTCATACCAATTAAGGAGGAATATTGGTCACTTATCTTGAGAGTACCTTGAGTATGAATGGAAATATTAGCGAGTGAAATGTGCATACAAAATTCGAAACTGTAAAAAATAAAAGAAAAATTAATAATTGTTAAAGCAAAGATTTTTCTGGGCACTACAAGGCTACATGAGCTTCCATACCTGGACACCCATGATTAGACATTCGTATCGAGATCTAGCAGATAATACCTAGGAAGCATCATTAACAATTATAGCAAAATACAGGGCATTTCATACCAATTAAGGAGGAATATTGGTCACTTATCTTGAGAGTACCTTGAGTATGAATGGAAATATTAGCGAGTGAAATGTGCATACAAAATTCGAAACTGTAAAAAATAAAAGAAAAATTAATAATTGTTAAAGCAAACAAATTCCCTTCCGGTGCAATCACTAAAGATTTTTCTGGGCACTACAAGGCTACATGAGCTTCCATACCTGGACACCCATGATTAGACATTCGTATCGAGATCTAGCAGATAATACCTAGGAAGCATCATTAACAATTATAGCAAAATACAGGGCATGTTGTGACAGTTGTTCCTCCATCATCTGATTACCATTTTACAAACATATAAATTTAAAAAATTATTATTATTCAGAAATGGATTACTAAAAACACAATAAATAAGTTTGCTTGCTTTGTTTAGATGGCTAATCGTTCTTGAGGACCAATGGCACGCTTCATTTGTATTCAAATATACTTTCAATAAATGATACTAACTTTTTAAATAATTCTTTACAATTCATTACCCGCTATTAAATTAGGATATAAATTACCTAATATTCTCTCTTTTTATTTATAGGACGAACCCATAACCGATGTTTATTTCTGACGGCTTGGACGATTCGATATACTAATAATGTTGATTGCTGTTACAGGCGACGTCCATTACGCACGGTAGCTGGACATGAAATGAGTCATAATGACTCAGGAGTCAAGACTCGACTCAGGTACTGTGACGCCACCCTTAGGAGATTACCGTGATCAGAGTCACTCTTTTTGAGAATTGAAGTCTAAATTCTCCCACCTCATCGGACATTTTTTCTGACAGGTTTATTGTTAACAAATCTGTAATTTAATGAGCATTATAATTGGTTTGTTCACCGCTGCCATCTCTTTTATTTAAGTTTAAACTGATATTTCTTTTTCCGTTGCGTTCTTCATTTTTCGACGACTTTTCTCTTGCTGATTCCGTCACCTTCCTTTACTGCTTTCAAATTCATCTTTGATCATATGGCCTCTTTTTTCAATAAATGTCTGATCCGGTTTGGCTTCCCTTTTTTATGAGTTATATTTCTTCATTACTGCTTGCAAGCAAATTATTGATATTTCAGCAACCAATTTCACATTTCTAATAAAATCAAACCAATGACAAGATGGGGTCATTCATCTGTAATTATTTGCCTTCATCCCAGTTTTCTGATTTAAAGCTAGTCACCGGATGCTAACTTGAAAGGAGAGGATTATGTGGTTCATGTTTTATTTCCTTTTAGGGTCTAAAAATGAGATTTGAAAGTCAGATTGTAATTTTAAAATGGGCTTATGTAGAAGATAAGGTTTTAACATTGAAATTGAACGTTCATAACCAATCCACAAGTAGCCTAAAAATTTTGTTTTTAAAACGTAAAATTTAAGACCTGTTCAAAAATAAACATTTCTGAAAACTCCCATTTGCATTCCGCAGAGAAAGATTGTAAAACTAGATCTAGTCTAACAATTTAAATTTTTTTACCTTTTCGTGGAAAGTTACAACTATATAATGTAAAGCAAAGATTTTAGTAAATATTTATTTTACGTAATAAAAACGACTAACATTTTTAGAATATTCTTATAAATCTATATATTTTCTTTGCGTTTTAGTGCTAAATATTTTATTAATAATATTGTTTTAATGCAAGGCATTAACGTGCGAAAGCTCGTTTTGCGGTCAACCAATACAAAGCAGGTTTAGGTCCAGACCGACCCTCTCGCACTTGGCTGAAAATATCTTCCGTTTCCTAGCTGATGCTAATAGTGAAGGAATTTTCTTCAACCCATCTCCCTGTGATGACCGCACTCATGTAACGGCGGGGATCGAACCAGCTTACACCGGCATTGGGAGTACAGGCTATCAGACCTACACAACCGAGTCCGGCTTCAGAAAATTGGAAACAACTTGGATTAATGAACTTGGTGATATGATTAAAATATTTATTTTACGTAGCTGAGTAAACTAACTAAATTTGTTGCGTTACACTGGGGCATACAACAATGAAATTATTCCAAACTACTATGCTCATTTTTATTGTTTAATGGCATGATGGCCGAAAAAACGTCGCAAGAACTCGAATTTGGCGTAACATGTGCGAATTCGGCTGATTTAAAAAAAAATCAATCGCTCATTTTATAACCTCCCTCAATTTCTGGACGAATAAGCACCGGGTCATAAACGCCGAAATTTTTATTTTGGAATAAGCTGACGTCACGCGTGCTCCTCCAAAAAACCACTCCCAAAAATCGAGAAAAACGAAGAGCTAGCTGATGGTGCAGAGGGGAAAAAAGTTTTCTCCAAGTTTGGTCATGAGCAAGCGAGCCAAACGGCGATTGGCCTTGAAGTTTGTGCCAAGGCATGGGATGCGAGAGTGGGAACGAGAGAAGTAAAGAGAGGTGGAGGGAGGAAGAAGAGGTGGGGGCGGCAGGCAGGGAGGGAGGGAGGGAATGGACGAGGGGTTGGTAGGAAAGAGAATGGAGAAGACGGGTGGAAGGGGATGGCGTGGATGTGCCTCCCCTCTCCTCCCATCTCTCTCTCACTTCACCACCCCAGTCTCCTTCTACCTTTCTAATCTCCCCACACATTGGTCAGACGAAATTTGAATGGTAAGGCCTGCCTCCTATAAACCAAATAAAAGAATGCTTTAAAAAATGGCATGCTATTATATATCCGGGTCTGATGCTAGTCTACACAAAATGCAAAGGCAATTAATGGAACCACTGGCGATATCTTGGTTATTTTTTACTATCTCGAAGATGAGAACGCCGTAAATTTTTGACGGTTATATGTTTAAGAAAAATAGTTTAATTTCTTATATATCTTTTGGTGATTAGTTAGTAGAGGTTGCTGTTAAGTGTCATACGAGTATTATGTAAGATAGATACATTTACGGCAGCCCCTTTCTCTATGACCTTTTCAAGAGGCATCATAATCTTGCTAATGTATTTAATAAGCAAGGTTTTCTGAATACGTCTCACATCGGTGGCATATTAATACTAAAATTAATTAAGCAGCTCTCTCTCTCTAAAAAAATTAAAAAGTGGCTTGACAGTTTTAGCTTCAACCAATTTTTTTCATGTTATTTTACATTGAAAATATGACAGAAAGGGTTTCGCTTGACACCTATTATACAGGGTGTTACAAAAGTCGCGCAACCCTGTACATTTCACTGTACACATCAGTTTTACATTATACATTTGCTGCGCATTACCTATTATTAGATAGTAAGTGTTGGAAATGACCATTAATAATTAAATTCCATATCCATTCTAAACTATAACTGATGTGTAGATGTTACTGTAAAATATACAGGGTTGCGCGACTTTTGCAACATCCTGTAATATATATTGACAACCATTGTCTGCTAATGAATGGCGTAAAACTTCAGTTTAAATCATAATTTTGATGCTCGATAAACTTGTGACGATTAAGTTACCATATTCGATGTTTTCTTTTATGATGCCTTTACCATCCGTGGTATATTTAAAAAATGGTAAATTTTCTATGGTCTAGTGTAGCACAAAAAATCAATGAATGTCTTTTTATTTGAAGAAACGGTATTGCAACTAAAATATTGTAGATTTAACCATTATTAATCGTCTAAAACGTTTTGCAACATTATATAGTTTGGAAGAAATGATTCAGGGAATAAAGGATTGATATTTGAAGTATTATCATTTATTATAGAAAACACTCAAATCAAAAGTTCGTAATAGAAGAAAATTTATTACAAATTAGAGCATCAAATTTTCCACATGGAGATAATAGAGAATGTATTCTATTGCATGATTTTGATTGGTAGTTAATGAGCTGAAAAAGTAGTGTAATCTAGTGGTTAGTAAGAGTGGCATTTCATTTGTCAATATAAAATATGTTAGCTAAAGAGTTGTTTTTGCAAAACTTGGAAGTGTCGGTCTTCCGAAATTTTCTAAGGTAAATGTTTTATTTTAATAGCATTTTATTTTTAAAATTGAAAATTTCTTTTACAAATTAACTCCGGTGTTTATCGTTCATAAATTATGTCGGTGTGAATATATGATTGAAACCTATACTTGCTCTACGATAGTTACTGAACTATTTACAGGAGATATATCTGATATACCTACTATTTTATGATCGGGAGGCGTAGCATTCAAGATATCACAACATTTTTATCTTTAACTCCCTCTAAAAATTAAGTTTAGTGAACACTTTCGAAGTTTGTGAAGTAAAATTCCGCAGTAGAAAAGAATGATACACTGAATTGTAAAACGACTATTGATATTTTAAGGAGTATGTATCGGTTGTTTTAAACTAGATA
The DNA here is from genome assembly GCA_028673005.1 of Tanypteryx hageni. Lineage (NCBI taxonomy): Eukaryota > Metazoa > Arthropoda > Insecta > Odonata > Petaluridae > Tanypteryx > Tanypteryx hageni. The sequence goes on along the minus strand of CM054118.1, from coordinate 51,884,817 downwards.
AACATCACTAATAAGTAATAAACTTTAACAAAGGCATATACGTTGATAAAAGTGTTAATCAATCAGTTCATTGAATTCGGTATAATCAAATTCATCATTTAAAATTGATATCGTAAATGATAAAACCATTCTCGATTCTCGTTGAAGGTGTACGTCTGCGTACATGCCGTCATACAATCCAGCGTGTTGTGTTTGCTGTCCCATGTTTAAATGAAACATTATCTCTTTAACTTTCAAATTCTAGAAAACCGTTGAGGTCAATTATTAGTGTATCATGTCGTACTCCCATCATTCTCCTATACCTAATATTACGATTAAAATCACTCGAGAGAATTCGAGAAAAAATACGACGTTCTGACACAATCACGTACAAAGTTGTCCTTTCCAACCTGTTAAATGACGGAGATGGACATTCTGGGTGTTCTGTAACTTTAACTGCTAAAAGTTTCTGTTGAAATTGAACAGTAGCCATGGCGTTTTCCATGGAGTAATATGTAACGTACCGAAAAGAGTATAAACCTGATGATGAAATAAAAAAAGGTTCCATTTGGGACATGAAGAACTCGAGTTTTTTTAGGTTGCTTTCTGAAGGAGTGTATGGAACATGGTTACAAAAAAATCGTTTTCGGTTTTCTGCAAAAAATGCGAAAACCATTTGCCTGACAGAGGGAACGCTCATGCATCATCAAAACAACCGGATGGAATTTGCACGGCATAATTCAATTTTGACGCTGAGTTGTCGTGGGATTCTCAGTAACGGACGTAATTGGAACGAAATTAATGGATTACCGCCGGAAAGCAATAAGAACTACCACCATTAATTTACACTCTGTCGTGGTTTGTTCTTTATCACTAACCCTATAAAGCATACACGATCGCTTGTGGATCGCTCGCTTTTTTAATCTTTTTTACCAGCGAACGGAACTTCGAATTAATCGTTAATGAAGCAAGCGAAGTTTCCTGTAATAATGCCATTAAGCAATTAAAGAAAGGCGCTACCGAAAAGTGCTTTTTCTGCGTCGGAATTGTAAATCGATACATTTTTGATACCTTCTTACCGAAATTACTACCCCTCTTATTGAATGCGGTCGTCGCATATTTCATTCAATCGGTTCAACTCCGATTATCAGAACTTTTTTGTGAGGAAAAATGTTTTTTTTTTCAAACTTTCCTCTACACGGCCTTACATTTCTCGTCAATAATATCTCCGATCGCCACGGTTTCTCGTTAATTTCGGAATTTTTATGATACACTTTTTGTCGCGCGCTGATGCCTCCAAAGAAGTTCCGCCGAGACGGAATTTTAAAAAAGGAAAGCTTTTTATTCTCCTCTTCTCCCTGCGTGTTCGCCCTTCACTTCGCTGCGTTTCGCGCGGTTTAATATTCCGTTGTCGAATTCTTCCAGTCCGCGGCTTTTTCTGGAGTCACGTAAGGACCCCCGCTACCGAGAAGAGCGACATACACACGTGAATTTTCAAATCTTTAAAAACCGGCGCGGGGAAATGGTGCTCAAAAGCTGCGTCCTATAAGCGATGGTTTCGTGTCAGGCGGGAAATTTGGCGGCCGTGTGCGCCATAGTTTGGTCGAGAAATATATACATACTCGAAATGATGTTTGCGTTTTTTCTTAAAAACTAAAATTGGCTTTCTTTTTTCACGCGATTCAGGTTTTTGATTGATGTTTTAAGAATTTCATTAAAATCGATGAGGAGGAATAATACTTTTTTGTACGAATTTTTCGGCTGTTCGTCAGAATAATACCCAAGTCTCTTTTTTTGCCGTTTCGTTTAAAGCAGGGATTCCCAACCTAGTACCTACTCGCGAGCGCCGTTGTGCTTTTTGGCAGCCTTATTGTGCTCCTCTGCGTTGCCTAAAATCGCGGTTCTTAGCATCAATTATTTTATTCGTTTTTTTTTAACATATGTTAGACGATCAAGAATAACTTATATGTTGGTTTGATTTTATTTATGATCATTCTGATTTAATTGTAAATGTATAGCGGTGCTCAATTGATACTTTAGGATACGACTTTATTCGCGCCACATTGAAAAGATTGGAACCCCTAGTTTAAAGTGTAACGTTTGGTCGGAATTCTATTGGTTCTAAAAGCTTCGAAATTTCGATTTTTTTATTGATGTAATTTCTGAAATTTCCTTAAAAGGTTCAGAATTAATTCTCGAATTCACTATGAACCTTAGAGCTTATGCATGATATCCATAAATCCCACAGACATAAAGGGTTTGATTACTGTTGTAATTATCGGAATCGTTGGATTCCTTCCGTTATACATTTTGTTGTCTACTTTTATTGAGTAATAAACATTTTAAATCTCGAGTGCTCGTCTTCAGTCGCGTTATCTTCCCCAGGTTTATGTTTTAAAGATGCTTGGCACAAAAAGCGAGCGAAAGCTTTTCGCGGGAAACTTGCGTGAAAGTGTTTTTCCCAACTTCCCAATTTTTGTAATAGAAATTTCGTGGAAACACTTTTAGCAGACAAGAACTTTATCGGTATTTTTGAAAGAGAAAGGAAGAGTAGAACTTAATATAAAAATTGTTTGTTCATGGGTAAAATTAAACCGAAATCACAGGTAGATTGTCTTTGGTGAAAATACTAAACCTTTCTATATCAATTTTATAAGTGCCGAATGCCGTCGATGCTTATATACAATACTGATTGAAGCAAACAAGCAACTATAATGAATTTCCGCTTAAATAACGAGATCCGATACATTGCATACTGCCATGCAAGAAATGCATCGGAGATATTAGTTACTAAGGGGAAAAAATTAAGATAACGATCCCAAGTTAGAGTATATATGCTTTTATAATTGCCTACGTTGCGACCTTTAGTTTATTCCTTTGAAAAAATACAAATATATGTAGATACACTGACAAAATTTTCAGCTTCGAATGCTCTTTCATTCTCAGAATAAGTATGCAATGATTGTAATGCCCGGTTATTTGCTAATGAAAAGCTCAAAGAGCTCAAAGAGATGAACTGGACGAATCCGGTCTAGGCATTGGGGACAGCCAATTTAGAGACTTGATTTTACAATGACTAGGAATCATGGGCAATTTAACAAAAATTAATTTCATGACTTTCAATTCAATGCATTCCAAGTGTACGCTACGTTAACGTTATTTCTATGGCAGCTGATACTGGGTTTGGTTTCTTTGTATGATGCATACACAGTAACTTTTCTACAAATAGTTGTTTCTTCCTTGAAAGAGAAAATTAAAAAACTTTTGCATGCGTGGTTTCATCAACCATTTATAAGTAACAAGTAAGGAAATACTTTTGTCGATTTTCATCCTAAAAAATCAAGAAACGATTATGAAAGAATTCTTTGGTTCTCGCTGCCTTCGTTTTCAGATGGAATTTAAGTAACATTGACATGATTTTAATAGAAAAAAGTACTAGGCGAAAGTCATGACGTAATATCTGTATTTTTACGAAAATGACAGCTAGGCTGAGTTCGATAGAATTCCTTCTCTGCTTCTATACCATCGTAAAATATTATTAATTACTGTGAGGGCATGACAAATTTTAACTGTAATTTTTGTCATTCGAAGCGATGTAGTTCGTGTGATCTGTGATACTAACACTAAGATAAAATCGATTCATTCCATGTATACATTATAGCAAAGCATACCAAATACGTCAATAAAGTGAATTAATGCTTTTGTTGAAAAATAAATGGTGGCCGGCTGGATATTTTATCATTTATTAGAAGTAGTAGAGGCTATTTAACACGAAGCACAAAGTGAAATGCATTCATCAGTTTGGATGTTTTTTGCTAAATTTCCACGACATCAGGACGTATCTATAATAAACAATCTCTATCTTATATGTTTGCGAGTATTGGGTAAACCGTTCCCATAACCAGTTTCATGCAAGTACGGTCGTATAAGGAAACAATTTAAGCATTTTATTTTATTAAACGCGCTGTAGAAGTTGGGCAACTACATAATTATTTTTCAAGCACTTCATTGTTATGATAACCTTATTCTATCTTATGCTTGCATAAAATTTCATTTTAAACCAAAAGGATCGAGAAACAACAAAAATTGTTTTATATATAATGTATGTAGTTAAAAATCGTACTCCTGAGAGCACGAGAAACTTTTAGGCACCTCCAGAATGAAACATTTTAACATTTTGCTCGCGTTTAAGAACATATAAAATATTATTTACAGTTTTCTTTTGGCACGAAAATGTTTACTTTTGACGCTTGATAAAAGTAACGCCACCAGATTCAAATTCTTTAAAGAGCACCGTCACCTCGATTTTACTTTTTAAGCTTTTGATATTATATTTTAAGAGCTGTATTTCACTGTTGAATACGTTACTAATGATGATAGAAATAATGAAAACTTTTTATCAAGATTTAAGGTCCGCAATTTGCTCGGTATGCTTCTAAACCCATAAACTACCCCCCTCTCCAAAATTGGCAAAGGCTTGCGTCTTTTGAAATGGCTAAAGGAGGATTTTGCGAGAAAAGGCACATGGAAAACGCATCGGGATCGTTCGGATAGTCAAAGAAAGGAAAAGTGTGTCTTCGACTGCAAAAGGTCGCTCTCAATGACCAAGCCTCTCGTTAAAATGCAGACACTTGGTAGAATTCAAGCCAACAGTAAATAATGGATGTTAAAAATACGAAGGAGCGAGGAGAAACTCAATTTAAGTTTTGTTGTTTAAATTCTGTTCATTGGAAAGGTGTCGTCTGCACGGATAAAACAACCGAAAACCTACGTTTTTTAAAAAGCCCGGAAAAGAACTAGAAAACGAAAAAAAAAACAAGAACAAATTCTCCCGGATTGTTTATGGGCTTTACGTTGGTTTTCAATTCGAAGCAATTATATCGTTTCTGTGATATCACATTTCAATTTTTTAAATTTATATTCGTGGTATCGATTCGTTCTTTCTGACAATGAGAGCGACAACCGAGAACAATAAACCCTTTCCTGCTGATCGTCGATCTGTCAACTTTTCGTTTGATTTTATTTCATATCCTCTGGACTGGTTGAACTTCAATTGGCTAGCTTTCGAATTGTGTTTTTTATATAAGGGGATAAATCCAGAGAAACCTCTGAGGAAGAAATAATGAAACGGACTCTCCATATACCGATGCACTCCATCCCAATGAAAGGGCAAACAAAACACATAGTTGCGCCAAAAGTAGGTTAAATATGCATATGAACATATTTATGTGTTTGCTAACGAGGCTCTTATCTAACACTCGGATATAAAGAGGTCCTTAAAGGAAGACTCGAGCTCCGTAAACCTCGGTAGGCCCCTATGCAGACGGGCGCTAACTTTACACAATAAATATACCCTCCTCCACTATCACAAAGGGCCGCTAGCTAGGATAGACGACGACTTGGGTGTTTGGATGGCTCTCTCTCTCTCCATCTCTATCTCTCTCCTTCTGGTACCTTTTCCGGGTGCTTCTCTTACCACCTTACACTCCCAAGGGTGCCCCTTTTGCTGCTTTGCGGGGGAGAGAGAGATGGCTAGTGTTGAGGTAAGGGCGGGGTGAAAGAGAGAGAGAGAGAGGGATAGACTGGGTGCGGGGGCGTCGGTTAGGGCGGAAGTGTGTGAGTGTTGTTGTCGGGTGCGTGAGAGAGCCGCGGTGATGGCTATCGACCGATCTCCCCACCCCTTCCATTTCTCCCTCCTCTCTCCTCCCGCTCTCCCTCCTCGGAATAATTTAGGCATTCAAATGTCGACCCCACAGCTCCCCTTCTACCAGCTATCTCTCTCTCTTCGCTCTCTCCTTTCCTCTCTTTCTCTCTCGAACTTGACCCCGTCCTCCTCCGCCTCCTCCTCCGACGCCGCCGACGCTCCTGCTGCCTGACGACACCGTGCTTCGCATCCCAAATGCGCGCCTTGTTTCGTTCTTCCCTTGCTCCCTCGTCGCGCACACAACGACACGCCACGCTCCGCTTTAAGCGCGCACAGCCACCAAACCGTCCTTAAAGCACTAACCCCGAGTTCTCCGTCTCTCTCCCTCTGACAAAGGGAGACGCACACATACACACGTTCCTGTGTGTGTGCGCGAGCGAGCTTTCGTTGTCTTTTCTCAGTCTGACGCGGTATTAGGGATTAAACCCTTTAGTTCGGTGTGCGGGAAAGGAGGATTTTTTTTCATATGGGCGCTTGATTGTGAATTGGGCGAAAAATTATTCGTAAAATGCATCGTCTATCGTGAATTTTGAATGTGATCTTTATTGCGACATAAATCAATTGTGGAAACGTTTCAGCAAAATATTCGATTAAATTTTGTTTATGTATAAACGCATATAGTGGATTTTATTTAGGAAATAATTAAATTTTATTTATTATTTTTTTATAACTCGCAGAACTTGAACATATCGGGTGATGCAAATTTTTAAAAATATCGCCAATATACCAAAATTTCAATGGTAAAGTAGAATAAATTCTTATCACAGTTTATTGAATCCCAAATCGACCGGCATGTAGATATACCACATTTTTGAAGTGAAACTTAAAAAGTAAACAACAGTATTTAAGGACTTAGTATGAATTTTTACGTGGAAAGTAAATATTACACTCAAAGGCGTTAATGCCTTTATATTTTGCCAAAGATGTATGAGAGTTTTCAATAAAAATATCCAGAAAACAAATATTATCGCATATTTCGTGAGGTGCAAATAACTTCAATAAAAGTAGGCGTTGAACGCCTATGAGCGCTAGTCTGGGATTTGGAAATAAAATGCCGATGGAGTCGACCGTGTTAAAATCCATGAGAAAACTTCAAGCTTCTGTTATCAGCAAGCGGAATGAAGTATCTTCACTAACTTAGCGGATTCCTCTATAAGTTCTGCCATTTGTAACATACGTAGGTGAATGTCCTAATGGCTTCGAAACATTTATGAAGGAACTATCCTTTCTTAAGGAGATTCTTGAGTGGCGCCGATGTGGGCAACCTATTACAGGTGATCAGGCCGAGAACTAAATTAAATATTCTCCCTCTTTACCCTTAAGTTTTTATTTTTCCATCTCTGTTCGCTTAAACGTCCTACGTAGAATATCCTTGTTTGGCAAGTTATGGCGATAAACAGGTTGACGAGAAGATAATTTCTTGGCAAACCTCAACTCTTAGCCATATGGGCGGCGAAATAAAAGAAAAGGTTAAAAATGTCTTTTTTTAGCGTTGAATAAGATTATAAATCTCGATCAAGTTTAATTATTCCTAAGCCTATACAGACAAGTTACGATTGAACAGAGGTAAAAAAGTATTGGTGCTTTCTTCTACAAGTATAAATACTGACAATGGCAAGGAGTAATATCGAAAATTATCGAGATTTCATCGAAAGGATTTGGTCCGTGAAATTACTCATAGTTTCTTTTCGCGACATAATTTGATTCAGATATTCTTAAATATCATACGAAAAGACAGATTTTCATGGAAAATTCGTTAAGGCAATCGGGAACAATTGCTCAAGTAAATGAGTTTCCAAAGTTTCATGTATTCTTTGTGAGAAAGTATTGGTGGATTTACGTGCTTCTTTAAAAGCAACGGGGCAGATGTTTAATAAGTTTCATTTGCGTATTTTCTAGTTTTAATTTTTGAATGATATTTGCGTCAAAATTAAAAAGCAGCTTAAATGAATGTGTTGACAATGACCTATGCTTAAATCGATCCTTGCTTCGAAATATAATATCTTATGTTTGCACGTTGTGGAAGAAATTATTTCCACATTTTTGAAAAGTTATTATCATCTGCAAAATCACACACGAGACGTTCAAGAGTTTTAAATTTGGACGTGTGATTAATTATGACTCAAAACAAATGCAATGTTATGTCAACCAGCGGGTCTTCATAAACTTGCATGAGAGCAGTTCCTAACCTATCCTGTTTTTCAGAAAAGAAACACCTGCTCAAGTATGAAATTTGAGAAAAAATTTTCGATGAATATCTCTCCGAAATATATCAGCCAGTTACGTTCAGATAACCGTCAAATAATTCCTGCACCTGTCTCGCTCGGTGGGCGTAATTATTAGCATTGTGCAAATACTCGTTGATTGGAATTAAAAGTTCTTTCACAGCGTGATGCATCCATAAACCAAACAGGAATATGAATTACCGCTCATAAATACACAATAGTTTACTTTATAAATATATCCCGGTAAGGCAAACAACAAAGTGCAGTGGTGGATGAAATAACATTTTGGGTAAATTAATAGCCGGCAGTTGAATTGTTTAGTTCGGAATTGTCTTTGAAGCGGTATAATTGTTTAGTTTTTATATCTGGCGTTCGTTCCAGTAGTCATATAGTATATAACTATATAGTTGTATATCGCTGTCACACATCTCGAAATGATTCGAATGTCACGTTAAGCTATGGCACATCGATTTTCTAGGGCATATGGCGCCATTCTGCTGATTATCATATCTAACGAGTTTTTACGGAGGAATTCTAACTTATAAGATGTGTGCCGAGAAAGGTTTGATCTTAGGTATATAGATTGAAATAGATCGTGCGGAGCCATCTTAAAGCGTCTTGAGCGCCGACAGGAGAAGCTTTCATCCAGTCTTGCTCAAGTTTTAAAAACTCAAGAGGTCTATCTTTTATCCGAATCATAGAAACAGCAGAGGATAATTTCCTACATAGAATTTTCGTATAATTATTTTTATTGGTAACGTATGGCCTTATTGATTGTTTTCTAACGAAAATTCGTGTGTTTAAATAGGAGGAGGACATGCGGCGCTTAACCTATCGTAGGATTGTGAAAAGTTAAGCAGAGATACAATGGATGTTCTGTCTCGGGAATGGAACCAATCGATCGATTCTGTTCGGTGAGAATATAGGGCTTCGTCATCTCACACTGCTGTTTTTCAGCTGAGGAAATAAAGAATCACATTTAATCAAGCAATTTAATGGTGTCGCATTAGAGATATAATTCGACTTTATTTTAGGGCGATATTTAGTCAGTCTAGTCTATTCTTACATATAACTCACTATGAAGAACACAAAAATCTATACCTTCGGCGGGATTCGAACCCGCAACAGATACTCTAACCACCCATCTACTACGTGGAGTCATTTTGGCCCAATTTTAAGTATTTCGTTGCTTATCCTAATAGTGAAAAAGTGTATTTCAAGGCATACTTCTATTAAAGAGGATTTTCTGGATCCCAGCTTCTCTTGTTGACTGGTTAATATATTGAGAAGCTATTACATTGGCTTATTGAGTCAATGAGTTCCGAAAGCTTAGTTTAATTTTTATAAGCATTAATGATATTTTTAATAATTTCTTTATTTACGTGAAAAAGGACAATTATGTTAACTTTCTGTTATTATATTCTGGAAAAGCGGCATCTTCTCAACATTAAATTCACATCCAATACGTTGAACACTACCTTGTTTTTCCTGCCAATCTTTTATATTAATATTTTATGTTAAGGACATGAAACTATAGCTCTCTTAGCTCCTGCTTGAACGTGGATTACATTTGAAGCTACAAAACAATTATGCGAATGACACTAAAAGTTGTATCTAACAGCTCTTTGGAAATATAATTTGGATTGACGTTGTTGAAGCTACAACTTCGTCAAACTTGAAAAATTTACTAATTATTAGTCTCAAATACAGCATCTTCTCAGTAATTATATTGTTAATTATGAAACGTGTTTTGACACAACCAAATACATTTTAAGCATGGTAATATAATCTTAATGACTCGAATTTAAATTTAAATGCGTTTGATACATTTTATATATTCACATACCTCATTACTTTCCACAAATATTAGTGCATCAAGTTGAAATTGAGAAAAATTATAACTATCTATATTTTTACAATTTAGGTTTTAAAGGTTATATGCAAGCTTATTATAACAATATAATAATAAATTATAGCAATTTTTATTCTTGAATTGATTAAAAACTGAACCAAAGAGAAAGTTGGAATTCAGAACGATTACAAATACATTCATCCCATAAATCATATGAAATTAAATATACGACGAAAAATTTCGTGGCAATTAATGTTTTCATGATCCATTATATAAATAAAAACTACGCTATTTCATTATATGAAAGGAAATCCCAGAAAAATTAATCATTTGAAATTTTAAAAACATAACTCAAGATCCGCCAATATTTCTGTCGTGTATGCACGAACTTCGAATAAATATATAATATTTTTTAATATTGAACTCCACCTCGACTTGAATATTTTTATTCCCCCAAATTTAGAGATATAGTTCGGCTGTAATTTAAATTCTGTAAAGGTCTTATCCATTTAGGTATGAAGTGGAACTGTTCTTAACAAGGAACACGTATGTCACTTTTAGAAAACCGTGTCCGAGTAAATATTATATAGACATTTCAAAGAGCCTGCAGTAAAACATTCGTAATAATTCTGAGGACGTGATTTTTTTTTAGTTTCTTGAATATAGTAGATACTTAATGGCATTTATCGATCATAACAGTTGATGGGCAAAATGTGAAATAAAATGAGTGGTAGCTAAATGTTTTTATTTAATGTAAATTTATAAAATTTTCCTATAAATTTATCTGACGGTTATGGTAGCTTTTTAATAATGACATATACTTATGGTTAAAGATGAATGACGATTTAAAGTTGGCAGAGTGTATATGTGGACGATATATATTATAATGAATTTGATTATAAAATATATTACAAATAATTACGAACCGATCTTTTTTTCGCGATTTCCTCTTTAAAAATAATGATGGTACATTTCTGAAATTAACCAGCGAGATATTGCCATCTTTGCTTTTTTATAATCTTACATAAATTATTATTATTACTATTCGATATTATTCGCAGGATAAACCAATGCATCCAAAGGATGGAGTCTTGCTGAAATAAAAACATGTTTTACATGTATTTAAAATTTTTAGGCATTTTTATGTACTCAGGTCTGATGTAAGTTTACTTAGAATATCTCATATAACGTAATTTTTTCGTTATTGGCAGCCATAGCGTATTTAGATATTTTTAAAATTTAAACATGCAATGCTTTCATTTCGCACAGGGTATTGATGTGAATATAATCGTCACTATAAAAGCTAGCATAAGGATAATGCACGATTTATAAAATGTCTTGCGTGGCATGGATATTCGTTATTCTTTTACTGATCTTAACATTCGTTTTATTTTAACACTTTCGCGAGTATTGGATTTTAACCGGCGCCTGAGTATCCTTTAACAGAATCCTCTCCCCGAATCGATTCTTCTCGATATAGCCGCCTTTGCTTATAATACGTAAAACGAAAGATAATAAAGAATAAAGACAATTTTCTAACATTTTCAGTATCAACGTTAGACGGTATAAAGTCCCACAATACGATCTAGACGCGAATACAACCCACACCACGATCGGCATACCGATAAAGTTTCCACCCTCGATGCACAATAATAGCACGACTCCCTCCCTTACGAAGATTCCACCGTGTGTGAGACCCATTTACCGCGCGGGGCGGCCAGCCGTCCGGAATAAAGAGACCACGATCGGGAGAGGGGGAGGGAAACGCACGCAGAAGAGGGGGAGGGAGGGTGGGAGGGAGGAACACAACCAAAACAGGACCGCTCCCTCGAGTTAAAGGCAAAATAACCCGCGCGCGCGCACCTCACACTCCTCAAACTTCGAGAACGTACGTTTGGTTACACGGGAAGTCGGTCCTGATTCCACATCCGCCGACACCTCCGGGATAATAGGCAACGCGAGAGGGTGTCTCGGAGCGAGAAAACAGTTGGCCACGGACTAGAAACGGTCGCGCCCCGAAAATCCTGAGGGACGCGTTAAAGAGGCTAGGAGTCGAGAAGAGATCGTCTCTTGAAGCGGGAGCGGAAACTCGGTCGACAGGTCCGCTAACAACGAACGCATCTCCGTCCGAGAGTATACTCTCCATCGAGTGAGAACGCCGTCCGTTCCGCCGCCTAGGTGATCGATTTCTCGAGGCAAGGGACTCCCTTTTTTCGCGGAGCGGGAAAGCAAAAAGGATTTCGCTCCGCCGTCGACGACCGAATCGGCGAAGGAGAGAGAAAAAGACGTCGGAGATAGCTCTTCTCCTCTCTCCGCGGAAAAGCCCAAGGAATCCTCGCCCTCGGCAGCCACGCCTACCCACACCCGCCTTCTCCCGCACTCGTCTCGACACTGAGGCTGGGCGGGGCCTCGGGGGCCGTCCGGGGCAGGCCCCGCGGGCGAAGAGGCGGCCCTACCGTCCAACCCGGTCCCTCCCGTGGCGTGACGTAGTCGACTCGGCTTCAGCTCCAATGGGAGGCTCCGGAGAGGGTGTAAGCGAGTTCCGGCGCCGCACGCCCCGCCTCCTCGAGTTGGCGAGTGGGATGGGTGTAGAGCGAGAGGAGGAGGGGTAGAGGCGGCGGCGGGAGGCAGAGAGGAGGAGGCGGCCGCCGGGAGGGTGAGGCCGCGGAAAGGAGAGGGGGGGCGGAGGGGAAGGCGGTAGGGGAGGCGGCAGAGTCTGTTCGCCGGGAGGGAGAGACGCGGGCGAGGGCAGTAGGCAGCAGGAGAACGAGCGTGCCACATGCATAACGCATGAACCCCGACGGAACGACGGCTCTTCCCTCCTACTCTCTCTCCGCACCATTCTCCTACGGTGTCCCCCGCCATCTCCGGGAGGCGCACCCCTCCTCTCCTCCGGGTGCAACCGGACGATACGAAGCCGTGACTGTGGCGCTGGGCCCCGGAGCGGCGGCACACGCTTCGTGGTGGCCCCCTTCTCCGGTCTCGCCGCCTCGCCCCCCCTACCCGGACAACCACCTCTTCCCCCCCTCCGCCGACGGCTCTGGCCCCTCTTCTTCTCCTCTCTCTCCGGATCCTCGCGAGCCGAAGCGGGGGCCGGGCTGCGAGGCCCCCCCCTGCCCCCACCCACCTCGCCCCTCTCCCGTAGTTATGGCGACGGCCGCCTTCCTCTCGGCTAGTGCTAACGTGTCCTCTGTGGCGAGCGGCGGAGCGCCCCCCACTAGTGGAGGCGGTGGCGGCGTCTTGGCGTGCGGTATAGACGCAGTGATGAACATAGTGAACTCCTCCGGTGGCGGAGGGGACGGTGGCAACGGGGGGAACAACGGTGGAGGCGGCAGTGCGAACGGTTCTGGAGGCTCCGGCGGGGGCGGCGGGGGAGGCTACGGATCCCCCAGAGAATCCCCTTTGGAGATGAAATACCTGCCCCCGAGTTCCCAGCACCACCACCACCCATTGGCGCACAATCCATGGGTAGGTCTGGGGCCCACGGTGGGCGGGGGCGGGGGAGGAAACGGCGGAGGTGAAGCCGGACATTGGGCGGCCGCGGCGGCGGCGGCAGCCGCGGCCGTGTCCGCATCGTCGAACATGCACCTCCACCAAGACATAAAGCCCCATCAACAGCAGCAACAACAACAACAACAGCAACATGCGTGGCACACCCCCGTGGGCTCGCATTACCTTCCCGCGAACGGGGGCGGAAACGGAGGCGGAGGCAGCGGCGGCGGCTCTCCCCTCCAACACTCGGTGTATGCCATGAATGGAATGTTGGGTCCTCAGGGCGGGTTGGGAGGCCACCACCCGCACCAACATCCACCGCCCCCGCCGCACCAGCACCATGCCGTGCACCACGCGGCAGTGCACCATCCGCATCACGCGGCTTCGGCGGCTGCGGCCGCAGCGGCAGCGGCGGCGGCTGCCGCGGCGGGAGGAGGAGGAGGCGGCGGCGGCGGCGGTGGTGGTGGCGGACACCACCACCCACACCACGCTCACCACCCGCCTCCGCCCCCGCACCACCTCGCCCACCATCACCATCACCACCATCACCACCACGGCGCGACGTCGTTGAGAGACGTTCCCAACGGCAGCCCTCCCCCGCCCCCTCACCCTCCCCTACCCCCGCCCCCCCACGGACTGACCCTCGGAGGCGCCGGAGGTCAGGGTCTCGACCCCAGGTCGCACCACCATCACCACCACCACAACCCGCACGGAGTTTTGGGCGGCGGTCTCGGGGGCGTGGGACAGGGAGGCGAAGTCGACGAAGACACTCCTACGTCCGACGACCTGGAAGCCTTCGCCAAGCAGTTTAAGCAGCGGCGAATCAAACTCGGTTTCACCCAAGCTGACGTGGGCCTCGCGTTGGGTACGCTATACGGTAATGTCTTCTCTCAGACGACGATTTGTCGGTTTGAAGCGCTTCAACTGAGCTTCAAGAACATGTGCAAGTTGAAGCCCCTTCTCCAGAAGTGGTTGGAGGAGGCGGATTCGACGACGGGGTCTCCGACGTCCATCGACAAGATAGCGGCGCAAGGAAGGAAGAGGAAGAAGAGGACCAGCATAGAGGTGTCGGTCAAAGGTGCACTCGAGACCCATTTCCACAAGCAACCAAAACCGTCGGCGCAGGAGATAACGAGCCTGGCGGACTCGCTACAACTGGAGAAGGAAGTGGTGAGGGTTTGGTTCTGCAACAGGCGACAGAAAGAGAAGCGGATGACCCCCCCTAACACCTTGCCCGGTGCGTCCAACGACGGGATGATGGTGGGGGAGGGGGGGAGTCTCCAGAGTCTGCACGGGTACCACGGGCACCCTGGGAGCCATCATCCCGGACAAGAGGGCCCCATGCACGGTTCCCCGATGGGGGGACACTCTCACAGCCCCCCCATGCTATCGCCTCAACCCCTGCCCACGCATCAGAGCTTAGCGGCTCACTAGCGGAGCGCAAAGAGGTAATTTCTCAAAAAAAAGAATCGTGATTTTCAAGCACCTCAGTAAATAGATCAAGTTAGATGCGAGTGCGTTTGCGACGGATTCTTCCGACCTGCCCACTTCGAAGTGTCGGAATAGTGTTTTTAAAGAATGCTCGTTATCTTTGCGTGATACGTTTGTGCTTTATTCAAACGTGCAAGTAAATCGGAGGAGAGACCAAATCCGTTAGGATATCGGATGTTAGCAAAATGCGCCTAAGTAACAATCGATTAATTCATCCGCAAAATTTTACCGCAGAGATGAAGCCTGTCGCAATTTAACGCCATGGTGTCATTAATCCTCACTCCGACCTCTCAGTAATACGAATGTTTTGATCGAATTTTCAAAGGATATCTAGTTTAAGTTTTCACTTACGAGTGAACTAGTAGAGATGTGTTACGAATGAAATGGATTGTTCTCTTGAGACATTTTAAATGTTTATCGATCACTTGAAACACCGAGCATGGGAGAGTTTGAAATATGCGGACATCCTTTCCTTTCGCGTCGTTTATCATACAATGAGGGGAAGAGGATCGCACAAAGGAGCTTTGTTTCATCATCTCTTTAATTCATGGCATCGTATCGCTTTTATGCTGTATCATAACTTTAGGATTCATTGATTTCCTTGATTCGTGTTAGGCGTGCTTCGAACTGTGCGTGTGAGGCAATTGCGCGATTCACGTATCACCGAAATGCTTTCCTTGTTGTAAACCTTTCCTTTCTTAATAAAATCTCGTTTGAGTCAGTCGGCAGTCGCAAGAGGTCGACGCATTTTCATATTTACCCTTTTCATGCAACCTAATAGACATATTGTTTGTTTTAATTATACGGTGTTGGACAGAATGGGTCTACACTGGGTTACAGCGGCCTGTTTATTATTCGCTTCTCTTGTTACCATTTAACCGATTGTTTTTGTTTTCTAAAAACAAATCACGGCAGTGCCCGGGATAGGATGTGATTATCCATGTCTACACTTTGCCGATAGGTATTATTATAAAAGTTACACCACTCATCCTGTGTTGTTGTTAGAGTTGAATATGAGTTTGATCTTAATGTCCCACGGAACATCTTGAATATTATTTGCCAATCCATGACTTAATTTACCGTTTCCGTATAAATTTAAAGTGATAAAATTAATTTTTTAACATCAATATCGTTTTTTTGACATTGGTAAAATGGTGTACACTTTTATTCATATAATATCGAGGTAAATAAACAATCTGTGTATGTTTTGTACGTTACTTGTCCTGTTTATTTGTTAGTTTTATGCGGTTTAGTTTTGGAGCACCGATTTTCCGTTTTTCATTAGGTAACACTAGGAACTAAGTCATTGATCAAATCCCAGTCATCTGATAAATTGTTATAAACGTTACAGATGAGATGGGCATGGGCCAGTTACAAAAAAAAATGTAGATGCATTCTAGTTTGGAAGCAATCCACAGATTTTTCCTTTTTATTATAAAATTTAGTTTTTATTTCAAACACATTATATTAATAATTGGCATTCTTCATTAAGTTTGCACACGCATAAATAAGATGGCGTTTAAATCAAAACGAGGTGCATTACTTATCACATTTTACTCGTGTTTTGTTTTAATGGCACAGTAAATTCTCTCTTTAATTGATTCGTTGTGTTTCATGCTCTATCTGGAATAGACAGGAAGGCAACTATTGTTATGGTTAAAAAGTGGATATCAGTTTTATGCTTATGTTTTGGTGTGATAAATTGCGCGGTGGAAACTGGTCTATCAGCAGAATCTCACTCACACATCTCTCTTTCTCTACTTTTTTGTAGGCACCCTTGCTCGCTTGACGGGCGCCCAAGTTCCTATGCGGAAGGCCTCCCTTGGGCCCAAGGCACCAACGCACCATGGTCCTGGTGCTCGGACTCTCAGCGTTACGCGAGTGTTATGGGTGTCGGCGTGGTAGGGGGGAACGGAGTGGGGTGGGGAGGGACGGAAGGGGGTTGGGGGGAGAACTCGTGGGGTGCACCATCGACACCACAGCCGCCTGTGTACGACCCCAACGCGCCATCCCCCTCGCCTCCGATGTCGCCCCATTTCCGAACTTATTGAAAAAAATAAGAGACAAACCAACGCGCCCGGAATAACCGTGGAGAGGATGCAGAAAAAAATTAGCCACGTTTTTCGTCCCTCTTTGTCAGGTTTTTATTCCTTGGACGCTATACGGACTAATATTTAAGGGTCAGATCTCTCTCTCTGACCTTTTAAATTAAAAAAAGAATAAACTCGAGCAAAAAACCTTCCAAAGATGCAAAGAGGACATCGTGTAAATAGAAAGAGGAAAAAACTTGTGTGGCAAAAGTGATTTTTTTTTGAGTGCGTGTGATTTTTTTGTTGGGAGAGAGAGAGAAACGAGAGAAAGAGGGCAGAATGCGTGGTCTTATTGTTGAAAAATAATTGAGTGAGTACGTGCGTGCGGTTTTTTTGAGAGAAGAAATTTTCCGTTTATATTTTTTTCGCAAAGAAAAAAACCTCGGATTTGCCACAATGAGAAATTATATAAATATTATATATAAAATATATACATATATGTATATGTATGAATCAGGCGTCCGGACTGTTTGTGGCTTGGGCGTTTTGAAAACGTACAGAGAGAACGAAAAAGAGTAAAAAATTTTCCCTTTTAAAAGGACACGGATTTCAGTGTTTTTTTCCGTTTTCATTTTTAAAAAATTAAAAAAATCACGGGGTCGCGAGTTCCTCAATAGCAAGAAAGGAGAAAATATGTCCGTTTTACTTTTTCGTAACAAAAAAATGAAACCGAACGAGGCTTTTTTCGAGACAGCCGCGATATTTTCGGTGGATGTGTCTGGGGTGGGAGAAGGTCTATGAAAAGAGAGAGAGAGAGCTGTTTTGAGATTAGTTGTCGACCGAGAAGATAATTTGTAAATAGCGTTCGACCTGGGTGTCGCCTCGAGAACGATCCGGTCACCGTCGCCGCCACCGCAGCCACCGTTTCGACGAAAACATTGAGCGTCTGGCGCCGGTCTCCTATTCGGGATTCGACGCTTGGCGGATCGCCGTTGGACGGCCGTGGGATCGGCCGGGCGAGAGGCTGCCTGAATGGTCCGGGTCCTCCGAGCGAAGCTGGCGCGGCGACCACCTCGTCGTCGCCTGAGAGAGAGAGAACGAGCGACTCGCAGACAGAGAGATCAACGTCGCAGGTGAGCGAGCAGCAGCATAGTTGAGGAATCCCCATCGCGCTATTAGGAAGGATGTTTCGGAAGAGTGGTGTCTGTTTGTACATTTGTTTATTGGTGACTCTTATCCATTCGGACCGTGTGCTGTGTCGCTCAAAAAGTTTACATATATACATATATAACGTTCATCTATGTCCCCTCGACATAAAGTCCCCCTCTCCGTAAAAGCTGCAACCCCCTCCAAATCACTCGGCCCTCCAGCACCGGAAAGAAATCACGTTTTTTGAAATTCTAACCTTTTTGTTTGTCTTTCTAAAGAAAAAAACTGTTTTTTTTTGTTTTTTGTCGTGAGTCAGTTGTCAAATCACAATCGCTGTTTTAATACAAACTACCACTCGAGAGGAAAAAAAAGCAAAACACTCGGAATAATGCTGGCAATATGTTTTTTGTCTTTTTCGAAGTTTTTCCTGTTTTTATTTTTTTGTCTCGAACTGTCGTGTGATATTTGAGACGGATGGATGTTGAATGTTTTTATAAATATATATATTATATAATTATAAACATTGGATTTTTTGTTTCGGACGTTTTTTGTGTCTTGCAAAAATGGAAAAAAGGTTCCCTCCGTTGATACTGAAAATTGCTCGTTTTGTCGTTTAAAAAAATCATAGACGTCCTGTAGCTGTTCTTTTAGTTGTTTCATGGTTTAAGAAAGATCATAAACGCTTTGTGTGAGACTTTAATTAAGGACTCAACCCCTTTTTTAAAAGAATATTTTTTGGTATTTTGAAAGGTAGAGGTTGGACCAGATTGTTAAGTTGTATGTAGCATTTCTCCTTCAGATATTTTCCATTACGAACTGAATGGAAATTCATAGATCATCACGGGTTACGCCGCGAAAATCATCTTAAATAATTCGATATCTGAGCTGAACTGAAAAATTAAAATCAAGGTAAATGTGGATGTTTACTTTTTGAAATTTTCTCATTTAAGAAATAAGGGTGCTAGACGAAATTAAGGTATAAAAGGAATATATTCATGATTTGGTAAATTTTATGGCACACGTTTATATGATATTTAGAGCATAACTTTGTTTTGGAGATTTCCTCGGACCTTAACAGTCTGGTATCAATTCCCGATTTGTTCACCCCGTAGTTTGAATGTCAGTTGTTGCAACTCGGTTTTATAACTAAATATGTAAGTGTAATCATATAAATTGCCTGACGTCCAGTCCTTACCGAGCACATAGGAGGAAAACCCTATATTTTGTCACTAGATATTTCGTATTGTCGTTAAACATGTAGAAATATAAACAGACATCCAAAGTGAAAAAGGGACATTATTGAGCAGCAACAATCAACAACAATGAACTTCTTTTGGACTGAATTTTCTATGGAAAACAAGTGACGAGTCTTTACTGCACGACTCTATGCATTGACTGTTTTAAAAAAGCATTCAGTTGTCATTAATGTCAGTGATAAACAAACTGAAGATGTTGATGATAAAAAGACTTGTCTATTAGAATCTTTATTTCCTAAACCAGCAAAAAAGAACTCACATCATGGATTTATTAACTCAAGAGCCAGTATACCTGTAAATGTTGTGCACATTTTCAGACAAACAAATTGAACCGAAAAAGAGATCCTGTGCCAAATATACATATTATATATATAAATAAAATATACCTAGAAAAATATAATTTTTGTTAATAATTTTTATCATTACCTTGTCCCAGAAGATATAAAAAATAATTCACTTTCAAATATTTGAGTGAATGCATTAAGCCAAAATCATCATGAAGAGTTATTCACAATTGTGCATTGAGCACTGGTTGAGTTTGTCTTCACTCTGGCACTAATTTCTTAAAAATCGCATTTTTGCCATCTTAAAGCCTTGCTCCATATGAGGTTTTTATTGCATGCATGTTTTTTATAGAGACATTTTACTTTATTTAATCATTTTTGAGAAAATGTTTGTTGAAATCATTAAATTCTCTTGATTTTTATTTAGCTGTGCATATTTAGGTGACTATGCGAATGCAAATTTACATTAGCGATTATTCTGTAAATATTTATTATATTCGAGAACACTGGGGAACTTTTATGGTTGCATTAGCTTTAACAATACTTTGATATTGGTGGTAAAGATGTATTCATGTTCTGTTACTTAATATTTTAGCTATGCTGGCTGTGAAATTTTTGTCGTATAGCTATACAAGACCAATATCCTCATCAACCCAATTCTAAGATGATGATTACCGGAATATTTCATTTAGTTAATATTGACTACCATTATTGATATAGTAACCTGGTTGAACTTGAAAACTGAACTTAACCTGACATCATCGGTCATTGTTCATCATAGTGACGCATGAGTTCTTATACCTATTGGACATAGATCTCTCTCTTTAGGCCCGTCTTTCAATAGAGTCACATCTTCCTAACTTCACCAATACATCGTCTTTAATGGCTCCCAACTCTTGAACTAACAAAGAAAAGTATGAAAACGACCGATTTTGCCCACATTTTCTGGAGAAGTTTAGAAAAACTGTTTCCATATCGCGGCTCAAATCAGTCGGAATGCAATTATTAATATTAGGGTATCGTTTGTTTCCTACCCAATAAAAACTTATACGAGACGTAATTTGACATGCTAAGGAATATTACGGCGGAAACCTAGAAGATCATTTGTGCTACGACATCGATTTCCACGACGTATCCTACTCCTTCTCTCGAAAAATTTCTATGAAATCTCGCATTAAAAAATCTCCCTCCGAATGTTAGTTTCACTAATCTTATCACGTGAAACTGTTTCGTTCCCTCCGAGAAAACCTTGCACGCCTGCGCAGTTGAATGCGTCATAAGGCACCGAGTGAATTCAATCTTGGGATAATATATTTTTTTGCGCACGGAGAAGCCGTGGAGCGGGATTGAAATTTATAGCCGCCCGACGTAAACGACTCTCGACGACTTTTCTTGCGTAAGAAAATTCGAGCCAAATGATTTCCGCGATTCGAGAATGATTTTTGCGCAGTCTCGGCGTTGAGGCACGCGTCTTCTCCCGTTGACGGTTCTTGAGGAAGGTCTCTCGGGCGGCGTCGAGACAATGCCGTCTCGGCGTTATGTCCGCCGCTATATCCCGTCCGCAACGCCTTCGGCCGAGGCAAAGCGACGGAAATTATACACGTGTGAGCAGTTACCTGAAGTGGCAAAAACACTTCTCGGAAAAAAAACGGAATAGGAGGATACGGAAAAGGGGGATTCGGAGAATCGATTTTGTGCTTTTTCCTCCCCGCCCTTTTTTCTATCGGTCGAAATAAAAATAACCCCGACAAAAACAAGAGAGTGTAGAGATTCAATGGATAATATCCCTCTTTCGGCGGTGAATACGTAAACGACACATTACGACTCATCCCCCACCTTTACAAATATCCCTCCGCCAACCTCATCTCATTTGCTATGCCTCTCACACTATCGATCCAAATTTTGCCAAACACTTGTCTCTATTCGCGCGGAATACGTAAGCAAGATTACTCACTTTTCGGCCTAGGTTACCTTTCCCTCTTGCAGTTACTGTCCACTCGTGAGAAGCTCTGTGTGCGCGCGCGCGAGCTTCATCATCATCATCATGATCATCGCCATCTCGGTGCAGGAAAGATTTCACTTTTCATAGAGCAGCTTCAGCAAAGTGCGATCATAACCACTTGACATTAATTGGGGGGGGGGGGGAGAAGGGGGAGAGTCAGAGCGTTAGGGAAAAAACGGCTAAAGCTATGCATGCAGCGTTGTCGGAATTGCTTCCCAAACATGCCGCGTTCCCTCTCTCCCTCCTCGATTTATCGGAATTAGTCATTTGTTTTTTGGTCCATTTTGAGTAGGAGCAGCTGGCTAGTTAGATTATCTTTGTAATATTATATAAAGAATTTTTGAAGTTGTATGCATGTTATTATCGCAGCTAAATATGCCCTTGTTATTAGATTTGAAATCACCTTGTTTTAAAATTATTGCATCAATTTAGGTGGTTTTCTGGTGACGAATATCTTTAAAGAGAGTATCAAGATTAAGGGAGTAGTAAGATCCTCTCGATGCAAATATTTACACTAAAATTTTAAATTCTTTCCCAGTAGACGTCTTTGCGGATTTAACGATAACTTTTGATTTTGTTTAGCAAGCAAAGTAAATTTCGATTCACGCAACATCAAAATGTATTTGCTGTAGACCCTTGACAATTTTTGATCTACACATAATACAAAACAAGCTGAGTATCAATGGCGGAGCAAGTAGATTGAATGTCTGCAAAGCACCAAACCCTCCCTTTTGTTGTAACTATCGACCCGCAAAGAACTGTGAATCGACTGAACTAAAATAAGTAGATGGTTGCTAAGGAAATGTTAATGTCGACGAATAAATTTTCCTGACGCCATATTTGTCTGATCTACATTCGGCTCTAGTTAAAGTTGACAGAGGAAAATTTTCATCCTGGCCTTTCGTATAATATACCTAACATGTTGCGATTTAAAATATTTGTTCTCTTGTAATACAATTTTATACGTAATCGTGTTTCAACTGCAGCGTTATTTAGATTTTCAGCTTATTAATAACCAGTGTGTAACTACTGGAATATCTTATGAAAATACTATAAACATATATGATTTCGAAGTTGCCACAGAATGAACTGAGGAAAAATCTTTTAACTTCAATTTTATCTCAAATCCGTTGGCAGATTTAGTCCATTTAAAACGTAGTTGCCTCTTCCTCATAAAATTCGCAAATTTAATGCCAAATTATCAATGGCTTTAGTAGAAAATCCAATTGCAAACTCTATTTGATGAAAATTCTTTCATTAAGCTTCTTCATTCATAGCAATTATGCGTAGCTGGAGACCCGAAAATAGCATACTCGTCCACAATTAAACAAATATTTTCTCTCTTCCTATCTAATTTAATGGAGAATTACGGAGATCGTCTTATCGCTGAAAAAATTTGAAAATATGCACTTATGTAGGTACATATTTTTTCTAGTTTTGGTTCTTCTACTAATTCTAAAAAAGGAAATAATCTACTTTCGGTGAATCGCCACCTAATACGGTAGCATTATAGCCTAAATGCGTATGTATTTTATAACCTCGTTATAGCTATTGGAGAGATAAATAACTTGAAAAAGTAAGTTTTGATGCTTCAGCTCTTATTTTTTTAAATTTTCTCATAGAATTTTATCATAAGTTAGCAATGAGAATATTCCTCTTGTCATGTATTAATTTCGAGGTGTCATTCTGTCCAACCGCTTCGTCCTACATGTTCGTCATTCTCATTTACGCCATCTGGTATTTTTATTACCGGCGGCTTGTTTACGTCAGCGAGCACGAGAATCTTTATCGTTTGGATATCCGTAAACATCTATTCCTCCTCCCCCGTATGAGCCAAATGGAGCCGACGCACTTTAAATCACCTTAAGGTGCCATCCGAATAGATTTCCAGCGGAATTTAATTTGCGTCCGTGGGTCAGTGGCATCGTATTTCACCGTCGCGAAAAAAAGCATAATACGCGAAGACGAGATTCTAAGGCGGCGGATTCACGTTACAGTTCGGGGCGGTTTAAGGCATGCGCGCCTTCATTCTCCCGTAGAAAATTTATCAGCGACATTTAATTTGGAGTCGTGTGAGAGGAAGAGGGAGAGGGTATTTTAAGGAATCACGCGAGGCCATAATGATCGAAGCATTGAGAGAAAAAGAGGGAGAAAAAAGGTTAGAAAAATTCGGGGGCGTTTCCAATGTTGTCGTTAGTCGTTTGTCTCGGCGGCCATTAGCGGGGAGAAAGGGAATTAAAGGAAAAAAAGCGGGGAAACTGAAGCGAAAGAGAGAGGAAGGAAGAAAGCGATGGAGAGAGAGAGAAAGGACAAGGGCGACGAGCAGAATATGGAGATGCGGGATAAATAAGTGTCAGACCGCTATCACTGCGGTTTAATTAAGTCGGTCGATATGCAGCTGACGAAGGCGAGGGACGAAATTAGATTTTAAAATTTATTTAGGGCTCGTAAATCCGCATTTTTGTTAACGATTCGACTCTCTTTATACTATTTTTATAATCCACGTCTAGGAATATTTAAAAAATAGAAACGTGTCGACTGCAAAACGAAAACAACCCGAATCACCTGCTGCTATTGCAAGAACGCACCTCTATGCATTTTTAGCAGGTCGAACAACTATCTGTATCATTCGATTCGTGCGCAGTGTTTTTAGTCACTGTATGTCGATCTATGCATCATTGTCACGTTTAAATAGTTCTGCTAGGTGACTGTTTTTGTGCAAAAATATAAGAGTACAATACGTCACGACAATAACTGACGGGTTTCATGGATACGTAATGAAAGTGCAATTGCAAACATATTATTGTCTTAATTTTCGACACATAACAAATATTCACAATAATTACATGCCAAAAGATGTTTCCAAAGTGACATTCGTTGCAACGTTATGTTTGAATTTATTTGTACCGTACTTGAAAATAGTAAGTCGTTTTCCCATTCTGTTTTCAGGGAAACTTTTTGTCGCTATTTATACCGAGCCTTTAATTAAAACAGAATTAAACATTACCCAAATTACTTGGTTAAATACGGGCCATTTTCGACAGAAATGTATTTCCCGGAGTTTGTCATCGGTAACTCTGCAATGAAATGTGCGTTTTTTATCTGACAGAATATTGCGGCGCGAGCCGGGAGTGTCAGAAACATTATCTCCGAGATAAGAACTGATCGCATGTTCTGCCGCCATCCCTCCCTGTTAAACCTGGCACTTAATGCGTAATTTTTTCAAAGCGCTCCAGTCATTTTTTTACGTATCAATTTATCAATTCAACCGCAAAACCGCAGAAATTACAGTGTCATTACCTGGCAGTAAAAATGATTTGGATGAAAATACGCCTCCGATGACAGTCTCGGCATTTAAGAGTGTGTTTTCATTAACACCGTGCCAACAATGGCGACAAAAATTCAAATCTTGTATTTGTATGTCTCGATGCACTCCTTCAGTCGATCGGTTCTCAAGGTATGCCGCGCTTACCTCATGTTCATCCCTTGTGTATAAAAACGATATCCGTTGCCCGGGCGTATTTTACGCCTATTGCCCGATTGCCTCATTTGACTTTTCAAGAGTGACCCTGACTAGCAAAAAACAATCAGACATCCCGAGGATCGTTTCGCATTTGCGTCGATACGTCACTCAAAAAAGAAGACAGACGCGATGAATCGAAATTTTTCGAATTCATCTCCACCCGTCGTATTTAATTAAAAATTCCGAAGCGTCACAATTTAAAAAAATACAATAACATTTTCGCGGCCTCCAAATTTATTTTCCGTGGGCGCGCTCGCCTTATTATTTCGTTAAATAAATATTACCGCCATCTATTATTAAAAGGACGCAAACCCTCCCCTTCTGAAAGGCGTGCTTGGGAGGCGAGATGGGATTAATGACAATGCGCCGTTAGCACGGATGGCAAACTCCCCACGCATTCATATTGACAACGGCTTATCAAACCCCCCCACTCACCCCTCATTACCCTCCGTCCCCCTCTTCTTCCCTTCCCGTTTTAAATCCAACCCCTCTCCCCCGGCCTCTTTCGTCCTTCTACGCTTCCGCCCCCTTTCATTGGAAGGGGGTTGGTCTGTGCCTCCCCACCTCGCTACTTCCTTCTCCCCCCCCCCTGGGGCGACTGAGGCGGTCCAAACATCCCTAGGGCCACAGCTCAATCATATACTCATCGAAAAGTCTTTTCACAACCTCTCAACGGTTGGAGTATAACGCAGCGTTCCGTAAAATTGGTTAATGCGCCTAATCCACGCTACCGTTATGAAACAATTAAGTAAAATCACGATTGAGAATATGTAGATGTGGATATGATTTTTTCCCGCAGAAAGTCAAACTTGGTAATGCGGATTCTTATGTTTACGGAAGTTGATCTTACCTCGAATTATATATAAATAAATAGGGGCGAATAGTGTTATTATTTAAAATTCAAATTCACCTATATATTTTTTTAACACCAACACTATTTGCCTTTCAATTAGTCGTCATGAAAGAGATTGTTTTCATGCGTTTATCGTTGCCAAATGTGTGTTCAGTGCCATGTACATAATTCATGATAGACTACAACAAAAAAATTTTTGCCTAACAATGCAATAAACGAGAATTTCCGCGCGATTTCTTTAGGATTTCTTGTCACTCGTCTGTTCAATATCAACCTTGCAAGTCTTTTCTGTTCAGGGAATAGTGGTTTTTATCGGTTCTTTCGCTATTCTCCGGTTTGCGTTTTTTTGCGAGCGTCTTGTTTCATTTTATTGGTTACTTCTGCATACAATGCAGTCCATTGTCGATTCGTCACCGCCTGTCATCGGCGGATAAGTTTTTGGTTGAAAATATTCTCGATTGTTGTTGAAAACTGATTTAGATAGTCCTTGGTTTCCTGAAAGCCTCGCTGCTGCGGATCAATCTGAAATGCCTTGTCTGTCTTTACTTCTCACCAGATTTGTCCACTTGCGAAATCTGAAACGTCGCCCAAATACCCTAGATATCCGAGCGCTCCTTTGACCTTTTCGCTTAATTTTTCGCAAAGATGTTCCAAATATCAGTCCTCGTACGTCGCGTTTTTTATCAATAGACGGGGGTAGCGAAGCAATAGCACACACGCGCGTGTGCGACGTACGAAAAAAAAACTAGCGCCCCTCGCGTCGCAAAAATTCCCATCGATTGCGCGAGGCGCGGCGTGGCGGTTCGATAGGAATCGGCACTAAGTGGCGCTCCCATCAAGGGACTAAAGTTGCAGTCTCTACATGGCAGCTCATTTATTCGGGCGCTAACTCCGCTCGACGTTAACCGTAGCCATGGGCAGGGAGGGTGCGGAGGAAGGCGGTGTTTAGATGAGAGGAGCGGCGCAGTGTGGTCGGAGGTGATGTCTGGGGGGGGGGGGAGCAGAGGAGGCAGGGGGGGGAGGCGGAGAGAAGAGAAGAGAGATCGCACCCCAAAACCCTTCCTCCCCCTCGCCCGGCGCCCGTGTCGGCGTGATCCCCGCCCTTCTCTCCCCGCAGCCAAGGAACGCCGCGCCTCCGTGATCTTCCTTCCGTTGCTCGCCGCCTCTCCCCATCCACTCGCTCCCCGCGCGACGCGATCGACCCCGGAGAAGAAGGGATCGGTTGCGCGCATCCCGGCGCACGCGATGCTCGGCTGTTTTGGGCGGCGCTGCTGCGGTGTTTTCGAGCCATAACCTCCTCCGTCCCTCGCCTCTCTCTCTATCTACCCTCTCCCCGCGGAATAAAACTCCTTCCCTTACTCCCCCCCCCCCCCCACCTCTCCCCCTATCTTCTCTGCCCTGGTCTCGCGTGTGTGCGGAAACCCTTGGGAAGTGGTGGGGGTGCGATAGGTGGAGAGGGAAGGGATTTTAGGGAGATCGACAAGGTTCGCACCCGGCGAATCAAATCTCGTCCCGCTCTATCGCCGATGGGTGTGTCTGCTCCCCTGTCCGTCCCTTTTTTTAGGTGAAATGGGTGAGGAAAGGGAACGGGATGCGGGGGTTGAAGGGGAGTCTCTTGTGTCTGATGAGGATTGGGAATAGGGTCGGAAGAGGAGTTAGAGGATATGAAAGAGAACTCGCTGAAATCATAATGACTACGTCTGCGGTTGCAGCTTCAATTCGATATCTGTTCGGTAAAAACAAAGTTCTCAGTTTTTGCTGAGTTTTAATCATCGATAGAGCGAGGAACTTTTTTACGTAAAAACAACGATGGAAGCCATTCTCTAAGACCGACTAAATAAATTTTCCAGATTCGTTATTTTCGATTTGGAAAATAATTAATAAAAATTATTTGATTTACTTATGCTTAGAGTAATGACATTTAACCCTTTATCGACCGTTTTACACTTTGGAATTTACGTTCAAAACTCGAGAATTTCCGAATTTAAGGTATACTAAAAATAGGAAATATTTCCTAAGCAAACACTTTTAAGCTGTACGCATAACATCAACAAGACACGTTTAAGTTATTTATGACCTTACGCATAGAGAATGTCTAACCAACCACTTTTATTGTAGATCACCAAAAAATCTCATAAAAATCAATATTGAGGTTTATAGAATGCAAGATGAGGAGGGAGACAAACTGTGCGAAGAACGGATAGAAACACATTACCGATGTGAGATTGATAGTATTATGCAGCCATGGAAGAAGAGACTGTATAGTTTCAATCTCGCCGTAATAAAGACAGTATTTATCTATCTTTTCTCTATCTCTGGTTTTTTTCCTTCGCTTGATGACGTTGGGAAATAAACAACGCAAACTTTACGAATCGAATTACAATCCTCTCATTATTGCGCTATGCTTGTTTTTGTAATGATGTAGGTAAACCTGTGACGACGAATGTTTTTGGCAAACCAAGAAAGGATTCACGGTTCACGGCCTTGTTGCCGTCTCTTCATTTTTCTTCTTCGGAGATGCCAAATTAGTCTTCCAAACTCGAGTGGTTAAAATAGCGAAAATTACTGAGCGAGGTTTATGGGCAGTGCATAATTAGCTTCGATATGAAAACTAGTTGAAGGTCATTAAGGCCTAAAGAAATGGCGGCTAATCTGCAAAAATTGTAAATTTTAATGTCCTTCCGCTGTGATTTTTCGTCTCAATGGCGGCCATCCAAACCCGTTCTTTTAATGTTTTGTTCATCATTTTTTAAGGAAAGCATGGCGATTTCGTTACCAAAGTTGCAGAATTTTTATTGGAAACGTCAATAAACTGAAATTCAAGGGGATTCGGTTTGGATGTCGAATTTGATCGATTCCCTGAGAAAGATAAACTATAGTGACAATGGTTGAAATCTAAAATTATTAAAAAATATAATTAATCCCTAAATAGGTATACTAATTGACTGTTAACGTTAGTAAATAAAAAAAATATCTTACGTGATGCTACGATCAACTTCGCCAAAAAATCACAGGGAGCAAAAACGCTTCTAATTAAGACACGAATGAGCGTATGGTCCTGGTTTTAATTTCGCACAAGATCTACCTTTACCATTTGATTTAATGCATTCCCGTTTGTTTAGTTATGAGGAAGGCTCAAATTCGTCAAATACGTGCGCGTTGGAGCATAGGCTTCTTTCATCGCTTGCTGTCGGAATTAACGAAATGATTCTCACACGCGGCCCTCTTAAAAGGAGTGGGGTATAAGAGCAACATTTTCGCGATTCGGCGGTCTCAGCCTGTGCGTGTACATGTGCGCGAATAGTGAACGCAGAAATAAAGAGAGACAGATACATAGTAAGAGAAAGAGAAAGATCGAGAGAGTAGTTATGAGGTGCGATTATCGACTTTGCTCTAATGCTTTTTTAGCGTCGGTGCGTTAAAATTACCGCTCTTCCTCTCCGTTGTGAATGGACATCCAGCCGTCGATGTTCTTCGGAGGTTTTTGGACCTCTCCTACTCCTCCCGGCAACTCATGCACTTTCGATTTGCTCGGCGGTCACGCAATATTCAACACGGCACGCTGGCTATTATTAAGCTTCCGTTCCTTCTTCGCTCGTGACTTCCATTTCCCCGACCGTCGTTTGTTTCCGGATTTAGCGCGGTCTCGCGGTGAAATGGAAAAATAAGGGCTCATTTAACCGCACACGTGGACGCAACACGGAGAGAAAGAGGACGATATTTGTATCCGAAACGGACGGATGGTTGGCAATTTCTTGGGAACATAAGTCCGGTCGTTGCAGATGCTCGGATTGTGGATTCTTATTAGATGGCGTTACGGTGGGGTTTTCTCGTTATAATTGGCGTACGATGGCGTGCCGGAAATTCGAATGTTCGCGATAAGTTTCGTCATTGTCTTTTTGTGTTTCAAATCTTAGCGAAGGTTATTTGGACGTTTGCGAACTATATAAGGGGTTTGTAATGTGCGATTTGTACCTGTGAGGGTATTTTTGGATCGATAGTTTGCAAGAAAAATCTGCGAAGGAGTCGTAATTGCCGGCCTTGGATGGACATTTAGGTCGAGTATCTGCGGTTCGGTAGCTTTGTCGTAGTTAAAAGTCACGTCGCGGACCTGCAGGTGTATATTTTATTATAATAGCTAAAAGCCAATTAGCTGGAGAATTTTAAATGATCGAAAAATTATATTAGTATGTAAATCTTTTGACATCTTGAAGTTCTGTCATGTAGATCCTCGAGTTTGTTGTTATGCCAAATTTTTATAATAGTTTTGCTCTCATATTCATTTATTTATGCATATTTTCAGTAGCTCGCTTATATTTATATGTAGGTATGCTTTTGTGGTAGCTCGCTATTTCTCTTAATTTGTATAATTACGCGATCAAATCTCTAATCATAGGAATTCTTGCTAGAGAAATGTGATGAAAAACTCATATGAATCTTCTTATCGTGGTTTCTTACATGTGCTTGAGAGTTACGCCATTCAGAAATGCCATCGCATATTTCACTATCGGCGTCCCTTCACGCCTTTGTCCAATATAAAAGGATTAGGCGACGAGCGACATTAATCCGAGTGGCCCTTCCGGGAAAAAGACTTGTTTCCAATCTGACACTAATTTACGTCCATCCACATCTTCTCCCTCTACAATGCAGAAAGGATGACTATGATCTCCCTTTTCTTCGAGGGATATAAATATATGTCGATGTTTTATTCCCAACTTAGGTCCTTCAGTTACGGGAGCTATCGTGTCAGTGTGTGTATGTGATCGATTGATGTCGAAAGGAATTCTTGCGCCACAAGAATTCCTGCGCCCAATATAGTCGGAGTACGGAGAAATGAGGAGTCGGGGGGAGGGAGAGGGGGAGATTCCTCCTTCCCCCTCCTAACGGGCGATAGGAGCGACCTCGCAACCGATTCGCGTCGATCTCTCAAGGTGTGTGCCCTTTGCGGTTTTCGAACCTGCGACCCCTTTTATCACGAAGAGTTGGACACTCGCATGAGCTTTACTTGGCAGTGGACAGAGAGAGAGAGAGAGAGAAATGGATGTGGAGAGCGAAGGATATCCAAGACCGCTTCTAAGAAGAAAGAACGGGAATCTTTTTCCACCCACGCATTCTCCCCGCCTTCGCTTCGTCGACGCTAGGGGAGCGTGCCTTGAAGAAGCGAACGTTTGCAGGAAGGACACCAGAGAAAACACAATTAAAGTCGAATTGGGACGAATAATCCCTTCAGAAAGTCGTGTAAGTGTCAGCATCCCGGTCTCTCATTTCGTCCGTTTGTGTTTACCTCGTGATAATCGAGTCTTACGCAACAAACGTAAATGTATCTAAGTATTTTCACCACAACTGAGATTTCAGATTGAGGAGGTTCAACTGTGCCGAAATCGGTGAGCGCATGCGCAATTTCTTCTCTTAAATCTAACTTAGCCCTGTCCTTATTTGGGTAATCGTGCTGATATTATACAATCGTTAAATTCATGTGCATATTTATTGCCGACAGCTTTTGACATCTCGTGCTTATGTTATTCAAACCAAAGGAAAAAGGTCTCTTGAGCTTCGTAATCACGTGCTGTACAGCAGTTTAATTAATGCTGTAATGTCTAATGTATGCTTCTCTTTTAGGCATTTGATATTCAATCTTCATATTACGCAGACATTACCACATTTTTCCTACAAAAAACGTTTGACACAGTCAATAAAATCACTTCTTATGTAGCACTCAATATTCTTATCGGAATCTCATTCTGGACCAAAAATACACTGCGTTCTCCATTTACTCGTTTATTATTAGTTTTGGGTATATTTATCAATAAATGGCTTTATGTATAGGTAGCATTTTAGATCATTATAGATGTGAGATAATAAAAAATATCCGTCCTGATCCAACAAATCTGATATTCATAAATGTTACAATTTGGGGATGTCTAAAATTGTAATCAGTTTGAAGAGAAAGATGAACCATTTTCTTCGTATTTTATAATTAAATGATAATCTCGAAAGTTGACAGTATAATCATTTGAAGATCATCAAGAGGTTACGTTAGGATCTGTTATCCAGATCGTTTACAGCACTATACCATGCGTGTAGACGGAGCCAGCCCCTCAGACGAACCGTTACAACTAGAAGGATTACGAAAACTAACTTGCGAAACATCCAACAATTAGTTTTTTCGCCGTCGAGTGTAAAACGCAGCGACAGAGTCTGACTGTTCGGTGGCGAAAATGATTCTTCCTGCGGATAAATTGTGTCGTTTCTTAGCGGGATAAGGGTCACGGATCGACCTCTATAGTCATTTGAAATTTTTTTCCGCGTCGCATTGTGAATGCTTTTACGAAAGACTTTTAAGGCCTCTGATCTCTTGTTTTTTTACGGACTGAATTGTCGTTTTTTGTAATTTCTTCCCGTCGTTCCTCCTGACACCGACAGGTGCACATTAAATTCCGGCGTGCGTGTGTGTGTGTGAACTTTGGATCCAATTGTGTCAGATGCTCGCGGGGTTTTTCTTTAATGATCAGCCTCGAAAAATGTTGTTGTGGTCGAAACTGTGGGGTGGGGGAGGAAGTTGGGAGTTTTTTCGAGGGTTGGGAAATTGCTGCGCTTCTTTGTTTTACTGGCAGACTGAGCTTTGTGTAAGAATCATCCGATGTTTAATCGTTTTCGATAGTGATCTTCCTTGAAACCTTCTGGAGTTGAGCCATTTGGCTGATCGGAGGCGAATTACCTCGTGCACTTTGTCGCTTATATATAATCTGAAATGTATTGTAAAGCTATTCGGCGGTCCATCTGACGAATGCTCGTGCTATGGCAAGTTTACAAAATGATAAAAATTATCGCGAATATATAATGTTCATTTTTTATGTTTTCTTCAATAGCATATTCGTAGATTGTCATGAATTTGTACAGGCATACGTTTCAATAATTCAAGCTGTCATAATTCTCATGAGCGATGGTTGATTTTTGTTATTAATAGTCGGTTAATCTTTTATAAACTATATAACCGCTGAATCGTATCCCCTTCTCTCGGATTTTACGCCTGTCAACTTGCCAGGCGGAGTAAATGTTCATCATGGGTCAACGCGCGGCAGGTGCAGAGACTTGAGAAATAAAAAAACACCAGAAACACGAGTTCTAGAAAATGATCCAAGAATATTTAGTAGCTACCGTCCTACACAAAAAGCGCCACCCAATAATGACCGCTATAATATTGAAATTAGGCTCTCGATTCGGTAGTTCAAAGACCACGCGACGCCATCCTTCACCGATCGAGTATTCCCGAATACATTAGACGGGGGGGAGAGGAGGGGAGAGCATTGAGCGGATGCGAAGCGGGAACAGGAGAGAGTAATATGAGAGAAAGATGGAGAAGGAATGAGAGTCGATTAATAGGTAATTAGGGAAGTCTCTTATTTCAGTGCAGGTGAAGCATAGATATCACACTCTGCGCTCTCCCATGCTTTTAACCCTTCTTCCTTCCCTTTCTACCACCCTTCCCAAGTCCGAGCAACTTCCTTCTCACACTTCGCAATCACTCCTTTTCTCTTCCCGCCCCTTGCTGGAGAGAGAGAGAGAGAGAGAGAGAGAACTCCGGCGAGATGCCCCGTGGTCTCAGCTCCGTGTCGAAAGTGTCACGCAGTGGGGGAGACGGGGAGGAGTAGGTGGAGTGGGGCGCCAAAAGAAGGAGAGAGTAGGGTGAGGTGGAAATAGAGAGGGGGAAATGGAGAGACGGGAGGGAACTGTGAGGGACTCGCACGAATGATGAGTTGCGCAGCGGTCACCATCTGCGGCTTGGAGAGGTCTCCAAGACGAAGAGAGTGATTCCGGCGTCTACTGCATCGCCGACACCACCTCCTTCCTCCCATCGAATCCTCCTTCCTCCACCTGTCCTCAAGAAAACCCCAGGTCTTTCCTCTCTCTCTCCTCCATGTTTCCTCCCCCCTATCTCTTAACTCCCGACACCAACACCCCTGCGTCTTCCATGCCTTCTCTCTCTTTCCCTCTTCGCGGTCACACTCCCCGTCGCTATCTCTCCACCTCCATCATGCCACTGCCCTGCTCTCCCACCTCCTCCCCTCCCCTCCTCCACTTCCTCTCTCTCTTCCCTTTCTTCCCTCCTGCCTCCAGTCTTATCTCTTCTGGATCTCTCCTCAGTCCCTCTATTCTCTCTCGCTCGCTCCCGAGGCAGCCGTGGGTCCCCCTCGCCTCACCTGTCCTCCACACTCATTTCCTCCCTCCCTCCCTCCTCCCTTCCGCTTCGAGCACCCTCTTATTCTCCCTCCCCTTCCCATCTAACCTCTTTATCTTCACGCTCTCCTCAACGCACATAACAATCCAACGAACGACTTGCCTCCCACCTCAATCCACTTGCGGTTACCTTCTCCCTCCTCCCCTCCTTCCCTTTATATCTGTACATCTCCACTCTCGTTTTTTCTACACTCTCTCTCCGTACATCTATCTATATTCTTTCTTCACTGACTCAGCTCCGTCGGTAATGCCTTGAATTTTTTTTAAACCGCAAATCATACACCAATTGTTTTCGAATGAGGACGAGTCTTAATTTGTCAGTTTCGCATGTGTAAGCACAAAGTGAGTGTCATTGTTCGTATGATGATTCCGCTGTGGTATTTTTCCATTACTGGCTTAAATTCGATTTTCTGGAGGTCTCGGAAAGTCCTAGTGGTCTCAGCTGCTAAGGAAATGTCATGTCTTTGCGTAATAATTTTACTGTTTGGTGGAATATAATCGGAGAGATCAATGTGGTGGCGAGATTTCATTATTTCTGGAGGCCATTATCTCCAAAACCTGCTCCCGAGTGATTTTTCATTACCTTTGATTTTCTTCGTCGGTACTGTATTGAGGTCGATTTTTTTTTTTAAAGTTGATACTTTTTTCTTTCCGAGAGTATTGATCTTTTCAGGTTTCTGGGTGACCTTTTCCGACTCCAAATAGAGACCTCCAAACGAAAGACTTATCTGCACTTTTAAAATAGTCGCGAAGTCTATCTGTGCCGAATCTTTGACGCCCTCGAGATTCTTTAATCTATTATAAAAAGAGAAAAAAAGGGGACAAGAAATCGTCATGGCTCCA
Organism: Tanypteryx hageni; assembly: GCA_028673005.1. Lineage (NCBI taxonomy): Eukaryota > Metazoa > Arthropoda > Insecta > Odonata > Petaluridae > Tanypteryx > Tanypteryx hageni. The sequence continues at coordinate 51,849,896 of CM054118.1, read as the reverse complement.
GATAAGCTAAATCATTTCTTTTCTTCAAGTCGATCACTTTGTTGTCAAAGACGGTTGTCGCGTCGCAATAAATTATTTTCCTTCGAATTGCAGAAATTCAGCTGTAGCTAATCCTCTAGTACGTTTTTTTATTTTTACGATTTAAGGTTGTCCCTGAAAATATTGTTTTAGATTTATCTTCTCTAATTTCAGTGATTTATTTTGTTTCTGCGAAACGGTATTAACGGTACCTCATACAGGAATGTATTGATTTGCCCTTTGAAACAAATGGAAGACAAAAAATCGATAGAGGTAAAAACCGAAGTTATTCTTCTTTAAAAGCGAGAATTAGAGCAATGAAAATTTTATATCACTTTATATGCTTAGCCGACAAAGATTTTTTAAATGTATCTCTCTAGGTTAATTCGTTCTTAATTACTCTTTTATTACCCATTCGGAAAATATTTTAAGCTATTCGAGTTGTTTTAGAGTTTATTTTGACAAACGCTTTAAGTTAATGCGAATCTTCTGAAGACGCCTTAGTAACCTGGTAATTGCGAATAATCGAGCACTTATCCTTATTTTGCATGTTCCTTTCCATTTGTAATTACTGAATCTTAGCAACCGTACTTTTAACCCACACTTCTCCTTTTCGTTGTTTATATTTTTATGCTTGCTTCTCCCGAAATAGATGAAATCTCATTATTTTATTATAGCCGTTGCTCATATGACTGCTCTGCATTCCTTTACAAGCCTCTATCAAATCTGGTTTTTCTACCAGTATCGGTGATATAGTTGGCGGCCATTGCGTGGATCTCGTAGCCGAATCTCAGTGTCTATATTAAATGCCAAATAAAAAAGAGCAAAAATAATTTTCTTAGCACTTCAAATGTATCGTATTCCTCAATTAGTTTGTAATGAATTCGCTGATAATTTGAAATAAAGATGATAAAAGCTTGGCCAAAAAGGCAGATTTTTCGTCCCAGGCACAAAAGATCGGGAACAATATCGAAAACGAAAGAACGTTTTCTCTCGACGTTCCTCCGAATCAATTATAATTTTCGGCGACTCGAGTAAATTAAACCCCGGCAGGTCTCGCACCGCTCGCATTCTTGGGCTCATCTCTCATCTTCGATCCCTTTCCCGCTTCGGCGCTACTCATCCGCATCCACCACTCCCTCCACGCCCCCGCCAGCCCTCTCCCCCCCCCCCCCTAAAACCCCCCGGACGATATTAGGCGGTGTTGTGAAGCCAACGGATTAGCCTCAAACCGTTCCAATGAGTTTTGAAGGATGACGGCGGGGTATTTGGGGTTTGTGCGAGGGAGTGGGTTAATGTTATTACAACCGAAGGGCCTCGTGCTGGATGGGGGGCACGGGAGACGTGGAAATGGGGGGGGGGAGGGAGAGAGAGAGAGAGGGGGGGTTCAAAGCGTGCTGGGCAGGCATCACGCGTCCTCTAAGCGAGCGACATTGGGCAATGGTTAGTGGCCGCATCTAAGGTTTTATTTTTTCCTAGGGGGAGTGGGTGGGAGTGTGTCGAAGGAGTTGGACGGGGGAAGGGAAGCGCGTTGTGCGTGTGGGCGTGAGGGATGGTTGTTGGAAGAAGGAGGGGTGGGAGCAGGGGAGGATGTCGAAATGGGTTGAGGTGTGGGAGTGGGAGAGAGGAGCTAGAGGGGAGGAGGAAGTAAGTTTGTGAAACTTATGGTCCCTTGTGTTTGTTTTAGTGCTATAGGGTGCCTGCTTCTTCTTCTGCTCAAACAAAGTCTTTCCCTTACCTCTTCCCTCCACGACTCGAAAAAACTTCACCCCTTTTTTCTCTCCATCCCTCTCCCTGCACTCTCTTTCTCTCTCCTCCCCTTCCCCCTCAAAAACTTCCCTCCTTTCGCTTCACTAATCCTTCCCATCCCCATCCGACCTTCTCCCTGCCTCTGCATAAACCTATCTCACCCCTTTTTCCTTCCTCCCTCGCACCCCCCTCCCTTATTCGCACGCATCCCCCATCCTCTCCGCCGGTGTGTTGGGTTTGCGCGACAGATCGAATAAAAACGACCTCACTCACCCTATCTCTCTTACTCTTTCCTTTCTCTTTCTCCCCGTGTGTGTATGTATATGTGCGTGTGTGTTCTTTTTCGAGAGGGTGGGATTGGGAGGGGCGGGGAGGAACTGCGCTACCTCCCCCTTCCCATATCCCTTTTTATCTTTCTCTCTCTCTCTCTCTCTCACTGTGTCGTGAGTTTGCGATAGGGCTGCCGGTCCATTGTCCGGGTAATCCGGGAGCGAGCTGTAGCGATCGCGTGGGACGGCGAACACCCGCCGTCGCCGTGATCCGTTCTTCAAACCGTGGTCGTCGTCGTCGCCGCCGACGACCATGATAGAGGTGGTGTGATGCGTCGGTTGCTTTGTCCGTGGGTGGAATGGGGTTCGAGCCCTTTTCCTCCTACCCGCTTAGGTGAGAGAGATCGATGGAAAAAAGTACGCCGATTGTCGAAAAAGGGAAGGTCTGGGTGTTGTATGCTTGGAGGACGAAATGCGCTTTTTTTCGCCGTGTTTTGATTTCATTCTATCCGCAAAATAAAGTCGTTTATCTATCGTTGTATCTCTTTACCCCTTTCATCCTTCCTCTATCTCTGACTCAGCTGTTTTTCCCTTTTGGCATTCTACATTTTTTTTTGTTTTTGCGTTCAAAACCGCCCATCCAAATCCTCGTGTTTCAAGGATCCTTGACTTTTGTAGAAAATAGGCTTTGTATTATTGCAAATTGTGGCATGGGCATATGAGTATACACTATCTATTCATAAGTTAAGTAATCACAACCATACTTTGTTGCATCTAGGCTATGGTCACACTTCACGAGTATCACATGCTGGTACTTGACGCGCATAATACTTTTGACTTAGTATAAAGCATAGTAAAAAGTTTATCTCCCTCAATAAAGTAGTACTTTTCAGCTTTTATTTAATGAAAATGTAAGCCTTCATAATTTTAATCCACTAAAGCAGCAAATATGTTTGGAATCAGTTCTACATTGATGTCCATACTCGCAGATAGACCGCTGCCCTTCCTTTAAAAACCCCTCTGGTAGAGTAGATATTCTCGACTTCCTTCTATGCAGTCCTTTATTTACGGTGTTAGAAGAAACTCCACCGGTTGTTAAATCCAAGCTATTTGATACCCACGAGTTAAAGAAAATTAAATGAACAAAATCAGAGTGAATGGCGTCAGATTTATTATGGCAAATTTCCTTAAATGGTCACGAAACAATCCCCATTGATGATCAAAACTCTAATTCGCTTAGCAATAAAATGACACTGAAAAGCGATTCCCCTTCACCGCCAATCACTGCCTCTGGAGTTGTCCTCGGCGAGCGATTTTAGCATATCCTTTAGAGCACTTAGTACCTATCATTCCTACCTCCTTCTTAGTTCATGCCTTTTTGTTATCTGGACGGCAGACATTTTTCGTTGCGTGACCATACATTCATAAAAATTAAAACCCACTTCATTTTCTATAATTACGATTGTTGGCAATTTCAATTAGTGTGAAATTTTACGATGACGATGCTTTCGCCGTATTAGATTCACCAATAAGAATGTATAAAGTTATCACCCGTATGTCCCTTAAAACAACAATTGGACGAAAGAGGCGCAGGTTCTGATTTAGAAAAATCACGTCGACCTTTCCCGTTGCATGTTACCTATCCGTAGCATTCGAGACAACGTTTTTCTTCTCACGCGTGCGTCAGTTCCAATTTTCCGGAAGCGCCAAGGATAAGCCAAATATAAAAAAGTGCGATCTCCAAATTTAATCTGCAAGGAATTTACGAGGAGTTTTATGGCATTCCAATCAACGACTTACACGCACGTCATAAAGAGAGTGAACCGAAAAAAGATTGCCTCTCTCGCGTGTAACATTAGCGAAAGAGATAAAGATATTCCCCCGCCCTCTATATCTGTTTCATCTTAGGAAATAATTTTCGGAGCAATTCCCCGTAACTGAAAACCGAAATCGGATTCCGACCGTGAAAATTTTTATCGGTTTCCCATTTGCCGAGGTATGCACGCCGTGTTCAAAATGTCGTGCCATTGAATTAAACGGGGGTTTCACCACCATTGATCCTTCGAATTTTTTGTTCAGCCGTACGTTCGAATTGCCTGCGGTCATGGGGTGCCTTTTTCTTTTCCTGCAATTATTTTCCAGTTTCCCCCTTTTTAATGATAAAAATAATCGCCTCGTTTCCAAAATGCTTTCCAAAATTGGTGCTAATCAGCAACTTTACCGGAGATATAATCATTGTTTTAAGGTTGACGTAAAATTTATTTACATCAAAAAAATCTCAAATTTCAAATTCGATAGCACAAGATGAAGGAGAGCAGAAAAAAGCGTTAATTGCATGTAAATTCTTATTCGTAAGCATTATCAATTAACTAAAGAAGAAAACATGCCAGGTTTACCTCTACCATTCTTATATTTGGTGGTTAACTTTTGCCGTAGAGTCCCAGAGATGTTTTATTATTACGAAAGCAAGATGTCATAAATATCCTTGCGACCTATTTTAGCATTAAAATAATTCCGTTAAGATTTCCGGACTTGCTGAAGGGAAGATTTAGATTGTATGCTGATATGAAGTACGATATATTGATTAATATTAACACAATCTTGTGACCATTAAATAATTACATAAATATTTTCGAAGTCAGCTAAGCCAACGCCTTGCAATTACAGTAGATGCCGTGTATTATAATCACTGGCTATTATAATAAAACGCGAAATTCCTAAACCAAATATAGTTTAAGGAAAGTTTTCGTTGTGTTGTCATTTAAACTGAGCGCAATTTGATCAGATTTAACAGCATTTATAATCCTGTTGAAAGATAATATGTAAATCTTTCTTTCAATTGTATAATATTGTTAATTAGATTAAAGGTTGAATTTTAAATATGTATTTTTATATATATCAATTGACGCGTATTAAATTTCTATTTACTGAGGCTAATTCGATATACATCAAGCAACCTCCAACACATGTAACCAAAATTTTCCCGCGTAGTGTATATATTTCCTACAAATATTTTTGCAGAAACCAAATTAAATTATCATCCCATGAGAGCGTTTACTTCATTCGTTTCTTTTTCGCCTGTTCTATTTCACAAATTACCCGCGTGTGCCGACTCATTTACAATATTTTAACATTTACCCGTGGTGAGTCGTGACGTTCATTTCGCGATTCATTAGACCCTTATCAAATCCTCTCTCTCTCTCGTATTTCCGCTGCTCTTTTATTTTTTACGACTCGCTACAAAGCGATACTCTTTATGAATTGGATCGGAAACCGAAGAGAAAGATACGCATTGCATAATCGACTCCTTTAAGCCGTGCATTGTCATTCACCGCGATGAGTTGTTTACGCTGACGTAGGTGTCTCCAAAGGGGTTGGCGTGCGTTGCAGGGGAGCCCTCTGACGTATTTCCATTCATGGGTAAGATATGTTAATTAATGGAGTGCCTCCAAGTGGGTACACAGCGCGGCGACTAAGTAATGAACCTCACGGCTCTTTCCTTTCATCAATTGCGGGTCTGAATTGATTAGAGCGAACGTGTTTGAATTACAACTTAAGTTTACGCTCCCGCTATGGATTTTCCAATCAGTATTTCAAACTCGGAACGGCAAAAATCACCCTCGCGTTAAAAGTGATCTCTCTTTTACATTTTTTGCTGACATTGTCACTTGAAGATGTAGGTGATATGCATCTCATTTCAAATTCTGTTAAAAAATTAAATAATCGCTGTTTTCCGCAAGAGATGACTTCATCAATTTTTAAAATTTTACTTTCCTAATAAATTGTCGAGGGCTGTTGTTCACAATGCTTATTGCTTGATTACTCATACGTTTCTGAAATTTATCAGGACTTACCGGATTTTTATTTCTATACGTCATCCTTTGAATGTTTATTTTTAAATATTTATTTATTTCAAAAAACAGCGCTCAGACCGTTTACACTGTAAATTAAAACAATGTCAACAAATGGATCAATTATCTACAAAAACTATAACAAAACAGTAACATAATATGTTGATACAAATGTACTAATAACAATTCAGCAGGTTTTGAAGTGGGTTTGGAGGAAAGGTTATCTGGATAGAGGGATTGTGTTGAGGAAGATATCGGCGTCAGGAGAGAGCTTAAGCAAAGAGTTATAAAGGGAGACAGAAGGATAAAGAACGTTTAGTGACTGCAATACGCGGGATTGGACAGTTGAGCAGATCAGGTAATCGGGTGGAGCGTGAGAGGATACGCAGGGGAAACATCGATGATAATTTGGGTGACCTATATTTGCCAGATACGGAGTTACTTATTTCCGATCAGAGAGAGAGAGAGAGAGAGAGAGAGAGAAACGACCAAAATAGATGAGGAGGTAGAATCATGAAGAGGGGAAACACGATTCCTTATTACGAAAAAAAAATAAGTTCAAATGTCTCGCGAGAAGTTTTAGGTTAGAGAAAGAAGCAGCAGATCAAATGGGGGAGCGGTATTCTATAATTAGCAGGACAAAAGACACCAAGAAAGTATGAAGGGCGAAGACAACAACAATTTCGCTGAAGCGGAAAATACGGCCAAGTAAACGCATGGCGCGAGAAGAAATATTTTTAATGTGCGTGGAGAAGAGTAATTTGCGATCGAAGATCACACCAAGGTCTTTTTGAGAGGAAACAGTTGGAATAGCGTAGTTTAAAAGTCTGTAAGTGGTTACTATGGAAGATTTCTCCACCTAATATATCATGTAGTAAGCCTATACGCTGATAGATTGAGAGTTTTACGTCGATACACACATGATGCAGAAATCTTTGCATATTGCTTGTACGTAATTTCCCACGAGTTTTCAATAAGCTACTTGAAGTAAATAAATATAATAATGCAATAATTAGTTTAAAAATTAATTGCAGATGGTTTTGCCTGTAGTTAAATACTCGTAAACTTCACCAGGTTTTCGCACAAAAAACTAATCCGTTTGTTATATATGTATAGTCTGCGCTAGCTTGGATTGATTCTACAAGAGATGAAAAACTGCGGATCTATAGCAGCGATTCATTTACGTCCTTCACGCATGGTAACGCCCCCCCCCCCCCCCCCCCACAACCCCCTTCCTCCGCTCCTCCAATCCAACTACTCTCTCACTCCATATCAGCGATGACAGTCTTTGACCGGATGCTCGGAATCACATCCGATCTTCAAAACTAAACAGCGCGTCCTCAGACCCCTTTTATTCTCAAATCCCTTCCTTTTAAAATAAAAGAGAGCCGGGAGCTTAACGAGCGAAAGTGAAAGCCTTGCAAATGCGTGGGAACCTCGACCAATTCCGGAAGTACGCACGAAAGATAGAGGGGGAAGAGGAGATTTTTTTGTTGTTCGTTTTACGGCGGTTGTGAAGACTAATTTGCCGAATAGGAAAAAATCCGAGGATTACTCTGCAAACAACTCGTAGTTCAAAAAGTAAAGGCGAGATGCAATTCTCATCACTTTGGAAGGCTATACGCATGCGCAAATTTTCACTCGAAAAATGTTAAGGCTACAGTCTCTTTGGTATGCTATCCATTTATAGCTAATGAGTGGCTTAAATAGCACGGTGACGGAATTATTATTACTGAATGGATCTTTAAGAGAGAAAATTTTGTCTGTGAGAAAGGACAGCCCTTAAAGAAGTGCGCTCGACATTTCGTGGTCTAAGTTTCCAAAATGGTACGATTCTCACGAAACGCCTGTGAGATTTTCATGAAATTTCCGTTACTTTTATTTGTCTTTTTCCGGCGATCTGTAAGAATGCATCTTTCTCGTATTTATAATTTTTCAATGGTGCTTTTTTAACTGAAAGGAACCGGAAACACCTGTTAAGCTAAAAAGACGAATAACCATTAGTCATACTCCAGTTGCTTTAAGAAATATCTACTATGTCTTGTAGTTAGTTAACTAAAATGTATGAAGTAAATCATATGCTAGTATGTTGCCATCGCTTATTCCTATATCCTTCACAAATGCAAATATATCAAATATCTAATTGACAAACTATGTATATTCAATAGCCGCAAGTAAGCACGATAATTCTCATTAGTATGTTTAAATTATCTATTAAAATATTATATCAAACATTTTTTCGCAGGCAAAGTTAAAACTATAAAATTTTTAAGACTTTAATAGAAACTGAAAGTCCATTCAAATCAAGTTAACAGTATTCTCATAGCCTTATTTCCATCGAAGTTGATATATAAATAATGTTTATTTCCCTATCAATTTTCCTCTTGTGATGCCATTAAGATCCATCTCGGTTTTTCGTGACGCGCGACGGACAACTGCTTCCCCCTAGCTGCATCACAGCTACGGAAAATGTTTAAGAGGAAAGATCAGGCGAAGGTGGATCCTCACTCTTCTCTTCCGTCTTAATCTGCTACCCGAGTTGTGAATAAAAGTCCTACGAAATCGCCCTCGTGTACAGTTATACTCGGTTGGACTGACATCGTTATAAGGACACGTTTTCCGTCTGACCTCCAGAGGTCACTTGGCCCCTCTCAGTTTCTCTTGCCTATCTCCTCTACCTCACTCTAGATTCTTTTGCTCTTTATATCGTCCTCCGCAACTCACTCCTTCGATCGATTCATTTATTAGTAAAAAAAACTGCTATTTATCGTTGGATAGACCCCAGGTTGAATAATCTAAATGGGATCCGTATGAGAAAGGCCACGTATTCGTATTAGACAAAGTTCTACGTAGAGCAGCATGATTCGTGGAAGAAATACAGCTTCATAAGCAAAGTGCTACCTCGTTATTGTAGAATTTGAATCGTGTATTACAAGAAGATCGCAGACTGAGCACTAGCTGAAGGCATTTGGAGAATTATAGGATGAAAGGTTTAGTGGAGGATGTTGTAGGAATAGTTGAAACGCCCACATACATCACGGCGATAAAATACGTGATATCTTTTTATCTTTAGGAGTGTCAAACCTGCGAGAAAAAATATTTAAGGACATTTTGGTGTATTGTATGTACTTACTGCAGCTCACCACTTTGTTGAATTTCAGTGTAGCACTTAGATGTATTCCGTCTTTGTTTTTCTTCGTAAGTTATTCTATTTCTTCATCTCTCCTTTCGTAACCTACTCCATTCCTTTCCATCTCCCCCTACCTTTCCCTTCTTTCTTCGAATCCCCAGTCCCTATATCCCAATCCTCTTCCTTCCCACACCCTATTCTTCGGAAACTATCCTCTCCGTTTCGCTTTTCTCTGAACTCAACAATGACTTTGGCATGGAGTGCACAAGGATAATCCGTGCATTGGGGACCCTTCTTCTCCGCAGGTTATTTATTGTCCTATAAGGACGCTTTTTCTCAGGTTTTTCTCGGGAGGATAGGAAATCAGTCAAGGTCGCATTATGAAGGTGTGGGTGGGACGCAAGACTTCAAGGGTTCAGCAATTGATTTCGTCATATTGTGTGAAGCGATGTGCTCAGGTTCACATGCTTAGGAGGTTTTTTATGGCCATATAGGTGGTTTGGTGTTATTAAAAGCTTCGGAGATTCCTTTATGGCTGCAATAAAAGTCTACTCGCGTTTCTACTCTTTTCACGAGGGAAATTTGCGATTGCTGGAGCGAGTTTTTCAACAGAACGACTGCACGGGACAAAATATAAACAAAAGTTTACATAAATATTCGTCCTGGCCACTTACGTTGTCATAGTGCTTCGTTAGGTTAAAATTGGCGACTTATTTGTATAGCAGTTATCTAATTTTGAGTCAGTGCGCGATGGACTATTATTAAATGTTGACATTAAATCAGATGAGAGTATTGCGAAACCGAGGGTAAACCTGGTATTTTAAATCGTTAACGTACAAAAAATAAAGAGTTGATTATTGTGCAAAAAGGTTTTTAGAGAAATAGAGAAGCAAGAATCATGTTATATGTAATTTTAGAGTGATGAATAGCAGTAATTTCCAATTTAGAATTCACTAACTAGAGTCGCGCTACCTTGCTCAGCAGCTTTCGATAAAACCTCTTTATAAACTTGGAAAAAATCCCAAACGTGAGGAAACAAAGATGACATAAAGGGATTTGGATCGGCCACCCAATGCAGATGTCATACGGCGAGCTCAGCTGACTGGAGGTCAGTGGGAGAGATGACCGAAAGGACGGGAGCTCGTGGAGCAGTCTCTCTCTCTCTCTGCCTTCATTCCTTCCCCACCCCATCCCCTCGCCACCACTGCAACCTTCCCACCCCACACCCTCTCTCGTCCCAATTGAAGCCAACTGCTGCCCACCGTTTGCCCCCAATTACGCGCCCTCTAGTCCGCCTAGCCCATTCACTCTTCCTCTATCCGTCTCCCCCTTTCCTCCACTCTCTTCTCTCTCTCTCTTTCCTCCTCTCATCTGCTCGTTTTCAATCTCCTTGGCCACCCTCTTGTCCTTAAGACGCGTAGGTGTCCTTTATAAAACATAACCCGACTTTTCAATCCGCACTCTATCTTCTCGTATTCAAAATAATATTCTATATTGCTTACTGTTTGAGGAAAATCCTACCTAGATTTCCGGTCAGTGTGATCTTCAATAACAACAATTTGTTAGAAGAAATTAACACTACTACGCGCTTGCAATTTTCATTGATTTAAGCTGTGTTTTGATACGAAACTGTGAAGTAATTATTAAATGAGGTAGATTGTCAATTCTGCATTATACGTATCCTGGAATTGTCTCGAAACAAGATGAGGAAATATTCTGAATGCACTTTTTGCAATCGCTGTTCTTAATTTTGCTTAGCTAGACCAGCTCGGAAATTCGTAGGATATGATATTTATGCGAGCCAGAGTTTTAAGCCGCTAAAATTTTTGACGCCGAAAAAGGGAAACTTGTCGTGTTTCTTGAAAATAAATCAATGCAAGTTTTTTTACACGGTTTAAACTAAAGGAATTCTGACTTGAGATTTTTAAGCCTAGATCTGGTAATAATTACCAATATCTATCCAGGGATTCATAGAAAAATGTATTCAAGTACAGTATTTTACCGCCCTATTCCGGCTGTTATTTAATGCCAAGTATAATATAATAGCAACAAGCAAAAAAATTCAATCGCGCCAAATTTCAGGCATAGGATGGGTGACCAAAAATGAAACTGACGATAAAACACTCGAGCGAATTATTGATGTTTCTCTGGAAAAGCGTTATCGTAGACTGTTCCCCCCTTTTAGTGCAGGGTAAAAGTCTAAAGCTTCGACTCAAAACCCCTTTTTTCAGCCGTCGTTTTGGGAATTCACTCGGTGGCTCGTAGGAAGGGGGTGACTAAGTGAGATTATCATCCCGCAGGATAGCGTGGGTGGAGTGTGGCTCGCTGGCATCCGGGTTTCTTTAAAGAAGAAGGGGACTTCGAGCTGCTATTCTCTCGCTCGCGGCCAGATGGAGTTTCATTTCCGCAGGCTCCTTACACCAACTTCGTATCTATTTTTTTTAGAAAGTATTTCATCAGAAAAAGTTTTTTTTTTCTGGTAGAGTATTGACCAATCGCCTTCCATTATAAACAAGTGGGTATACGCGAAATCGCGGAGTTGAATGCCTCTTTATAATTAAAACTAAATTAAACCTTAAGCAAGGAGGATTAGAGCTTTACTTATTTCCGAGGGATTTTTAATTTGAAATAAAAGGCCGTCAATTTATTTACCGTTAAACCTCGATGCGGCGGAATTACCTCCCGGGAAATTAGCACATGTGCTTACATCCTTGATTGAGTTGTCGTATGGCTTTCAATTCATTTTTAATGGTTGCGTCCGTTGAAAAAATATATATGCGCGAATCTCCTGCCAAGAATCGTAATATCAAGTGTTTTGCGATTGCTCGGGCGATTGGCGAGGAGAAAAAAAGGTGTGCGAGTTAATCTGCGGGCGGAAAAAAATAAGCAAACACTGTGAAACAAATCGCTCCTTCCATTCGACTCCCGTGGATTTGCGCGATTACACGCGAACTCGGAAATCGTGTTGGTTATTTAATCTGATGTCGTGCGCGCTCTAATCTGCCGTATTGGTTGGTTCTTGCTCGAACCAGCGATGTCGAAAAAAAATTGGATGTATTTTTTTGCCCTTATCGCTCTCAAAAGCCGTTTCTCCTTTTCACTGTATCGCTATCTTTCTTCTCTTTAATTGTAAAAAATGTTCACGTCTTTATTATTAACTCTTCGAATAATTTTTATCGTGACGTAATCCTATTTAAAACAGCCTTCATTTTCTTTGGAGTCGAAGTTTGTTGTTACGCTCACCCAATAAACATATGTTGGATGAATGTAAAAATGCATCTCGTGCATGGAAATAAAAAGACACTTTAATTCTAAACAAATGTGTGTCTCTAAACGAAACTCTTGAAAATATGTCTCCAATAGCCATAAAAAGGTTGGTAACCTCCGATGTACATCCAGGCTACAAAGCAGTCGTCATCCTTGGCGAATTTCAGTCAAAACAAAAAAATTCTTTTTAAGGTTCTACTATCGGGCTGCTTTCTAGCCGAAATGCATTTGGTATTCCCAACCTGTTTCTGACTTTGAGAGATATTAGAAGTTGCCAATATTCCGGCGGGCTGGATTAGATTTAAATTGGAAGTTACCTAGAGATTCTGAGCTATCACGTAAGTGAAAATCAAGTATAAATGACGGTTTCGGGCCTAAAATTTCAATATTAAATGTTTTATTATCATAATTTGATTTAAAAAATATGAATTTGCGTGTTATATTTTACGAATCATTTTTCCATCTTAGCTTCGCGGACCGTATAAAACGCTCTCGAGGGCAACATTTGGCCCGCGAGCCATATTTTGCTCGCCCGTGTTATAGAGGGTCGCTGAATCAGCTCTAGATGGAAGTCAGAAGCTTTAGCTGAAGTTATTCATAAAACAAGTAGGGGTATAAAAATGAATTTTTATAACCAACTTTTATATGGCTAATACTTTAATATGAATAAACTTTATAATGTAAATATGATAACCTTTCAGCTTGCATGGGCGTAAAAATTTGCAAAAGTGTCTACCTACCAGCTGTTGAGTGATGTGGGGGTCTCTCTATTTAATCTTTTTACAGTTGAGAGAATGGCAGATAGAAGTAGAGAACTCGTTGGCAAACGTAAGAATGTTTGGTGTATAAGTAGTAAGAAGTTTGATAGTATCTTTTGTTTCATTAATGGAAATACTGACGTATCCATTCATATATCTTAAAATCAACGAAAATATACTGCTAGTTCAGAGTAATCCAGCTTTAGATACTAGTAGGAGTGAAATTGTTGAATATTTTATATTTTAGTCACCTAACTTAAATTTCAAAAATAATAAATTGTTCTTTTCCTAACATCACATCAACCATCCATATAAAACACTGTATAAATATAGTTTATCTGATGAATTGCTAAGCTACAACACAACACTTTAAAATGTTTCATTTAAATTTGTTCAAATTAACATCCTTTACAACAGTATTACCTATCTTAAATAGTGAATAAAGACAAAAAGTATTTAAGATAAATAAAAACTTACTATCAATAAAAAATACGATGAATAAAATCTTAAAATTATTAGCAGAAATATCCCTTCATATTAAAAGATCACAGCATTAACAATGACAATAGTTTGTTTAATCTCGTTGCTATGATGAACGCTTGTCTATCTTCCCACGTAAATTCAACTACACATTTATCCGAGGCCGAGGTGACTAAATCACTCGTATCATTCATCTTACGCAATAGTGATGTGAGGTGGTTTGAACCCCGCAAGCAGCTTTGGATTTTTTTCAAATTATATATATGTATAGATATCATTCTATATAGACGTTCCTTACAGAGGAGGAGGAGGATATAACATTATAACATTATTTACAGAGCAGTGAATTTGCACAAATAAAAATTTCAATTTTACCATATATGAATTGCGGCGGCCGTTAAAAATTATTTAAATTTAAACAATTAGAAAAATATTATTTTACTTCTATAATTGCTACAACTTTAAAATTTGGCTAAAATGTGTAGCATTAGTACCCCATAATGATGATAGTATAAAATTTAAAAAAATGCAACATTTGGGGATTGTTTTAAACTATTATTTGTACATGTGGGAAAAACGAAAATCGCTGCGGAGGTGAAATATTTAGAATTAAAAGACTATTTGTAATGATGAAATATCTGTCTAAAAAATGAATGTTTTTTCAAGGTGAGATGAAATGCTTGCAGTATGCAAGCACCAACTACTAGTATATTATATGTATATAAAGCGAAGTTAATATAAAAGTTGGTACTACGAGAAACCCAAATTCGTTGCAGGAGACAAGATCACTATAGAAAAAAGAGATAGATTGAAGGAAAGAGCGACATCGAGGTTTACCTTTTCCTAGTACAGGTATAACATTAAGACAGTAATCATCCCTAAGATTGAGAGACATCGTAGCCATTTTGATGCATTGAAGCCACCCGCCAGAACTGCAGGGCAACATGTAGATGTAAAATTTCAAATTAATGAAGACATTTACTCGTCTCCACCTACGAATCTCCCTGTCGTCTCATTCGATCCTCTGGCTCTTTCCTTTAACTGCCTATGTATCTCTCCTTGCCTCACCATCCCTGTGGCCCCCATCGTCCTCCAACGGGCAGAGCGGCGGCATTGCGCTCATCCGATATCCCTCCCTCTCCCCCAACCCGTCCTTCACCCACTTAACCACTCTCTCCCCTCCCTCCCTTTCTCCTTGCACAGCTCCCTTTTAGGGGTCGTTGACGCTCGGACCTCCTGCCGCTGCTTGACCACTGTGACACTCCCTCAGCACTGCCCCCGACAACCTATCTCCCAACCCCTCCCCCTCCGCTTGCGACCTCCAACCAAATGTACTCCTCTACTATACTTCTCTCTCTCTCCCTCTCAATATACCTCTCGCTTGATCTTTTATGAAGTCCTTTCCTCCACGACATTCTGTATTGTACGTATTTTTTCCTCAAATGCCCATCTTTCCTTGTCACCGCTACGTTTCTCTGCCGTTTATGCCTTCTTCCTTTCGTAAACACGTAAAAATGTCGCTCTCGCTTTATCCTTTATCTTTCATTTTATTTACGCCTCTTCCTCGCGCTAGGTTGAGATTCCACTTTTTCAGAAGCTACTAACTGTTCAATTTATATTTCTTCCCTCGACTTCAAAATAATTGCGCCCTTCATCGTTAAGTTAAAAATATTGCTCAGTCCGCATTGAAGTTTTACACCGTATCATTAACTATTTTTCGTACTTTAAAAGACCGTCTATTAGGAATCCGACAAAAAATAGACTAGAAATCACCAAAAAAATATCCGGTTAAGATTGCTGATATTTTATTCCGTGGCTCAGGGACGTAAATTAGCATGTAATTACGAGTGGGCTAGCGCCGGCGCGAGTTTTCTCTCCCTCTCCCTCCGTGTGAATGAACGGCTGAATGTGAGAATGAATGGGGGACGGGTTGACCTCCTAACTCGTAAGAACGAAAAACGGGTTATGAACTAACAGCTGGAATTGGTAGCAACGTGTCGCGAGGCAAGAATCCACTCGATAAAAACTTATAATGATGGATAACATGAAAAAATATGCCATAAAATGTTTAAATGAAATATTTGCATTATTCAGTAATTAAAATTTATTTTTAAATACATGCAGCGACGGCAGATGAAGCGCGAAACATAAATAGGACGGGAAAATAATTAAATAAACAACAATAATTGAAATATAAAATACGAAAAATATGATAACAAGCGCCGCTGTTACGTAATCTGATGTCCAGTTGCTAAGCGAACCTAGAACCAGTCGAGCGAGAATAAAGCGTAAAATAATTTCTTTATCGTACCGCATCGCGAATCGATTCCTGCGTTTGAAAGGGGATTCGAGCCACGGTCCTGTGCACGCGTTTCTCCTGTCGGCGGAACACACTCTTGAACTCTCTCATAATCTCCAAAAGAAAAAATTCGCGCGGCTCTCTCTCTAGTATCGCCGGCCTATCCATCTTTTCTTTACCTTGCTAGCGCGCGCACATGCTCGCGTGAGGTGCTAATAAACCAACAAGAATAAGTGCCACAATCTGGTATAGGAATCCAACGACTCGGGCAATCGCGCCGCTTTTATAAGAGAGGCGACAGGCGGGTGTAAGCGTTTGTGGAGGAGGAAAAGGGGGAGGGAGGAAGGGAGCGTGTTAGTGCACGGGAGAGTGGACAGTTAGCAGTCGGCGTGAGAGATGGATGGCGAAGCGTGGGAGATTATGGAAAGAGAGAGAGAAAGGGATGAAGCATAAAGGAAGGGGAAGAAAGCAGAGTGAAAAATAGAAAAAGATCTTTATAAAATTATCTAATCGCAATTATCCACACTTTTAAAAATAAATTTCTGGTATTTTTAATGCAGATATTTTTAGTAATCTTTTAGGACAGAAGTCGTCTACAAAAGTAATATTTTATGTACAAAAACACTTAGAAAAATCCCATTTTCCAATAACGGTAAGTAAGTATTGGCGAACTCATAATACATTTTTTACGGCGAATTACTGAATATATTTCTGATAAGGCGTGAAAAAACTTGAGGAATATATAGGTTGAAATTGCAACGAAAATTTACTGTGAGAAGTAATGAAAAGAAAACAGGGAACAGAGATATGAAACACGAAAGAGAGGATAGGGGAAGAAGATAAGCGCGGGACGGTTAAGACGTTTGAAAAGAACTGGACAGTAAAAGAGTAGGGAGATAAAAGGCGGAGAGAGAGGGAGAGTGGAAGGAGAGAGGAGGAAGAGGAGGCGCAAGAGAGGGCATTGAGTGAGACACACAAGTGATAGAGAAAGTGGAATGTCCCGCAGACTAAAGGACGATCCCGGAATGATAAACGGTTTCGTTCAAAAGGTGCTCCAATGTCTTTTATGTCACGGGTCGCTAACTAGCTGCCTAATGCGGTTAGCCGCGCACTGTCGGTGAGGAAAGGGGGAGGGAACGAGAGGGAGAAGACGAGAGGATGGAGAGAAGAGGTGCGGGGGTGGGTGAAACGGTCGGTGGCAGCCGTCGGAGAGTGTGGGGGATGAAGGGAGTAACCGAGCCCTCTATCCATCCTTCCGTGCCGTACCCAGAGTGTTCTGTTTGCGGTTTCGAGTTCCCCCGCTCCCCGCCCACGCCGGCCCAATCCCGAAACTTCCCTAAAGCGCCCCCTTTCGGCCCTTTATTTATCCCCTTGCCCAACCTCCCCCGCATTCGCAGAATATCACGCCAACTCATCCTTCACCTGCCCGCTCTGATATTTCGAGGAGCAAGTTTATTTTTCGCGCGAAACGCGATTAAAAAGATTAACGCTTATTACCGAGGGCGAGGGCATTTTTCCCGGGAATCCGCGTCAATCTAAAAAAAAATACGGGAATTATTTTTTATAAACTCCGAGTATGCAATCAATCACGGGTTTACGTGTAAATCGCGGCTCATTCTTTTTTTTAATGAAAGGGCGTTAATTCGCGAAGTAACACGCTCTCGCGATATTATTCGCAGGTGCGGAAGTAAAAACGCGCGTATTACGGCGGGAGAATTCGTTTTAATCGGCGTAATTGGCGGATCGTTTTCAAATTGATTATTTTAAACCGCACCTCATTAAAATATATAACGAATTAAAAACCTCCAAATGACAGCTTCCGCGAAAGGATCCGGGGGAACTTAATTCCAATTTTTTTCATTCTATTTCGTTTTAATCCCGGTTTTTTATCAAAAGGACCGGGGGAAAGAGGACACTTTTTCATTTTTTCGCACGCCAAGAGGGTTGTATTTTTTTTAAACGCGACTAAAAGGTCGTCGACATATCCACGGAACCAAGGCGAGCATTTTTTCGTAAAAAAACTTATCGATTAAAAAAACGAGCGATCGCCACCCTAAACGGTGTAGGAAACTTTATCGCCAATTCTCACGCTCACACGAAAAGGGAGTCCCTTTCCCCATCGCGTGAAAATATAACACGAAAATGTCCCAAAATCCAAATTTTTACGCCCACCTCGCTACTGGCAGATCGCATTATCGGCGCAGTCGGAATTGCGAAGGAAGAAAGAATGAACGAGGAAAAATTGCGATGGAACCGTCGGGCGGGGAAAATGCCGGCGAATGAGTATGGATGGGGGTTTAGCGGTACGCATATGGAGAAGAAGGTATTTGTGTGTGTGCGAGAGAGGGCGAAGCGTGGCGAAGGAATGATGGATGTGAGAGGAAGGATTGGGGTTTGCTAGATCGAGGGTGTTTGCTACGTTGAGGATTCGCCGAGAGAAATGAGAGGTTGATATTGCCTAGGAAAAGGGGTTGAAAACGAAGGGAGATTGGTGAGGATGTAGAGAGAGAGAGGGAGTTGTACGCCGAGAGATATAAGTTCGGTCGACGATATGGAGAGGGAGTGCGGTGATACATGGAGCGAGCTATGGACTCGGAGAGGGTTGACGCGGTATATCACGCCGTGACTTTTTTCTAACGAGTTTGCGAGGAAAATATCCGACGTAACAACCGACGCAATCGCGGCGATGGGGATTACGAACCGAGTGAAGCCGCCTGCGTTGTAAGGGGAGAGAGAGAGGGAGAGAAAGAGGTGTGCGTCGATAGGGCGCGTGTTAGCGCGAGTGGGGGATGTCCTCGAGCCGGAAAAACATGCGACGGATCAGAATTAAGCCGACCGAACTCTTCACGCCCTTTAAAAACACCCCCTTTTTCGCCCCTGGCGTCTTGTTCACCCGTCCCTTCGCTCCTCACCCCGCAACAATTCCCTCCGTAGATATCCTCGTTCGAGTTTTTATTGGCTAATGCCTCCCCTAACCCTTGTATGCCAATGCCGCGCCACTCCGTTTCTGAACTTACGCGAACCAACATATCTCCACGCCCCAATATATAAATCTCTATAATACCCATCCTGTAACCTTTCTCCCCATCCGTGCCCATAGGCGCTCTCTTCGGTCGCGAAAGGAAATTAAAATTTTCGAAATTCGAAATTTATAACCTCCGGAGGATGGGGGAGGGAGGAAGGGAGGTGTGACTTACGGCTCCCCGAACGACATGAACGCGGATGCGTAAACACACATGTGGTCAACCTGTTGAGTGCCGTTATCGCGACATTCGAAGTCGTCTCATTTTTTTTGGAGCTATTGGTCTTCGGCCGAGTGTGAGAGATTGCTCCGGTGACAGAGGCGGTTTCCGGGATGTGTGTTCTTTGAGCTCTATCCGCTGTTCTACTCGATTTAACGGGATTGTAAATCTCCTCGAACGTTCTTGTTGGTCAACCTTATCCAGAGGTTGGATTGGTGGATGTTAGGTGCGATTTTGACCTGGTGTGCGACACTTCGAGTGTTTAAAGTACGTAAATCATTGATACTGTCTCATCGATGATTAAGTATTTATTATCGTTTGTGAACAATCATTTTTCACTGCTGAGTTCATTTTTTATTATTTTCGTGACAATTACGAAGAAGTTATTTAAAATTACCTTGATAAGACATTAAAGGGATTAAATAACTTTCTTCTATTCAAATATACATCTTCACATTCACAGACGGATGGCAGGGTTTAAGATTGATCTAAAAATTGTTACAAACGCCACATTAGGATGATTATTAGATGATTACATTCTTCCTTGCAGATTAGTTAAAAAATATATCCGCGTGATTGAACGGAATACTTTTTTAAAACTTTATCAATACAATATTTCGATTAGAGTGTTTATGAATGTACTTATCCAATACAAATGATAGATTATGCAAAATTTTATGAAAATACTCCTTACTTGATGAACAAATATCATCATATAAAATCTTTTGCTAATTTCGACAATTTACGTGGTTTCAATAATTATCACCTGTTTTTCAACAATTTGCAATCGCCCTCGGTTTTCAGAATATTCATTGTTATAAATTTTGTTATGTTCATCACCTGCAAATGATCAGCCACGCATAAAGAAATGAAGGTTCTTACCTCAATGATGGCAGGATTGAATATTGCAGTGGCGGATTTCCGACCTGGGGCTGGCCTTCGAACTTGCTTTTCGTTGAGAGGGTAGGCGCAGGTAGGGCAATCCGTCCTAGTGAAGTGACGTTAAGCCGCATGGTCCCTTGGTGCATTTCGTGGAGAAGGCTCACCGCTATTCCTCTCTCCGTGTGAAACTTTTGTGTGTGAATGAGTGCGTGAATGGCATTTCTCTCTTTCTTCTGGTCTTCGTGACTGTGGAGTGGGTAGAACTGAGGTCTTGACCACCGTGGAAAATGTAATTGTTCAAGTATACCTCACGTACCCGGTGGAAAAGCTCCCCCTCCGGTCTAGGAAAAGAAAAATGAAAACCGTAGAATGATCTTTGGGATGATATTTTCTTGAGCTATTTTTTTCAAGGTTAGTTCCTTTGCAACAAATTAGATCGGACTTAAAGATACTACACATGATGTTTATCGTTCTTTATGATGGAGTTACCGAAAACCCGAATCTGGTTTTTTATATAAATTTAAAAAACTGCGATCGGCTATAATGATTAAACAACTTGTGCTTTTAGAGAAATGGAAGTTGCATGATAGGAGTTGCTAATCTATTGAGAGTATTAGGGATGTTTTATGAAAATGACATATAATTTTGAGTATAATTATATAAAATTATTGCCGATATTCCATCATTTTATCCGGAATTGATGGGATCTACCGAGTCTTCTTGCACTGGTTAAATTATTCTTGCCACTTTACTCGTCCATATAAACGCATCTTCGTAGATTGATTATACACCTTAAAAGTATTCCATTCTGATTATGTATCATTAATGCCCTAAAATAATCCTACGCAATTGACGAGGATCGATTTTGCTTGAATATGTAGAGGCGGTTAAAACAAGCCTTCGAAACAATTTCACAAGCGGTACTTTGTTCAAATGCTTAGCTCAGTGTTGAGCAACTCATCTTCAACGTAACGGAAAGTCTTAAAGTTGAAAGCGACCAGTTACTGTATAAAATACGCTCTCTAAGCGAGCGCCGGATGACCTCATCTTTTTTCGAGATAACCGTTTGTGATAAGAGCATTGCTTTGGAGCGATGATTGAGACACACTCTCGCATACATCCTCCCGCCTCTCGTGGTGGACCGTAAATGGTCGAGTACGGCCGGGGCGAGGTCAGATACGGCTTCAAATGGTCAGCGCTCCTGGAAACGGTCGATCGGCCCCTTTGAACGTACCGCCTCTGATTCCCGCCCCTGGCCCTGCACCTCCTTTCTTTCCCACTCCGCTCTTCTCCACTCTCTCTAGCCTTGCTTGACTCCTTCCACACAAAAATTCTTCAATCCTGATCTTCCTCCCAATTCCAAATTCTTATCTTTCTCCCCGCACTCCGCATTATCCCCGTCAGCTAACCCCGATTTCTACACCCACGCATCTTCTGACCCTACCCCATCATAAACCAGACTGGCACAAGAGAAGACCACCTATCGACTTTCTCCGAGACAGTCATACGAACGGGAAGGAACAAAACTACCGGGTCATACTATTGGTTTATGGCCGTAAGGCCATATCGTGTGATTTTTCATTGACCTCGGCTGCGTTTACTCGGGATGCACCATCTTGCCTATTATAATCAATTCAAATCCTGACATTATTCTTTTATTTTATGAATGAACCGGTTTAAAATTAATTTTACAATGGTTGTTATAGAAATGCATTGTGTATGCACAGGAAGGCTGTACAAATTCCAGCCTTTAGATTCATTACCTCGAGTAAAATTAACAGGTGATCCTCGCACGCTTCGGTAAAATGGTTTGCGTCAGCAAATAGACTCGGAAGTACGTATTACGTATAGCGGCAAGTGCGTGCATAACCGTTCGGCGACAACAGGCCCCGTTAATTTCGTGTGATCCCTTCCGCGAAAATTTACGCGAGTTTTCGCCCGCATCTGAAGACCGCGATCGATCGATACATTATCGGCGGCGGTAAAACATCTCGACTCCGGGGGCTTAAACATCCCTCGGTGTTGGAAGCAGTCTTTCCTTCTCCTACCACACCTCCCCCTCCCCCCCTTCGAGGTAAGGAGGACGATCCACGCGGAGTATGTTATTCGTTCTTGTTTTGTTTTTCCATCGCGCATACCTCTCTTCTGCTCGGGGGCGACTCCTGTTTATGCTCCACGATGACTTGATGATAATAAGGAGTTATTTATTGACGACGAGGCGGGAGAATGGAAGTATGACGGGTTAGGGCAGGGGAAAAAACACCCCATGCCCTAAACGGGATTTGAACCTGAACCGGTGTAGCGAGTGCGCATCTAAGATCCTTTAGCAACGCAAACGGCAACTCGTTCGGTGATGCTTTGCTCTTTCCCTCTCTCTCCGACTCGATTCCTATCGCTGTAATCTCCATTAAAAGTTTCTCGTGGTTTCTAAAATATTGATGCTGTGCACGAAGAGGTTACGACAGTAGGTTGGGTAACTTCTGCAAAGCTTCAGGTCGTAGTCTTGTGTGTAGTTTACATTAAGTTTGGATTTTCCATTTGGATTTTTGTTTTATTTGGATGCATTTATTTAAAATTAAATTGGAAATTATATTTTCTCTGAGGAAGGAAGGATTTATAATATCAGTGATTCAGGAAAACTAGGCAAACGCCCAAAACATAAGCATAAGCGCAAGCTTTGTAAATATTTCAATTAAATATATAGCTTCACTCCCGCATATTAATATGCGTGCCTGCATAGGCTCATTGCAAATATTTATGATTAAAAAATGCGAACAAAAATGTTGATTTGGAAGCTGTTTAGGAGCTATCAACGCAAGGAGAATTGAATATATTAGTAAATCGATTTTAATAGCAAATTACCTATTCTGTATATGACTAATAACATTTTGTTTAGGCTTTCAGTTGGCTCGGAACTCCAGTATATAAAACACAATTCTCTGTAACATTGATGTAACATATTTTACATAGTAGATCGGAATAATGAAGTTCACGGACATGCGCAGCCTGATCCATTTAAGCGCGAGACATTTTATGATGCAAGGCGCATATAAACCGAGTTAGAAATAAAACAGTCGACGGTCGCTGAGTGTCGGAGCTCTCTCTCTCCTTCGGATAGCGCCGTGACGTTGTTTGATCGCTAGCGGACGCTGGTAGTAGTAGGTCGGCTATCAACAAAAGGAGAGACGCCTTTCTCACCAAGGAAAAACCCTCTCTCTCCTTGGAATTCCCGTTGTTGAAGGGAGGTAGGAAGCTTCACGAGGCATTTTTATAGTACGGCTGGATACACTTTGAGCATTCGATCAGATTTCTCTCTATCTCTCACCGAACCTCACTCTCTAAAAGCACTTCCTCTCTATCTCCCTCCCTCCTCCCTTTAACACCCTCTCCTGTCCCATCAATGCCCGCGGATGCGTCTCTTCTATTTGGGTGATGGATAGAAACGCGACCCACCTCACCTAACCTCGGTTCACCTCTCCTCTCCGTCCCTTCTCCTTCCTCCTATCCTCGATATCCTTCTCTATCTTTCCCTCTCTCCTGCGGTACTTGTTCCGTATCCCTCCCCATCCTCCCATCCGATCTGCGTCCTCCCAACGGCCAAACTGCGTGTCCCGCTTCTATTCGCAGCCTGCCCACTATCCCACACCCTTATACCAAACCCTCGTCGTAGGTTATCTCATCGATTAGGCAACGTCGGTCTTTTACTACTACTGCTTCCACTACTTTGGCCACACAGCTGGATGCTGCGATGCCGGAAGGGGTTTTAACTACGTACTCTTTACGTCGGGTGGGCGACCCGTTCCTGGAGGTCCGTTTTGCCACCCTTCCGAGACAATTTGTTTGACGCTACGTCACCGCTACCGTGCTCGTAGGTAAATGGGTGATGATCATCCGCGGGTCGTTTTTTGTAGCATTTTTTTTCAATTTTGGTCTCGTGGTTGTTTTTATACAGCCGCGGGGATTATTGATAGGTCTTAAAATGGACGAGCTTCTTACAAGGTTGTCAAATTTCCTCCTGTTTACGCTGGACAAAAAATTATCGTTTTTTTGGTAGATGCGTGATAAATTAATATAAGAGTCTCATACGCGCGCATAATAAATGCCGTCCAATTATGATGCATGCCCGCTGCCTTACAAAAAAGTGTTGAATAAACAATACTATATCACGCTCCAAAGGATAGGTTATATTTCAGAAATATTAATTG
Organism: Tanypteryx hageni; assembly: GCA_028673005.1. Lineage (NCBI taxonomy): Eukaryota > Metazoa > Arthropoda > Insecta > Odonata > Petaluridae > Tanypteryx > Tanypteryx hageni. Next base: position 51,825,746 of record CM054118.1, on the reverse strand, counting down.
GAAATATGTATGTAAGGAATAAGGATGTACCTATTTCATCAATGATGCTTCACTTAATATCCCAGAGAAATGATGTAACCAAGACTAAATAAAGAATCTTATGCACAAGTTGTGCATCTTTACGTCCCGCTCAATGTCGTAACTACCTAATTGGAAAGATACTCAGTTGTGTTAATGAAAGCATTTGAGATTCAAATTTTGTTTCGTGGTTCGTAAAATAGGGTAGCGGACGCTTTACTTCTTGTAATATACATTAGTGCTGGATTTTGATGGAAGCTAAAAGCATCTTTCCCAGAAAATTAAGCAGTAAAAGTGCAGCTTAATATTGATGCTCCCAGAAGAAAGCTCATTCTGTCGGCGCGCATCTTTAATGCCAAGTTCCTTTCGTATTTCATTTTCACGGCTGCCGTTTCAAAGGATCGGGCGTTAAAAGTGGCCGGTTTTTGAAACGAAACATTTTATGCGATGTGTACACAAACCTTTAAATCACTTCGACGCCATCAAGAACGCTAACATTTTATCCTTTAAAAAGCACTAAAACCGACGGGTAAAAAGAGATTCGAAGTGCGTAGGAACTCGTACGGATAGTGGAAGTCTTCCGCATTGTCACAGGTCGTAAACCCTTTCTCCTTAATTTGCATAGGTTCGGAAAAGTATCGGTCCCGAACTCGCATCAATGAACCACACCTTAAACCCTTTTCTCCCTCCCCCTCCCCTTAGCACTACCTTCAGGAAAAATAAACCTGGTGAGAAAATAATGGCGAGCGGGCTTAGGGAAAAATCTTTAAAAAGCGAAGACGGAGAGGGACGCAAGTTTCGTCGGGTTCGCAGATTTTGCACGGCTCTTTATACACACGTGCAAGCCCCCATGGCATCGGGAGAGGAAATTCATCCCACTCCCTCTCTCCCTCCTTTCCCCTTTCGGAAAGAGAAAGAGGCTGAAACTAAACAGAAAAGAGAGAAGACCGTTTCGCGGACTATGTTCACGGATTTGGCGATGGGGAAGGTTGGTACGATGGATGAGAGATAAAGGATAAAGAGGACGAACGAGAGAGAAGAGAGGGAGGAGAGAAAGAGGGAAGGGGAGGTACTCGTAAAAGGAGATACGACGAAGAGCGGGGGGAAGGGGGAGGTTGGATGTGCAAAGCCGAAGAGTGTACCACTACTACGACTACTACCTATAGGAGTCAACCGATCGAACGAATGGCGTGGGAAAACTCCCGCTTCGTTGCCTGTAGGCACCCACGGGCCCCCTCCAGGCTCCCTCTCCCGCTCTTCGATTGTCGTTTAGGGATCCCTCTTCCTCTCTCGCATACTAGACTCCAATGGCCTCGGGGATGTATCTGTGAAGAGAGAGGAGAGAGAAGAGGAGAGAGGGAAAACGGGATGGCAAGAGAGGATTTGCGCCCCCTCCCTTTTGGATGTGTGACGTGTGGAACGGGACGTAGAGGGCGAAGGGACGGCGGGGGGAGGGGAAGGCAGGTGGCAGGCGGTATAAGGGCCGTGGCGGCGACAAAGTCTCTGAAAAGCTCTCTCTCTACCTTTCTCCCTCTCTCCCAATCTCTTTCACTCCTCGATCATTTCATCTCACGCCAATGTTCTTCTCTTCGGCTGCCATTCTAAATATCTATCTCGCACGTGGGTGCGAACGCCTTGGAGTGGTTCGTAGTCTTTTCGAGAGGGTTCGTCTTAAGAATGTGGAGTATTAAAAATATTAATAACGATGCAGGACCTCATGATACAAAAATAGGTGTGAATGTATTCGTTTTTATGTGTACCTAACACATGTGCATGTTTCTAATGGAGTGGCTTCTGTGTTATTACGTCGCCTTTTATGTACGGGTTTTAAGATTTGGTTCGTAACTCTGCCTTTCGGGGGTGCTGGAAACAATGGGGGTGCTGTTGAAATGTTAGGTTATTTTTAGCGACCTTTTTAAGTGACCAACGCTGGCATCCTGAGACGGTTCTTTACATTTATAAAAAAATTTAAAATTATTATATGCTTCATGCAGTGCGTATATATGAATTATTAATGAAGGATAAGTAATATTATAGTTTGGCCTCAAGATGTCAAAGGGTGTTATCGAAACTACACACTTGACGATCACTTCCATATACTAAATGAACGAAAATGTTCTTTTTGATCTTCTACCTTTGAGTAAATAAAATTAACACGTGCGTTGCCATATTAGGGATAATACCCGCGTTTCTTGCAACCTTTTTGCTCTTTCACTCATAAAAAACACTATATATATGCTATTGAAACGAATATCACTAAAAATATCACATAACATGGAAGAGTTGTAGATTTTGTCGCCGATCCGAGTCACATTTTCGATATTCATTGGTGCATTAATTCTCAATGCCTTGACTCGTTCTCTTCAAGCGATAAATTATTGCCGCATTTTGAAAACCGTCCCCGCCTTGAGCGATTTAGTATGCCACGCGGTGCGCCGTTTCAAAAAATATATTTTTTCCTCTCTCTTTAGCGCATTCCGATTCAATGCATGACCAAGGATCACATACATGCCGATGATCGTGCCACTTGCCGCGTTTTCGATTCCGAAAAAGAAATTGTAGCGTTTTAAATCAAGTAAAACTCGTCCGGCTGCTTTTCCCCGCTAATTCGCATTCAGGCATGAATTTAATTGAATTCGAATCGACGGAAAAGCGGTAAACGTTAATTTAATCAGTTCCCATACGAACGAATGCGATGAGGCACGGAATGAGAAAGAAAAAACCACCCACGCGTAACCGTCTATTTCCTCGTGTAAGGAATATTATTATCGAAAACAAAAACAGAATTCGGCGTGGTAGGGAAATGTTCAAACGTCGGGGAAAGAGGTAAACGCGAAAAATTTCCAGACCGAGATTTGTTGATGCCATTCTCTGATTGGAATAAGAGATCCGAAAAGACATTGCGTCCCAGAATTCAAAGGAATGTCATATTTCTCGCCATGTTTTTCTCAAGGGTGTGTATTGATATGAGGTGATTTCGACCGAAAATTGTTACAAGTATACCTCGCCTGTTTTAATGTCTTGTTATCGGAATGTAAATATTCGTATTATGGGCTAAAAAGAGAGCAAGACTGATTTAAATCTTTTAGTTTACCTATTTAATTGTGTTTAGTAGCAACTTTTCACTATATCGAAATGCATCATTTTAATAATATGGTTATGCCGCATCGATTGGAATGCATTTTTAAAAAGCGTTATAATTTTCCAATATTTAGTATTTGTTTAAGTTATCCTGAGAGTATGAAAATGAACACGAGTCCAGAAGTGGGTAGTTCGGAATATTTTCTTACCAGTATCAATGTCACGAGCCAAAATTTCTTGGAGTGATTTCTGAGTAGGTAATATTCATAAAATTTTAAATTTATGAGGGTTAAAGCTGAAATATAGATAAAAAATAAATAATCTCAAAAGAAATATTTTCAAGCTAGAGATTTCGGCAATGAGAAACTTAAAAGAATAGAAAAACAATTAGAGAAGCCTATGTGTATTCAAGTTGTTAAATCTCAAGTTATAATGTTTATACGTACATACATTCTTATCTTCAAATGGCGAAGTTTGATTAACAGAAAGGACAAAACGCAGTTTTAGCAGACAAAACTTCCTACCATTTTCCTTCTATCTTCAGGTAGTCCTCAGGGTGACGTCATCAAGTTCTCAAAACCTCACCAAACTCCCATTTTCACAAAAACTTTTTTTCACGTGTGTTCCCGGAAAATCAATCCGATTATATTCCTCCCGTCATAAAAGGACGCTAAATGACTCGCGTAAATATCCCCGAAAAAAAATCCGCCGAAATTTTGAATGGCCGGAGCCACTTTCTTCGGTGCGTCACCTAGTCGGGTCCGTGCGCGTATCCTCGAGCGGAAGCTCAGTGGAACCACTTTTCCCCTTTTGAAAGCGCAGTCGCAGGTATCCACGCCCCTTTCTCCCTCCCTCTCTTCCCCTTTCTCCGCCTCGCCGACACCCTACATTCCCTCTTCTACGGGATCGGGAGAAAAGACTACCGCCCTATCGGTGGTCCCACACAGTCTCATGCCCTCTCCGGAAACCCCTTTGCCTCCCCCTGCCCCATACCACCAAAACCCTCGCTCCACTACACCCGTGAAGCGGTAATCCCTTTCCTCCTCTCCCCAAATACCTCTCCGGTTCCCCGACGCACCTCTGGAGAAGAACCGTCTCCCCGCCTCGCTTTTTCCTCCTCTCGCGTGGATCTCTCTCTCTCTCTCTCTATCGCCGCTTGTTTCTTTTCGATTCGCAACTTTTTTTTACTCGCGCATTCTCACTCCCACTCTGCGTCTTTCTCTCCTCTCTATTTACACGCGCACGCACCCTTCCTCTTGCCATTCACCTTTTACCTCTATTGCAAGCATAGTTTCCCTTTAGGATTTGTTGGAAAGGGAGGAAAAACCTGCCCAGCTGCGCGAGGTCGTCCCGTAAACATTGCCAACGTCACGAAGATTCTGCCCAAGTATCGGGTGTCCTTGTTTTTTTTTGCGAAGTTCGGTTTTTTAGGATTTTTTGGGTGTGTTTGGGGAAGAATCTGTAAAAAAAACTCGCTGTTCGTATGTTTTGGGTCAAAGAAATGTTATTTTCCGCCAAATTACGAATTGTATGCGTATCCCTTTTCGTTCAAACCAGATAATGTGTTTAACCTTTTCATAAACTCATTGATTTTTCAGCCGATTTAGATTCTGTCGAAAATCTTTGCAAACCATCGCCGTATTTGATGGCTCTATAACCCCATAAATCCTGGTACAATTTTCTATATACTCTTGAAAACTGGCTTATTCGTAAAAGTATAGAGTATAGCATAGTATTTGATGCAGTCGTTCTGAACGACTTCAACAAAAACCCAACATAAGAACTCGCCTCAGAAAGTAATTTTTTTATCCAAACTCTTCGCCGCAACGATCGTCGATTTTTCTTTCACTAGACACGTGCGCGCATGCGCCTTTTTGCGGACGTTATTAACGCAGAAAAAAAATCTCGGCTCCGCTCGGCATCTGTAAAGTCTTTTTTCCTCGCCGTGTTTCGCGATGAAGAAATGTTTTCGCGGCTTTTTTATTCTCGCTTGTTATTCTATGCCTATGCTTCATTATGTATACGGCGCAATCTAGAATCTGTCATCCTAAAAGCAACGTAGTTCTCGCTTCACCGGCATACGGATCAGTTACGTATATGAATGTTTTTCGCTTCCCGCGCGGCGTGCGACGCCGATATTACGATCTCAAAGGCGAAAGCGCGGGAGGAAATCCCGACGGAAACAGCGATCGGTCGCGTTAATGAGTTTATCTTTCTCCGGACGTCCTTGCCCCGGGAGGAGAAGAATGGTCGAACCCCTGACCTCGCATTAGGAGGAACGTGGAGCCACCCCAAACAAGCCGCCGCCACCCCTCTATCTGGATAGGATACGTAGAAGCGGAGAAAGTGTTTCGGAATAAATTAACTCGCAGGTTACGGTCGGAGTGGCTGTGGCAGGTGGAGTATACGCATTAACGCTGCTCTACCGAATATGATTACTGCCTAACCTTGCACGCCGCGATGTAAATATTTTGCATTCTCTTCCTTCCTTGCAGCCAAAACACTCGGGATAGATTTTTTTCTCCGCTCTCTCGTTCACTCCCTCGCGCTACCGCCTGCGCTACGCGAATCGTGATCTGTTCGACGCTAATGCATTTAGGAGAAAGTTCTACGCTGGAGATGTTTGCGTGTCTGTTATCGCACGCAGGGTACACAACAATTCTCTTTTCCTTTTATATTCTCTATTCCAGGAATAGATTTCAGCTTTTGCTTCCGTCGCGTGATTTTTTGTTCGGGGCAATTTTTTGCGGGGCCTGCGTGGGTTGCGTCCACTGCCTAATTTTCGAAGACGCGATAGTCAGACTGCACACAAATCCAGTGGTTCGATAGGGAATTTTCGAGCTCGTATTATGACTGTATTTTTTTGGAATATTTCGGTGAATCACCACTAAAGATGGCTGGTTTGCGCATCTGCTTTTTTTAGACCTTGCTATGGGAGAAGCCTTAATCAGTACATAAGTTTTCAATTTTTGATACTTCAGTGCTTATTCCGAAATCCAATGTCAGTTTAATTGTAGCGCGGAAGTCTATTTTGAATTCGCGGGTTTCTATTGGGAGTAAATCATACCGAGCGTTCGCTGCTCTATTTTATCTCTTGTTATTATCCGACGATTCTTTTCAGACATGACTAGATTTACGGCGGAAGGAAGAATACTCTTTACGACGGGTTACGCACAATGATTTCCTTTCCCCCGGAAAAATAACTGCTCTGATAAAGAGTAAGTTTAGTACCCAATACGACCAAACGGAGCTCGCATTGAAAGGAAACCGTTATATTCCATTTCCCCCCCTCCTTCCGTTTTCAAATCCCCTACTCACTCACTTCCTCACACACTCACTCTCTCACACGCACACACACAACAACTACCGCGCTGCCTCTTCTCCATCCCTACTCAGACAACACACACGCACGAACGCACCTCTCCCTCTCTCCTTTCCCGTCTACCTCCACTCTTCGCCTTACCTCGCCCATCCTTTTCACCCATCTCTTCCCGAAGCTGTGAAAATGGCCGGTTTGGTTTTCGGTTCTCTCTCCCGAGTTGAGAGAGGGAAACTCCTCGTCTGTAAGGGTGCGCGCGAAGGGTGGGGTCGTAAAGTGAAGGAATGGATAGATGGAGGGAGGGAGGAGGAGGAGATGCCTGGAGGAAAAGGAGAGTGATGGATGGATGGAAAGAGGACGGGCGTGGAGGGAGATGAAGAAGCGGAGGGGGGTCGAGGGGAGGGGGAGAGACTTAGGCTCTCGAGGTACCTGGTTCGGGAATTTCGACGACGAAGGAAAAGGTGGTTTGTGTTGGTAGACGGGCCGGGACGAGGAGAAGAAAGAGGAGAAAGGAGAGGCGGGGAAATAGTGTTGTAATAATGAAAAATGTGGTAACGAACAGATGGAAGGAGAGATACGAGCAACGTGAAATGTAACCGGTAAAATATATCGCGAATAGAGAAATGTGGCGAATTGGTGATAGATGGAAAATCTAAAATCGTGTTTTTGTTTCACTCGACAGGACGGTAGATAAAAGTACCTATATGGGCTTATCACGTTTATTTGTTTATTATATCAGCTGTAGCCTTAGGGATTCTTTACCATTTATATCACTGAAGGAGAAATTCAGATTTCTCTCTCCTGTGGTCTAATCAAGGGAAACTCGCATGTCAACAATTGTGGGAGAAGTTTGACTCAATTGCAAATCCTCGAGGAGTTGAACCGGAAGAAGCTGTCCGTTGGTTATGTCCAAGCGATTAGCACGCAGGCTGGTGATACAGACGTTCTGAACAGCATAATAAGGACTGAATGGGCAACTGTAAACTCCTTCGCCTTTTTTTACTAAATTGGTATAAATAAATGACTAGCAACTTTTCTTGACTTATGAGCTAACTATGATACAACCTCTTATTACTCAAAGAAGATAATCTTACCGTTACTATTGGATTTTGAGGGATCATTCGGAAACTTGCCTATTCACCTTTCGCTTTAGTGGTCTCTGGAAACAAGTGGAGGATAGTAAGAGAGCGATCTCCCTTTCAGTGGAGGAAGGTGGCTCTACAAAATGTCTCCGTCCACCTTTTCTCCAGCCGTCTGCATCCCTCGAAACCTGCCAAGATTTACCCCATCGGTGAAAAGCGACAGTGTTTGAAATATATCTCGGAGTTTTCGGTCCTTCATCTCCCTGTGCTTCACCTCAGACTATGAGAAATTTTTACCTTTTGAATCTACCCGTAGAACCGTGCGCTTTTTTTCTCTCTCTCCGAAAAATAGCCCCTGGTAACCTACCGGACCGAGTGGAATCGGGCGACGTTACCAGGGCATTCGTCGCGCGTTGAAAGATTGCTGATTTATATAGATTACTGTTGCGGTTTGATTCTGACGCGAGAGATCGTTATTTAATCTCGTAAAGCGGCGGAAGTTATGGCGAGGCCTACTATTTATCCGTGGCCTTGGCTTTGAGTCAACTTTATGACAGATAGAGAGAGTTTGTGCGTGCGAGATGTGGGGGGAGAGTGAGAGAAAGAGGCACAGCGCACGCGATTACGCGAAACGTTGAAACGTAAATTCTTAGATCTATCACCGCGTCGCACGCACCGTCTGCGTCTCACGCGTTGAGATTTGCGCGCTGGAAACGCCCTGCGCGAGTTCTGTTAATCTTGCAATAACCGTGACATGCATTCTCCCTCCCAGCCATTCACTTCGTCCAATATTAATTGTTCGAATACTTTTTTGGCCGCGTTTCAGCCCTTCCTCGTAAAGAAGTAATGGAAAGTAGGACAGATCAATGGTTACTAAACGGCTGTTATTTGGTCAATTATTCCACTAAATCAAGCATGCTGCTTATTAAATGTCACTCCATTTTAATTATTTCACTGAACATCCCTCTTTTCGTGAAAGGTCTCCATTCTACCATAGACGTTTACGCCATGTGTCTCCCTCTAATTATAAAGTTGTAACGAAACGATTTTCTCGACCGATCTAAGTATAAAGTTATAAACGACCGCGATCTGTAGCTACAGATATAGTGGTATCCTTTTGCCGACAGCTTTCTGATCAATTGGCACAGTATCACACTTTAATGTCCCTTTAATTCATCTCATTTATCATTAATGTACGCGACGATTTTTAAACGCATTTGGGCACCGCATAAAAAAGATTCGGGCGCATATCTAACGAAGAACGGAAGGGCCTTGGATGGTAGAGCAGCAACAGGCGCATTAGATGGGCAGGTGCAGCGAGCCGCCGTCGCTCTTTGTGTTCTAGGAAGAAATGAAGGGGGTAAGAGGGAAATGATAGGGTGGAGGGAGGGAATGCAGCAGTAGTCGGAATGTAGGGGAGAGAATTAAAGGCAGAGAATGTACAGGGTTGGTGAGAAAAGGGAGAAGGAAATGGCAGGAAACGCAATGCAGTAAGAGTGATAGGAAATGAAAGCTTGGAGAAAGGACATGCAGCAAAAATGAGGAAACGAAGGAAAGAAGCCCTTTAGAGGTAATGTAGAGAGGGGAATGACAGGAATAAGGGGCGGGGAAGGACGGGGGGGGGGCATTAATGTAAAAATGAAGATCGGAGAATGAACGGAAGTGAATCGAGAAGGAAGACAGGTGGGGAAGACGGTACATAGAAAAGAGCAGGAAAGGATTGAGGCGAAACGGGAAGTTAAATGGGAGGAGGAAAGAGAGAGGAAACTTTATTACGGGGGGCCTTGGTAAGGAAGGGAGAATGGTATGGGAAAGGGGCGGAGGAGGAGAGAAAGGAAGGCGGGAGTGGTGGTGTCCGGCGTGAAAAGCGGAAAGAGGAGATCGCAATGGTAAAAATAGCAGAAGAGAATGCAAGTGGAGGGAGGGAGGGGGTAGAGGAGGTGGTAGAATTAGGAGTGGGAGGGAGGAGGAGAAGCGCGAGGTGGATAATGTCAGGAAGAGGCGGGTGAGGCAACCGTATTACATGGGTGGAACTAGAGGAGGGCCTCTCTCTCTTTCTCAGAGGTGCGAGAGGAGAAGGGGGAAGAAGAGGGAGGCGTTTATGGTGGCAGCCGAAGTGTGGTTATGCGGCGGAGAGGAAGGTGCGGAATGCGGTCGCTGGTGTCGGGAAGAGAGCGAGCCGAGCAGAGCCTTGGCACGGGAGAGCGAGGTTTTGGTGCGAGGGGTTGGTTGGAAATGAATAGGTTTGTTGCTCGAGCGGCGTAACAAGGAGAGGTGAAGATGATCTCGGGAGAAGATATCGTCGATCGCTAGGTACGGAAAGGTAAATTTTTTCGATCGGAAAAAAACATTCCATGTCCTGATCAGAAAACTAGCTGCTGCAACCTTTGATTGCGGTAGAAATCGGAGATAACCGATGCGTGAAAGAGATGAAATAAAATGTTTCGTATTTCGAGATTTGCTGAAAGATTGGGCAATGGGATGAGATATCAGATGTAAGTACAGAAGCAGGAGAGTAAAAAAATCGATGCTTTGGGTAGACACAGAAATAGGAAAGGACAAGGCGATGAACTGGAGCGTGTATAGGAAAAAGGGATGGAGGAGGTGGAAAGTTTTTTCGTACTGTGGTGGAAATGTAATTAGTAGCGTTAGCTTAATTTCAATGAGCGATAAACGTTACGTGCGGGGGATGCTGCCAGCTACTGATACATGAAGTTCAACAATTCGGCATCTTGATGTGTGACGGATGAAATGGAGGAATATCAGGGTAAATTAAGTACTACATTCGTTGGGAACAAGAAGTATCCAGAAAATCTTGATGAGAATCAACCAAGATTTGCTTTCAGAAGCATTACAATTTAATTTATCGAGATAAATCTTTGGAAATGTATATTTTAGAAGAAATCGGAAGAGTGAAAATGTAGAAATACAATTATATCTCAAAAGAAATTATTACAAAAATCAGTGACAGGTAAATGCGAGCCTACAAAAACACAGGCACTGAAAGACTGAAAATATTATTGCATAAGTAAATATTTAAAGAACATATGATAGAAGTGGATGTTGGGGTGAATGGGTGACGAACGTGGCTAAGAGAGAAATATTGCTCTGCAAAAGAATCGATTTTTAATATCCTATATTCCTTTAGATAGTTCGGCGATCAATATTTCGATTTATTTAATCGAATGAAATTTCCCCGTGATTGGAGCGAATTAGAATGCACCGCGGTAGCACGGCCCATAAACCGGTGTCTTTGATTGGCTCGGTTTATTTACAGCCTCCCTCGTGATAGGAATGTGGTACTCGGAGGAAGGCACCCTGATTCCATGGTATTATTACGATTTTCGAGGCATCGGGTTCAAATGTCTACTGCGGATAAATACCGATGCATTTCGTTTGCGCGCCTTAAAGCGGGTTTCTTGAATTATAGCGTGATCGCCGGTACGATAAATATAACGCGGCACGAATTACGGCTGAAATCAGATCGGTTTTAGCCATTATTTTTTAAAAACTTTTTCAAGCGATAAAATGAAGCCTTTTAAAACATTATTTAAGACTGCATTCTTTCATGGAAATATGAACCCTCGGATTATATCGATACTAAAAGTATCTCCAAGTAACCGTTAACACTTCATTTTACGAGTTTGCGTTTAAGGAATAGCAGTTATTGCGACACTCATGCCTTTTAATTCAACGTGAATGACGTAAATTGGAGTAATTTGTCGTTTTCATGACCAATAATTAACAACTGATGGGAGCGGTCGTTTAACCGTCATAGCGCGGTGGTGTTATTGTGAATTTTTATTCGCTTAGTTTATTTCAATGCTTATTAGATCTTTTGATTTTGATTCTACTGGTTCCATAACATTGAAAAAGAGCATCTACTGGGCGCTTCTAGTGTAAATTTTTACATAGAAAAATAAAACATATTTTATATATTTTATAGACATGTAGATTGGTTAAATTGCTATTAATATATTTAAAACAAAATATGAAAGTAAAAGATCTATACATGTAAATTAAACGAAAAATTTTATTCGAAAATACGGACATAAACTTTTGCTCATCTATTTATTACTGATTACTTCATCCTCCTGGTAAATTATTTACCGAAGTGAAGATTATCACCAAATTAAGCCTCTTGTAAAGCAAAGACAGGTACTACTACCCTTGTCCTAAAAAGTCGCTGGCCATCAGACTACGACTTAAAATCGTTAAGGACGAAACACCTGAACCTTTACACGTAGAGTGCAATAAAAACGAAAACTTAACCAGAGAAAACCCCCACGGTATCGGGCACTCTACTCTTAAACTGTCGTAAAAATGGACATAAAGATGCTTTGTGGATCTCTTTTGGATACTTGTAAAAACACTGTCGCACGAAAGTGTTCCCACGGATCCTTCACAATGAGAGGATTTCCTTTCTCTCACAAACGAAACTATCTTCGAGTCTCGCTAAGACACAGTCCTACACGCCACTCCCTCATCTCTTTCCCCTTCTCTCTCTCTACTTTCTCTCTTCTTCAACTTCCTCCTGTTCTTTCGGCCACTCCTTTGCATTCACTCCGCACTCCGCGTCTCTTTCCCTCCCTTCTTTCCTTTTCCACACCCCCTTTCCCTTTGGCCATCCCTCCTAACTCTCTCCCCATTCCCTCCCCTGACCCTTTTCCTTCGCCTGTATGAGGACTTTTCTGCAGCCACGGCACGATTTTGTACGCACTAAAGTGGTACTGTCGATTCGCGTCTGGGCGAAGATCGCTTCAGTCCAGACCACCCAGCCAGCACAATATTCCGCGAAAGATTTCCTGCCTTAAAAGGGAAACTTATTCTAATCCCATCTCGCGTACATGCATCAGTCTTATTTTTCCCAAAACGTATATGGTTGAGCTGTCGTCGTTCAAATAGTCTATTGTAGCATGCGTTTGAGTTTAAAAAATGACGAAGCTAACGGTTGACGAACATTTTTCAAGTATTTTCCTTTCTCTTCACCTTTATAGAAGTGAAAGGCTAGGGAATTACGTATGTATTTATTTTTTAAAGTGGATTTACGCTTAACGAACCTTTGATATTTTTCTTTTAGCGATTTATCTCCGAATAAGAGCAAAGTGTTACTTATTAATAGTTATTTCAAGTGATGATAGGTAAATCATGTCAGATGGAGGTTTTTTTTAACTACTTGTGTTATTTGTTAGCGTTAATCTGTAATCATCAAGTCATGTTTGGAAAATAGAAATTTTTTCCAATCTACTGCATGTTTAAATAATGTAATGATGTCAAAAATAAGCAGTTAATCTGCTCTATCCGTTCATTTGTATCAGTTTTCTTTTGCCGTAAGTTAAATTTAGCAAAGTTCAACACAATATAATAGTTTTCCATAATTTCTTGATATTGTAATTGTCCTACATGGAATTTTATATTCCTACATATCATATTCATTAGAATCTATACAATTTGAACTATAAAGAAAGCCAAAACACTGAATTTATATATCTTCGAAATTAAATTAAAAAACTACCAATTATTTTGGTGGGGGATAATTTTCAAATGACCGGGAATCGAACCCGGGTCTTCCACTTGCCGGGCGGATATTATACCACTGAACTATCGTAGCAGATCAATTTTCTCGTTTCTGAACGCGCGTGTTTTCTTGGTTGGGACGGAACTAGCCAAGTTAGTATCAAACTGCCCCAACGGATGTCCTCGAAGAGATACATCCCAACTTTGCAGCTTATGCCTGTTTGCATAGGATCTTCGGATCACATTATTCCATCAATTATTTTGGTGTAAAATCCGTATGGCTTTGAGGATAAAACACACAATCAAAACTTTGGTGTCCGCGGCGTGACTCAAATTACGATATTGTCTTATTAGAAATCCCTCTAGTAAAGCCGATCATTGTACTTTTAGAATATTACTGCTGAATTGGAAATAAAAGCAGTGCAATGTGTCCTACAGATCAGCCTAATTTATTATTGTACAATTACTGAAACATAAAAGCAAAATGTAATTTTTAAATCAGGATCTCTTAAAATCATATTATAATATATAACGTTAGATTAAAGTCATTTTACTTCTTTAACGGCCCATAAAAGTTCGTTTCTTAGGGTGACGCTTGTAAAGGAAAAACTCCCTAGGCAGCTGTTCATCATTTTAAGATATTCCCAACTGATATTACGCTCCCACAAGATCGAAACTGGATGTCTAGTTATGTAAATTCTGGTAATGACAAAATAAAGGCATTTTCCCTTCTCGCCGAAATAATACCAGCCGGATAAGGGTCGGATATCAGTTGGCGTTTTTGAAAATCCCCTTTTCCACCTTCTCCCAACTGCGAAGTCAAAAACCTTAAAAAGTAAACGGACGCATCCGACCGTTTTTTCCCCACCTTAAACTCCCACTTGTTCCTTCTTCATCGTGGAACCACTCCCTCACCCCTACTCCGCTCCTTCTCCACCATTACCCTTCCTCCCTTTGCGATTCGAAACCCCCCTTCCGTATCTTCTCCCCTTTCTTGACAAAACTCACATCATCTCACGGTTCTCTCTCTTTTTCCCTTCTTCCTTCAACCCTTTCCGATTCGCCTTCCTCCCCCCTCCCCCTTTCGACCCAACCCTTAAGAGTCGGACGCCCCATCTCCGGTCTTATTCTTCCCCTTCCATCACACTCGGTTCCTCCCTTATATACACATAGGCATCCATCTATACTCGCCCATCGGGAAATCCCTCCATCCCTTTTTTAAAAACCACCGCCTTAGAATCGCGTCCACCATTTCTCCTCCCCCCTCCCATTCCTCCCTTTTTAAGGTCCCACCCTCTTCCAACCCCTCCCATATCCCACCCTGTACCAGTTCCCCATCTTAAAAATCCCCCCTCCTTCCTTCGTCTTAGGAACCGCCACCCTCTTTCCCTTTCACCGATTCCTCCTTTTCATCGTACGGAGCCCCTTTTTCAACCCTTTCTGACGTCCTCAATACACCCTTTCCCATTACGCAAAGATTCCTCCATTTTTATTCCGCAAACTGCCCTTTCTCTCTCTCTCTCTATCATAGATCCTCTCCCCTTCCTCTCTTCTCCCATTCCTCTCTCTCTTCCGATACCGAACTCGACATCCCTTTTGGCCTCCTCCCTTCCTCCGTCTTATGGGTTCTTCACGGATTTACCCTTCCCTTCACCGACGATCTACCTATCATCCTAGCGGAAATTATAGCCGATTGATCATTCACTTTATATGAACGTCATGGAGTCGGTTGGAATGGGAAGATAGCTTTTGAGAGGCCTTTTTGAAGCGTTAACGGACTGAGGAGGATTTCTCTTCGGATTCCGTTTCTTTTTTAATGTCCTTTAGTAAGAAGAGGGTGGTGCATGGGAATCGTACATGCTCTCGTGCGTGGTAATGCCGTTTGCTGATATATCCAACCGGCAGTTACGGAAACCTGCTCAATGAGCGTCGTGTCCATGCGTCCCTCCGAGAGGCACCCATATCCTTCCAAGATGACCGGTACGTCCGCGGTTTTCTAATGCTCCTTAATGAATGCGTTCCGGAGGATCGGTCACAAGGGGAACTTTGAATGGCCTAATGTCTTCTTTTGCGGTTAAAAATCTGCTAAGCCACTTCGGGGACTATTTAAATTCTTGTGGGAAAATTTTTAAGCGGACTACTATCATATGATTTTCGAGTGACACGAGTTATTTTTATGTTAAAACGAAAACATTTATTTCCAGGGATTTATCGAAAAACCAAAATTTTGGCGTATCCTTTAATGCCCGTGTTATTATTTTCCGTGAATGAGAATTTTTATGCGAAACTAACTTACATTCTTTTTAAATAAAATATTTGAGTTTTCCAAGACTTGAACTCAAACTTTAAGATGAACTTAAAATAAACGCTTCCATTCGGCGGTTTTAAATTCTCTATCCTATGAGAAATTTTTCAATTAAATATTTCAGAAAGAAAAGGATCAAGGGAGTTCAAACGGTGCAATATATCATACTAGTAGTTGGTGCTTGCATACTGCAAGCATTTCATATCACCTTGAAAAAACATTCATTTTTCAGACAGACATTTCATCATTACAAATGTTCTTTTAATTCTAAAGATTTCACCTCCGCAGCGATTTCCGTTTTCCCCAAATGTAAAAATAATAGTTTTAAACAATCCCCAAATGTTGCAATTTAAAATTTTTTACACTTTCTCCATTATGGGGTACTAATGCCACACAATTTAGCAAAATTTTAAAGTTGTAGCACTCCTAGAAGCCAAATAATATTTTCTAATTGTTTAAATTTAAATAATTTTTAACGGCCGCCGCAATACATATATGGTAAAATTGAAATGTTTATTTGTGCAAATGTACTGCTCTATAAATAATTTGAAAATTTCAGCTTCCTAGCTCATCCCGTAGTACCTAAACAGTTATCCATTTGTTTAAACTTTAAGAATTTTTAACTGCCAAACAAATTAAAATATCAAAATTTCTATAATCCCTATTTCGTTATTTTAGGAATTCTACTTATAAAAAAAATTTCAACTCCGTAGCACATTCGAAAATACATAAACCATGAAAATTTGTTTAAACAATTGCGAATTTTTAGCGGCCGCATTGTTGCACTTTTTGAAGATTTTCGTTTTTTCTAGTCGGTTTTGCACAAAATCCTACCTATGAAAAAAATTTCGAATCTCCAGCACATCTGGAAGTGCCTAAACATTAGTATCCTCCTATATGTTATATCCTCCTCTGTAAGAGTCGTCGATATATTATGATATATTATAGGCTGCTCAAAATACTTCATTCGTACTTAGCACTAAACCTTGCGTATTACCTAAATTTAGGGGTTTAATGTAAAAACTTATGAACAGTTTTTCTTTCACAAAAAGAGACTTCTTTAAATATAATTTATTTACAAATGCTTGCAATGCAAGCGAATCTTATTTCTATTTATCATTCGTATAATGGTCTTCGATTTAGAAGTACCTAAGTAATGATTTGTACCTATCCCAATTACTCCCTTAATTCAAACAATGATGATATTTAAAATATTTGCTATCCCTCCCTCTTTCCATCTCTCCTGTCTTGTCACCGCCTCACTAGGCGGTATGCTCCACGGAAGAGTTAGACTCAAGCTTCACTAACTTAGCCGCGAGATATGCTTTCTGCATCGCACCATACTGTTTTAGTGCTTGTTATCTTCCTTCTCAGCTTTTCCCTTTTCTACTCCCCTCTGTGCACATCCCATCTCTTTAAGTTTCGCTTACTCCTCCATTCCAGCTTCCTTGTCATTCCTTTACCGTTCTCTCTCTTTCACCTTTACTTCCCCAACCCTCTCCCATCGTTTCCTATCCTTATTATTATTATCTGCTGTGCTTAACCCTTCTTAAACCTTGGCTTTTCACTCTTCCGAATTCCTTTCTTCCTTTCTCTCTCTCCATGCATTTCCTATGTATGTCTGCCGTTGGTTTTTTAACCGATTTCTTCCAGATCCTCTCTCTCTCATCTTCCCCTTCCACATTACCTCCTCCTTATCCCTTCCATTTCCACCTTCCTTTCCCTTCTCGTTTCTTTTCAGTAACCCTTCGACATCCTCGTTCTCTTCCTCTCCCCTTCGTATAAATTACTTCTTTTTCCTTCCCTACGCCTCCGTTTCACACCTTTCGCAACCTTTCTTTCCCTCTCTCTCTATTTTTCCGTTTTCCCTTCTCTCCAACCCCTTTTCTGTCGCATTCGTTCGTTTCCTCCCTTTCTCTCCCGCATCTCCTCCGTCTCTGTTACTCCTCCTTTTTCCGGCTCTAGAGCCACTGCGGTCCATTGGATTAAACGCGCGTTTCTGCTCTCTTCATCGACCACGGTAGTGGGTGCCTGCGTTTTCCCTCTCCCTCCTCTCTTGTTCAAACTCTTCCTCCTCCCATCTATCTTCCCTCTCGCCTTTCTTTCCTCTTCCCCTGTCTTTTGTTCCCGCTTTTCTCTTGCCTCTTTCCCAACGCCTTTCTCCCATATCTCCCAATGCCCCTTTCCCTTTCTTTTCTCTGTTGGAGATCCTCACGCAACGCCGCGGAGTCACCTGGGTGACTTAAGGGAACGATGGGAACTTGTTGTCATACTTATCCCTTTTCTTTCTCTCTCTCCCTGTATCTTTCTCCCGTCTCACAGCTGGAAGTAGCATCCCGATTCAAAGGCTCACGTTTTTTCGGTTCCGCAATATGTATGTATGTGTGCATTTTTTGTCAACCCATTCATCGAGAGGGTTGGGTCGTATCTGTGGATCCGACCTGTGACAGATTAGGAAAACACGAACGGCTTGACTTTGCCACTTCTTCCGAAGAGTCCGTGAGAAAATACGGAGCAAAAGAATTCGTTTCACAGAGAAATATTGAGCTATATCGCAAAGCAGATAATATTCGAAACTGAAAATTTTGAGTGTTCTGACGTGTTTGTTGTTGAAAAAAGAGATCACCGATCGTATATAAATTAGATTTAGGAATGACTGACTTCATATCATTCGAAGTTACGCTGAACGACGTATATTACAATTAAAATAGTAGTTTATCTTCCATACTTACTCTTCCTCGAACGTTTTCCTATAACTAATGAATATTTATGCATTAGTTTGTCACGCCCTTAATGTTTATTTATTAAGAAAGAAAGACATTTTTTTAAAAAGGCGATCTTTTAAATAATTGCACTGTGATATTACAAAGTTCAGTGATCAAATAATTTTATTATTAGAAGGTAAACTTTAAATACGAACTTCTATTTGAAAAAGAGACAGCGGCATCCTCCAAATTTTCGCTTCATTTCTTTTTTATCAACTTGTCGCACAACAGCACGAGGAAAAAAATGGAATACCTGTTCACCTGTGAGCGTAGCATATATTAACCACCGTGTATACACACACCGAGTTGTATATTTTCATTTCAACCGGTTGAGGTGATGTGGGTTGGCGGGAACGTGAGTGATGTTTTTTTGTTACGGAAAGGAAAAAAACTCACTTTTTGAGTTTTTTTTCATGGGTATATTTGGCCGAAGGAGTGGTTTTTCGAGAGGAACGACCAGGGAACGGGGTTTATTTTTTGGGGCATCAGGGAAAATAGGAAGGGAGAACTGAGAGAGATTGATGCTAGGAATGGAAGTGTCTGTCGCGGAGTGGAGCGAGAAGGGTGGGGGGAGGTCACGTGCGAGGGAGATAGGAATGGATTAGGAGGGAGAGGAAGAGAACTGCGAGAACGAAAAAGTGGATTTTTTTGAGGGACACTGAAGTCGCTGGGATTCTGCATCTACACCTACATTTCATCCTTCAATCCTCCGTATTAATGGATGGTACGGGATACTGTGAACCAAATTAATTCTAACAGTCCAAGGGATAACTAAACTCCGAATCATTATGCCTTAAGAATTGATGCGAAGTATTTTATCTCCGTCGAAGTGCCTTGCGACATAGGTAATAAACCATAAAATAAACCTATATTCATAAAAGAGAGGTTGTAAGTTTCAATGATAAATGTGGATGTGGCCCTTTCTCCAAAGATAATAAAAATAAGAACAGTATTCAAAGGAAAAGAGTGAGTCGAAAACGCAACGGCACAATCTTAGAAATTGAGTTGTATTTTTTCCAGTTAACGCGGTACGAAGTCGGTACGTGAATCTGATACTTAGACGCGGTGGAAGCAAATCGTGAAAGGGCGAAAGTGAATGCTTAGGAGGGAAACGCGACGAACGGACGAAGTGGTGAAAAAGTTGGGAACAATGCAGAAAATCGACGAAGGAGGTAGCGGAAAATGAAAATACAAGGAATGGTAAAAAACGAGGAATACGGCTTCGGATCGGAGCATAGACGGGAAAAGGGGAAAAAGAGAGTGTGCGAGGGGCGGAGGGAGGGAGGAAAGGAGAGAGGGAGAGAGAAAGAGAGAGAAAGATATGAGGGGTGGAGGGAAGAGTCGGAGACAAGAGGTGGGTCTGGCGGATAGAGGGAAGGACGGGAGGCTGGGTGAGGTATGGCCTCTGGGATGGGGAGGCGTAGGGAGGCTGGGTTCGTGCGGGGAGATTGGAGGGAGGTTGGAAGAGGGATGGAGAGAGAGAAAAGGGGAGGAAGAGGAGGATGAAGGGCGACGGGGAAGGAGGGTTCTGGCGTGCCCAAGGGGGGAGGCTGGGGAATGGAAGGGATAGTGGTTCTTTGCCGTAGGACTCTGGCAGGACGTGCCTTGAATTCCTGCCTTGGCGAGTGTATTTGTGTGCGTTGGAAGTAAGGAGGGGTTTAGGCCTATGGGGGAGGGAAGGGGAGAGGAGAGGGGGAGGGAATGGGGTAGGAGAGGGGGAGAGAGGGGGGTCCTTTGCCGGGGGATGAAGAGGAAGGGAGGGTTTTTGGGTGGGGATAGGGTGAGAGTATGAGGAGGGGGTTGAATAAGATGGGGTGGATCGGGAGGAAGAGGGGAAGGGGCGGGATCGGGTTAGAAGCTCGAAACGGCGCTGGGGTGGATTAGGATGGGGTGGAAAAAGGGAGAGAGGGGTGGGAGGAGTAGGGGGAGGGAGTGGTGGAGTGGATAGGGAGATTGGCAGGCGGACCCCTCCCACGCCGCTACCTCCATTTACTCCTCTCCTTTATCTCCTTTACATCCCTCTCCTTCATTTCTCTCTCTCTCTCACCCTCTACCTCTCGCTCACTCACTCTCTCTCCTCTGTTGCGTATCGTAGTAGGGTACTTCACCCACTTCAAGGGGATCTTGCACACATACGCAGCCACACGGGCACCCACATGTCCCCACTCCACTCTTGTAGGCGCGTGAGTGTGCGTGTTATTTCAAGTCGGGGCAATGGAGCCGACTTTGGTCCGCTTAGGTTGATTGTTGTCGGTAGCCAAGGGACCTTCCTTGCGGCGAGACACTCTCAACTTATCTACCGACTGAATTTGAATGCGTAGCCGAGGCGGTGGGCGAATTCAAGAACTGTTTTCGTGTGCGTTCCTCTTTACCTTTTTTGAGAGATAAGCGATCGCCAGATTTAATTATTTATTTGTTTAGAGATTTATTTTTCATTTATTTTTTAAATATCGCGGGCCTCGCGATGTTTTAATTGATAGCGGCGAGGATGACGCCATCACTGGCAGGGACCAGAATAATAGGTATCCCTTCCAATTTAAAAAAGTCTGGTATTTTTAATAAGTGCACGGCTTACTAGATGGGAAAGAGATATTCAAATATGCGAGTGGGAGGAACAAATTCGAACGTGATTCTGACGTTCCGTTTATCTTCTTTTCAAATTAGAAACGAAAAAAGGAGGGAAATACAAATAATTTATTGCTCCTCATACAAAAATTACATTTTGACATCAAATGTTTCCAAAGGACATCTCCTAAAAAATAAATTTGAAATATTATATAAGACCTGCGTACGATGGCTAAATATCTTCTCTTTATTTTATCTCTGAGAAGTCGTCGAGAAGTGTAAAACACGAATTTTTACATCTCTTAATTTGTAAGATAGCTCTCGAATCTTTAATCTCGGGAGAGCATCCGGTTTATCATCACGCGATCGCATGAGATTTCGTGTGTTTTCTCCGTTAAGGATGTCAATTTGCTTTCCATTATATTATGTTTGTTTTTAAATTCAATTGTATTTTTTATATGAGGACGCTCAAGAGACACCGAAGGAATCCTCTGTAATCGGAGAGATTTGAATCTCATCTCTGCGGGAACACGAATTACACGAATTCTTATCGCGAATTTTTTCGGTTCGATGAAAAACTGGGATGATCTATAATTTCATCACAACACGCAGTTTCCCTCATGTCTCAGGAGGGAATAAAACGCAGTGTAAGCCTTAGAAATCCTTGCATAAAGTTGACTTATATGCAAATCTAGCATATTCTGGGCCATATTATACCGTCTCCACACTCTTAATAATGCCGTCGGAGAATATGAGAACTAAGAAGCTAAAAATTCAGGTAAAGTTATCAGTTATTTTAAAATATTATCATCTTAACTGTTTCGAATTTAAAGGAAGAAAAAAACAGTTTATCTAAAATTAAAAATTATTTCTATTTTATCCAAGATGGTGTAATTTGGTTGAACTGAGTATCGATAGTCTTCAAAATAATTGCCTTTAAAAAAAAGAGCGCTTGCTTCTTGAATCATTAGGAGACAGGATTTTTATATAGTTTTCCCTTAAGAGTAGTGTTGATTGGCACGTGGAATTATGGAAGATTCCGCCCCGATGAAAATAGTTTTACAGCGGAGAATCCCTGCATTTCCAGTGCTTTCGAAAGTGGGTCAATCGATGAGAACTTCTCAAAAGGGATACAAAATTTCTGTAATGCTTGGAAGAACAAAATCCTCTCGTGGTATGGTTCCATTAGGAGGTACAGAGCGATATGAAGAAGGGAGAAATTTATCGTTTCCTTTAGCTTATGAAATATAATTCATGTATCATTTTGCTGAAGTAATACTTAAAAGTTTCGAAAGGCTACAATAGAAGAAAGAGCGTTTTCCTGTGATAAATAATTTATATTTATTTACGGTGTTTTTCAATATGTATAGTATTCATGATAATTACCCATTGCCCTCAGTACTGCTATATAATCAAATCTGTATTTGTCGTTCTACAGGAAAACTTTTACACTATCTTTGCATATTTCCTCTTCACAATTTTCCCATCACGCTAACTTGAGCTTTATATGCTATGAATATTTCTTTGTTTATTTTTCTTTAGATAATCAATCCCCTGCGTTTTCCACTATACTTTTGAGTATAATTGCGAATCTCGGTCCATCTTTTCTTCTCTTTCCCCTTCAGTGCTTACATCTTGTTAGCTTTAACTATTTCATTTTATCGCGACATCTTCATCTTATCCTGCCAATTTCGTCCGATTTATTGAGCATTTTAGCGGCTATTAGCTTTCAATTAGACTTAAAACGAGAGCTAACTGCTAATTAAGCCTCTTTCATTTCTGCCCACTCTTCCTCCATCTTTACGTTTTCTCGGAGTTTCACATTCTTCGCGAGTAATTTTCTGAAAATTTGTTATTCCATCGTTCTGTGGAGTCATCCTCTCCATTACTGCGACGACGTTGCTTCTACGTTCCTCTACATTCCTTCGTGCATGGGTTTCTTTACCGTTCCTTGTGCGTCCATCGCAGTTCATCTTACCCCTGTTTCTCACCTCCGTCTCTCCTTTCTTCCCCTCTCCTCCCTTTCTGACCCAATCTCCCCTCCCCTCTTCATTCTACCACCCACGCCACCTCCTCCTCCCGTCCGCTCATCATGATGAGTGTCCCCTTCAGAGCGCATTCCCCTGCAGGCCCAACACAATCACCTCCCACTCAACCCTCACTCTCTTCCCCTTTTCTCTCTCCCTCTTTTCTCTCTCTTCCTTATACCTCCTTTCTCAATCCATCACTCTTTTTTGTCCCTTTACCTCTCCTCCTAAGATTTATTCTATTCTATTTTTCCACCTTACAATTCTCTCCCTCTTCCTCCTTCGATCTTCTATTGTCTTCTCACATCTCTTATTTCACTTTCTTCATCATTTATCGTATACCTCACTTCTCGATCGTTATCCCTTTCTCGTATCTTCTATCTACATACCCTTAATTTCGTTTGCTCATCCGTTTCTCTTAATTCTTAACACCATACACCACCAAATACAAAATATTACTGTATATGCTTGAATCGAAATCTTTTCTCCATTTTCCCCTTTATCTATCTTCTACTGTCTCTTCTCCATCTCTCCTGGTTTCCCAATTCTTTCCCTATTTCCTTTTTTGCCCTTCTGCCTTACTCCCCTCTGTCCTCCTCCATCCCTCCATTCCCCTCTGTCCTCCTCCATCCCTCCACTCCCCTATCTCCTTGCATGATGAATGTCGCGGATATCCACACTAGAGGAAGGCCGGACCCTCCATCGGCCACCCACTTCCCTTGCCAACCCTCCCCCTTCATCCTTCCCCCATATACTCGAAGCTCACGCTCTACCACCTCCCTGTCCCCATACCTCTCTCTCCCCCCGTCTCACTTCTTTTCCCTCTCTCTCTCTCTCTCCCCCTACCAAAAACACACATTCCCCGGAACGAAACCGTGGTTCCATACATCCTTCTCATTCTCTTTCGAGACACCCACAAACGCTTTTACCCATAATCCAATCGGGCGGTATAACCTTTCCTTCGGAAATGGGGAGAACCTCTGGGTTTCATTGTCGACTCCGTTTGTATACTATCCTTCTATCTCAATCTCTCTCTCCTACCTTCGGACCTTCATATCACTATCTCCCAAATGACTCCAATAAGTCTCGGTTCGACGCCCGTGCTTAACATTGGGAATGGCAGTTTTATGTGCTCGTATTTCATTGTCCCGGATACGCGATGCAAGACGCAGGACCGACTTTCAGATAAAACAATCAATAAAAGTATCCTTTTCACCCGTTCACTTTTGTCGAAATAATACGCAGTGAATTTTCAACAATCCATGACGGAATTTCCGGTTCTGTTTTGTTTTCGTGTGTTATTTACGACTCGGGATTTCCACTCACGAAAATAGATTTGAGCTCGAGAGTTTTATCGTTTTATTTTTAAGTGAAACTCGAGGGTGCAGCGTAGCAGTCATAAGCTATAATGTTACTCGCGAAAATATTCTAAGAAGTTGCTGCATTTTCTTAGTCGGAAGAATTAGAGACGACATCCGTTCTACCTCGATTATATATCTGCTTACTTCATGATTATGTACACCGGAAGAGATCTGGGATCATTTTAATTGAAATTATAATCGAAACCGTGTTTTCTCAAAAACAAATGAAATTAGCCAGGTTAGCTGATGTAAATATTAATATTAACTTTGATAAAGGTTATATAATTTGTCATAGAGCCTGTTTTTGCTTATTTTTTGAAATCTATTGTATACATTTTATTACCACCGGAGTTACTTGCAGACGAAGATCAATTGGTCCTGTTTCACACGGATTGGAATTGGAATAAAGATTAATCACGACTTCGAAGGTGACTCAATTAATTCTAACATATTATAATCGATGACTAGTAAATTGCCCTTGACAACAGGTTCAATAAGCCAAGCACCAATTAATTGTCCATATCATTCACCTGATCTATAGCAATAATATTTCTCAACGGCTTTTTGGTTTTCATGGCAATTGGAACATTAAGGCAGGGTAATTCATAACTGAAGCTAATCGCAGATTTTCGAACATAGCATCCTTTCTCTCTTCGTGAATAATCTTCGATGACGGTACCGTTGAGACGCCGCGAGGTGAAGAGAGCGGCCGTTAATGCCTGACATCCAAAGAGATAGAATTACGAAACGGAAAGCAAGTCCGTCAAAGGAGACCCGTTTAAAATACCACGAGACGGCATGCCACTGCCCTCTGAAAAAAAAGTCTTGCCCTCTTTACATCCCGCGCTCCACCCCCACTCTCCTTTTCCTACCCTCCCACCACCCCTCACTCCCTCCCCTCGCCTCGCTCGACTTCATTCACTTCCAAGAGGACCTCGTCGATCTTTTCACCCTATTAAACAAGTGCACTTTTTCCCCATCGTGCAAAACCATCCTCTTCCCCGCCCCCTCCATCCACCGCGCGCACCATATCTCGTGCTTCCCCCACCTCTGTCGCTCTTGCCCTCCCCACTCCTTTCCTTTTTGAAACCCTCATCGTCAAACAAAAGGGTGATAGGGCGTAAACGGCGTCAACCCTCAAACAGTACCCGACACGCGATACTTCGAGTTCTAGCCAGGGCAAAGAGAGACGGCGGCCGAGGTTTGAGGAGGGGTTTGGATGGAGAAGTGTGGGTGGATTCGCCGGGGACGGGAGAGGTGGGGAATTTGAGAAGGGATAACAGGGTGTGAGAAGAACTGTGCTTCTTCTACGCTTTTCCCTCACGACTGAGGAAGGTGCCGCAACTCTTAAAAGGCTCACCGTCACGGTGCACGAGGACAACGAAACGCCAAAAAAATAAGGTGGTTTTGACTACAAGAGGTAGGGGAGGAACGGAAGACTCAGAAGGGGTCGAGGTGTCGTCTCTCCCAGCAATTCGCACAGGTGGGCGATACGTCCTGCAGCGTGTGAGAGGCTAGAAAATTTGTTAAGCCCCGTTATGGAATTTATACTTTTTTTGTTGTAGCCTTTTTGGAGATGGAAGCAGCGGATCCTTTCGCGACCTATATATATATATATATATATATATATATATGTGTGTGTGTGTGTGTGTGTGTGTGTCACTTTTCCTCACTTGCCCTGGGATTTAAAACTGGTTTTTATATCGTGATAGCGCGGCGGAAGAGAAAGATAAAAACGGATTAAAAATACTGGGAATTATGTAAATTTTTTGCATCGCCTTTTTGGACGTTGTAAAACATTTAATCTGACTCTCTTCTCGGGATGGTTTCTTTTGTCGAAATGGCGTGCTAGGTCACTATGAAATACACATTTTAATCTGTTTCCGATGTTTATATAAGGCTTTGTGAAGTACAAAAATATTCGATCCCTTCATTTCCTCAAACAAAAACCGACATATGAACTTATTTCAAAATGAAAGCTTTAAAAATTTATAGGTCTTGGTTTCAACGTTATTAACATCCAGCATCCATTTTTTATACATTGTGGTGGCGACATTAGATATTGAAAAATACAATGCATTTCTGGAATTCCTATTTCCATAGTGAGAATGGTTATAAATTAAATTAACTCCCGAAAATATTAAATTGATAATGTTTGGACGGGATTGGAAGATAGATCAAATTTGAAAACATCGTTAATTTTAGAAGCTGTTGCTATTATTATTGCTCCGAATCCGTATGCCCGAAAGAACGACTCCGTGTATACGAATGGCATCTTCAGACCTTTAAAATCATCAGCAAAGGGTAATTATCTATCTTCCATTTCTCTATTAAACCTCCATCACCGCTTCGGTTGTCTCTCTCAACTCCCTCTCATCTTCCAATACTCGATTTCCATGCTTCCACCGTCTTAATGACCGCCCTCTTTCGCCTAACTTTTCTCCCCTCTCTTTAACGTGCTTCTCATTTTCCGCCTCACTTCCTCGCCTCTTCATCCTGCTATCTCTTCCGTTTCAAACTCTTGCCGTCTTTGCCGCCGTCCTTCGCAACCTCCTCCCCCATCCCTCACCCCACTCTCCTTCCCAACTCCCTCCTCCATCATAAACTTCCCTCCCTCATCCCTTCCGTCTTCCTCCTCGCAAGTGCCTCCTCCCTTCACCTCCATCATCCCCTCTCTTTCACCCTCCCTCTCTCGTAAGAACAACCGTACCCAATTCCATCATACAACCTCCTCTTCCTCCTCTCCTCCCTCTTCGTCATACTCCTCCCTCTCTCCCTCCCTCAGATCCCCTTCTGCTCCCCGAATGGCCGTTTTCGTGACTCAGTGGAAAATTTCAGCTCGTTATCGATACGTGCTCCCTTGCGAAATCCAACTTAAATTTTTCCAACCCTCTCTCGCTACGCGCGCTCTCTCTCCTCCCCCTCCCCCCTCTCTCTCCTTCTCCCCTTAGAAACCGTTCTCAAGGGAACACTACCATCTCCCCTATATTCCTCTCCTTTTCTCCCTCCGCCTCTCCTCCCCACTCTCCCTCCCCTCCCCCCCGCCGCGACCCTCATATTCATCCATCCGTCCCCCCCGGAGGTCCTCCTCACAGACTCTCTGCTCCCTCTTCATTGTCCTTCCCCCTCTCTCTCCCTGACTACCTCTCCCTGCCCTCCTGCCTCCCCTCTCTCTCTCCTCTTTCACCCTTCTCCACCTTACGTCACAGACGCCTACCCCTCCCTGACTTTTTTCCCTCACTCCGCCGGCCTATATTCCATTTTCCACCTACCCATTCGTTCTGCCTCTTCCATTTTCTCCTATTTTTTAACAGACATCTTTTCCATCGTGTCTGTCCCATTCTCTATAAAATTCTCCCCCCGCTCTCCCTTCTCTTTCCCCTTTGGACTTTTCTCTATTTCTCTCTCAGGGATCCATTTTTTCTTTACCCTGCCTCTTTCTCGCTTGCTCTTTTCCTTCTCTGATCCTAAAATTCCTTCACGTAGGGTCCCTTTTCCTTATGCAAACTCGCCCTTCGAATTTTCTTATGTTATTTTCCGTCTTTTGTTCTCACTTATTTTCAACTTTATCGAGAATAAAAAAGCAAAAAACAAAAGTGATCCGTACTATAATATTCCTTACAATGCAATCAGTATGCACCTTTAACATTTTATTGGTAGATAACTCTATCACAACATGTAAAAATAAAACGAAATCCATGAAATTATTATTTGAATTATTTTTAATAAATGAAAATGAGTACGCTAATGTATATTACTTTCTTTTTTTCTTTGTTTATCTCTATTAAAAGATAATATGAGAAAACACTTGTCTCTGAAACTCCAATCCACATATATAGCAAAAACATTTTTATTTGAAAATACTGCAGGACCGCGCATATAAGATTGATTGTCTAAAAGAAACACATATTGGTATGCTTAAAATACAGCGTAATCGATGAACCTAACGTGAAGTTTGGTTACATAGCACAAATATTCTGTAAATATTCGGTTACTTGTATAGAGATTGAAGTTAGTCATTTTAAAATCACAACTTTTGCTTGCTTTTCTTCTCATAGCGTCGAGCTTTATGTTGATGATTCCTCTCAAGTTGTTTACACAAACCATGGAAGGATCTCGTAAGAAATTCCGAGCTTGCCATTTCATTTCAGGTAAAAACGTATATTTTTAAAAAGGCACGCCTTCTCTTAGGTACGCGACGAGGAGATAATGAGTTTTACGTCCAGCCGACGCATTCGAAACGTTTTCCCTTTTTTTGGTAACATTTTACGAACGAGCCAAAAAATTCCATCGTCTTTATCTCCTCCGAATGGCACTCGCCAGCGCGATCTCAGAAAAGCCTTCGATCCTCCATTCCTCCTCTCTCCCCCTCCTCTTCTCTCATCCTCCTAGCACAATCCCATTTCAACCCCATCCCAACTCAACAAAAACATCCCTCCACATTCCCTATCGCCTTCCACCCTCTCCAATCTTTCCTATCTATATTTTTTCGTCTACGATACCTATCTCCCGCTCGTTTTTTTTGCCCTCTCGCACGCACGCACGCCATCCCTATCCCCACTCGTGAAGGCGCATCAAATCCCATCCCCCCTTTTTTCCCTCCGCCGCAGATCCTTTCGCACACCTCCACACTTCATTTTATGCCCTGCTTACAACCCTCAGTTCTAACACTAGCTCTCCTTTCCCGCATCCAACCTTCCTCTCTCTCTCTCTCTCTCCTTACACCCCCTGACTCCTCCAGCTCACCCCTGACCCTTTCCCTATCCCTCCCTCTTTCCCCACCATCCATACCTCTCTCCATCTCTCCTTTCTAACCTGCCCATCACATCCCTTCTCTTCCTCGTACCTGCTTCTTCGCCCTGGTCCTCTACGTCTGCGGAAGAATGCCGCCAACCTAGCTCTTCTCCCGTATCCTTCCACGTGATCCTCTCCCTCTCACATCCCTCCCCTTTCCATCCTCTTCCAGACTCCCCGGGGGGCATCCTACGGATAAATCTCTCGCAGTTCGAGAGGGACCCATCCCGAAGAACCTTTTTCATCCCTTAGCAACAAAGTCCCGCGCTTTTTCGGGAAGGGGGAGGAAGGGGACGGACCCTTTTAACATGGTTCGAGTTGAAGCAGGTGAGATGAAGAGGAGGTGCGATGGACGGAGGGAGATAGAGAGTGAGAGGGGGAGGGGCTGCGGAGGTTGTGAGGAGAGGTGGGTAAATCTTGAAGGGAATGGCTGGAGAGATGGGGCGATTCAAGGAAACGAGGGCTTTTTGATTTGTTTCGTGTAAATTCGCCTAAAGACAAGATAGTAATAATTGATTATTCAAGATATAAGAAGCATTTTTTTGTTTACACATTCCTTGAAGCGGTCCTACAGTTATTTTAGCCTTTTAATCCTACCCAAAGCTGAATTCAAGACGAGCCTGAATAGGTAGGGAAAGCAATATCGATTTAAGAAACACTTGAGGACCCTTAACGAGCCATAGGGTTTGCGAGAATAGTACGAGAACCACTGCCTTGTAAAAAGAAAAATAATCCAGACTTAGAAATTTGGATTATCTCCATTGATGTATCAATATCTCAAATTTCATCGGTTTCGCTGTTATTTTTATCTGTAAAATAAAATTTTTGTACCTATTCTCTAACTTGAACTAAATTATACTACCAAACTTCTAATCTCTTTCATGCTATTTTTCCATAACTCGAATTTTTGTTTCCTTGAAGTGCGGGCTATCGACGTTTGATTTCATCTCTTCACCAACTATTTTTCACAGCTCTAATGATGCAGAAATTCTACTTTCCTGCACCCAAGAAAGTTAATTTTAAAATGACTTTTGTTGCATAGAGGTAAATTGGTTGTAAATTGTACAGTTCCAGAAAGTACTGAAAAGAAGTCAATGAAGCACGACTGCGGTTGCCGAAGAAGCTGTGGACGTAGAGTTACGGCGCGGCATTCTCGTAGTTTATGCTAAGCCGCTATATTTTCATCGTGCTCATTTCATTATTCGCGTAGGCGCGGGACGCGCACGTATTATGCTAAATAGGAATGAACCGCCAAATTCCCTTTGCCCATTTTGATTTTTAAACATCCCTCACTCCCCGTGTAGGATATATTTCTGAAACAAGTTCAACATTGATAAAAATTCATTATTTATTGCTTGATGCAACGGAACGTAAAATATTGTGCCGCACCACTCTTGACTTAGGTATTTTGATTGCGCTATACGTTCAAGATAATTTCAGTTTGCTTAAGTCTTGAATAATTAGTATTCATCTAGCAGACAAAATGTACCTAAATTGACACACGCTGCAGTGTTTCATTACTTTAACACCGTAGGCGAGTTTAAAAGGTCAAGATGATACACACAATTATACGAGATATCTCCTTTTTCTCCCCTAAACCATTTATCACTTCACTCATCAACATATTTAACGCTTTCATCTGAAACGAGGTACAAATTATGCTCCAGCAAATAAAAGAGAGAGAGAGAGAGAGAGATGAGGGAATGATTGCGAGGGTCATTTAAGTCAATCCTGCTAGCGATATCATTTTTCAACTGCTGAGAGGGGAAGGGAGGAAGAATCTCGTAATTACGAAAATTTTATTTCGTATTTCTGTGAGGCGTGTGTATATATAAAAAAGTGACAGGAAAAGCGTGTGTGAGAGAGAAAGAGAGAGGGAGATAAATTAAGTTAATTAATCGGGCGAAGAGGAAAAGGGTTAGAAAGGATAGGGAGAAGAAGTCGTGGGGGATGGGCGAATGAACGTGTTTTGATTCTGGGGGCCAGTTGGTTTGGTAGTGAGGAAAGTGGCAGCTGTGCAGTGGATTGGGTGAAGGAGGAGGATAAACTAGAAGGAATTGAGACGGAGAGGGTGAGAGAGAAAGAGAAAGGCCTTATAATTTTAAAATAGAAACAAGCAAAAATAGGAACCTAGTAGGTAAATGACATGCATGAATCCGATACAGTATATGTAAATCGCCATAGTGTCAACTTCTCATTCGAGTCCTGCACGCTTTACTTAATAATTTCCAACCAAATCATCACGCATGCTCGTAAAAAATAAGTGAAGGCGTTCTGCAGAAAGACGAGGTTATACCCCTCGCAGTTTTATTTCGGGATTCGTAACGATTCTCCAGCGGTTGATAGCGAAGTGAAAATGTTCAATACCACATTTCGATGGAATGGGGTTAATTTCGTGACCAAGCTTTTACTTCGGTCCTCGCATTCCATTTTATTTCAGTCGAAAAATTAAGAATTTCTTGGTCGACCTGGCATTGTGTTGCTTGATATGGAGCGATAAAGATGGTCACAGAGACGAAATAATTACGTGGACTTTAATATTGCGCACGCATCTCCCGAGGTAATCTTATGTTCTTCCCTGTGGAGCAATTCTTCCGTGGAACCCACTTTCTAAAACGGGCTTAGAAGGATAGAGTGGTTAGCGTGACTTCCTACCTGTGCCAAACTCGAGGACTTTTAGATTCCGTCAAGGAGGTTGACTCCAAAATAAAAAAATCATAACGCGTGCTTTTACATCCGGAGACCGACTTTTAAAACCACTCAATTTGTTCTGTCAGTCGAGCCCGGACGTCATATGTGCGAGCGATTTCATAGCGTTACTTTTATAAAACTTTGAAACCGACCGCAATTTGGAAAGAGTTATCAATTAGTCTTGGTAGCCCGCGGATCGGTGAGGCGTGAAAAAAAGAAAGGACGAGAATATAGTCCGGCGTCGGAAAAGAAGGCCCTTGAAGCGAAGTCTCGGATTTCAAAGGGAGGAAGTGAGCGGGGGATGTAGTCTTCGTGGGAGGGAGGAGGAAGTAATAGGGACGGGGGAGGTGAACTCGAAGGTTACCCTATTCCCTTCCTTAAATACCCATCTCACGCGATGAATGGAGACGTGCCGCTCTCAATTAGGGAGAATCGTTGTGTTGGACTTGGGGGAGGAGAGCGAGAGAGAATGGCCAGGGGATGAGTCGGGAGGATGCGATAGAGGGAGAGAGGCGGGGGAGGAGAAGGAAATTAGCCCCGAAGGGGACGTGTGCCACTTATACACACGCCCAGGCGCGCGCTCTCTCTCTTTCTCTCTCTTTCACATACACAACACACGCTCGCATACACGTCGTAAGATGGACAAAAGAACTTAAATAAAAAACAACCTATCCTGTGTGGTTTCGTTTTCACGGAGCGAGATGAGCGAGGGATTCTATTGTTGCGGGATTTTGATTGATTGATCTTCAACTCCCCCTCCTGTTCCGTAGAACCTTTTGGCTCCTACCTTTCGTTCGCCCCAGCCTTCTGATTGGCCACGCTTTGTTGATAATAGAGGACGCCTTGAACCAACCTGTTCGCAAGTTAAACGGAGGTGGGTGGATAACCTGAAATTGCCATGGACCTCGTGAGCGATCGTGTGGGTGGAAGGAGAGAAAAGAGCCACTTCACTTTATTAGAAGGGGCTCAGGTGTGGTGTCAAAAGTGGCTGCAGTAATCCGATAGATGCCGTTTTCTTCTGGATATATGATCCTTAACGGAGCTGGTGATGGTAAAATTAATCTCCGAACTAAAATTTTTCACGCAAAGTTTGGCACTAAACCAATGAGACCTCGTTACTCATTATTTGGTTCAATGCCCGATCTTTTCGAAGTACATCTCTTAAGAATATAAGCTATGACGATAAATTAAACTCATTGATATGACTTGTTGAGGAATTGTGGTACATTTTCATTAAAATTGAGTTTGGGGTTTCGAAAATGTGTGCGCTCATCATATTCTAGATGTGTGTGCATATGACCCATTGTAGAAAATTTGCTCTGTTATGAAGGGTTAATTTTCACTAAAACGTTAATAGGCAAACACTATCTTTACTTAACTAAATTTCGCTTGCAAAATGTTCCAAATTAATAAAAAGGCTGTTTTAAATCCATTAATTCACTTTAATATTCAACGAAAGTATTAAAAGATGCATCGAATGCACTCGCTTAACTCAACAGCTATCAACTCTCTTTATTTTAACCATTTACGTGATTAACACTCCAAATCTTAGCCACGTACTGTTAATTCACAGCCAAAGGTGAGAGGATAATTTAATTTAACGGAGCTTTATGCTAACTTTACTGCCCATATTCGGCATTATTCAGGCGGATGTCGTGAACCGGTTAATAAGAAAGAGAAAAGGCAAAACGGAATTCAGTTTCTGCCCTTTTTCAGTGCAAGGGTTTACTGAAAAAGTTAAAAACATAATAAATAAAAAGGATATTAATCTGAACCCTTCATCTCTCCACTGCTCAAACCCTCTCCCCCTTCGCATTCTTTTCTATTCGATAATTCTTTCAACATTTCTTCCAATCCTTAATTTCTTCATCCTCCCTTACCCCTTCGTAACCCTATTTTTTCTAACCCTCTCGCACCCTCTCATCCCGCTTTTTTCCACATCGGAGCAGCAGCAGCAGATTGCCCGCTTCTGAGCGCGGGACCGGCGTCAATACGAGACCGTGCAATTTTAATTACCAACTCGTGTTCTAAAAGACGTTTTTTTCCCTCGCCACCCACAGTTCGCTTTTTGGTTCCTCCCTCTCTTTCTCCGCATTATTTATTGTGAGGATTTTATTACGCTACTCCTCGACTTCCATCTCCCTCTCTCCCGTTCTTTTCCCCACCGTCTCAACACCGCACCTCCCTCACAAAATTCTCTCCTCTCCCCCCCCTACCTCTTTCCACGTCCTAAACTGACCTCCCGCTCACTTCTACTGTTTCTCGTTAGAAAGAAAATATGTATGACTACGCCATAAAACTTGGATGTCTCGCAGGGTTGCATACAAACGTTGCGGGCAGGGGCAGTAAAACGGATGTAAGAGAGAAATGGTGTGAGGGGAGGGAGGAAAAGGGGTTTAAGAGTGGGGGAAATTAGGGTTTTGGGAGGGATACATTGCAGGGTGCGAACAGGTGTCGAGGGAGGGAGGGGAGATGAGGAATTAAGGGTCTAGAGGGGAGGGGAGATGTGTGGAGCGTAAAGGGGTGAGAGGGAAGGGAATGGGAAAGAGTTGAAGCTCCTGGGAAATGTATTAATTCCACCATCGCAATCCCTTTAATAATCCTTCTCTCCTTTCTTTCCAACACTCACTAATAAAGCGAATAGGGCTGAAGGCTTGCGGAGGGCATAGGGAGAAAAGGAAGGAGGGGGTGGTGTGTCGAGAAATTGGGAAAAGGGAGGGAAGATGTAGTTCTCGATTATCGAGCAGAAACACTCCTTCGCTAATCAACTCTGGACGTATATTTCCGCTCTTCTATAATCACACAAAGCGCGATACCTTTTTTTCCGCTTTCTTTCTTAAAATATCAATCACTTGTCGAAACTCGTTTTCTTTTCCAATCGATGCCATTTTTTCCCGTCCGCATTCGTTTATCTAATACTTCATCATCTCGTGGACGTAATTATCAAATCTTAAAAAAATAATGATGATATATTTTCCTTTTCACCTTGAAGTAATATATCGCCATTTTTACTTATTCATTTTTAATTAACTAATAAACAGCACTTTCAAGGCCTTTCCCAACGAACATAATAACAAAGACGAGCACATGTTTGCGGAAGGATTCCTATCTACTAATCATTCTTCTACCAAAGCTGAATTTAACAAGATTAAAAATATAATATCCACCAGGAATTCCATATATGATTGAAAACTATATATCTATGGCAAATTTACTCAAAACACTCTAAATATTTCTAATTATAATAATTATTTTCCTTCTTCATTTTTGAATATTTTGGTCGATTCTATATAACTCAGTTGTTTGCAAATGAGAATTTTATTTCCTAGAAATGCATTTGGAATTTGATTGGATCTAATAATTTACCATTTCTATCGAGCAAATGTGTGATAAGTATTTTTACAAACTTTCCAACTTGTATTCATTAAGCTTCACATTCATGGGAGCCTATACCCGTTTATAAAGTAAATGATTTATTAAAGGCGTTTTGACTAATGAGTTTGTGAGGGCATTGACCACATTTAATGTTAAATTTACAATAGGCATCAAACGTAGTTAAAATTTAGTTCTTTTTTACCGTAGGAAGAAACATATTTTAACATTTCGCCGCCACTCGAAAATATCACGCCGCGTACACCTCGTTGGGATGCTTCTAGATAAACGCCCTCCTCGGAATACACATACCCTTTTTTATGATTTTTATCAATAGGTAAAAGAAGGATCCTTTTCCCGAACAGTTACCATTGTGTCACTCGGGCCCCCTTCCATCCACTCCACCAAAGTTTATACCGTTCCCGTGGTCAACCCCATGACACTAAACCTCTCCCGAACAGGGTTGGACTCAGGTGAGCAATTGCCGTCGCTCTCCCTCTCCACACCCCTTTTCCCCCTTCCGAACCTTTGCACAACCCCTATTCCACTTATCCAAAACACAATCCCTTCCCCATCCCTTGCCTAAGGTTCCCATCCAATACTACTTTTCATCTCATTCTTCACGTCCTATCTTCGCTTATACAACCTCAAGGGCAACTACTAACACCACGCCTCTTCCTCTTTCCTTCTCTCCCTTCTTTCTCTCCGTCATTTCCTTTCTCTTCATCTCTATCTCTCTCCATAGCAGCAGCATACTAAGGCTATGCGGGTCGCGGTGTGAGAATTAATCCTGAGCTCTACATGTAGAACAATAAATGAAGATTTGATAAAAATCATGAAACAATCCTATGGAAACACGTAGTTTCACTAATTATCATCATGAATTTTAAATTAATATAAAATAGAATTTTGTACCTTCATATAAAACCAGAAATAATAAATGGATTTTAGAGATTCATAGTGGGCTCCGTCAGCCTATGTGCCACTTCGCACAGCGTTGGATGCATACACTATTGCTTCATAGTGATTTGTTCAAGTTTTCCGCTTGCTCTTTTATTTAACAGTTTCTCCTTTTCTTAACTCCTTAATTAATTTCGATTTTCATCTATCTATTCGTATCCTCTCTTTCGTTCCTGTCTTTCTCATTGTATCCTCGATCTCCATTTCTTCTCCTTTCAAATTTCCTTTCTCGCTCTCTTCATCTCTTTTCATTCCCCTGGCGCTGTATTTATAACCAGCGTTCGTGCTCGTCGCATATACGTAACTCCCTCTCTCTCTCGTTCTCTCACCCTCTCGTTTTTATTTCACATCATCACCTGGGCTCTCTGCATTTCCCTCTTGTGTCCAATTTTGCGTCTCTCACTACCGAAAAACTCGAACCCATTCGAAAAAACTTTATCCGTTTCTAGACCAAAAATTTCGTTCTATAATAATTTTTTATTTAACTATGTGTATGTATATATATATATATATATATATACACATACATACACATACATGTTATCCTGCAATTCACCAAACTGGTGGGTGGCATGGGGTGGAATGCAGCGAGGCCTACCTAACAGTTATTACTCGCACATTTCTCTTTCCTGTTATGATCTCGTATTGTTCTCGGAAAGAATGAGCCTCCATAACGCTCCGTCCTACAATATATATACATACATATAAGGAATATAGGTACCCTATTAAAGGTCTAATCGCAGGAGAAGCTTTTTATTTTATATGATTCAGCATTTTTTATTTTCTAGTCAGTAAATGAGGAATTAAAAAAATCGTTTACTTATTATTATAAAGACCCTTTCCTCGGCCGATGAATCAATTTTGGCGTAATGAGGGTCTGTTGCAGATTAAACTTAGGTCTAGGCATGTATACGCAGTGTGAAGTGAATTTGGTTGCCCTTTTGTTTTCACCGAGGTTCCAAGAGTCCACGACGAATTTAAATATCCCCGAAAAAACGAGTTGCCCAGCCGTGCCTTCCTCGCACGCTCTCTTCCACCCATCCCCTTCCTCCATGCCTCCTCCAGCAATTACTCATTTCTCTTCCTCTCATTTCCTCCAGCCGCTTATCCTCTAAGCTATCTGTCTCCTTCATCTCTTTATCATCTCTCCTTCCATCCATCCTCTAGCTATCCCTCAGCTCATGCTCTCTTCTCCCCTTTCCATCCTCTTCTTCTCCTTCCCACTCAACCCGGCGCTCACGTCCTCCTTGCTTCCTACGTCACTTCCGGCTAGCGTGTGCCGCATTCGTAGAGGGCTAAGACGGTCCCTTTAGCGTGGGAAGAGAAAGGGGATGCTAGGTTGGGAGTGGTGGAGGCGAAGGGGATGTGAAAGGGTTCCTACGAAACCGACTTACTCGAAAAGGAAGAATCATAACGCCTCATTGTTGGAAAGGGTCTTCTGGAAAACGGTTGGTTGAGGTGAAGGGATGGAAGAGTAGGGGGTAAGGGATTTTCGTTTCCTTCCGAGTTGACGACTGTTCGATCACAGGTGGGCGAAAAGGAGAAGAGGAAAAGAGGAGATGGGACGTAATGCCTTCACCTATGAGAGAAGATGAGGAGTGGTATTAATAAATTGCACTTTTGAATTTGCGTCAACGATGATGGTGGACTCACTACCATCTCTGTGTAACCTAGGGTCGTCCCTTGCAATCATGCCGATTCATCCGAACCCTCACCTGGCATTTTTTAAAATTACCCTTATGTGAAAGTTCTCTTTCCTTCTTGCTAACTTTCCCATCAATCATCCTAAGTTGGTAGTTGATTTCTGGCTCTCCTTAATCTTAGAATGAAAAATATTTTAAGCTCGATTTTCTTCTACAGGATACATTTGCTGTGTCAATGGCATTCATTTTTACTTTAAAGCGAGCGAGTCCGTTAAATATTATCCCCAGAATCTGAGAAATTGAACGATATTTTATACGTTGTAAAGTTTTGGATATAAATATTAAATCATTTTTTCCTTTTTCACGGCGATATCTGTGTTTTAGTGCTCTCAAGATCCCTCATTGGCATAATGCACTAAGCAAGTGTTTTTGTATCAGCAGAAATAACGTTAATTAATCAAAACGGTTATATGCCAATCGAAATATCATGGAACGTTGTAAATAACAATACCCCATTATTAAAAAAAGGATTCGACATCGTACGGTGTGCATCCTTTCTTCCCTATAAGCAACATAAAAATTCCAAATTCATACATTTTCGGATTCGTATTCACGAAGATAAATACGTTAAATTTTTAACGCTCTCTCTCACTCTCTTGTGCGATATCCGGAATTCCCAATGTATACGTTAGCTTTCGCAGAAGATATTTCTTTGGTCGGAGCACATTTTGCAAGGTTAGTAGCACTGGAAGATGGGTAAAGTAAAAAAAAGTGCCGGGGAATGGAAATGCGAGGTATTTATGCGCCCGCGAGGGTGGAGTCCCGGATTGAGAGGTAACGCAGAATATTGAAGGGTCGAGAGAGATTGCGAAGAACGACAGGAGGTATAATCGGGTGTAAAAGAGGAGGTGAGAATTGGAAAAGAAAAGAGAGCGGAGGATGGGGCGATGATATTTGTTTCGAGAAGAAGTAGAGAACGGTCATAACTTCGTATTGAATAAAAATGCATATAGGGATGGAAACGCGCCCAAGGAATAATAGGATGGGGTCATATTGGAATGGAAATAGATTCCGTGTTGTCTTTCATTGGGAGTCGGCTTATTCGTACCCGACACGCACTCGCGGGGGAGCGCGGGTGCCATTCCAGCAAAAGGGAATTCGCAGTGTGTTGTTTCGGGTAGGTTATGGCGGGTCGGGTTAGGAATACGAATGGCGGGAGTGGACTGGAAGAAGGGGTAGACCTGCGGGAGGGGAGGAAAAAAGGGGGTTTTGCGAGGACGAAGAACACTGCGTGTTGTGGGTGGAGGGGAGGACAGCGTTGTTTTGCATGGGGAGGGAGAGGGAGATAGTTTCTGCTTTGATTTGTCCCACGAACAAGTCTGCGGAATCACGAAGAGAGAAAAATGTCGCTATTTCTTGGCTCCGTTTTGCGTTTTTCTTTAACTAAATGCGCCGACTTTTTTGAAGCGAACGTTTCGCTGCGTCACGGCTTGATGTATACTCTCAATCTTAGTGACCTTTTCCGAAAATGAAAATTCCGGAAAAATATAAATAATACGGCGCGTGAAGCGAACAAGTCTATGACTTTGTGATTACCCAAGAGGACGAAAAGGATCAACATACTCTGAAATTGTACCTTGCGGCGGCGTGATTATAAATTTGTATTCGCGGTCAACGGAAATGCCCTTCGCTGCAGTTCAAGGGCATAATACTATGTTTAAGAGCATTCAAGTTTGAACCCTTAGCAAAAAATTTCCATTCGATTATGAGAAATGGAAATACTGTAATTCGCCGTGAATTATTTAAAGCGCTTGGTGTTTATTATCTGAATGGAGTTATCTCTATATTACTGAAATTTTTACCACAATGCTTAAAAAAGTAAGAAAATCAATCTATATCCTGTTTCTATTACGCTATATCGACTTTTTGCCAACAGTAAAAATATCACCTATGCTTTTCTAACTTTTAAACACATTTCACATCTCTCATGTCGTGCCAATGGCGTTAACGCTTGCTAAAAAATAAATCGACGATTTTTCTCATAAATCTTCGCGAAAAATCGGTGGAAATAAGAAAATTTTAAAACCACCATCAATGAGATGATGGAGGGAAATTAAAATATTTACGTTTTCTGGTAAGTACGCTCGAAAAAAAGACGTCATGGAAGAAATGAAAGAAGGACACGGATAGTGGATACTTTTAAAAATAACTTTAGGAGGAGTTTCTGGAACATGGAGAGGCTCTTGGCTTCACAGCGGAATGGAAGGGAGTGTTGAGATGGCTGTATAATGGAGTAGAAGAGAGGCGGCAAAGGAGAAGGAAGGGGAGGAAGAAGGGAGGGAGGGGGGAGGAGGACGCTGGAAGAGATTCCGGAGGGAAGGTGGGATGGAGGAGGAAGAGAGGGAAGGAGGGAAAGGGGTAGGAGGCAGAGGGCGCCTGTTCTTCCCTCGTCGTCGCCATGGTTACCTGGGTCAGAGCTATTATCGGGGCTCCTGGGGCGCTGTGATGAGGAACGGCGGGAGCAGATCGGGGAAGGTGCGGCGGAGCACTCATCCCTTTCCCCACCACACCCTCTCTCCATCAACTACATCCCCTCCCCCTATAACCACCACGTCCATCCCATGGCCATTCCCCAACACCAACACTCTCTTACCCCCTCTCTCTCTCTCCTTCGTTCCCTCTTTTCTCTCCTCTCATCATTCCCTCCCCTTATTCCTTTCAAACCTTTCTTATCCCCTTCACTCATCCTCCAGCCAATACCTTCATCTTTTACTCCTCCTCTTTCCACTGACATCATCCTCTATCTCCCCTCTCCTACTTTTCACACGCCTTCGTTTCGCGAGTATATTCTGTTCCATTCTTCCTTCTTGCACTCGCATTTCAATATCTTCTCCCTGCATATTTGATCTTCCGTTTCCCTTATCTCATTTTGTCTACTCTCCTTCATTCAGTTATCTAAATGTCTTCTTTCTCGTTTGCGTACTTTCTTCCTATCCTCGATGCATTCCTTAATTCCAATTTATTACATCTCTTCGAATCTTAGCGATTCTCATTCTCTAGGGTTAAATGTAAGAATGGACCTTATGGTCTAAATTTCGCCCGAATAAAGACGATTATCTATCTAACTATTTCAACGTCTCATCTTATTTTTCTCTTTCGTATTTGTCTAAAAATTTATTGTCCCTTTGCTTTTTCTCGCAAATCGCAGTGCATTATTTTCCATTTTGATATGCATTTTTTTGGTTATTTTTCTAAATTTTCATTTTTACAGGCTTTATGTTGCTTAATTTAAGATCATTTATGTTTTTACAGCAATTTCCTATAATTTATTATTAAAAAGTTATAGTCCCTTATAACGGCTATACAATCATGAGATTTTTACACACAAGGATTCAGCCGTAAGAAGAATTTAACAGCCATATGCATTATAACCATGCGAAATACCTATGACTATGTGAATGGAATTTTTCTTTTATAAAAGAGGAATCATATAAAACTTTGATATTCAGATTTACTCACAAGCAATAGCATTAACTATAAATTAAGCATAAAATGCAATATGAAGAATAGAAATAATTATGATTATAGACGCATCACTTTTACCATAGAGATGAAGTACTTATTAATATACCACTCCTGTCATGAATTCCTAGTGAAATCAAATTTGCACCAACGTCCGCATAAAATTAGAAATATTTAGCACACGATAACGAAAATTATTAATTTCGGCATGTAAAACTTTCGAACATATTCGCATCCCGAATCTGAGGCGTTTTTATGCCCCACGTGGAATATTTATAAGGTCAGACAAAAGCATTAAAATTGTGCTAAAATCCCGAATGAATAGCTTATAAAAAAATCAAACACTCTAAGCTATCACCAGTTAGGGAGATGTTTTGAAGCCGTTGTCCATTATATAGTCGCACGGGTTGTTGTGGTTCCAGAGGCACCCGTTCTTTCCTCCCCTCGAACGCACCACATTCCCTTCCTTCTTACCCTCTCTCTCTATAGCTCCTCTTTCCAGCTTCTCCCCCTTCCCCGTCGCCTCCTTCCGACCAATGGGAGCTCTCCCTCGCCCTTGGTTACCCTAGCAACCTCTTTTGCACAGCCACCCTCCCTCTGCTCCTCTTACTCCCCTTCTATCCCTCCTTTCCTTCCTCCATCTTCCCCTCCGTTTCCATCTCCCTCTCTCCCCCCTTCCCACTCCTTTACAACTCTCCTTTGTCCCCACCTTCTCCTTTTATACGCATCTACCCCCTTAGCGACGGCATCCAATATCTACATAACTGCTCTTCTCTCACGGTGAGTCTGACATTCTCCATTATTACCCTTAATAACACACGAGGAGGGGTATTAACCACGTGCTAGTTTTATAATAGCGCGTTACAAAGCATGATAGACGTTAATATTGTTTGGTCATGAGTTTCTCGTGCGTTTCTCTCCCTCGAAAACATTGTATTTTCACGCATGCGCGAATTTTTTTTACGTGCTTCATTTTGTTACATTTATGTTTTCTCTTGAACGGGCGCTATGGACACAAAACAGTT
The DNA here is from genome assembly GCA_028673005.1 of Tanypteryx hageni. NCBI lineage: Eukaryota > Metazoa > Arthropoda > Insecta > Odonata > Petaluridae > Tanypteryx > Tanypteryx hageni. The sequence goes on along the minus strand of CM054118.1, from coordinate 51,783,699 downwards.
CGATGCGAAACCACCGGGAGGAAAACCGAAGCCGTTTAAGTCGGCGTCCAGAAGAGATATGAAGTCCCTTGGCATCCTTTCAGAGAGAAGCATATTTTGAGTAGTTCGAGCAGAGAGATGGGGACTCTTTCCCCGCAAGTACCTCCCAGTACCCTTTTTCGGGCAATTTATTCCGAAACAAATTCTTTCCTTTTTTACCGCAAATTGCGCTTTCCTGGATGTTTTTTCTCCGACCCTATCAAGCATTCAAAACTGTGGAAATTTCAAGTTTATCTGCATAATTGTTAATGTAAAGGCTTCAAGTTTTAGTCTAATATAAATGTTAGACATTCATTTGTTGAGTACAGTATTTTAGATAAAAATCATAGATAAATATTTCATTATTAATTTTTAAATACATAATTTCCAAGGCTTTATGAATTTTGAAAAGAAGTGCAGTTACAGCGCGATTAGAGGATGTCCGCCTGTTCCACGAGTTGCGTTCAAGCCATAAATTTTTGAGCGAACCACTCTTACCTAATCGTTACGGCTATGCTGCCCGTATTTTTAACAGGATAAGGATTCAAAATGTTATTTATGTGAATAAAAGAATAAATAAATTAAAAAGTCTCTGTAGTGTAAGAAATATATGCGAAACCGAAAGAGAGTTATCAATGTAAAGGCGGGAGGATGTCAATATATCGACATTCAATTTTTTTTTAGTTAATCTGAATTAATCAAAACTAGTTTGCGAATAATTACAAAACGCTCTTCATTCTCTTCAAATATTATTTTAATTTACATTTCTTTTACTTTGGAGTACGCTTTCCCGTGAAATCCATCGGTATCGATTTTCCTTCTTCTCAAATATCTCCCTATCGCCAAAAAATCTCCTTCCCTCGATTTACATTTCCTTCTTCCCTCTTTTCCCTATCTGTCCTTATTCCTGACCGGAATGTGCTCTTTCCCTCCTCACTATCCCGCTACTACCCCATATCCTCGCCTTGCGTATATATATTCTCCTTCCCCTCCTTCAATTCCCCCGTGATCTCCGAACTCTCCGTTGGAGATAACCTTCGCCTCAAGACCCATCTTCCGAAGATGGAAGACACTCTCGTCGGGAATGGCACCGTTCGCACCCCCCTCCGTCTCCCGTGGCGACCTCTTCCGGGAATAGGTGGATACACACACACTGCCGGTCTTCGGACCCTTGAGAGAGGTGAGTCTGAAAGCGATTGGTCACTCTTTGTCCTCTTGCCCCCCATCACCTCCTTCAATCTTCTCATTCCACACTCTCTTTCCCTTTTTTCACCCCTTCCGATTCTGCTTTCCTCTGCAGTTTAACTTGCATCCTCCACATCGCTGCCTTCTCCCCTTTGCCGCCATCTTAACCAATCTGCCCAGCTCTTTACCTCCCATCTCCTCTACGATGTCTTCTCGCTGCATTCCAGTACCTTTCTCAACCTCCCGCCCTTTCCCTCCCTATAAAGCCCCTCATGATCTCTTCACACCTCACACCATCGAAACGAAGTGGATTTTTCAGATTGTTATCGCGTGGCCTTTGACATTTCCGAGATCTTAGGGGCATCAGTAAGACTATTGGAGGCTCGTGAAATTTTTTTACGACATACCTTGACGCTGAACTAAAACAGTTTTCAAACGTCCGAATTCCATCAATTTCAGGGAAAACACGGTAAATTTGTTATTATTAAAAAAACTAAATATCAAGTTTGATTATCGGAATACATTTTTATGCGAGAACTGTCTGCATGAATAAACTAGTCCGCTAAAATGAGGTTTAATGTTCGTCGAAACTATAGTAGTTTATTTAAATTTACTGGCAACTGAAAATGATTAATATTAACGTTCTAATATTAATATCATATTGCAAATGTTTTACAGATATTTTCCTCCATCTAAACGGTCAATTTATAAATAATTACTGATAATTTAAAAATATTAGATCGAACTCAATTTAAATCATAGGCCTGGTTAACGAGAGGCTATATCGGACCAATTCTTTCGTAATCAGAAAGGCATGAATAATAAAAATTCGCATAATTTTGCTCGCATTCAAAGAAACGTGATCAATTTAATCATTTAATTAACTTGAATCATACTAAAATATTTTTAATTAATGGCTTCTATTTTTAATAATTTAACCCATTTTCTCATTACAAATATTTGGATTCAAAAGATAAGATATTACCGCCTGCCCTTTCTATCGGTACACGAGTAAGACGAAATCGTTACAACCTCCCTTCCCCCCGGAAGTATCGGTTGTAGAGGGGGAAAGGGTTTTTAAGGTCGGCTGGCGATGAAGTTAAACGCGTACCAGAGTTAAAGGGTTGAGCTGACGTGTTAATTTCCCTTCAGGAGAGGGAACGATTGGGGTGGTGTGAAAATTCTTCCACGCCGCTTCACAGCCACCCTGGACCTATCCAATTCCAAACCTCCCTCTTCCGTCTTCATCCCTCCCCGTCGCCACTCAAACCCTCACTCCTCCGTCATTCCATCCCCTTTTCCACCCTCCCTCCCGCCCCATTTCTTCCCCGTTTTCCGAAACACCCTTTTCTCTCTCTCCTCTCTTTATTGCATCCAACCCCATTTCCATACGCTTGCTCATTTCCCCTTTCCTACGAACGCCGTCTCTGTTCTGACGAATGTTCGCTTCCTATTTTATTCTTTCGTGTTAAAATTTTTATCATTATGTATTGTTTGTTTATGTTTAATAGTACTATAGTCCCATTATAAGCCGATGAGTATCGTATTTAAAAATATTATGCAGCTCCAAATGTTAGTCATAGATATTTGCCTAAATTATTTTTTGTCAACTGTCTTTTTTATCGACTTGGAATTTTTCAGACGATATTCAAAAATGTTTCATTCACGAAGAATGCAAAATCTCCGCGTCCATCGTCCATTTTTAAAGGCTATGAATATATATATGTTTAATATAATGCGTGACATGTGCTCGCCAAATTTAACCTCACATCAAATTTCATCATTTTAAATGTATGTACTTACAAACTGCAAAAAATAATGAAATAAGGTTAATATATTCTTACATTACGTTTATTAGGCAGGATAATTAATGAGATGGATGACAGCAATGAAATTAATTTATTTTGATATTTATAAGAAAATGTTTCTTTACATAATAATGACCCATAATTTACTTTGAAGGCATTGTCTTTTTTCTGTGCCAATTGCGTTTAAAGAAAAAAGTATCCCAATATTTTCCATACGCCTTAAATTACACGATCGCTATGCTTCATCAGCAATTTTCCTTCCTTATAAAAATATCCGTAGTTATCATACAGTAAGTATTGATGTCATTCGGATTTATATGCAACTTAGTGTTCCATAGATTGTATTGTTATTGGTGGAATATTGTATTTATGTTATTGCTGTATACTTACTTATTTATTTGTGCTTTTTGAGTGCTGCAATATGTAAAAGAATTTGTAAATGCATTCAAATCGCCAATAAAGGCATTTATATGTTCAATTTTTCATTCATTCCGAAACCTGTCCGCCCCTTGCTCCTTTTTTGTTCCTTTTCGAATTCTTAACTCCCTTAGCTCGCATCATTTTTCCTTTCCCCGAACACATTTCGATTCTCTTCGTTTGTCATTATGAGCCCTGAAATTATAGCTTACTTGTTTTGTTATTTGAGAGCAGAATGGCTTTATCGAGTCAATTATTTAATTGGAACTATTTGTCAATTGCGAATTTATTAGCGAGATCACTTTTGTGTCTACCGCCGTTCCATGCGTTTTAGCTATCTAGATAGGAAAAATCCAAGTTGCACGTTGAGAGTACAGCCATACCTCGCTTTACGCGACACATAGGTTCTTGAATATTTCGGGCTAACCGAAATTCGCGCAAAACGGGGTCATTATCTCAATGATCATAGGTTCCATGGACGCAAAAACTAAAGTGTAATATTATTTTTAAAAAATCGCCGATAACCTTAAAAAACAGCTTCTGGTCAGCTTCCATCCATCAACGCCACATGCAAAGCTTTACATTTATTCATTAACTAATCTTTACCAATAATTTTCAAATGGTATAGAAAACTAGAAACTTTATTATATTCAGGCATAAATGTAAATATTTCCTGTATGAATGAAATCCTAAATATATCAGCGAGGAAATTTTATTCGGAGTCACCTTTCTTTAGAAATAATAATAACGCCAAAATAATGGCCGATCGAGTGATTAAAATAACATCACATTCTGATCCAAAATTGGGATTCCAAAGACGGTTATACTAAAATCCACATGCCTGTAAAAATGGAATTTCTATAACATTTATGGTTAGGCCGCCTCAATTATCAGCCGTCTTTTTTTGAACACCTGGTAGGCACGAGCCTGCTTCGCGCTATAATGAATCCGCTTAAAACGGGGTCGGGCAAAGCGAGGCATGACTGTATTCAGATTTAAAGATGCCTGAAAATATAAATTCAAATAATATTCGTTTTAATTAAAGTACAGTCGAATCCCTACAACTCAAATTTTCGATTACTTGAAGAAAATACATCCGTTATTATTCATGCCGTAACTCAAATCATTTCTGGTCTCTTTTAAGTGTAGAGTTATTGAGGTTAAACTATATTTAGAATTAAATACTACACATCAGAAAAGTCTGCATGTATGTGTGTGTAGCATACACATGTATATCCATGCGTATGCTTACGCACGACTGAAGAAAGCCGCCGTGCTCGTACTTGCGTATACGCTATACACAACGTAGGTAATCTGGTAATCTAAATTTCAGCTGAAAAGCTTTATGTAGATACCTCATGATGTATAACATTCACTCAAGGTGCGCGTACCCGTCCCGTCCTCAGGTCGCTGGATGACGGGCAGGATGGAGAGAAGATTCGTCGCGGAAGGAGAAAGGACGGGAAGAAGGCGCCCTCTCGTGCAAAGGGCAGCCGCGTGTCGACACCTGACCTCCGATACTCTACGCTGGGGCATCCCCTCGACCTCCACACACGCCATCCCCTCAGCCAATAAGGACCCACGAGAGCAGGGAGGGCGCCGCACCGACTCGCGAGTGCATTGCACCAGGTGAGAGCCTCCCCCTTCTCCTCCAGTCCATCCCCCCCTCCCCGGGCCATTGATATATGAGGACGACGCTGCGAACCTATTGCACTCGAGTTGCGGTCGCAAAGTGCTTCCTTTGGTCTAATACGATCCGGCGGTGATGCGAAGAGATTAGCCCGTGCGTCGTCGTCTGCACGCGCGTGTTTATTATCACAAAGTGCTTGCACTATACGAATCGCAGTGCTGCTCCAGATAAGAACTTCCTCACGCAACGTACTTAACGTCCTATACACCATGATATGTTCAATACGTGAAACATTATAAGTTAATGTTTGCCTCGAAGGCCTGTGTAAATCCATAAAAATTTTTTTACAACTTTTACAACTTCCAGATGGTAATAAGGGATGAAATATTGTTTAAGCGTTGACCTAAAATGCTTTTGGAATAAAAATCGAAAGTTTAGGAAAGGTAGCGCGAATTAGAAATGCTTCTTTTCTCAATTTTAATGATACGACGTATCCTTTAAAGCAGGGATTCTCAACGTGTGGTACGCGTACCACAAGTGGTACTCGAGCCAGCGCAATATGGCACGCGAAAAAAATAAAAACGAATGGTTTTGCCTATAGCTTAAAATATTGTTATATTCACGTAATTCAATTACAAATTTACATACGCGATTCTTGGCATATTAAATTATTATAATATTTGAATTTAAATTGCCGTCAATCTCACTATGGTGGTACGCAAACATTTTTGTTTTTGATTTGGTGGTGCGAAAATAAATAAACGGCGTTGCACAAACTTTCTCATATACGTATATACGTTTGATCTCACTACACTTTTTGCCCCGAAATTAACTCTCCCCTCGGACGCGTGCGCTGAGCGTCTTGTATAGAAATAATGCCACTGGACGATATATAGTAACTTTTTTGGGACATATGGCTTAGTTAATATTATTTGTGACATCAGGCTGTACGTTTGGATGCATTTTAAACGAAATCCTTTGCGCCATTTTTGAATAAATCGAATTTTGTTTCAAAATATCCAAGAATAAAGTACCCTTAATTGTTGCGCAAAATCATTCATCTCATCAGAATGTCTTTTATGAATGATATTATTCATAAATATGAGATATCACTCGATTTAGTTTAACCGTAAGGCTGTAGTAAGAGTTTGAATGGATCGCGGTGGAGGCGTGACGTCATAAGACAGGCAAGGTAGCTTAGCGTACATTGTAATGCCACTGGACGGCATATAGAGTGTTCAAGAGTATTATTTATGACATCAGGCTCTACAATTGGTATGATTTTAATCAAATACTCTTGAGCCATTTTTGAGTAAATAACATTTTTCAAAAAATAGCCAAGAATAAACTACCCTACATTTTTGCGCAATATCATTTTTATGAAAAAGGGTCTGCAAAAGATGATATATTGCTCAAATACGAAATATCATTCGATTTCATGTACGCGTTTGGGCCCTAGATCGGCGAACAGACCGACAGACAGACGGACGGCATGGCGAAAACCACTTTTATGGACTCGGGGACACCTAAAATGTGTATTTCCATCAAAATATCGAAGTCGAATTTTTCACGATAACAATACTTCTCAATATACTACGTATATGAGAAAGTAAAATATACTACGTATATGAGAAAGTAAAATATACTACGTATATGAGAAAGTAAAATATATTACGTATATGAGAAAGTAAAATATACTACGTATATGAGAAAGTAAAAAGGTTGAGAACCCCTGCTTCAAATCATTTTTTAATGGCCACGTACACCTCAGTACATTTTAAAATAATGATGAAATGAAATATTAAAATTCAGTTTTAGTATATTTTTGTGTTTTATAGGGATATTATTATTTATTGCATCCCAACTTTTGATTCCTAAGTCATGCACGAAAGACGAAGAGGAAAAATTATAATCTGTAACACTTTCGCGTATCCCTTAAAAACTCTTGAAGAACCTCTAGGGGTAGGCGTACCCCCGGTTGAAAACACTTGAGGTAGAGAGTATTTGAATGTTGAACATTAAAAAAATGTCAAACCAAAATTTTCATGTTTACTTTCCAGTGATTGTAAACATCGTCCGATTCTTCAAATAGTAATCCAGCAATTCCCTTATAATACCTCTTTGAATATACTATTTACGTCTCGATAATTTAAAACTAATAAGTTTCCCTTAAGTTATTCCCAAGCGTCTCTATCTTTATCAGAAATCGGTATTAGCATTTCAGGTGACGTACCCTGATAGATTTCTCCAGCAGAGAGAAGGCATTAGGGTAAGGGTTTACTGTTCCTATTGTTTTAAGACTTCAAATGGCGGGGCATTAATTTAAATGTCCTAATTCACATGTTCTAAACCCAAAAACGAAGGTAATTTTTTTCTAATTTTAATTTGCAAAAGAATGAAAACATGGATGTCGAAAAATTGTCTATTGTGTGTTATCTTACGGGTTAAAGAAATTATACCCAGATATTTTCGGAGATTTTTTCGCCGCTGACTTTTAATGCGTGGGGAAGTTTGTTATAACGCCTTAAAAAGCGCTACACACAGTGACAGAATAAGAATAAGCTTTTTATATTGTAAATGCAAAGTTGATAATCGTGAAATTTCTATTTAAAAAAATTATTCAGTCGAGCATCTGTGTTCAGAGTAGCTCAGATTCTCCTTCAAACTCTTATTTTGCCTGCTTACCGCATGGATATTGATTCATGACGGTTGAAAAAATATTTTTACGGCGTGAGTAGCGGTTTTTCACTTTACGGCCGAGAGAGAAGGATCACCAAACGGTCAATTCAATCTTATGACTTATACTGCTTTCAAATCGGCTTCGTGCTTACAGAGAGGGAGGGGAGGGGGTAGGGACAGTTTTTGCGGCAAAGAGAGGGAGAAGAGAGAGACGCACGGAAGAACGATGATCCGCGTATGATTTACAACGTTACCCATTCTACACGAGGAAGACTCTCTTCTCGCAATCAGCGAAAAATAAAGAGAGGGAGGCGTTGCCTCAAACACACATTCTCGCTTTCTATCGGTGTATTGTGCTTTGGAATTCGACTCTTGAGTCTCTACCCGTTTGCACGGAAGCCCTTCCACGATAATCATTCTGCCATTACGGACGCCTTCCTCTTCTCTCTCCTCTATCCCCTTAATTCTCCCCCCGTCCTCCCTCTCGGCGCCTCTCCTCTCTCAATTCCTCTCTCCTCCCCTCTCTCTCTCTCTCTCCCGTAACACCCCGCCCTCTATTCCCCATCTCTCTCTGCTCCTCCCTTTCGCCCACCTACGATCCCGTCGCCATGGAAACCCTGCATCCTGCCAACAGGAAGCTGGGAAGGGGTGGGTGGAGAGGTTTTCCGGAGACCACGTGACTGCCTACCCTTTCTCCTTCACCGCCACCCCCTCTCTTCCACCCCGCCCTGTCTCTCCTCCGCCTCCCTCCTCCCCCTCTTACGCCCCGGGGGCACCTGCCTCCCCGTCTCGCCGCCTCCTCTCCCGGCTCCTCCCATCCCTTCCCCCGACCGTGTTCTACATGATCGAACACCTCTGCGGTGATTCCTCTGCTGCGTTTATGGTTTCTCGCGGAATTCCTGAAAGCCATTTAACTCGGATCCTCTATGACGCTGCCTCTCTTCTTCTCTCTCTCTCTCGTGTTTCGGTGGTGGCCTCAACTCGGACTTGGATAGACACCCTTTGCACCCCGCTCCTCCAAACCCTTCCCCGCTCTCTCCACCCTCTTACCCCCGTCCTATCTCCGCCAATTGAATCCCCTCCCCAAACTCCCCTCTATATACCCTCGTCACGCACCCTCATCAATCTGCGAATCAGACAATCTGAGGTGTCAAGAGGCGGGGAGTTACGCTAAGGGAAGGATTCTTCCTATAAAAAAAAGAAAGCAGCCGCGCGTACCTCATCGGGCAGGTAAAATCCCATTTGCAGCACCTTCCGAGGAGTGCGTTTTGTTAAGCGAAACTTGGCTTTAATTTGTCAGCAGAATATATATTTTGGGGGGACCTTTTTTGCACCAGCACTTTTCAAGTTTGAAACTAATATTTTTAGCGAAATTACATCTTTGGTTATCAGCGATTCTTTGAACAATTCTGGAAATTATTTCTCAACCACACCTATATTTTTCGAATGAAATATATGAGGGTATCGTGTAGTTTGTTGAATTAGTTTACAAATCTCATAATTAACCAGAAACTTTTTATAGAAAATATTCGTGTAGGTGTACGCATATGCACATGATTATATGAAATTTGAGTCATTTTTGGCGGCTTAACGAAAAAATAGACAAAAGGAAAACTTGAGTATAAAATAAGTGCGCCTGAATGATTATCGAGGCCGAAGGAGAAACACTATGGCCATCAACTCCTCCTTTTCCCTCCCTCAATCGCTCCTTTCATCCTCACACTTCCCCTCTCTCCCTCTCACCTCTCCCTCCATCACCTTTTCTCTCACTCTCCAGTCTCCTCCCATTCATCTCCCCTTTCCCGTCTTATTTTGGTCCTTTCTCTGTCTCCATAGCACCCTCGCCCTCTCCCACCCCTCACCCATTCTCCCTCCTTCCTCCCACATAAAGGGGAGGGAGTCAAACGGAGCGTAAAATTAATCACGGCAGAAAGACGTGCCCCGAGTCACATGACTAGAGGCGAGAGAAGAAGAGCGGATCCGAGGTGTGGGAGGGGGGAGGGAGCGGAGTTGAATGCGCGGGGGGAGGAAGAGAAGGGGGAGCGAGCGAATGGGGTGGGATGGGTGGCTTTAGAACGGAGTGGGTGGGTGGGGGAGGAGGAGAGGAAGCGATGGGCGCGGAGCCGAGGGTGAGGTACGAAACGAAAAGGAATAAGAGCATTAGAATTGGGACAAAGGATATGGAGAAAACCTCTCAAGCAACAGGAAAGCAGAACGGAGCTTTTTTTCCTAAGGGAGCGAGAGAGGAGGCATCACCCACCCCACCAAGGTGGGGAATGGAATGTAGAGTAGCGGGTAAGTGAAGGAAGGCAGCGGCGATCGGGCGTAATAGGAGGAGTCCTGCAGCAAGGTGAAAAGAGGAAAAATAGTTTCAATGAAAACATAGAATCGAGGGGGAAATGTATCGGTAAAGGAAGCAGACGGCGTCAGGGGCAGAGTGATATAGGGACTGGGGATGGATTTATTATATAGTTAAGAGAAGAAAAGCCGAAAGAATAGTAGTGATTTAGTAAGTGAATCTGGATGGTGTAATTGAGATGGGCGTGGAGGTGGCGAGATGGATGGTGGACCAGTTAAAAAGTGGGTGAAAGCTGGCGTAATTGAAGAGAAGGTGAAGAGGTTTGACTCGCGAGAAAAATATGATTTTGTGGGTAGAGAGAATACGAGATCATAACCGAGTAAAAAAATTATGGCATTCTCAAAGTTCAGAGAAAATTGAAAGGATTCTTAGTTGTGCGGCGTGGTTATTAGAGAAAATTATTATAAATTGTCTTAGATATCAAGCCTTGGCAGAGGGGTGGTTAGCGTGTCTAGCTCCCAATACCAGAGTCGCGGGTTCGAATCCCGCCAAGGGCATGGTCGTATGTGCTTGTTGTATATCTATTATAACACAGATAATTTGGATAAATCTGTTTGTGTTAAATGATTGATTGATTGAAATAATTTAAAAAAAGATTTTTTCGCGCGGTTTGTGTATCGCAGGTCTATCTATATATATCTATCTATAGGTCTATACTATCGAAATTGATTAATTCGTATTGATGTGAAACTTATACAATAGTTTAGTTAATAGGTCTATCAACCGACAACATTAGCTCACTTTACGATAAAACGATTTCAGGTGAAACTTGATTTTTCACTCTCAAGGAGTGGTTGTCACTGGAAGGAAAATCGTTATATTACTGAAGGAAATTATATTTTAAAATTTGCGACAAATGAATACAGGAAATGGATTTAAATGAAATGTTTCGTAGTGATAGGCACAAGTGAGACAAGGCCACCATCTAGATATTCAAATATGCTATAATTCGAATGCAAAGGGATATATAGTAGCTGTGGCCCGCATTAGCAAGGGCTTCGGTAGGCATTAGAGTTCACATCGGAAGAGTGGAAAGGTACACACATCATGCGTGCATACACGCGAGGCAGAAGCGTTCTTTACGATTTATGCAATCGTGCCAAAAAATATAAATACTAATGGCTTAGTATAATGCCAAAGAAATATCGAATTTTTGATTCACCGACTAATTTCCTGATCAATTGCAATTAATAAAACAATCGACATTTATTTAAAACTTATCTCACTCGTAAAAAAACATGCATGTTGCGAAATGTGTGTTTTAGTTACTCCAGTTAGTATCGAGCGTTGAATACTTGTGTAAGGTTTGCCACTGCCAACGGAATAAGCGGATCCGTGATGTGAGAACTTATCTGTGGCAGTTGTCTTTTTTGGCGACGGTTTTTGTGTATTCATGAATCTTCACATTTATGAGCGAGTTTTACAGACGGAACTATCCTCTGTAATTAATTTAGATTGACTGTACATAAGTGAGTAGCCCCGTAGTGCTTTTCGGAGCGGGGCTGCAAAAGATAACAAGTCTGAGCTTCGGCAGTGACGATAAATTAAATAAAAAAATAATAATGTACATACGTGAGTATTAAGCGCTGACCTGACCATAAGGCGTTCTTTTTTACTTATTGTAAAGAACGCCTAAAAACTGCGAGAGATTACATTAGCAAAAATCAGTAATAAATAATCTTTAGCGTCAACATTTATACCATGAAAGCTTTTTCCGCAATAATTTTAAGTAAAAAGCATGAAATTTCCCGTATTACATTTAAAGACTCGCTTTCATAATGCCGTAAAGCATTTCTACGAAAATGATATTTTTATATTAAACCAGAAACTTCAACTCATCTTCAGAAATAACAGTTCACATATCCAAAACACATTGTTTACATACGGAAGAGTTCATTCAACGACTCTAAATCCTTTGTAATTTACGCCATTTGAAACCGTTGTAAACTTAATCATAGCCCTGCGTTCAAAGCAGACTTCGAGTAGATCGTGAAAACAATCGAAAAAAGGATAACTCCAGAGGAGAAAGGCGTTACGAAATAAAACGTATATTTTAGTGCCAACGTTTAAGAGCGGAACAGCGAGGAGCTAGGGAGAAGTCATGCGCGAAAGAGTCAGAGAAGAAGATGGAGGAGAGGGCGCAGAGTGAGGAAGAGGGGAGGAAAAGGGTGGAAGGAGGGAGGGTTGGGAGTGCGGAATCGAAAAGAGAGGTTGAAGGCGAGTAAAAATGAAGGGGAGAGTCAGATAGGCAAAGAAGGTTAGGGGATTGCGGGCCATGGGTTAAGGGGTTCGATAGAGAAAATGCGAGTTAGGAGAGGCCGCAGAAAATGATTGTGGCGGGTGGGTTAGAGGGAGGAAAAGGAGAGGAGGAGGGAGGGGAAGGTAGGAGGGGTCGGGAGGGATGGGAGGGGAGGAGGAAATCGGGATCGGCGGAGGAGGGGAAGAGGAGCTAAATAAACTGACTCATCTAATGTCCCCAAATCCAATTCCTTCGCTAGGGTTTGCAATCAGGAGTCGATCTCCAGTCTTAAGTTTATTGTGTAGCTCTCTTTCTCCTCCATCCCTCCCCAGCGTTTCCCTTATGCCTTTAGAGTTTCTATGGCGGCGGAAATGCTCCTGGAGGAAAATAAAACCACGCTGCAGGAGGAAAAAGAGGAAAGATCCGAATGCGAGTCGTCAAATGGCTTTCTTCGCTTTTTTTATATCGCCTTCGTCTCGGTGTTTTCTTTTATTAATTCTAGTTGAAATTACGCGGAGTTTATGAAATGTTTCGCCATGAATCTTTTCTTTTATATTCGAAGTCTCGTATCTCCCTTTTTTATTATGCGATTTCTTATTTTTTGATATTAAGAAATACGACGAGGGCACTCGAGAGAAGGAGAAATATTTAGCCATATATAAGGGCGTCTTCTTATTCTCAGTACCTCGTTTCAGCGAATAGATCTCTGTTAATGGTTTACCGCGATTTTTTTTCCCGAAAAGGCAAATTAGCACCTATCGCAGTCATCGAATTCACATCGCATAGTTTCAGATAGGAGGTGAAGTGTACAAAGAGAAAGAATGCGATGAAACTTGTTTAAAATAAAAATATTTACCTTGCCCACTCGATTCCCGACAATATCGGCCCAGAAATACTCAGACGACGATTTCCTTTGGTCATTCGCATGCAAGTCGAGAAGTTTAAGTTGAAACGAGCATACAGAATTGCGCATAAATAAATATAAAATATCAAACCAACTAGCAGATTTTCACCGGAAGTACCGTTTATTTAATTCCTCAATTATGAAAAATTTCTCTGAATCGGTAGTTCTAAACTTACGATTTTCGTTATAGATATCATTCGTGTCTTTAACTGTATTCTGGGGTGTTTAATACTAACGAATAAAATATTCTAAAAAGTTATCGAAGGTGAAACATTCCTTTGGTTAAATAGCTGAAGTAACTGCTTTTTGGAAAAATTCCAATCTATGACAATTGTTTCGTGTCTTTAGATGTTTGAGAACTAATACCATGCGAAGTAAAATTTGTAGTTGAGGATAATCATGGTGTCATTGTTCGCGCATCATTATGTCGGCGGTAGATCATTTTTCCGCCTTTGAGATATTTGCAGTGTATGAATTCTCTCGAAAACTCCTTTTCTTTTTCGTATTTTTTACTCTCCAAACATGGCGCGTATTCTTTCTGTCCGTGCATCTGAATACGTTTTAGGTGTCACTGGGGGGATAAAAGTGTGTGATAACAGCGCCTCCTCTAGTTTTGATCCGTAAAGCCTTTCTCTTGCTCCATTCTCCCTCTTTTTCTCTCGCATCCTAACCCTCGTTCCATCTCTCTCTCTTTAAACTCTCCGTTATCCCCTCATCGGATGAAATTTGTTTACTTGCTCGGATAAAAAGTTCGTTTCATTGATTTTCTCGGCTCCCTGCGAGAAACGGATAGAAGAAAGGGTATCCTTTGTACGCCTTCAGATATCTCTGCGAATCTCGAAATGAGATAGGGATTATTGCTTTAGCGACATATTTCACTACACACATTATTCTTATTTTCAAACTATACTGAACATGAAGTACTCTTTAGCTAGTTATTTAATATACTTGGAATGAAATAAAGTCATTTAAGCTATCAAGTATAGATGACGAATTAATTTTCTGGTATTATTGAAATAAAGCGATGAAAAAATGACTAGCCGTTTCTCGTAATCAAGTATAAAGGTACCAATGCATGTTATTATATTAATTACGATGATTTGCTGTGGATAGTAAAAAGTATTAAACGTGTATTAGATGTATATTTCTTTGGTTCATAAAAAAGAAATATCGCATTCCAGGACATAGGCCGTTACTGTACTTAATCAAACCTTTTTAATCGATACGGAGAATGAGAAATTAAAAATATTTTTATTCAAAAGAGAATACTATTTTTTTCTTATCTTTGTCTACATACAGCTGTTGTTCATTTCGTTTCGGATTTTAACTGCGTATTCATGTCATTCATGATAAATGTACTGCATTCGAATGTTATATAGGAGTCCTAACTGTCACGATTACCTTCCTCGTCGCTGCTACCGGCTCGCAAATGACTCACGCATAATTCTTTCTCACATTCCAGTTTCGGGCCAACATATCGAATGGTATTTCACGCCTCCGTCCTTTCGGAAAGAAAACAAACCTGGAGGAATGGTCTGAAAATCCGTTTATTTATCACCCTTCTGTCTCTCAGCTCGTCGATTCCCATTTTTTTACATATTCAAATACATACGCCTAGGAAACCTTTTTTTTATTCCGATTCCATTCTTCTTGGCGCACATGCTATGTAAACATAAACCTCGAATAAACTCGAAAAAAGCCCTCTGTTTTTTTTTTTAAATCGCTCCGCGTCGCGCGTTTTATTCCCGGGCGTGCGTTGCAAAAAAACATAAAACGCGTTTGAGAGGTTCTTGCGACGACCTCTCCAAGTTGAGTGGCTCCTTCTAAAGCGTCTAGATGGCGTCGGAGTAACCGTGGCGTCGATCGACACTCAGTTGCGGCAAAAAGTAAAGGGACGTAACGGGATAAATGAAGGGAGAGAGAGGGCAAAGATAAAGGTAGAATAGCGATTTGGAGGAGTCGAACGGAATGCGGGTAAGAAGAGAGGGAAATGAGGAAGATAAGAGGAGAGGTGGAAAAAGGAAGAAAGATAAGAAGAGTACGAAGAGAAGAAGGGAAGGGCGAGGTACCGCATAATGGATGAAAAGGACATTATATGGGGAGCATAAGGGAAAGGGGAGAGGAAATGCGTACGGAAAGAGGCGAAAGAGATGGAGGGGGAGAAAGTAGTAGGAAATGACGTGGAAGGGAAACGGTCGGGGTAGGGAAGAGAAACGTGGGAATGGAAGAGATTGGGAGAAAGAGAATGTGAAATGGAATTTCAAGAAACTGATTGAGCGGTGAGAAGAAAGAGAGAGAGAGAGAGAAGATGGGAGATAATTGGCGAAGAGGAAATGCAGATGCGATTGTTAATTACCATGGAAGAAAAGGAGCAAAGAATGTACGAAGAAAAAAGGACAGCATGTACTCTCGAGTTTAGCAACGGAAGTTGCAGGGTTGAATAAGGACGTAAAAGTAAGAATTGAAATCTATAGTTACTTTGTAACAGTGAACCATATTAACCGTTGGACGATAAAATATGAATTCAAAATTGCTTGATAAGGATAATGAAGAGTTTTTCGAGTGCCGGGGACAATCAATAGATATGAAAGACATATGTAGTAAAAAGTTATCGTACATAAACGTCATAGACTAATGAAACAGTATCTCTAAAAAAAATTAAATCAATCAAATGAAATAGTAGACTGACATTAATTTGAAAATTCATCTATTTTACGTAACTGCCAACATTACATTTTGCGTTAATAAGATTTTTCTGTTACACGAAGTAATAAAATCGAAAATGAGGATTATGCATACAAAATGTACATGGAGATAGAATGAGAGATCAGGATTTACCAAAAAGTTGGGCGCTATCTACTCATTCCCTTACAATTAAGCTAAATCACAGTTACTCTTTCAACTTGAAATAATGATACTTTCTCCTCTTCAAGTTATTTATATTGAAACTACTTTCATGCGGATTTCGTGCCCTTATAGAGACTGCGACGCCTTTGGGGTTTTTATTCGCCTTTCTTGAAAACGTAGCGTTTTAAAATATATCGACCAAGAAGCCGAATTAGTTGGGTTATTGTGCACGGGTGTGCGTGTATGTGAGCGAGGGATGTGGGCGGAGCCTCGCAGGGATCGGAAGACCGTCGAAGTGTTACCGAACTACTGATAGACCATTTCACCCGAAAAGTATGGGGGCACACCCCATGTGCGAAGAGTACCGAGGAGGAGAATATAAAAAAATAATATGCTGGAGTCAGATGTGGAACTTTTTCCTGGCGGAGAAGGCGAAAGGCAAGGGAAAAAATGTATGAGACGGCGAGGAAGGTGGAAGGAAAATAAGGAGGGGCGGGATAGAGGGGAATGGAAAAATAAGGAATGAAAGGAGGTGGGCGTAGAAATGTGGGAGGGGGAGAAAAATAGGAGTGGAGTGGGGAAGAGAGAGAGGGAAGCAAGGAGATTTCGATTGAAGAGGAGTGAAGGTGGAAAATGGGAGGTGATGGAATGGAGGGGGAAGAGTAGTGGAGTGAGTGTTTGGAGGGAGGAGTACTTGGCAGTGGGACGAGGGCCAAGAGTGTGAGGGAGAGATGAGGAGCGAAAGAAAAGAGAGAGAGATAGAGATAGATAGAGACGGAGGAACGGTGGAGGAAGGGAAGGGGTTGCAAAAGGGGAGTATTGAGTGGGACGGAGTTGGTGGAGAGAGGAGAGAAAGAGACGAAGGGTTTCGCGGGAGGAGGGGAAGAGGAAGGAGAATGTAGGGGAGGCAAGGGTATAAGACACTGCCGAAGGAGAGGGCGGGGAGGGGAGGAAGAGAAGGGAGGGGTTGAGTCGGAGGTGATGCGAGGGTGAGAGAGAGGGAGAGGGAGATGAGGATGGGAGGAAGGGAGCGGGGGCGGGAGAGGCTCCTAACCTCTAGGGCACGCACACGGTCTCTCTTCTCTCCCCCTTCTCCCTTTCGCTCGAATGGCGCCCCCCCTTCCGCCCCCAACCTACGTGCCCCACTTACAAATGCGGGGGCCGGACGACGCCCTGCCCGGGGGCCTCGTGGGCTTCTCTTATTCCCCGGGATTAGCGGGGGAGGCTCTTTCTCCTCCCCCTTTTCCTCTCTCCCCTCCCCTTCCCCTCATTCCCTCCCATCTTCTTCCTTCGGTGGATCCATAGAGTTTCCGTGGGAGGTGGAGGAAGAGGCCTTGAAGCTCCCTCTGTCTCCTCCCCCCTCTTTCTCTCTCTCACTTCTCTCTTCTGGCATCACAGGCAAGGGTAGGTCCCCGAGACAAGGGTGTCCAAAGGCATATACACACACATAACTGAGCACCTCATTCCGTTCCCCCTAAGGGGTCACAGGATCAAGACCAGTTACGTATTTGAGGTGCAAGGAAGATGCTTTAGTTCCGTAAGCCCCGGTATCTCGTTTTTCTTTTGTAGGAAAAAAATCGATGCAGATCGATGCGTTGGGAGGGAAAAAGGATGGGATGCATGCAGCCAAAACAAAACAGTATTCGGATGTGTTAAACTTTTTTCTTGGTTCTGGCTTGCACTTGTTTCCTCAAAATCTGGAGGTTTTCTTCGAATTCCTTGCGGGCGTGGTTAACTGTTAACGCTATTCTCATCGATAAAAAACTTAAGTTTCGGTTTGGTTTTGGCCGGCAACCGGCGTTGACCGCGTCTGGGTGACAAATTGTCGGTGATGTCATGCTTCCACAAAAGTTCCCACCTATCCATCTTAGGAGGCTCATGTTGAGCTGGCAGGATTAACTGATACGCGGCACAGGAAAGGACGAAGGTATTTCTAGTCTCGGTTCCTCAGCAGAGTAGCTTTATATATGAGAGTGTACCGTGCCCTTGGAAGTTAACAACGTTATCAGAGGAGATTGCTCTATTTTCCGTCATCCTAGCTTTAAAGAAATAATTAATTGCCTTTCAAAACTTCTGCTCTGCGTCCATTTCTCAGTTAGTGCCTGGCTGTCGAAGGGTAAGGACGTGCCTTTCACTTCCTCCTGCAAGAGCTTCTGACCTGCGGGTGACCGGCGCTTTAATAGCAGTAGCTGTAGAGTAGCTGTAGCAGCTGTCCTTCCGTAGCTGTATCGTTGTGTAGCAGTAGAAGTAGAGTCGAAGTAACCGTACTGATAAGTAGAACTAAATTTATTTATATTGTTTATTGTAGTATCTCTTAATCCCAATATCGTCATTTTTCAGTAGTATTTTTCTAGCACTTGCTTTAAAAAAACTCATATTCAGGTAGTAATTGTTTCTGTAAGAACTCTACGCTGTTTGTGTACTAACTTAACTTGTTTTAACTTGATTATCGCTGTTGGTGTACTAATTTAAATTGTTTTAACGCTTGCTTGTTTGTCTATCTTGCCTGTTCGCTAACGTTGTTTGTGCGGTGAGTCAGCGCTTCCCTTTCACTTTTTACCTGCGTTCCTCTCTAGCGTAGACCTTAAGTCCACGAATTAGTTAGTCACTTAGTATAACCTTAGCTTGAAGTTTAATTTAATTCATAGCTAGTACAGATTAGTGTTTAGGATGGCTTCACCTAGGATTCCCGTTTCCTCCTTTCTATGCGACGCTGATTTCGAGGGAATGAGGTCTCGAATCACGGAGCTGGTAAGAGAGGTTACGGACCTCCGTCGGAGGGTGGCAAGAGCGGAGTCGGCCCTTGTTCGTGTTGGGAGAACGCATCCATCCCCGAGAACTCACCGCGCCATGATGGCGACTCGGGTGCGCTCGAGTGCGAAAGTCGGTGGTGTGATCGAGGGTGTTTGTGGGACCTCTTCGGGGGCTGGGGTCGCTCCAATCCTGAAACCCAACGATTGGAGAGTGGTCTCCAACCGGGGGGATCGTGGGGTGGTCCTGCGAAGGCTGGGAGCTGGGAATGCCTCGGCTGACCCTCTTCCAGTTTGCAATCGGTTCGCGGCGTTGTCGGAGGACGACACTTCGGCCGATGCTCTCGCATCCGCTCCCGTCTCTTTGGCGGAGGCTGGATCTATGGGAAGTCGGGGTGGGAAGGGAGGGCTCCTAGTAATAGGTAGTTCTAATGTCCGGCGTGTTATGGCTCCCTTGCTAACTCGGGCCCGCCGGGAGGGAGTGGCTGAGCGGGTGTTCTCCAGGTGTATACCAGGAGGAACGGTCCCCCAAGTGACGAGGGCGGTACGGGAGTCGGTGGAGTCAACGGGTTGCTCTAGGCTGCGGATGGTGGTCCATGTTGGGACTAACGACGCCTCGAAGCGCGGGTCCGAGGAGATTCTAAGTTCTTTTGAGGACTTGGTCGCCGAGGTCACTCGTGTCCGAGAGGAGTCGGGTTCTGATGTGCGGCTCACCATTTGTAGTATTGTCCCGCGGATTGACTGTGGTTCGGAGGTTTGGAGCCGCGTGGCGGGGCTAAACCAAAGGCTATGGAATTTCTGTGTGGGCATGGGAGTCGACTTTGTTGATCTCCGGCCGGTTCTCGGATCGTGTAGGGTACCCCTAAACGGCTCTGGAGTTCATTACACGACCGAGGCTTCACAGAGTGTAGCGTGTAGGATCTTCGACCATGGTAGGTCTTTTTTAGATTAGAGAGTAGGGTAGGGTGTAGGCGTATTAGGAGATTTCATAGGGGCATCGAGTGTAATACAGTTTCTGGTCGCAAAGTGAGAGAGTCCACCTGCGAAAGCCGTAATAGAGCAGTTAATGCTTCGGGCGATAACGAGAAATTAAATATTATAGTCTTAAACTGCCGCAGCATTCGTAGGAAGTCTGCCGAACTCGAACACGTAATTCGCACGTTGCATGCGGATGTAGTTATAGGTACGGAAAGTTGGCTCACTGAAGATATCGCTAGCCAAGAAATTTTTCCGAAAAGCTATAGAGTATACAGAAAAGACCGCGCCAATAGAATAGGTGGCGGAGTATTTTTGGCAATAAGTGAAAAGTACGATAGTTGTCAGGTCCCTATTATCGATGAAACGACCGAGAGCGTGTGGTGCCGCCTAGGTAAGGATAATTCGAAAAAGATATATTTATGCTCATTTTACAGACCACCTAATGCCAAAGTTGATTATATTTTAAGTTTAGAGAGGCAATTAGCCGAGCTTAGATCTATTATGAACGACGGTTACGTGATAATTGGAGGCGATTTTAACTTACCGTCAATCGATTGGGAAAACCTATGTTTCGTTACGGGAGGTAAAGAACGCGAATCGTGTGAAGCCTTAATTGACACGTTTCATGAATATTCCTTAATCCAGATGGTACAAAAAGCCACGCGTTCGGGCAATGTTCTCGACTTGCTTGCTTCTAACATCCCGCATAGGATAACTAAGGTATCCACAGAGGAGGGACTTAGCGACCATCGAGCTGTGTATGCGGAGTGCGAATTAAAGCTCAAAAGACATCCTAAGCCTCTTCGGAATGTATACGCTTTCGCCAAGGCCGACTTTAAAAGTTTCAGCTTACATCTCAAAAGTACCTTTGTCAGTTATCGTGAAAAGACAGAACGATTAGGTATGGAGCCATCATGGTTATTATTTAAGAATATACTAGGAAGAGGTATCAATAGATTTATCCCCAGTAAGTTAAAATCTGATAAGAAAGAACCTCGTTGGTTTAATAAGGAAGTCAGGATTGCCTTAAGACGACAGAGGCGTAGCCACGCAAAATTGAAAAACATACCTACCACCGCTTCCGATGAGTATCGCACAGCTATAGTCCATGAGTATAACAGTGCCCGCGTACTAGCGAGAAAAACCATGCGTAACGCATTTAACACCTTCCGGAATGAGGTATTAAATACAAAATTGAAGGAGGATCCAAAAGCGTTCTGGTCCTACGTAAGAGAAGTCAAGGGAGTGGGTCCTTCAATACCCTCCCTGCGATGTGATTCCGGAGACATCCTTCACGATGGGGAGGATAAAGCTAATCTACTAAACGTTTACTTCGCGAAGGCGTTCACGGCAGGTGGAAATATACTTAAAGATAATCTTATTCCCGATGGATGTACTCGGATGGATAATATTAAAATCTCTGAGGCAGGAATAGCGAAGCAACTGAGTGCGATAAAGCCCAACAAAAATCCTGGACCAGAAGGAATTCCCGCGCGTGTATTAAAAGAACTAGCAGAAGATATAGCTCCCTTCCTTCGGATAGTTTTCGAGAAATCTCTTACCCTCTGTGAGGTTCCTGATGATTGGAAACTAGCACACGTCACACCCATTCATAAGGGAGGTGACAAAGAAAACCCCGAAAATTATAGGCCGATTTCTCTAACATCATTATCATGTAAGATTTTGGAGCACATTATTGTTAGCAACACAATGCGTTATCTTGAGAGTAGATCGCTCTTAGTCAGCTGTCAACATGGCTTCAGAAAAGGTAGATCCTGTGACACCCAACTCGGTCTGTTTGTGAATGATGTTTTATCATGCGGCGAAAATAATAAGCAGGTCGATGCAGTGTTCCTTGATTTTAGAAAAGCTTTTGACAAGGTTCCCCACCGTAAGTTGTTATTAAAATTGGGAAATCTTGGCGTTAATGTTAAAGTCATTAACTGGGTTCGCGCTTTCCTTTGGAATAGAAAACAAAAAGTAGTCATCGATGGTAAGTCCTCGAGTGTGGCAGATGTAGTCTCTGGAGTGCCGCAGGGTAGTGTGATCGGACCTATGCTTTTCTTGCTTTATATAAACGACATCAGCTCAGTTGTAAAAAGTAATATCAGGCTTTTTGCGGATGACACCGTAGTCTATAGAGAAATTAGTGGTCCTAGCGACCATCGTCAGCTTCAGGATGATCTGGATGCGTTATCTGTTTGGTGCAAGGAATGGCAGCTAGAAATCAATCAGAAAAAGAGTAACGTTCTAAACTTTTGGAAATCTAGAAGCCCATCGTCCGTGTTTACCTACTCGATAGATGGTGAGATCATTCCTGTTTCGGAATCCGTGAAATACCTCGGGGTAACCTTGAATCGTGACCTGTCTTGGGACACCCACATAAGACGAGTGATAGGTGCGGCAAATAAGAAGTTGGCTTTTGTGCGTAGGATAGTCAGGAAAAGCACGGAAAAGGTGAGAGAATCCTGTTATTTATCGTTGGTTAGACCTCAAATGGAATACGCAGCAGCGGTTTGGGATCCATATCAGAGGGGACTCATAAAGGATTTAGAAAAAATACAGCGGCGAGCAGCTAGATTCGTGAAAAAGAATTACGATAAAAAACAGAGCGTTACGTTACTCATTGATGAGTTGAGTTGGCCATCGTTGAAAGATCGTAGATTACAGGCGAGACTTAAACTTCTACATAAATATAGGTCGGAGATATTCGTAAATGAAATGAAGGATATTATTCGACAACCAACGTATATCGGACGGAGGGATAATGACGACAAGATTCGCGAAATAGATAGTAGGACGGAGAGGTATAAGGAGTCCTTTTTCCCTAGGACAATACGTGACCACAATAGATAACAGTGAATAATAATTAGTTAGGAACTTGGTGCGCGGCACCCCCTGCCATCCACCGTCAAGGTGACTTGCAGGGTAATATGTAGATGTAGATATATTACGTATAATCACATTATAAAGTAGTTAAAACTACCGCTTAACTTTTGAAATACTATGTTTCAAAATAAACTTCGAGAAATAACGCCGTATGTGATATGGAAAAAATGTTTGACCACTAGATAAAAATCGAATCAATGTCCAAATTTACAAAATGAGCACGGTTACGATTAAATAAGTGTAAAGGTAGTAATATCCTTAGTGTTTCTTTAAATTACTTCTTTCCTTTTGTAGCTTAACATATACTTTTAAGTAAAGCAAAATTGTTCTTATATATAATACAGTAATCTTCATCTATCTATTAGTTAGAAATCCAAACAACAGTACTTTGTTTGTTTATTTATTTCGATACAAAATGGGTAAAAAACGTTTGAAAACTTATAGCAGATAATATCTTTAACCCTATAGCACTCGGGGCATTACGTATTCAAACGTCCTGTAGTACTACATTGAGACGTCGAATGGTGTAGCGCTGCGTAACGTTTGCTTGTTTGTCAGTTTGCTCAAGCATACTGAATACGACCCCATCCACCTCAGAGGCAGCGACAAGAATGGGCTCGTGCTAGCATGAGAGATGTAGATAATAGCGTTCGTGGGAGTTAATGGACGCACTTCTAAGGGGAATAGAACAGGCGACCCCGAGACCAAGAAGACGCTCTTTCCATCTCCTTAAGTCGCTCTTGAATTCGATCCTTAGGAGCTATCAGCAATCAGAGCTCGACCTCGAAAAAAAGAATTACGAAAAAGAAAAAAATAACGAGTGGAGCTCGCTCTCCCTTCCTTCACACACACGCCCACTCGCCTCTAGCGGCATCGCGTACCGTTAACAAACGTGAACGCCACTGCACATCTTTCGACAGCTCCCCGAAGAAGAATATGGAACAGTAGCGGCGACTGCATTTTTTTTATCTCTTTCTCTTCGAAAAACTTCCCGTACAAAAGAAAATCCCTCGGCCCCTCCTTCCCTCTTCTTTACATACTCCCCCACCTCTCTCCTCTCTTCTTTTCCTCTCTTTCCTCCACCTCTTGAATGAATATTGACGAAGAGTTTCTGAACGAACATAGGGTAAAGCGTGGTGGAAATGATAGTGTTGCAGGGGTTTCGAGAGGAGAGAAGAAGGGGAGAGAGGGAGATAGAAGCGGAGGGGAGGAGAGTAAAAAAGAGGGAGATAGGGAAGGATATTGGATGAGGAGGTAGGAAGAAGGTACGTGGTGAAGGTGCGAGTGGCTAGGGAGACGAATTATGGAGGGGGAGATGAGGCGGAGTGGAGTGAGAAAAGAAGATAGAGGAGATAGATAGACTATGCGTAGCTCTGCGTGTGTGCGTGCGTTATACCTCTGGTTGCTCAGCGTGGAAGGGTTTTTTGCCCCAAGGGCTGGGGAGAGTGGTAAGCTTGCGAGAGATGTGCGGAGCAACTGCGGTAGGGAAAATGGCAGGAGGGGAGATAATCAGTGAAAGAGAAGCGGATAAAAAAGGAAGAAAGCAAGAGAAGGAAATTGTGTTGTATATTTTTAGCTAATCCACCTCTTGGATTATTATAGGTAGGAAAATAGTGAAGCAGAGAAACGTGATAGTACATATGAGTGGAAGGTAGAAAGTGAATGAGGTCTGATGGAGGAATGAAGAAATACGAACGATTGGAATGATGATTCCGGAGAGAAGCATCATGGATTTAGCAAAAGAAAGAACAAGAAAGGGTTAGGTAAAGGATAGCCGAGGGCGTGTTGAAAAAAATGTTGAAATGGGTGAAGAATGGAAAGAATTACTGGAAATGATTGGAAGGAATGAGATATTGGGTGAGGCATTCCCGAGAGTAGCCAGAGTGGGTGTGTATCGGGAAGTTGGTGTGGGTTTAGGAATGAGAGGGGTTGGTGGAGTAAGAATGAGAGGAGAGAGGGAGGGGACAAACGATTGAGAGGAAAGGGGGAAAGAATGTGAGGAGGAATGGGGAGAGCGGAAGCTGAAGATGTGAGGTGGAGGTACGCTTACAGAGTTAAGGGGGTATGGAAGAGGTTAGGGGAGTAAATGGTGATTAAGTAGGGGTAGGGAAAGAGATACCGAGAGTAGTGAGAGGGGGAAGAGGGTTTCGGTGCGATTTGGTTGTTGGGGGCGGGGCTCAAGGGTGAGAGCGAGAAGGTTCTGGCAATAGCACCTGCGCACGCATTGACTTCAAGTGCCACGAGTCGAAGGACGAAGAGCGTTCATCCCTCTTTCTCTCTCGCGTTCTCACTCCCTTCTCCTTCTCTCTTTACTCTTCCGAAACCTCGACGAAATCACTTCTAGAGATTGCTTCTTATCCGACCTCCCTCCTTGTCTCTTTTCGTATTTCCATTTATTTCTATCAATACCGAACCTCGTCAGCTGCTATACCTATCTTTGAGAAGCTTTACCCATCATTATTTAAATGCGCACTTACCAAGGGCTGTTTTTTCAAGCCGACTCGCCAATCAATCGTGCTGAGGGTAGTTTACGACTACCACGTTGATCTCATAAATACATAATTTAATATCGATTTTGGAATTTATGGAAAACTGGAGGTACTAGTAGATTTTAAAGCAACTGAAAACGATCTTCATTATGACATTAAAACTAGTATAAGGCTATTTATCAAAAGCTGATTAGCTCCCACACTTGATTTACGACATTTTGAAGATTACTTTAAGAGATGATTTGAGAAATGTTAGCATACTCGGTAAAATTTTTCAACGCTTTTTATTGGTCACTGGAAACCTAGTAGTGAGGCATTCATCACTACTCTATGTCATTATTTCTCACACTTAAACAATTTCCTAATCATTTATCCTTCTGCTCCTTTATTCTTTATTGGATTTGTCCATCTACTCCTATCAAATTCTTCATTTCTCTGACCGTTCTCACTATCATTCTCTCCGTTTCCTCTATCTTTTCTCTATTTCACCTCCCTTTTGTCTTCCTGTTGTTTTCTCTTTCCCTTCACTGTCCCTTATCCCTCTCTCCTTTCTTACCTTTCCTCTTCTCTCCTCTCCCTCACTCTCACCTTCGCCACCCCTGATCCAGTATTCTTTCCTTTTTTCCTTGATCCGCCGCCATCTTGTTGACGGGTTTAGTCTGGTATTGATCACCTCAGCTGTTGCTCTCCTCAGTGTGTGTGAGTTGGTGAGAGGAGAGAGAGAGAGAGAGAGAGAGAGAGAGAGAGAGAGAGAGAGAGAGAGAGAGAGAGAGAGAGAGAGAGAGAGAGAGAGAGGGGGGGAGGGCAGGTCTTTGGAGAAGGAGATGAAGGGTTTCGAGCTGCGGTCTCCAGAAAGTGAGGTGGCTTGAGTTTCCTGAAGAGAGAACCAGGGCGCATTTGCACCGCAAAGGAGTGAACGAGGCAGGGGTAATTCGCTGAACCGCTCGTCCGTCAACAGCACGGGTGCAATTTTCGAAAGGAGATTTCTCAGCATCGGAGAATAAGGAGATCGCAAAGTTAACTCCACCCTACTACGATAGGGTTCGCTAGCTGCGACAAATTTTGTATCACAGAAGATAACCAACCACCGTATGAAATCCTAATATCTTAGCCATTCCTAACATATATTCTATATGTAACAGAAAAATATGAAATCGTTAAACCTCAAATGAAAAGAGTATCAAAATCAACTCTTGTTTGATTATGGAATTATTCACGAGTCATCGAGTTTTGAAAAGGCTCCACTTTAATGTTGAATCTACCGCGATGATAGGTTTAAAGCCATTTTTAACCTTTGGTATTTTCTTGAATGAACAGTTCAAAATATATAATCGTACTGAATTTAAATGTTAACTTAGTGAACATAGCTTGAGGATAACATTTGCCACTGTTACATGACGTATGCTGCCAAGGCGAGTGTGGATATTTATTGCACGGCAGCACTAGAGTGCAAAGAGGCATGAGAAAAAACGACGGAATCGTAACAAGACTGCTGAATTAAAATTCCCCCTACATTACGGCGCATTCGCGATTTATTCGAAAGGAAAAGATAGGTAAGAAAAGAGGGTAGGGGAAATAAGTATTTTTTCGACCTTAAAAACACAAGCACGTCTGCAATTTAAAGCCATCTAGAATGAAATTAAACATTAATTTATCGGAGTAAGGCGATCCGATTTGTTTCATAAATTTTCCGGTCTTATGAAATTTCCGCCGACAGGTGTGTAATTTGCGCAAAAATCAGTGAAGGAAAACAACGTGCCAGGCAAGTGTGTTAGCGTCCATCTCTCTCTCTTTAGTCCTGGTGCGCTTCGGGGGATGTACTCGAGGAGCTGGATTAGAGCGTCGGCCAAGAAGTGCTAGCTGTTAAGGAAAGGGCACTCTCTCTCAGTTACACCGGATGCGACTTTGACTTACGTCATTTCCGTTGCGATGTGGGTTGCTCGGCTATAGGCTGTCGCGTTATAGAGCGGCGGTCGTAGTAATGGAGTTAACAAATACTTAGTGCTGTAGTGGTGGTATTGCTAGTTATGTATAAATGAATAAACGGACTTGTATTATCTATTTATAAAAACTTTATATAGATATATGGCAGCGGTAGTCTACGTGCTTTCCAAATATAAAATATGAAGGACGTTGTTGGAAGAATCCGAACTCGAAACATATCCCGTCCCAACATATCCATTTTAAGAGAAATTTAATTGGCGATCATTTGCGATTGGTCGACTGTTTCCATAACGTATATTTTTCTTATATCATACACAGACTTTTTTCAGCCACACCATATCAAAATTGAGTAATTATTACGGCGCGTCCTTAGATGCGTAACTTTGTCTTTCCTACATTCGATGCAGGATGTTGCTTTAAGCTTCTGTACGCCATTTAAATAATTCAGATATCAGATCCTCATGCTCAAATTATATGTGCGTATATGATCTTGTCTCCAAACGTTTTAGTTATAAATCTCTTTATTAGGTTGAAGGTAGGTTGGCGCTATAGACAACTTTATAAACATAGCACTTATACATTTACGTGAGTAGTGAAAATTCAGAATGTGTACTACTTATATTAGATAAATGTGATAAACGTAGGGTGGTTTCTGTACCTGTCAATCTCTGGGATCCACACTTGGAAGTTTCTCCTTCAAATACCTGCTCATTCGTATCCACCCACTCCTAACCCGCCCTCCTAACCTCGGCGGTGTCTCCCCTCTTTACCCCTTCCCTCCCTCTCTTCCACCCACTCCCACGCCCTCGAAGTTTCAGCCCCCTCCCCCATCCACACACTCATCCAAATTTTCTTATCCTCTCACACATACACTCACATACACACGCGCCCGCTCACGCACACACGCACATTCACACACACATGCTCGCGCCCTCCCTAACGTGGCCTTCATGCGGATTTCTACAGCTCCCTCTCTCTTCCTTGAATGCCTGACGTAATGTCAAGGGAGCGCAATAAGAGGGGTATGGGTGTTGGGGTATGGGGAGAGAAAAGGGGGAGGTTGCGTGAGGAGTAGGGAAAAGCGGTGTGGTGTCGTCCGGAGGAAGAATGAGGTGTATTGGAAGGGAAGGAAGGAGATATGTCTCGAAATAAGGGAAAATAAGCGTGCATCGGACGTTTGGTAGATTCGGCGTGCGTTACAGTTTGGGCGGGAAGGTGCGGAGAACGATGACTGGGTCGAGAATTGCGTGAGCAGTTACGTGGTAGTTGATAGATACCTTAAGCGGATTAGGTACGACGTGGCTTGTTTTCACTCTTGTGCGTTTTGAAATGACATTAATTACTCGACTTTTAGCGTTTATTCTATAGATATATTTGTATTTACCGCTAAAGATCCCGAAGCATTTTTATTGCATAAATAATAGAAAATAGCAATCGATAATCTTTTGACTTGAATTCGTGACAGAAATGTACTTAGTGTATATTTTTTTTTGTTTTTTGTTAGGATTACATTAATGATTGAATTATTCCTAATTCCTAGAATCCATTCGTTGACTACTAATTGTGTCAATTTAACACAAACGTTTTTGCAATCATGAATACATTCATTAAACTTGTAAAATATTTACCTATTTTTTTACTTCATACCGTTATTTATTGTTGAAATGGTGCGACTTTTGTCTTAGTGACGACCAATCAATTTTGTTTTTGAGAGAAATTACCTTTCAGAATTATGATAAAGTGAATTATTTGTTTCCTTAGAAGACATGATAACTGATGACGCTTTCCTAACTTCAGAAAAACTCTTTCCTCTTAATGGCCACGCAAATCAAATGGAGGCGAGGCGCAGGAAAACATTTTGGACGGGAGTGGGAGTAAATTATTTATACCCTCGGTCTACAAATGAGGAAATACGAAGTGAAAATGATAGTGGGTAATCAGGAAAGTTCTCCTCAAAAGAAACGTGACAACTGGACGAATTTCGGAAAGGCTTAACTGTGCCAATTTCGGAGCATTTGGTTCTGGCGAGGAGTATTTTAGGGCTGTCCGACGTAGCATTCAAGATATGACTCTCTAGACAACAAAACTCTTTTTTGTGCAAAATAAAGACGTTTTATAGCTTTTTTGGAGGATGAAATAAATCGCCGGCGTGCGTTTAAAAACTAATCCATTCCTAATCGCTCGAGGAAGAAAGGCGTGCAAATTCACATCCATCTTCCCCTCTCCCTTTACTCATTCTCCCAAACATCTTTCTTCCCTGTCTCTCTCACTCCATTCTTCGCAAATAAATATATCCCGAAGACGAGTCAATAAGCGCGAGTTCTCGATCGCGCCGAAAAAATTGAGATGTAGAGAGATCCTCTCTCTCTCTCTTCCTTTCCACTCCACACTCCTTTTTTCGCACTTCTCTTCACACCCCTTCGAGTTTACTCTCCCTCTCCACTTCTACCCTCTCCTACCCACTTCCCAACATTCAATCTTCCACTCTCTCTCTCTCTCAATTCTTTCTCCTTTAGCACCAGTCTGTCCCAAGAGGAGTCATCCTCCACGTAGCCTTCCTCTCTGCACCTCGACAGTTCCCTTCCTCCTCTCTTCCCTCCCTCCCCGACCCCTCCTCCACCCCTCTCTCCTCCCCTTTCTCCTCGCCGTCGCAGTCTTCGTGGCGTCGCTCGCTGGATGGCTTCCAGGCCGCGTAGGTCGCCCGATGGCCACGTCGGGAGGAAGTCACGCGGCTCTGACCCCGCTGCTTCCAGCGTCACGCCCCCCGTGCGTGTCTCTTAGGACTGCGGCGACGGGCACCAGTACCCTCGAGCTGCCGCTCCTATATGCCATCCATCCATCCGCCTCACCCACAAAACCAACCCAGGGACACACACACACTCCCTCTCTCTCCCTCCCCCCGTTCTCTCTCTCTCTTTCTACATGCACCACCTCTAAACAAAGCACACAACTCCCCCTCGCCACCCTTTTTCTATAGTCTCCCCCCTCTCTCTCTCCTGTCTCCAACTCTTTCTTTCCTTTCCTCTTTCTTTCCTTTTCTCTCTCTCTCACCCTACCTATTTCATCCTCCGTGTTTTCCGCTCCCCCTCCGTATCCTCCCCTTCGATTCCCCCTCTCCCCACCCGTTCATTCCTTCGCTCCCTTGTCTTTCTCTACGCTACCTGCCATCCGCGCTCATTTTTTTCTCTCTCGTTTCTTTCTCTACCTCTCTCTCCCCTTCTTTCTCTGTCTCCTTTACCCCTTTATTTCTCTTCTCCGCTATTTTGTGCATCTATCTGTCCATGTTTTCCTATCTCCCTTCTAATTTTCCTTTTACCTTTATCTTCCTCTTTCTTCTCCCTTTCTGTCATATCTCTTGCTTTGCCATTGACGCTTTTCTCCTTACGGGTGCCCGGTGTATCTAACAGCCGCCAAATACGAGGACATCAGCGTTCGCGACGATTGTAGGTCGTATGTCGTAACATAAATAGAGTAACATATTGATAATGTAACGGATATTAATTCATTCATTCTCTTTGAGCTTGTTTTCGAGAAATGGTGAATTACTGAGGCGATCGTATTTAATCTACACGGTTATTGAAAGTAATTTTACGATATTTTATTCCAACATATCAATTCGATCTCTTTTTTGTGTATGAAAGGAAAGAGCGTGTTAAACGTAAATGCGAAGAACTATGAATTGTATATATCATTGATAAAATGAACGAAATAAATAAAGATTCCTTAATGGAATAAATTAATAAACGTCCATTTTCGCCGGGAAGTTGGTTGTTAGGGAGTGCAAAAGGCATTTCCTTCGGTTCCATTAAGATAGTCAGTATCTCTTCTCCTGGTGTTTCCCTTTCTTGGCATTTTGAGGAACATCGATCAGACACGCTTTAATGTTCCAGACTCAGAAATGCTTAATTTCCTCCTCTAATCGAATGGATTTTATTCTGCCACTGCATGGAAGGCCCTCAAATCGTTTTATTGTGTTACTCTTCTTTAAGGAGGAATTAAGGATCGTTTTGTAGGATAAAACACGTCTTAACCATTTTGTCCTCTTCACCTAAAATGACCTATTAGCGACAATAGCAATTAAGGTACCAGATGTTTCCCTCAAAATTATGGAAGATGAAATCAAAAAGGAAGTCGAGAATTTCGTTTCCATCTCTCCCTCTTGGGAACCTTAATGATGACATCGTACGCCATTTAAGTGTTCCGATGTGATGATACTGTTGGGAGAAACCCCGGAGGTTATTAAGTTCGAAATCTCACGCACTAATTTCGTGACGTCCTTATATTTTTTGGCGAAAAAACCTTGAGTCCGTTTCGTAAAAATTTGACGCATCGTGTGGCACTATCGCGGCGTCGGAACGCACTCCTCACCCGCTCGTCGCATCTCGCTTCCATTTGTCAGACGCGCAAACCGCCCCAACTCGCCCTCTGCCCGTTCCACCGTCCGCCTCCCCCACCAATCTCCCACCCGACCCCCTTTCTCCTCCTATCTTTCCTCTCTTCGCCTCGTCCCCACCGCCGACATCTTCCTCCCCTCCCCCTTCTGCTTTCCACTCCCTCCTCCTCCCCTTCCCCTCCAGTCCGCCCCCGCCACCTTCCCCTCCTCCACTCCCTGCGAACAGCATAGGAACGCGAGCTTACCTCAAGTTTACCATTCCATCTTTCCTCCTGTCCTTACAACATTTTTTATCCCCCCTTTCTGTCTACGTGTTCATCCTATCCTCTCCCTTTACACTCCCCTCTTATTTCCTCTTGCTCGGGTGCGTCCAGAATTATTTTTCGAGAGTGGAGTGCATCGAATATTCCTCCTAGTCTGGTTCTGAATTCCTCGTTTTCTTTTCATCTTCTTCATATCGATGTTGAGTTATC
Source organism: Tanypteryx hageni (assembly GCA_028673005.1). NCBI lineage: Eukaryota > Metazoa > Arthropoda > Insecta > Odonata > Petaluridae > Tanypteryx > Tanypteryx hageni. Next base: position 51,751,697 of record CM054118.1, on the reverse strand, counting down.
GAATTGCACTAGCATTAGTATATTCGCATATTTATTTCCTTTATTTTTCCTAACTTATAATTAATTTTTTATGCTTTTTAATATTTGTATCTGTCTATAAAAACGAATTTATAGCCATAATTGAAATAATTCGATTTTAATGGTTCCTTTTCTCACAATTTTAAGTTTAAATACATATAACCGTGCTGTAAAACAAGTCCCTATGAAAAACCTACATAAATTTTATGGTTTTGAAGGATTTCGTTAATTTTTTACCTTAATTACGATTTTACTTTAATTAATTTTGTGCTGTTATTGGTCGAAAAGTTTTGATGCAAGATATAAATACAGAAATATGTAACGGCGCGAGAAACATCCCTACCTAAAATAATTTATTATCTTTTTTCTCGGAGTGTATCTGAAAATTTGTTAAAAGAAATTTATAAGCAAAAATGGAAATCGATAAATAGCATCTCGTATTCAAATGCTGAATAAGAGGCCCCCATTACTACATTTTCGTGTTCAAACGCTCGCGTTGTTTTTATTTTAATTTCTTTTGGTCGTTGACTTCCTTATTGAAGAGAATTTTGCGTATTTATTTAAATTTACTCCCTGGAGTCATGAAATATGAGTAGCTATATACAGGGTGTTTCACAGGGTAGGTTACTCCTGTGATTCTTTTAGTCCCCTGCGTCCTGTATTGGAATAATTAGGGTTGTGCAACAAAGTGTTCCATTCTAGGATCTCTTCTGTGTCACGCCAAAAGCAGCTGTCCAGTTCATTCGCTATGCGACTGATTAAAAACACTGCACATATTTTAACTTTAACTTTATCACGAAGATGAAACCAATAACTATTTGCATTTAGAAAACAATTTCCAACCACATTGCTCTTTCTCTTTACATGTCTAGATTTCGTCTTCATGTTCCTCTAAGATTCCTCTATCTTTCTCCTAATCCTCTCTCTTATTACGTCACGTTTCCTCCCTCTCCGTCCACAACATACTCGATTCTGTCGTCAGCTCGATGGACAAGAGGTCAGTATGTCTACCTTTCGTAGTTGGGGGTCGGGTTTCGAGCCGACGTTTATGTTTGCCGTGCGCGTCTTCTCGCTCGTCTTACACAACATATTCATCATTGGGGAGAAAAACATGCAAGCGGAAAGGAATTTTTCGACATATTTTGCGCTTGCTTTTCTGTGTTTCCAATCAGTCACTTCGTCTTCTTGTCTCCCCCATCAACCCTTTGCCCCGTAGCCCTTCCCCTTTTCCCCACCCGTCCTCAAACCTCTCTCTCTCCATCCTTTCTCCCTTCTCCAATCGATCCCTCCCCACTCCCCACACCACTCTCCTTCAATGTGTCCCCGGAAGTTCTCACTCCTCTCGCTATAAGGTTTTCCTTTCTGTCCCTCAAGCCTATGGCCTTCGTCTCGCGGCCTCAGTGAGAGAGGGAGATGAAGAGAGAGAGAGAGAGAGAGAGAGAGAGCGAGACTCTCTTCCTCTATGTCCGCCGTGGGTGAGCAGTGGGCGTGCTGAACCGTGGGTTGGGAGGTAGAGAGAGGGAGGGAGCCAGTGGGTCGCTCAGTTGTAGGCTTCGCGGGTGTGCGAAGGCATTTAGCGCCAAAATGGATAGGAAAGGATAGGAAAAGGAAAAGAAAGAGGAAAAATTAATGGAGAGAGAGATGGGAGAATATTTCGTTGACAAATAAATAGAAATGAAACGGGAGAGAAATAGAGAAGAGAAAGAGAGTGAGGGAGGTAAGAGTGAGGGAGATTAAAGCGAGAGAATGAAGGGAAGAGAGAAACGGGAGAGCAAATATAGGAAGTGTGAGGAAGGAGAGAAAAGATGGTAGAAAGATAGAACGGGCAGCAGAAAAACAGGAGAAACTAGACATCGGGCGAAAGAAAAGGGAGAGGTGAAACTTTCGCATGTGAGATACGTAATATCCTTCACGTACTTTCACGCACTTAGTGTCTCTCTCTTTCTCTCTCTCTCTCTCGATGTCTTCTCCCGTGGCCTTGCTAAGGTGGCGCCTCATCGTTGTATGAGAATGTTGTCACTGTCACGAATCGAAGAAAACATTGAACGCATTGGTATCGTACGAATCGATTTTTTCCTCCAATATCCAAAGTCACAGTGCAGTTTTTGTTGAAGCAAATATTATAAATTTATCACTTCGTGAAGTACATATATTTTCCTGTGATTTATGGCGCTAAAATTATAGGTTCGCCCGTTTAAAATATGCGTTACTGTTATCCAGATATCTTTTATCCTATTTGATTTCATAAGTTATGTGTTCGAGGTCGATTAAATACAAATCTTATGTTTTTAAGCCACCAAAATAATTGAATGTAATAGTCAAGATATAATTGGTACCAGCGTAATCAGTCGTCGAGTTATTGGCACGCTGGCCATGCGACTACTCGACCATCTATCTATCTCGTGAAAACAAAGGATAAACTATGTGCCATAGTTTGATTAATATCAATTGATAAAAAGGTATATCGCTGCGTAAGTCATATTAATTGGCGTTACATCGATTTGTCCGATTATGCTTGCGTCATACGAAAACGTCCTTTTAGCTTTATCAGGTCAAAAATCTTTCCACATTCATACCTTTCTCTGCTGAGTAATTATCGGAGAAAACCTTTTAACGTCCGTATATAAATTAAAGAAATAAGCCAAGGATTAATCAGGTTTCCTGTGTAACCCACATCATTGGGAAGTCTTTCAGGTTTGTTTCCACGGCAATAATTCTCGGGAAGTTTTCGAAAAGCGTCGTCCTCCCTTCGCTGATCATCGATAAGAACGGTCGAGGGCTGGTCGATTGTTTCCCGATTCTCGATTTTTAATTTAGGTACTATTTTTAATTTAAGTACTTGACTCGATATAAAATCAGCTCAATAATATTCCATAGCGTTGTACCATCTCCCAGACCACCATTTCATATGAAAATCCGGATGCATAAATCCATCGAATCAGCGATCTCGTCCTTCAAACGTTCTCCCAATCAACAATAAGCACTTCTTTTGTTCTTATCATCCCTTGACCAGCCGCATACCATACAATAGAACCGGCCACGCACCCTCTACACCGCCTAAGAAACTCTTAAAGGGAATAAACGCCATACGCGATGCCGCCCGTGACGTCACCAGCCCTCAAAAGACGTCACCCGGGAGAGAGGCTCGCCCGCGCCGCGTCCAAACACACCCCTTCCCTCTACCCCCGCTCCAACCCATCATAAAATCCTCTTCCGCGTTAAATAGTCAATCGTATGCGTGATCCCTTAAGCACCCGCCGCCGCCCGAAACAAACCCCCCCCTCCCTCCACATACACAAACACGCACGAGCACACACACAGCGAGACCGAATTCTGCATAAAAAACAGCACCCGAGCATTCCGCGTCTCGTTACAAAAGGCGGCAGTCGCTTTCCGCGCCGACTCTCTCGATAACACGGTAAGGAAGACGATATTGTACCGAGAAGAGCTTGAGGAGAGTCCGGGCGCCCAGCGTCACGTCCAACCACGGCTTTCCCAATAGTTCATTCGGGCGAGGGAGGGCGGGAGGAAAGGGATAGAGGTAAGAGGAGGGAGGAGAGGGAGAAGGTAAGAGAGGAGAGGGAAGGGAGATAGAGGGAGCGGCAGACATGTCGCACGGATCATGCGCAGCACAGCAGACGCAACCTCGCGTCGCCAGGCGCTGTGACGGACTCCCCCACCCCCTCGCTGCCACTCCTTCCTTGCTCTCCCCTCCCCTCTCTTTACCTTCCCCGCTCTCCCCTTTTCGACATCCTCCCTCTCTTCATTCACGCCCTCTCTCCCTCCCCTTCTCCTTTAACCCTTTTATTTTCTCCGCCTAAAACTGCTCTACACGCTTCTTTTGTTCTTGCTTTCCGTACCCTTAATTCCCCGTGTACTCGTTTTCTCTCCCGAAAAACCTTTATTCCGCTTTCGGTATTCTGAGTAGATTGGGTAAAACAAGTGAAGATCTATTGAGATGGCAGTGGCGAGAGGTAAAGCTTAAAGCACGGACGTCGTTCGGTGGGATATGAACCAAAGACCTCTGGGAAGCTAGGCTGAAATCCTCCTTGGGGTGTATTTTCTCTTCAGCAAGGTGTATCAATCCCTTCCTTTTTTCTACGTCGTATTCCTTTCTCTTCTTTTGTTTTCGGTTTCAATGCCGCGAATTCTTTTCGCGTGTCACTCTTAATTACCTCAATTTTCTTTCTCTCTTTTCACCATATTCCTCGAGCGGCGTTGAGAAATGCTGGGATTGCGGAACGATTAAAGATACCGGGGTTGAATGAAGAAAAAAGGCTTTTCTCGTAGAGGTAAACGAGATCGAAATGAGGAAGCGATAGTACGTACAATATGCTGCCTTACATAAAATTTTTAAATTTTAAATTTGAGGACGGCTCAAATACTTCCGAAACTGTTGAATTATGCATCGAAAAAAACTTTAACTGTATCGCTTTTACACGAGTTTAGTCATGGTAACTCGCGGAGAAAAAACGCTTCGTAATGATGTTACTCGTACTTTTTCTCTTTTTGTCGAAATCGTTTTTTCTGCGAAAATTTCACACGTGGGCCATAGGCCATATGTTAAAACGCGAAAACTTTTTGCGTTTACCATTATGTTCCTCACATAACGCTTTTTCCTAATGTAGCGAACCCATGTATTATTCATAGAGAAATCTGTAAAGGCTTCTTACCTACTCAAGGTCAGTAGCTGTTAAGAGTCGATTCCACAGAACGAATCGTAAACAACTTTTTAACGTATGGAAATTGTCTTCTGGGCACAAAAACCGCGGATTTGAATTCATTCTGGAGCTCTAAATTTGAAGTATTAAAGCAGAGAAAAACAAATGAAAGGGAGACGACAAATTCTTTAATCGTAGGAGAGCGAAAATAGGTCGTGGGCGAAGAAATAGGTGAGAAAACGTGAACCTGCGATGTAACTGCAAAAGTTTACTTCCACTGATTGCCACTCGAGGATGAACTGTTTACGCATTACATAATATCTTACCATGAATAAAGTTGTTTTCCAACGAGATGGGTTTCCAAAGTGTTGAATTTCGAAGAATTACGATCACTTTCGCTTTTCCTTCGTTTTTTCATGATATTTGTTCATTGGTTTGATATTTGAAAATAATTTTTATTATATGACATATCGATACACAAGTGGGTTAAGTTATAAGACTGATAATTATTTTTATTTTCCGCAAGTTTTGGTTTTCATTTCATCTTTACTTATTAGACGTTTATAAAATTATAAATCTATGTAATATGCTCAGATAGATGACTAGCTGTAACTTCTCAGTTTCGTTAAATTGAACGCAAAGAAAATTCAAATTACAATATGCTGCCGCATCTACCCTCGTCTCAAATTACTTTTTATGTATTCCTCTCGATTATCCGGGCTTCACCTTTTTCCTCCCACTTTTCCTTCATGTTCAATCTCTTCCCCAATCTATTCTATATTCTCCTTCACTCTCTATGCTTTCAGCTACATCTTTCCTCCTCCCTCCGGAATTACGTCACCTGAATTGCGCCTGCCAACAGATGGCGCCTCAAACGCCCATTTGGCAAACTACGAAAGCGCTAAAGCCGCACCCTTTAAAAACGAAAAAAAAAAAAACAAAGCGTACCGCACAATCAGGATCGGATATTTACCGCACATCATCCGAACTTTTTATTAGAGAATACGGAAAAAAAGAAATCATTGGAAAATCTCCCTGCTTTCATCCCCTCTATTTTTCTCGAATACTTTTTCGAGGGAGAGATTTTTTAAATAAAAAAAATTGTCTCCTCCTCACGATCATGTGCGACCGCTCATATGCAGTGACGCGGTATAATTTTTCGGATATTCACGTCAGCTTTCCGCGAGACATGATGTAATCTGGGTAATGAGCCGTTATACAAATGGACAAACAAGCAAACGCTGGCGTTCAAATAAAAGACGAAAAAAAGGAAATAATATGGAAAGGAACGTTAAAGAAAAAATCCCCGCGTCCGACGTGATCATTGTGAGGAGGAGATGTCGTACATAAATAAGATTAATGAGCCAATGTCTAGCGATGCGGCAATAAAGCCAACTATATCCGTTCGCGAGAGCGTAACTCGGGAGGTTTAGTTGGAGGAGTGGGAAGGAGGGAGGGAGGAAATGGAGGAGCGGGAGAGAGCCAAGGAGGAGAGAGAGAGAGAAAACTCTTTGAGGAGGAGGTAGGAAGGGATCTCCTTCCGAAAGGCGGAATTGTGGAATGCAGGGTCGGAGTGGACTGACGGGTATTGACGAGGAAATACGCAAGGGACACGGAGTAAGAGGAGGCAATTTGTCACTAACAACCCGGCCATTAAACATCATCTCAGAAGGGTGGGAGGAGGGGTTTGGAAAGAGAGGCCGAGGGGGGCTAAGCAAGGAGTTTGATTCTTGGGTGGACGTTGGCGAGGGGGGGGATTGGTATTGGGGGAGGGAGAGGAAGATCACCTGTTGGCACCGGTGGTTTTAAAACATACCGCGGGATTTTTAATAACGGGGAGAAAAATATTTAAACCGGGCTCAGCGTTCCATTTTAGCTACGACGAGGGAAAGATTACAGCCGGGATTTTTGCAAAATGTTTGGAACTTTTTTTGATAATCCTTGAAGGTCTTCTTTAATTGAGTTTTTGTCGGCCGATGACAAGTTTTTTTTTATTTCTTGGAGGTTAATCATTAGTGGACAATGTGTAGGCAATGTATTTAAAAAATATGCCTTAACTAGAAACACTCTTGTCGTGGAAGAGGGCAAAAACTACCGCAATTTATTAATCAATATTTTTACCGATTACTGCATATTTATGGCATTTTATGATCATTCAAAGATCAATTCGAGTTACGGAAATATCAGTAGATTCTTAACAATATATTTGTAGCAATTATATCATGATAACTATGATGCCCAATCTATTGGTAAATATGTTACAATTAATGGAAAAAATTACCTTACCTCGAAATTGGTCGTAATTTTGCAATTTTCGCTGGCAGGGGTGTATTTTTTTGGGCAAAACGTCGACTCACGCGATTCATTGCAATCTTCGGGAACCACGGCCACCAAAATGCCTTATTATACTGTTAGACCCTTGACGAGTCTACCGTCTTAACCCCTCAGTTAATATCAGTCGATTTATCATGTTGTCTATAGAACACAATTTCGGTGCTCAACCCGCCTACACACACCCAATTCTAACTCACATGCATTCACCGCTGTCGAATCGACTATTTAGCGGCAAGATCGCAGATATAGTCCGTTTCGAATTCTGCGATATCTCCCCGTTAATGTAGCCGCCACTTTACCCAGCGGAAAAGACCAATAAGAAAGGCACTGGGGACCTGACTTTAGATCCCTATCCACTGGGTCAACCGTGGAATGCGACAAAGTAGAGGGAAGAAAGAGGAAGGGAGTGAGATAGAGAGAGAGAGAGAGATAGGAGGGAGATAAAGGAAGCGGCTCGTTTTCTCCCTATTCTCCTTTCGATTCTTGCACAGTTTGCCCTCCCTCCCCAGGCTCCCAAAGCCGTCCTCCAGCTCCAATCTTTCTCCTTAACACACACAACTCCTCCGGTTCTCCGCTCGCTCTCCGTTCTTTTTTAACACACCACATCTCTCTTTTTCACGCACCATCTCACCACCCCGTCTCTCCTTACTCCTTCTTTTCCATCCTCTCCCCTATCTCCCCCCTATCCAAGCACTTATATCGCGCCACCCTCAAACCCTTCCTCCTCCTCGCGCTCCCACCCACCCACTAAACCCTTGCCTACTCATGTAAACACCACTTCTAGAGGGTGAAAGAGGGAAGTTGCGAGGCGGTAGAGTCGTCGGGAGAGTGGAAAGGAGTTGGGGAGGAGTGGGGGGGAGGAGCAAGGCGGCTTGCTCGCTGCGAGATATACTTCTCCTTGTGTCACCTGCATCTCTTCTTCCTCTTCTTCGTGCGGATTGAGGTGGTGAGGTTTTCCCCACTCTCGCCATCGGTCGGTGGGATGAGGGGGAGGGTAAGCGGTAAAGGAGAAGGGGCAGAGAGAGAGAGAGAGACAGAGAGGAAAAAACGGTGAAAAAATGACCCCCCACCACCACATGGACTGGCCTTCGGGGTCAGTGGGCAGTTTCCAGGCTGGCCGTGCGCCATAACAGTCACGTGACTTCCCCCCTTTTTCCCCTCCCCACCCCCTTCTCAATCCCTCCCATCCACCTCTTTCTCTTTCTCTCTCGCGTTTCACCCACCCTCATCCCGTCTTTCTTCTCTCATCCCTTACGCCACCCCTCACCCCACAGGCACATGCACACACATACACACGCGGGGCCTCACTCCCACCCCATCCTCCTGAGGATGTGTCTGCCACACCAGCGGACGCCACCAAGGACCCTCTCCTTACACCATCAGACGCCTCCTCCTCCCTCACCCACTTCTCTCCCTTCCCTCTCTATCGCTCCCTCTTCTATCGTCCCCCTCTCTTTTCCACCTGCTTCTTCACCTATGCACCTTTCCCTATCCTCGCATTTTCATCCTTTCTTTCCTCCTCTCCCACACCACCCACTCCCAACCCACCTGCCCTATACGAACTACGCTCATCTTCCTATTCCTTTTTCCTTTCCTCCACCTGCTTCCTCTTTTCCTTCCACAACAACCCCTTCCTATTCCCTTTATTTTCCTCACTTCCCTCTTTTATTCCTTTACATTCCATTCTCTCCTTCGCTGTTCGATTTTCTCGCTTTCTCACACTTTTCATACTCATGTTTGCCTTTAATTGCGCGTGCATCTCTTTCTTCTTTGACGCGTATTCGTTGTGAAATGTGCCTTTTCGCTAACGCCCTCCGCACATCGTCTCCCTTTTCTCCTCGTTTCCTCCCTCCTTTCTCGCGCGTTCCCTTCTTCAATCACGTCGTCCGAATGCGGCTTTTATCCTTTCCTTTGCTCTCTTCGTGACCCCGTTTCTCGACTGCCACCCTCGAGCATCGCTGTCCTCCTCCTTGGTAAATTCCTCCGAACCTCGATTCCGAAATGTTTCGTGCCGGGCATTAATCCGGTGGAACATTATTATCTGTTGATTATGTACGTGTTACGAAAGAAAATTTAATGAAAAATCATCGGTAAGCTTTGCTGAGACTGTAAGTTAAACTTAATATATTTGTGGTTCTTAAAATATGATTAACCTCAGTCTGAAAGAAAATCGTTTCGTAATATAAGTTGGTAACGTCTTTATTCAGAAAATTTCTGAAGCCTATAAGTATATAAGCTCGCGTGATTTCGGCGATGTAATATCGCTTGATCGGCTTTATCTCACATGATCGCCTTTCTAATCTTTGCCGTGTTCTTAAGCGTCCCCTGTGAAACAATTTACCTCATTTTGGCTTTATATAGGGTATTTTCTATCTCATCCGCTTATTGCTATCAGTTTACTTTTATATTTAACTTCGTAACTTAGACGAAGGTTTTAATAGAAAAAACGAGAATATTCCAAAATCAATCCGGGTAATGGAATAAAATACTAATACCTAGCGACTTAAAAGCTACAAAAAAATTCTTATTTATATAGGAAAGTCTCTCTTGGTGAGTGTATAACATAATAACCTATTGAGATGAACATTTTCCAGCGGATAAAATTAATGTTCAAATCCTTTTAATTAATTCGTATTTCCTTAATTATCGTGCCTAAGATTTCGATGCACTTAGTATCGTAATGATGAACGGGGGGAGGGGGACAATTCATTTTCTAGGGATTTTTACGACGGAAGATAGGAGAAAGAACCACCGATCTCCACAGCAATCCGTTTCTTTCTCTCAACTATCCTCACCTCTTCATCTCTTTCTTGTCTCACTTATAAACTTCCATTTCACGCCCCCCTCCCTCCCCCTGGGTCTCGCACTCCTTGACACAGTTCTGACACTTTTCATTTCGACCCCTTAGTGTCTCTCGCTCTTTCCCATTTCCCCCTCCCAACCCCTTTTGACTCTTCCTTATCCCTCCTCCGCATCTTCTCTTTCCCTCTTCCTTCTCTCTCTATCCGCTTTCTTTAGTTTCCTCTGCCCCTTTTCCCCTCTCTCCCTTTACCTTTCCCATCCTTTTCTATCCATTTTCTCCCTATCCTTCATACTCTTTCTTTCCCCGTCTACTTTTTTCTTGCTCTCTTAACATTATTACTCTTCTCACTTAACATATTCTGATTAATATCTGTGCGGAGGTTAGAAGCTACGAAGCATCCCGTTCGGGGGCGTAACTTTACCTAAATAGCCAATTATCTCCATCTAACAAACACACACGCTCTCTCTCTCTCTGCCCGACTACCAAATTACCCTTCTACCGTATTCCTGAGAGCGATCGTCACCTTTTTTTTCATCGGCGCGTAAAAAATGAGCCTCTACTCTCCGTATTACGCGCGAATACATTATCGTATTTTTAAGACAGTATACGGTTGCTTGGCGAACGCCGAGGACTTGTTTATTTATCATATAAGTCGTGATTTTTCAGGTGAGCGTCTTTATAAATGGCAAGCAGCTATGCGGAGAAATTTATCTGTTAGTGTTTCAAATCAATGATTCATCGAATCGCCATATATTAAAGCGAACGTCGTTATCTTAGACGTCATAATGCTATGCGTTCATTTCAGAAGCCAAGGTGTGGTAGTTGCGTTTGTGTTTGTAAAAGTTCGAGTTGTTTGATCACGTTCGCTTCCCTTGTCGATCAACAAGTTTCGATAACCCAATCAAGTAGAGATTATTTCCGAAAAATAGAGTTTTTGGGTCGAATTTTCCAGGCGAACGATTTAAACGATATTTAACCCACCAAAGTTTGTATCAGTTTTTTCTATGCCCTGTAAATCTGCAAGGTAGGTCGAATGTGATGCAACAAATAACATATGCTCGTCGAATTTTCCTCTTTCTAAACTCCGTGTCCAACTTCACAGTTCTACTGCTCCTTACCTGCCTCTGCTCTCCTCCCGCTCTCTCTCTCCCCCACCCCTTTCCACAACTCCCTACGCAAACTCTCCCGAACCCTCTTCTAATTCCCTCCCGGCCATCATCCTCCCCACACTCTTTACCTCCCACCCCACTCCACCCCTTCCATCACCCACCAATCCCGAAACTGACCGACTATTACCCCGAGGCCAAATTAAACGCCATCCCAATCAGAAGTACCTAGTTCGACCTGACGCACCCTTATCCCAGTTATTTCTACCTATCTATCTTCTCCTCCTCATCCTCTCTCCCCAACCCAGCCCTTCCCCCTACCGTCTCCACTCCTTCCTTCCCACCTCCTCACTCCTTCCCCTCCTCCCTCCCTTCCCTCTCCGCCTCCCCTACTCCTCACCTCCACATTCTTCGGTCCTCGCAGCCCACGCGCGCTACCTAAGGAAACAGGTTCTGTTGTTCTAACCTCTTCCCTCTTCACAAACCCTACCTTCTCCACTCCTCCCCAACTTCTCTTCTTCTTCTCCTCCTTCCACCTTTCCTTCCCCTACACTCCCCTCCTCCTTTCTCTCTCTTTCCATCTTTTTCTTCCCATATCCTTATACTCTTCCTTCTCTCCTATAGAAACTATTTCCATCGTCTCCACTCATCCCCTTTCTCTCTCTTCTTTCTCATTCTCCCTCTTTTCTTTTCTCCTCCTCCCCAACCTTCTGCCTCTCCGCCTCCTCCTCCAATCCCCTCTCCTCAAGCATTTTAGTCCCGGCCACCGAGTTTACATTCCTTTAGTCATTCATTCATATAAACTTGTACGCCGAAAAAAATCCTCCAGCATCTTGCGGACGCTCACGACTCTCTGAAACACCTGTACGCAGTTGGCTATATATCGTTCTGCCGACCCCGAAATCACCAGACCTCAACGCTTTTCCTCATCCGAGAATGGATTTCCAGTATCAATTGAATTGTTGTATTGTCCTCGGGTCTTTCCTTTTCGCTCCCTCTCTTTTTTGCCTTCGTTTCTTTGTCTTTCCTCTTTGCTCTTTCCCTTCTCTCATTTCGTTCCTTTCGTTTTCTTTGCCTCCTCCCATATATATCTCGGATCTTCTACTTGTATTTCTCTTTCCTCTTCGTCCCTCTTGGTTTTCGTTTCCTTATCCTTCACTTTCTCTGCTTCTCGCTTTTTCTCTTTATTCTCCCACGCGTCTCCTATCCGAATATATTCTTATTTCTCCTCTCAATTTTCAATTTTCTCTTTTGTTCACTCGCCTTCTTGTTTCCTCTCTTCTTTTCCTTTTCTTCCTTTCTCTCTCTTTCTCTCCGCTCACTCTCTTTTTAGACACTTCCATTAGCACTTCCCGACATCTGTCTCCTGCCGGATGAAGAGTTTTCACCTCGAGACACACGGCGACGTATAGTGATGGGGAGGAGAGGGGGAGAGGGAGGGTGGGGGGGGGGGGATAGGAGGAAGAAAGATACACAGGCCGGTGATGCGGTTCCAAAACTCGCTTCATTTATTCCGCCACCTTAACTATCGATTAAATGGTCGGAAGGACGCGTTAGAGGATCGAAGGAAAACGCGCGAGATATCGACCACGTGTCCAGACTTTTTTTCGGGGGCTCCGGGGTTCCGCGTCCGTGCCTCCAGGACGGAGATTTCCTTTTGCGTCTCTTCCTCGTTGTCCGGTTTCGAAATTCATTGCCGCTAGATCGTGTTTATCTCGGAGTTGTAAAGTCCCCATTTATGACCGGTTAACTCCCATATGGCCGGTGAGCGTTCCGTGGTGAATGGGTGACGTAAATTCGATCAACGCCGCTGGTGCGATGAGAAATTAGGCTACTTTTATTTGGAAAAAAAGACAGGCTGCCGAGGCGATCTAGCGGGAAACGCTTTGGGGAATTCGGGTTATTTCACGGTCTTCTTAGATAAGAAAGCTCGAAATTGGGATCTGATATTGTAAGAATTTTTACTTTATCCGAGAACCAGTATATTTTGTGTGGCATGCATTTCCATTATCTTGAGGACAGATGGAATTTACCGCTCCTAACAGCATTTTTAAAGCGTTCAAGGCATTGGAACGCGCTATCCGATTTTATATAACATTTTGGGTTGAGAAATTTATAGAGAGAGCGACATTTTATTTGACGTACTACGCCATTTATTTTTACTAGCGAAAATAAATTTGGGAAAAGTATTCGGCACCTGCTTGGGAAAGGTCATTACCATAGAAACGAAAAGGAAATCGTAAATGCGGAAAATATGCTCGACGCATTTCCGCAGCTTAAACAAGATGAGGGACGGCGACGTCCAATTGAAGATGCTGGGCATGAGCTGCCGGGGAATTAGCATAATCAACGCGGGGCTCAAAATCTCCGTGACACACATACCTACTCGGCTACAATCATTTCGTGAGGGAACAGATGTAAACAAACGCTTTGGATCAATAAGGTCCACTCTCTTGTTCGCCTATGAACCTCCTCCGCATGTTTACACCCCATTTGGCAACCGAGAAAGCGGCACGATCGCTTTAAACGTAGGGTTTTTTCTTGTCCTAGCTCGTTGTACCTTTTCTATTTTGCTATTATTGAGGTTTAAACACGTTTTTTAAACCATTAAACGAATATTAAACTATGTTTGAGTATTATCCAATTATCACATGGATTAGTTCTATTAAAGACGTATGATCTCAGGAAATATATGCGGATTTTTAATAGTAACATGTACATACAAGCGTATGCAGTTTTAAGAATTATTGTTATTTGCATTCAGTAAAAAGCGAAACCTTTTAGTATATTCATTCCCCTACCTTTCACACACCGTGTGAAATTCAGGTTAATATTGATGCAGATATCGCTAAAATCGAATTTACACTATAGATTTCGGATACAAAGCAACCTTTATCGATGGAGATTCATCCATTTTAGATTATAATGAAAAGAATTAGTAAAAACTGAAGTAATTTGTGTGCTGGGCGCGTTAAGACAGTTGGTACCTCCTGAAAGTGTTTTAGCACACAAGCCGTCGTTTATCAAATCTTTTTCGAAGGCACTTGTAATTTAAATATCTCCATTCCATAATATTTCCGAGTATCACATTGACCGTCGGAAATGGATCCTCACTCCTTTAGACAAAGGGATCAACTACTTGGGATTCTGAAGACGGCCCTGGTTCTCTCTCAAACTCTTGATCTACACCAGATCATCGTCGCTGATTAGCTCAAGATATGACTAACATTTTTTATAACCCGATGCACTCCTTCGAAAACCTTTATGTACTATGTTTTCGTTTGTCGTGATCGGATTTGAGGAGCTACAAGGGATAAGAAACAGCGTACAGCAGACGTTGAATCGGTCGATATATAAAAAATAACCTTCTCAGTCTTCTCTCGCTTCTCTCTCTCTCCGTCCCTTCTTCGAAGTTCAAGAAGAAGAAAAACGCACTCGCAAGAGGAGCCCGACTACTTTCTTCCCCTCCTTCCCTAGTAGCTTCTTCTTACTTTGCCTTCTGAGCCACCAGAAGGGAAAAAAGAGGGATGGAGGTCCTTCCAGAAGCTCTCTCCCTCTCTGCCTTTGTCACTCCCCCTCCTCTCTTTCTCTCTCTCTCCTCTCTCTCTCCTACCCCTTCGCCTCCTCCTCTTCGACCCCACCTACCGAGCCGTGGGCCCCCCTGATCAGAGGTACGCCGATTGAATTTCAATTCCTTTTCTTGGCCCCCGCGCTACGCAGAGAATAAGCGTGACCTCCCAACCTCCCCCTCTCTCTCCCTTCCACTCTTTTTTTCCACTCCTACTCCCTCCTCGACCCCTCCTAATCTATTTCCCCCTCCCATCACTCCTCCCCCTTTCTCCTCACTCTCCCTTCGACTCTCTCTTCACCTCTCTTAGCCCCTTTCTCTCCCCTTCTCCTCATCCTCCCTCCAACTCCTCTCTATATATCTTCCCTCTCTCTCTCTCTCTCTACGAGACTGGAGATCAGTGAAGGCCCTTTTCGACCCTTTCATCCATAGAAACGTGACTTTGACCGCGACCAATCAAAGGCGGTCTTGATGTCTTCTCCACCCCTTTACGAACCGCCTCCGCACTCAACCTCCTACTATCCTACCCCCTTCCTCCACCCCATCCTTCTTTCCTTTCCATTTTCACTCCCACCCACTCTTCTCAATCCCCTCTCGCCAATGTCCGATGAAAAAGCTTAGGAAACTTTTCCTCTTCACCCGTTACCATCTCTTTCTCGTATTTATCATCACTTCTCTCTCATCTATTTCTACGCCATTTCTAGTGCACATTGAGTTCTCTATCGTGAATAAAAAATAAAATTACCTCCTCCTTTATTTTTGCCGGACTGATTTGACGCAGGATTTCTTTTATGCTCCGGCTAGCGTTTTAAATAAAGTTGAATGAGGTTTGACCTGCATTTTCTTACTACATATGTATCACGGGGTGCAACTAGGGACGGAAGCTGCTTCCTGAATAATTCTTAAAAGTTACTAAGAAAGCCTAAAGCAATGGTACCTAATCTCTTCAATTACATCTAAATCAACCAGGATGGGTACTTACAAAAGATTGGAGAGGTGTACTCCATGTCGGAGTACACAGAATTTACAAATGCGTTCTTTGAGATTTCACAATGTTCTCAATATTTTTCGTTCATATGAGAATTTAATGAGAAGCAAGTGAGTTACGTTGTAAAATACATGTAGGTCTTCATGCAAAGTAGTCATAATTATTGTCCGATTTTAACCAAAATTGGAATCGGTCGACCAGTTTTAGCAAAACTCTTTAATACCACATTTCATCACAATACGTCAAGCGGTTCCCGAGTTGACACAAAGGAACATTGTAAACTACATGTAGGTCTTCATGTAAAGTGGTCGTCATTGTTGTCTGATTTTAACCAAAATTGGAATTAGTCGACCAATTTTAGCAAAAATCTTCAATACCAAATTTCATCAAAATACATCAAGCGGTTTCTGAATTGAAACAATGGAACATTGTCAACTATTTGTAGGTCATGTAAAGTGGTCGTAATTTTTGTCCGATTTTAACCAAAATTGGAATCAGTACACCAATTTTAACAAAACTCCCCAATACCAAATTTCATCATAATACACGTCCAGCGGTTTCCGAGTTTTAACTTGCGGACGGACGGACGGAATCGACCTCCCCTATATGCGTTCACTTCGTGAACTTAGTGCAAAAAACGCATAAAAATGCTGAAATAACCATTTATAAAGCACGAGGAATAATTTTTTGGTGTGGTATAAATAGTTAAGTTTATAATTATGTGATTTTTAATAGTGCGTATTTTCAGAGTGCTTCTTGTAATCAATAATATATTCGGAAAGAGCATATGTGATCCAGTTTAAAAAAATATTTATTAGGGATACGATTTAGAAGAGAAACACGAGGGCTACTTGAATTTACCCGGGAGGAACTGATGTAGGGTGTTCGTTATTTTTATCATGATGTAGGTGAGATTTATTGGAGTACTTGTATCTATACATACTTTGTGAAAGATATATGCATCTTGTGGCGTTTTTGCTAGCAATTAGACAAAAATTTCTTTTCCTCTAGGTACAAGATCTCATGTTATTCACCCGAATCTTGGCTAAGCATCTTCGTTTCACTTCTCTTACTCTTCAATCTATCTATCAATCTCCCCCCATTCTCCTTTCTTCACTTCTCTTCTCATTACGTCTTTTTCCCGCTCTTTTATGCCATTTCTTTAACTCTCCCCCCTCAACTTATCCTCACCCCATCACTTTCCCTTTCATCTGCTCCCTCGCTCTCTCCCAATATCTCCATTGCATTCCCCCTACCTCCTTCCCTTATTTATCTCTTATCCCGTCAATTCCTCCCATCCGTATCTGTCCATTTCCCCAACATTCCACGCTTCATTCCTTGTAACCCTTCCACTCATCAAGACCCGCCCTGCATCATCGAATGCCTTGTTCCACCCAAAATTTGCCGTGATGAATGGTTTATGTTGTGTAGTGTGTGCAAATTTGCGAACGACCGATTTGCGGCTCTTCTTCAAACCCGCGTTCTAAGTTCTCTTCAAGGTTTTCACTTTATGTACACATACTGCGTGATCTCTCTCAATACGCAAATTGCTACTGATAAAGGTCATGCCGTCAGAAGTGTGTCAAAATGAGAATGTAGTCTTTATGTCCCTGCTGGAGAGACGGACATTTTGCCATCGTTTCGTTTTTTTTCAGCATAAAAAAAACGCTCGCAAAAAATTTAAGTGGAAGGACGTCGTTAAAACGAAAAAAATGGAGAAGGGTTTTAATTCGCACGTTTTATGTTCTCGAATCAAACGAAAACCAGCCGAACCGATTGCAGTATTTATTAACATGTTTGACGATAAATCAATGAGGCGAAAACACATTTTAAAGATATTTTTAACTCAGCTGTTAACCTTGATTTCAAGATATCAATTCGCAATACGGTACTCTATGAGAATCCATTTAGGAAGTGACCGGCGGCTATACGCCATTAAAAAACGGGCATTCTAGCCGAATAAAATACCCCGACTCCCTAGGTGAACATTTACTGTTAGCTCCAATTAAAAAATAGGGTGTTTGTAAACCAACAGCGTGTAATCCAAGGCAGTTTCATGGAGACCCGCAGCGGATGTTACGATCATCATAAAAATTTAAAATTATGCGACTATGTAAAATAAATGTACAAACAGTATTTTAAACTGAAACTAAGATAGTTTTGGTATTTCAAGTTGTCAAAACTCCTGAGGCACAAATGTAATTATTTCTACAAAGCGAAAATAAAAAAGTTTTACCATTCTGCGTGACTGACACAATAGGTGCCTCAAATAGCCATACCGATATTATAAATAATTAGAATTTATTACTATGAATAAATAGCTACTGATGACGACTGCTTTGTACTAGAAATGTTCATCTGGTATTCATGACCTTTTGTAGTTATCGGGGATATCTATTGTGTCAATTTGATTTCAGCCTTAAGTTGGGCTCGATAATTCTCTATTGAATTTCCTATAATTACTTTCTGTATGAAAATAGTTCTATCTAGTTCTTCAATACAACTGTATGAAAATTTATTAACTTTAATATTTGCCCTAATGAATTAACATAGCGCCTCTTGCGTTATCATTAGATTATATAAAATTTTCAGCGGATATAATTGTATTATTCCAACTTCTCAATAACACCGATAGAAACTCCTTTACTCAACAATGCGAAAATGCTAAAAAAAACATTTACGGAGCAATTTTCTTTTGTGGTAGGTATTCAATACGATTCGCGCTTTCCATTGAAGCCATTCCTTTTTCCTTCCTCTCTCATTTCTCCTTATCTTTTTAATCAAAGATTTCTTCCCTCCGTGAGAATTCCTCTTTCTCCCATCCCTTTTCCTCCAAACCTCCTCGTCTTTCTCATTACTCTCGAAACGAAAGTGAAAGTCTCCTCTGTTGACCTGTTGGTTCTCAATCACGCGGCCATCTTGTTAACCCGCCATTATCCACCCTTGCCATCGCGCCCCTCCTTTTACTCACATCTCCAATTATCCAACAATTGGCGCGCATCTTTCCTACCTCCCCTTCTCCCTCCCTCTTCTACCTCTCTCTCTCTTCCGCTATCCTACTGTCTCCGCAGTTTCTACCCTCTGCGATCTCTTCCTCACCTCCCTGAGGAGGTATTTCTCACTTTTATCCTCTGCTGTGTTTTTTTCCTCGCGCGCATTCTTTTCCTCAGTGTTTTGTTCCTCCATTCAATTCGTCGGATGCGGTCATTTGTTTTAATCTCGCTGCCTTTAAATTATTTTAGGATGCGTGCTAAGTGAAATGTCCAGATATAAAAAACATCTCCCAGCTCAATGACGAAATATGCAGATTCCTCGCGTACTTTTGTTTGAATAAAACTACATTCGACGTATGGCATGCTACGTATAAAAGCGCTGTATTACTTAATCAATTGTTTTGCCCATTCCGACGCGATAACTGTTGAACAACAGGCGCAATTCGTGAACTCGTCTTTACCATACATTTTTATAGGACATTTTTCTCCTTGACCAAGCCAGCGAAATTGTCATTTTTCAGTTGAACAGACTCATACTCAATCATCGTCGCTATTGCTTTAAAAGGTTGGGAGAAATTATCATATCATTAAAGACTTTAGCTTTATCAATGCGATGCATGCGATTTTTGTGCACCTTAAGTATCGGAAACTGTCGTCTTATTAAAGATCCCTTTCATTGGTTACCTATCATGCTTTTTAAGCTCTTAAGTAATTAAACTCTTTTTGAACGTGTATAAACGGTTAATCGCAATTGGAGGAAAATTATACTCGTTGAATAACTCCCTGTATGCTCCCCTTTCTCCTTACCTGGTACACACAGGTTATCATCTTCCTTTATTTTTTCGGGATGCTGAGAAAAAAGGGACGCAGGAATAGGCCCTAAGGGAGTTATAGAGAGAGAAAAGTATAGGGAGAGAGAGGGAGAGTGATGTGTAGAGGGAAAAGCGAGGTAGCGGAGATAGGGAGCTCAGTGGCTCAGGGAAATGGGGAAGTCTTTTTTCCTTCGGCCTTATTTCCTTACGGAGACGTATGATAATGAGGGAGCGAGAGGGAAGGGGGATGAGGCGAAAGAGAGAGAGGAAGAAAGAGAAAAAAAGGGGAGTAGGAAGGGTGAGAAGTGGATGCCGTGCTTGGACTTAGGTCAAGATCTCCAAATCGAACCGTATCTGATTGGCTCCCGGCAACACGCCTTACTTCTCACAGGCCACCAACAAGAAGAAGAGGAAGAAAAAATCGTTCTCTCTCTCAAGACGGTGGCATTCCCAGATTAATAATCTCCATTCGATCCAGTATGCCTCGAGACGTTCTAAGCTCTCACTCTATTTTCTCTCCCCGCCCACCTCTCAATCCCTCTTTCTATCTTATCCCTCTCATTTCCCCTATCCCTTCCTCTCTCTCCCTTCATTCTTCTCCTTTGTTTATCTTTCCGTGTCTCTCTTTCTCTTATCTTACTTTTCTCTCTTCCTTTCTATTCCTCTGCTCTCTCCCAACTTCTCCCTCTTCATCATTTTCTCCGCCTTTTCCCTTTTTATGTTTGTCTTTCGATTTTCTATTTCTCTCGTTAAGTCTACTTTTATTAACATTTCTACCCTATATTTCCCTCCTCTCTCATAAAACCAAATGTTTACCTATTGCTCCGTATGATCCCGCACGAATGCCGATTTGTATTTGAAAAATTAATTTTAAAAAGTTAAATTTCAAGTAATTTTCGGGTTTTGTTATTTTGTAAATCGGATAAAATGATTTTTAAATAAAGATCTTGTTTAAAAATTTAAAAGTTTTGTCAGCAATCAAAACATTTATACCATACTTTAAGTATGTTTGGGAGTGTGATTCTTGTGTTAAACGCCTCCAGGTGGAGAGGAACACCTCGCAGGCTGCACAAATATCTTGCTTTCCGCTCCACTTCTTTTGAAAACACACCAGATGTTATTGAAATAATTTTTCTTTCGTAGTGTTTTCGACTAACAGACACTTTGGATCTTTTTTCCTAATCCTATCAAAGATCTAACAGCGACTAGCTAAGGCGCGTCCTTGACTATTCGTGGCGCGGGCAAACCAAGGAGTTTAAGATTGTGCTACAAAGTAAGCTTACGAATAAATTGTTTACAAAGAGGATAAACAAACTGATCACGAACATCTCGGACTGCACTCATGCGCTGAGGTGTCTACAAGCGCCGGAATAGAAATTCTGTGACCAAATCTAAAACAAATTGCGTTTAAAAAAAACTAATAATTTCAAGTTTTTTTCGGATTTTACCCGAAATATAAAAAAAAGCAATCGGAGGGTAAAAATCTGGTAAAATTCGAAAAATCCACACTGTAGTTATAATGCGTAATTATTTTGTTCGCGCAAAATATTTTTTTTAAATATAAATATATTAGCCGCAATTTTGCCTCGCTAGTAAAAAAAAACCTGAATTGGATTCTACCCATTTACGGTAACGTTTATCAAAATACTCTAAGCAAACGTGACGCAATAGTTCATAACGTTTTTTCATACACTTTTGCCTTTACGTTTGTATGCCCCTAAATGATATATAAACTAGTATTTTATTATTGGAAATTTTTGCTGATGGTTTGTACCAGTACATGGGATCTCTTAATCGGTTATTTTGCTATTTAAAAATTTAGAATTACGGAGGACTACTGACAGTTTCAATCGATACACCATGAAAATTAATTGGATTATAGGCGATGTAAATGTTCTTCTATTCTTAAAACTTGTACAAGACTGTTATAAATCGCCGATTGGCCTTTGATTGCTAGTTCTAGATTTTTTCCTTCTAGTTCGATTTGTTTTACGTGAATCATTATGGGTGATTTTGCGGCAAAGAATAGTATAAAATGTTTGTTTTACTTTCATCTGAGTAATGGGCAATGAAGTTCAATCGCTGTTAACAGTTGAAACTTCGTCAAAATCAATAATGAGGATTAACGGATCACTCGTAAGTACTGTAATGAAAGAATTACACGAACTATGGTTGCACGAATGGCTATTATTTCTTTTTTCAAGACACTAGACTGAAAATTTCCTCTTAATTTTGGCATTCCTGAAAGATTTATGGCCCGGTAAGTGACGGAAATGAGGACAGTGCGTGCGCAGAGTGAATCAGGAACGCTGTGTCAAAACATTTCTCGTGCTTATAAATCGATTCCGAGATATTGTGAGAGCTCGGCTGTCAATTTAGCACTATCAAAAAACTCGAAAACAATTTCCGAGCTAGAATTACGCCAGACCAAGGAAGTAGAAGATGAAAGAAGAATAGATAGGGAGAATGCAAATTGTATGAAATGTTTTCGAATGGGTAAAAACGCATATAACGAGGGAGTAAAGATATATTGAGCAGAAGAAAGAAAATAGATCCGAGATATAAGAGAAAGAAGAATGGAAGAAGAGGAATAGGAAGAATATGGAATGAGATAAGGAAAAGAGAATAAGGTCATAGTAAAAAGAATGGAAGAGAAATACAGAAGATAGGAAGAGGAGAAGGAAAAGGCCGTAGAGAAAGAATAGAAGTTGAGAGCAGGAAAAGAATGGAAGACAATAAAGATAGGAAAGGGGGAAGGGGAGAACGAAGAGGAAGGGGAGGGGAAGCAGAAGGCGAGAGGAGAGGTGGGAGGTGAGGATCGCCGATGGGAGAAGTCTGCAACGGTGCTACTCCGACTGGTTTTTCTCCGTCCCAGTCGTCAGACGTGGGTGTGGGTTGGCTGTGAGTGGGTGGGCGCAGGGAGGAGGAGAAAGAGAGGAGGAGGGTGGGGCAAATCGGAAAAGGGAGGGAGAGGGGGGAGGAGGAGAGAGAGAGAGAGAGTTGGGGTGTGAGGAGGAGGAGGCAGAATGCGCGGCGAAGGGTGTGGGATAGTCGGAATGGAAGGGTTACTCTGGTGAGCTGTCTCGGGACTATCTTGATTCTGTGCTACCGGGCAATTCACCCCACCCATACCAACCCCTCTCCTTCCTCCTCCCTCCCCCTCTCTCTCTCTCCCTCTTCCTCCACGCACTCTACCTCCCTCCCTCCCCCCATCTTTCACTCCCGCCTCTTTTCACTGCTCTCTTCTTATCGAACGGCGTTTTAACTCTGATTTCCCTTCTCAGGGGCATGGATCCGTGACTCCTTGGGCCAGCGAGTCCTCACGTTGGCAGACCAAGTCCACTGCCACCATTCCTGCCGACACGCTTCCCCTTCACCCAATGGTGAGTTTCAATTTATGCCCGGTTGTACTAACTAGCACGCTCGGCTCTGTTTATTGTGTGTTTGTCGTGTACACCTATCTATATCTTTCTCTTTTTTGGTAACATTCGTTTTATTTTACGACCGTTGAACGGGCGGCCGATGGGGTGGTCTTTTACTTGCGTCACTAGAGAGAGGCAGAGATCCATGTGAATGGGGACAATTTTTTATGGATTCAGTGTTGATTTTTATTCACGTATTGCCTTTCTCGAGTAAAAGCGACCCAAGTTGAAATGGATGTGAAAATGTTTTGGAGGTGGGTGATAAGGTCAGTTTCGATTCCGAATTGTATTATAAAAACCGCAGCAATCAATCTATCTGTAATTATTTATTCGAACTGTGGTTTTAGTGAGATAATTTTTTAAATTTGTCGAGTAATATTTTTAGGACGACAAAACTTTATCAAGTGGTGTGCAAGATTAAGTGGCAATCCGTAAAATTTTTTGAACCTAAATTACGATCGATATAATAAAGCTTCAAGGCCATTAATATGAATTTTTTGGCATTAAAAGGAAAACTTCAGACATCTCTTCAGCGCAAGGAACTTTGTTTTGAACGGATAATTTGTCTGCCAAAGATAAGTTAATATCTTTTTTCACAAAACTGAACGCTAAGTGCGGCATTTGGAGTTAATTTAAAGTAAATCTACTACAGCTTATCATTGAAAAATATTTGTAGGCATTTTAAACAAATTCTTATGAAACTTAAGTCATAGCAAAATTCATGGGGCTGCTTTTTGAATTAATTATAAATAGCCTTACTGGCTGGCGTTTGATTTGACTGTTTTCCCGAATTAGCAACTATGTATAAATGACAAAAGAAGTCTTTAGACGTAAATAACAATAGTTAGAGATCGACAAGGAAGGAGAAAGAGAGACAATAAAGCCGGGGCCTGATGGCTTGTGGACGTTTCATCCTTCAAAGAAGTCTTAATGTAATTATGGTCCATTTTCACGGCTGTAGACGAAACGAAAGAGATTCTTAGGATATTTTTTGCACCTCAAAGGCCTTTTATAGTTGGCTGCTTCGCGGGAGAAAAGAAAGGTTTCGATTAAGTGGACTACATACCATGATACATTCTAATTGATTCATACCAAGCGTACCGTGCCGAAACCAGCCTCCTCCACTTCCCTACCGCCCAACTCTTTCCGTCTCTGTAAATTTCAAGTGCAACCACCTTCAACGACTCCGTTATCAATAGTGGGCGCAGTACGCACGTCCTCATCCGACCGTCCTCTCTCCCACAAACCTCCGAAACACGAGCGGAGCAGTACATCCTCTCTCTCTTCATCCATTTAGATACCACAGGATTCTACACACACTCCACTTATACTATCCCATTCTCCTACTCCAATCCTTTTTACCGCCTCCCCAATCCTCTTCTCGACACGGTTTTTCTCCCTCCCCCTACCTCCCCATTACTTCTCCCGCCACCTCCCGTTGCCCCCGAATTCCCACCCTCGAAGGCGGCGGCCTGCCCGTGTCGCCCTAGCTTTTAATTGGAGCCCTTCTCTTTCCAACCCCGCCCCCCCCCTCCGCCCCCCCCCCCTACGCCTCCCCCTACGACCTCCTCCCTTCACCGAGCGGAAGGTGCGTGGCAACGTGAAAAGAAAGAGGGAAGAACCAGTCCAAGTCAGCCTCTCTTCTTCTTCCTCCTCCCCCTCAACTCACGGTTCCACACCCTCACTCCCTCTTTACTATCTTCCTCTTTTATACGCCTCGCTGACCCTCTCTTTCTTTCTTCCTCTCATAGGCACTCTCTCCTCCCTCACTTCTTCTCCACTCAGTCCGATGACCCGGGATCGCACTCGAACCTTCCATTCTCCATTGCTCGATTCTCATTACGACTGACGCGTACAGAGAGAGAGAGAGAGAGGAAAAAAGAAACAAAACACTGCCGCTTTTAGGGAATTACAGCGGGACCAAAAAATAACGAAATGAAAAAGGCGGGGTAGGAGAAGGGGGAAATCTCTCGCTCTTATTAATTCTCGTGTGACCTCTTACATAGTGCGTGGCGAGAAGGTTCGACCTTTCGCAAGAAAGGATTCCTTTTTTTCTACGGAGCTGTTTCTCTTCACGCGTCTTCCCATTGTCTTCTCTCGCGGAGAAGAGAACAAATATATATGTGGAAGTCTCCGCGAGACTTTGAAAAACTTACCCACGTATATAAAAAAACAATAACGATAAGACAATACCTTAGCGCTGCCTACGTAGCCCGCCTCCCTCGACTACTCATGCGCCCACCCCACGCCCTGCTGCTCCCTCCATCCCTGCTTCTCATTCTCTCTCCCTTCAACCCCACCCCGCCCCACCCTTTTGCGTTTCTCACGCGCAATTCCACCTGCGCTACTCATTCGGTCTCCCACGCGCCCGGTTCTGTTGCTTTCGGAATTGAGTATGACGAAGCCTTTTAAGATACAGCAGTTTAAAAATCATTAAAAAAGCGTAATTACTTGCAGGAAAATGGCAAACATGGTTTAAACAAAGGAGCAAGATAGGTCGACGTCGGTCGATTTTTTCTGGAAGCGAAGGTATGAAGTGTTCGATAGGGTCGCGATATCTCTTATCCGTAGAGCTTATTTGCGCGTCAGTGTTTTGCTTAGTTTGATATCCGTCCCAGGTCGTTATCGCCCTCGTCGCCAATCGCTATTGGGAGGCGATAAAAATTCGAACCCTTTAAGTTACGGGATTGTGTTGTAAATTGAAACGACCGTTGATAACAATGTTTATATATAAAAGTAAAATATCCACTGCCTATTTTATCAGAACTTTGCAGGCATGATACTGCGTTTTTTATATCTTCATTTTGGGAACTGAAATACGATCATATCAGTTATTAATGACTACGATTTTCCGCATTCCACAGCATGTAATATTCCATAAAATAATTTATATAAATGCAAAACCGCGCAATTGAATGGTTTTAAGATGCGTTTTTCTGCGGCTGCATACATTTGAATTTCTGAATCTACTCAAGGTTTGCTCAAATGCATCTATTTTTTAGTTTTGAGAATATTTGCATCACCGAATATTCAAAGGAAAAATCTAATTATTACCACTGTAAAAAGTGAATTTTTCGTTTTAAAATTTATTCGTGAAATATTTTGAGAAGGTTAACATTTTCAACGAAATTATACCACAACGAAAAGCTCGATATTTACATGTACTTCAATAGATGAAAGAATAATAAGTTAAGCTGACATAAGCCATTATTCTGGAATAAAAGGCAAACATAGGATAAATCATTGGTTTCTGAATAATTTCATAAAAATGCCGTTGGTTTAAGTGGTGAAGGGAACGAAGTGACAGAACAAAGTTATTAATTTTTTCGCCGTATTTCTGACATGTTTCTATAGAGACTGTCTCCATCTAAACCACCCTCCCTAGAATAAAATCCCGAATATCACCCTACGTACTCAGATGCGTCCGAAAAAAATCTTTGCCCTCGAATGCCGCGGGAACCATTTTCCCTCGGTTTTACAATTTCGATGGAAAAAAGTCGATGAGTGATAGACCCAAGGGACGCTTTTCCTAAGCCAGTGGCGGGAACGACTATCTCGCAGGGAAATTTGATGGGGAAGAAGGAGATGGGGTGGAGTGAGCAAGGGTGCACAGGAGGGGGTGAGGAGAGGGAGCGAGGGGAGAGAAATTTAACGAGAGAGGCATATACGGAGAGGAGTGTAGGTGGAGCTATTGGTAGAGACTGGAGTAGTAACTAGGATGGAGGTGGTGGAGAGGGTGGACAGTTAAGACCCTAGGAGAGAGAATAGGCAAGTTTGCGTGAGTGGAATGAGTGATTATGCTTGCGTGGAAAGTAAATTGTGACTTAAAAGGGGAGGAATTCGTCGCGAGCATGTCACCTTCATTATAGATCAATGGGCAACAACTTAGGTGTCAATTTAAAGAATTTGATATCTTGAGCGAGAATCAAAAGTTCGCGTATCGTAAGAGAAATAACCTTCTCGAATTTTTCAGCTCGCTGAAACTCATAAAAAAGTTGTAGCTGCTTTTATTTTTCTCTAAATCCAAAGCTTAATTAAAAAAAATAAAATTTGTGGAATTTTTCTTCAAAATCCTAGGAATATTTTCAAAGAAGCATACAATTTGACCTCGCGTAAATTACGATTTTCGTCAATCGTACAGTAATGCTTTTTAATTTCGCGGAACTGATTTTAAAAAAACGTGGATCGAAATTATTGCGGAAAGGAAAGGATGAGGGATAAAAGTATGCTTTGGTGGGAAAAAGGAGGCGTACTCAAAAGAGTGGAAACGTTAGGTTAGGAGGAGAGAGAGTGGGAAAAAGGAAGGGCAGGGTGGGGAAGTATGATGGGAATGGGAGCGTACGAAGTGGGTGTACAAAAGGAGGAAGGGGGTGAGGGCGGGGTTGCGGCGCTTTGGGAGAGTGGGCGTAGCGGGAGCGAGGGAGAAGGGGTGTGGGAATTAAGATAGTAGAAAAGCACGGGCGGAAAGGGCGAGGAGGAATAGTCGAGGAGCAGTGTTAGCGGGAGGAAGACTCGGGGGGATAAAGGAGAGGGTTGGAGGAGTGAGGTTGGGAGGGGTGAAAGAGGTTGGAGCATAGGGTGGTCTGTGGAAGGGATCAGAGCTGGATGGAGTTACATTATGCAAATTGTTATCGTTCCGGCTAACTGGCATAGAACTGTTCTTCCTTCCTTCGTTCTGCCTCTTTCCTCCCCTCGTCTTCCGGTTCCAAAACTCTCCCTCTTTCTCTTCTCCTCTCATTCTTCTTCCTTTCTCTCATCCCTTTCCTTTCTTCACCTACTCTTTTCGCGTCTACCGCCATTCTCCAAATTCCTCTCGCTTTTGCCTCATTTTCCCGATATTTATCATCCATCTAACTTTCCCTCCTCGTTCCCCGTCCTTTCCACATATTCGCATTCCTCCCCGCCTTTATCCCTACGACCCCCCCCCCCACACCCTCCCTCTCTATCCCCTCCCACTACCTCTCTATCTCTCTCTTGCTCCAAAAATAAAACTCATCCCGAATGCTTAATGCCCTAGAATCCTCTCCGCTCACTTACCAAAAGTGGGTCGACAGAGTTAAGGACAGTTCGCAACCTCTTGACGTTTGCGTTAGTGTCGCGTAACATAATGTTACGGAAAATTCGGTTGAGTTCACCGGTGCTTTTAGTGCCTTGGGGAATGAATTGTGGGTCCGCCATGGATACGGTCGGATACTTAATTTTTTTGGATCCCATTTTAGTTGTGACTCGGTCTTCTTCAAAGCGATTCGTTTACGAGGGATTTATAGCTATTAAACACGTGGGTATTACCCGGTGTAATATAGGAGAAAAGTTAGCATGCAATACATGCAAAACCTGATTCTCTCTTGTACTAGAGTAGTATACAGTTATTATTTATATTTTTCTCCTTTTAAAAGGTTTATATTTCGCGATAACGAAGGGAGATGTCTTCAGATGATAAAAAAACGTTCTCAGACGATAACAGCGTCTTAAATGCAAAGAATATCCTCTGGCAACAAATATATTGTTTTAAATTAAGATTTACGAAAGCATACCTATGCAGATATTACAGTTTTAATAAGGACTCTATGATACATTAGATGGATTACTCTGTGCACCATGAGCAATTAGATTTTAGCTATGAAGACGTATTCATCGTCCAGTGACAGAAAAATGATTTCAGAAACAGTATTGTTTAACACATTAGCCTTTTAATCTTACAAATCCGCCAAAATTTCCTTTTTCTAGAATTTGAGAGGAATATAGCTGCCTTTCTTTTGTTTTAAATGATATACCTTCGTAAAAATAATACACAGTGTTCCCCTTTGAGGTATTTTCTTGACACAAATCGATAGATTTTTGCTTGGGATGCCATTCAGAATTTAAAAAAATAAATATAAAATATATTGTCTGCCGAAAACGTTACACAGAATAAGCCTAGGGCAGCTTCTTCCTCCTGTAAAGTAGCTTGAATCTCAAGTATATTAATTCGGCGAGTAAGTACATCGCGACTCGTGCTTAAAAAAATTGGAGCAGGCCGAAACGGCGCTCACGACAATTTAGCACGAAGCTTTCTTGGCGGATAAAGGTCGACTTTTTTCCGACAGGAGCTTAAGATCACTTTTTATGACAGTTAACAGGGGACTGAAGACTATGAGCCGTTATCTCCGAGACGACGCGGAAGAGAAATATGTCGCGAACCCGAATAGAAAGTAACTGAAACTACGGTTGAGCATTAGCCGGACGGGACAGGATGGAAGGGTAGAGAAAGAGAGATACGTCTAATCCTTTAGGGAGGATTTCGAGAGCGAGTTATGAAGAGAAAGGAAGCAACGTTCACCCACCTCCAAATGGGCAGAGGGAGTGAGAGAGAGAGGGTGTACTAGCGGGCAGGTGAACGGGAACTGGAAACCCTGTGTTTCTTTCCCTCTCCATCTTTCTCTACCGCTATCTCTCTTTTCCTCTCTCCCCCACCCCGCCTCAACCTACTCACCCTGTCTCATTCCTGGCCACCCGTGTTCCCTACAACACCATCGAATCCTTCTCCGCGCTCCTCTTCTAGATCCCTCCCCACCCCACGCCTGCCTCCTCTCTCAAGCCACTCTCCCTCAATCCTTCCTCCTCTTTTCGACTTGTTCCTCCTTTTTCTCTTATATATTACGTTCTTCTCGCCTGTCGTCATCGTACTCTATGCTACTTCATTCTCATTTTACATACTTCATTCTCATTTTCCCTTCTTCATTCTACCTTCTCTTTTATACTCATCTCTCTATCTTTCCTCCCCTGTTTAGCACGATTATCTTCTTTCTCTCAGCTTTTGCTTCGGTGTATCTCAAGCCTGTATCTTCGAACTCTCAATCCTCGTTCATCGCGTGTCAAGGATTCGGCATTAAAAGTTTCTCTTTCCGTCGCCTATCGTATGCATATAAATAGTAAGATTACAGGAGTCGTGAAACTTAATACATACAAATGGTTAATTACTTATTTAAAATTCTTCCTTTCAAAACGAAAATGGTATATAAACAGCAAGTAAAATTTGAAACTTAAATGTATAATTTAAGAGCAATACTGTCAAAATAAGGAAATCTTTAAGTATGAAAATATATGCAAATTATTTTGGGCTACTACGACATATCTTTCACCATACGGTATTCCTTTCTAATTCAAAACATCACTTTGCGGTTTATTCGATAATTTACAAGGATTATCTATCTCGTCATTAAGATTAAATGCTTCGCATATTTTAAGTTATGCTTTATAAAAGATATGTCGTAACAAGCGTTCAGTTCGGACCTAAGAAAACAGTTCACAACACTCGATATCGACTGTCTGGCGAAAGGAATTAGAATGAGAATTTGGGGGCGTCGGAGTGGTCGAGGGGAAACGGGACGATCGTCGAGGAGACGGGGAGTCCAGAAGGGAGACGTAGAGGAAGAGGGAGAACAGAGGAGGAAAGGTTGGTGGTGGTGAAGGTCCGGAATGCAATTTTTTCGGTGGGTCACTGGTGAAAAATGCGTGTTGTGTTTCCTTTACCATCCAAACCCATCGTCGTCCTTACGATCCACACCCCCCACCCTCGCTCGCCTTTAAATCCTCCGTCCCCCCAACCTCTCCCTTCTTTCATCTCTTCTCCACCCTCTTACCCCGTCTACGCATCCCTTCCTCCACCCTATTCGTTTCTTTTCCACTTTCCATTCTCTCTCTCCTTTCCTTCCTGCTTGGTTTTACATGCATTTTATGCATTCTTTTTCTGATCGCATTTGTTTGTCTGTTGTTTGCTGCAAAATAGGGATATACAGACATTTATCCGTAGCATGGTGGGGAGCGCACCGGATTTATAATACTTTAGTCCGGGGTCAGTTCAAAGTGATTGGTAACCATTTTTGTTTTGCACAACTTGACATTATTTTGCAATTTTTCGTGGAAATATTGTATGTAGTTGTGTAAATTATAAATATAAATTTTACTATACAGTCGGTTTCCAACTCTCGTCATCCTTTTTATCAGGGATTGTCAACATTTTTGCACTCACGGGCCATTCACCAGAACACACAACCACGTACCACCCTCAATCATACTTCTGTAATTGGGATCTATTATCGTTTTTAGCTAGCAACCCTTTTGGACCACTGATACAATTTATAACTTGTTTTTTTTTTTAATCACTAACTTGGACCAGAGGTTGAGAATATCTCGTTTATACGGTTCCACACACTACCCTCGACTTTCCTTCCTCTCCCCGCTATCCCTAGATCCTTCTCTCTTCCTCTCCACTCCGTCTCAATCTCTTTACTCCCCGTTCCCTCTATTTCACTGCATTTCTCTTCCGACAACTATCTCGATCACACACCCATATCCTCCACGCTCCTCTCTCCCAGACTCCCTTCCACGCTCTACCAGAGGCATTCACTCGCCGTTCCTTATCAACCCTAAGCATCCAATTCATGCGTAACTTATGCACTGACCGCAGTGAGGAGATTTGCTGGAAATAATGAAATTACAGGCCCTTTCACGACAAACTTAAGAGGAATAAGGTGCATGAATCAAACAATCCATATCATAGCTGGCTGTCTCATCCTTTTCTTGTTTATGTATATTCCGATTATAATCTTTCAATTGAAATGAATGAATCGTATATTATGCTGAATTTCTCAGGCTGAGAATTTATTCCTGCATTTTTATCTACAATCAATGAAGTGAGTATATAGGCACTAAATTATTTCCATCGGAATTGATGGTACTAAACATACCTGTAATCACCTTTCAATCACTTAATTTATATTCACTAGAGAGCCTGTGACGCTTCGCTGTCACATTAAGTCAATTTTGATTTAAAAAAATAATTAATTTGATCAGACATTTATTTGACAAAAGATGTAAACTTCTTTCTTCGTAAATAGAACAGAAGATTAACCTGTATTAGGATTAAGGTTAACTATAATTTAATTTTTTAATTTTTCAAGTGATGTGATAACTAAAGATAACTGACCTTGCTAAGTTCTTTTAAACTTCTTTCGTCGTAAATATTACAGATTAAACAGGCTCAACCAGACTCAACATAAAGATATAAATCAACATAAATATAAACAAAATGAACTGATGTGGGCAACACATGACTTGCTCCACATTTATATGGCAAATTACATGTTGTTAGCTCTGGGATCGTTGTCAATATTTACTTCCGGTTGACAATTAAGAAAAGAAAACAAAGCGTTACTAAGACGTAACTAAGCGTCAATTGTTAACAATAGTCCTCGGTAGGTGGCTTGGTGGTGGCAGCTAAAAATATAAGATATCTCTTAAACAATGCATTATATGGAAAAATGTATCAAACAAAAATTGTAGAAAATAAAATTTCTTACAACTTTTATTACAATACAGTTTTACATTTATCAAGTATTAAAGCAAATATTTTAAAATAACGGATAAGTGACAAGAGTAAACACCCACTTTCGGTCTACCGATTTTTAACAAAAACTAATAAAATCTTCTAACATTTATAAAAATGTTAAATATAAAATTTTGCGTTGACCTGATTAATAGTTTTTGAGTTGGAGCGCCCACAAAAATCTATCACATACAGACAGACTGACAGACAGACACACAGACATGATCGAGAAAATAGTCAAAACGTGTTCAGGGGACCTTAAAACATGTATTTCCGTTGAAATCTCGAATTCGATTTTTTTCATGAAAACAATACTTTCTCTATAGGTACAACGTATATAGAGAAAGTAAAAATGACGTAATATCGTCAAGGGGCTCTATTTTAATCTTATACAGTTTAAAATGTTTTTCGCTTGGCTTCACGAAATTAATTTAATTAATTTTTTAAACGATGCTACAATAACGAATAAAATGGTTCTTTAATTCAAAGGGGAAAGGTTCACTTATTCTTAAAAAATGTTCAAAATTCATGTAAACAAACAAAATGACGTAATATCGTCAAGGGGCTCGCGAGTATACACCCAATATTACCACTCACTCAAATGAGGTGGCCATGGTAACTGACAATTCTCATTGTTTAAAAGTCGCGCTTTTTCGTATTAAAATCGGATTTTCCGGGAAATTCGGAACGTAATTGAATTTTCATGGTAACCAAAATAAACTTCTTTCTTTTTCCAACAAAACCGTTTAGGTCCCGACTTCGTATCTTGATTGCAACTAATTTTTAAATGTGATTTTATAGTTCCCGAAACTGATTCCAATGCTTTTCTTATAAAGTACAGGGGTGTCCAAAAACCCCCTTAAAAAAGAAATTATTTAACGTTTCCCGTTGAATTTAGTACTGTTAAAGAACAGGAGGTTTCCGCATCTTTAAAAATTATAGATGACGAAAATAGCCCAAGCAGCGGCGGAGATATAACCTTCCCAATACGCTATAACCAACCTACCAAAAAGTTCGACTACGACGATTACGGTAATATAATATAAGATTATTATATCTATTTTGAAACCCATAAAACTTATTAAATGAATTTTGTAAACGGTTGTGCTCTATATGTAGAACAATATAATGTACCAATCAACCAATATATTCCGAAATAAAAACTTATTTGAATAAAGCTACAAATGTTAGTTTTAGAAAAGTATTTGCGATCGTAAAACTGCATTAAACAATACTTTCCATAATATTTTCCATGAAATAAAATAAAAATAACTGAATAAAATCTTTCAAGCATATACGAACAACTAAATTATTTGCCATTTATTTTATACTTCTCACGTAAACTCGGTTTGGAACATGTTTAGCCATTAAGTTTTGAGTAAAAAAATAATTACTAAAATTCCTGAAATCAATGCGCAAGATATCGTAAATCTCTACAATCAATTAATTCACTCCTCCCTTGATTTTCGTAGCTACTCATGTAATTAATGAAAGCTGTACGGCGAATGAATGCTGTTATCTTCCGATATGCTCCCTCGCATGCGAAGATCTTTCCTTCCCCCTCTTTCACTCCCTCTCCATTTCTCTATCTCTCTTTTACGCGCCATGCCCCTTGCCTTCCTCGCATCCCCAATTCCACAATCCCTCCACCCTACCCCGCCTTTCCATGCCCCACCCTCCCGCCCTCTCCCCTCCTCCTGTAACACCCCCTCCCCCACCTCCTCACCCCAATATCCCTCTCCACTCTACTCTCATGCCACCCATGAGATCAGCGGCATGACCCGAGGGTTCCCCACGGTACGGGGGAGGGGGGTGGAGGAAATGGCGCCGAATCTAGGGGGTGAGTGGTGGCGGAGGGGAAAGGGAGAGGATAAGGAAAGGGAAGGGGGAGAAGCGGTCGAGGGGGAGGTAGGGCCTCGCGGAGTGAAGAATGGGCAGATCGAGAGGACAGCCGAATTTATCGGCCGAATTAAAGTGGGAAGAGGGTGCTTCAGCCGATGGAACACGGGAGGGGTGGAGGAGGGGGGGGGGGAGAAATCGGGGTGGACGATATCGGGAGGAGGGGAGTGGAGGGAGGAAGCCATCGAATGCTAACATGACGGCGAGGGAAGGAACGGGAGAAGACGTGAGGAGGAGTGGTTTGGATAGAAGGGAGGGATCAGGCTCATTCGAATGTCTCCTACGATGCAGATTCCCGCGGGGATCCCGCGGACGGGGTTGGGAGAGATAGTGTGGGGGTGGGAGGAAGGGGCGGGATCGTGGGCGTAAAAGGGTGGCATAAAGGGTTTTAAAGGTCTTGTCGAGTGCGACGACTTAGGAAAGTGTTGAGGGGAAGGGGAGATGGAGGACTGGGAAGGGATTGAGGAGGAGAGAAAGGAAGAAGAGAGAGGGGAGGAGAGAGGAGGTAGGGAGACGTAATGACGAAAAGAAAAAGATTGGAGAGAATTTAGGGTTTGATTTTTTTAGGAGGGAACCAAGAAGAGAGAAGTCACACCAAAACGTTTTAGCGGGCGTTTTCTTGCTATTCATTCCTTCAAGGAATTTTGGGCATAAATTACTCATTCTTTTTATGGCGTTATTAATTTCGACTTTAATTGCTGTATATGCTGTTATCCTCTAAAGCGTAGAGTAATCAAGTTGTATCAACGCTTAAATTTATCTTTCTTTTGACTCGTACATACCTCTAAAATGAAATAATCTTCCATTATGAAACTCGCGTCAGCATTTATTGAATATTGATGCGAAAACGAATAATAAATAAACACAAATCTAAGTTTCGAAGTTTTTATAAGCGTAATATCCGTAAGAATGTATTATTTCTGCCATTTACATTTTGTATGCATTATTTACATATTTTATTCGAGATTTAAATATTACGCGTGAAATTAGACGATTGATTTTATCACTAAATATATGAAAATTTTTAAGCTTAATTTTCAACATTCGGTAAGGTCACTTTCACAGGTATACAATTAAGAAACAACAAGACACTTCTTGTTCATGGTGAGTGCTCCGACTTATGATTACAGAGAGTAATCCTACCTAAATGTTCCTTCGTATACATCCGCCTGATCTTTACGGATCTTTTGTTCGGCTCTATAACATTTACACTAACTCTTCTGAACGCTTACCATTAAATACTCCATTTGTTCCCTCCTACGCCACCGCCGCCGCCTAGATTTTTAATTAAGCGGCTACCGGTTACGTGGTTATTAGTGAACTCCCCCTCAAGCCTCACGGCACCCAAACAACCCTTAGTCGGCGCGACCTTGCGATCTGAGACGCCACCGAGAACCGCAGCATTCTTCATTATAATAGCACCTAGTTCTAACCGCCTTTCGAGGCATTTACGATGGAGCATCTGCGGCCGAAAAAATCATCCGTGGAGGAAAGTAGGAGCCGCGAGTGGGCGAAGAGGGAGCCGAGATGGAGATGGGATTGGAGGAGGGGATAAGACGCGTAATGCATTACTTAAATACAATTTCCTCCCCGCGTTCATTAGAAAGAAAAGTTGCTTCCTTGGCTCTTTCTATATGCGCGCGTTTGATGCGGAGATTGGGGGAGAGTGAGGCGGTGAGATCGATGTTGCGGGGGCGAGAGATGACGGAGAGAGCGAGAGTGGTGGACTCCCTGTACCTTACGCGGCATACACACACACCTTCCCATTCCTCCGCCACCCTCCTCCCCCACCCGGG
This sequence comes from Tanypteryx hageni, assembly GCA_028673005.1. Lineage (NCBI taxonomy): Eukaryota > Metazoa > Arthropoda > Insecta > Odonata > Petaluridae > Tanypteryx > Tanypteryx hageni. The sequence continues at coordinate 51,715,930 of CM054118.1, read as the reverse complement.
TGCAGACCAATAAAGCCGACTTCTCCCCTCTCCTCGCGCCGACATCTGTTCCAACCACAACCACACGCAGTTGCCTAACCAACCCCCTTCCTTTTCCCTCGTCACTTACCTCTCCGCATCACTCCCAACCCCTTATTCTCCCCCCTCCCCTTCCTCCCCCACATCCCCGTCTCCATGCTCACACTCTCAAATCTCACACACCACCGCCGCCACAGCCACCGGAGCAGCGTCTGAGGTAACGACCGCGAAACGGTGGTTTTGCGGTCCAAGTTCCCCTTTCTCATCTCCCCCTTGTCTTTCTCTCCCCCATTCTATCTTTTTCCATCTTAAACCATCCTTTTTTCTTACGTTATTAAACTTTCCTCCGATCCCCTGCTCTCCCCGCCATCCTTCATAATTTCTCTCTCGTTTTCTTTCTTCTTATCCTATTTTATACCTCCATTTAATATCTATTCCCTTCTCGTGAAATTTTTTTACCCTCGTCATCCTCCTCCACCCCTTCCTCATATCTCCCTTGTTTCTCCTCTACTTTTTATTCTCCGATTATCTACAATAAATCCTATCTATATCTATCTCTCCTATTCCTCTCTTCCATCTTTTCTTCACTCTTTTTCTGCTCTCTCTCTCTCTGCCTTTTCTTTATCCCCGATTCCTCCCTTCATGCCTTTCCATTTTCTCTCCTCATCTTTCCCTCCTCTTACACTGCCCTCCCGGTCACTAAATCTACTCCCAACCTCCACGAACATACACACATTTGCTTGCTATGTTTACGACTCCTTGCTCTCCTCGCAGAACCGCTCCTATCTAAAAGAACCACGCAATAGGCGGTCCTGTGTCCTGGGTCACGGATACACAAAACGTGAGGGTTCTCAAATATTTGCATTGGCTGCCTCGGAATTAAAAGGTTCCCCTTTCGGTGCACCCTCTTTTCCTCCACTCCTTTATCATTTTTTCTTCTCCTATGCATCGCCCATTTCCAAATAGACTTTTGAGGCACGAGAGAGCGATGCTCGCTGAAGCGTGTAATTCGAGATTTCGTTTAAATGATCGAAGACCAAGGTGATCCGGGGCACTCCCTTCCGAGAGGTGTCTAGGTATACGTTTACTGCCTACGTCGACGCTGTCAGATCTAGTCTCGCCTAGGGTGGAACATGCGCGTTGGGCAAGCGTCGCGCGATATGTCTTTCAACTGTTACTGCCATTCCGTGAGCCCTTACGATCATAAATATCACGACGTTTGAGGGAAAGCAGCGCGACAGGATGCTGAAATACTGGCGGAAGTCGAGCGATTCGAGAAATGAGCTCAATTGCTTTTTAAAAATCTGAGCAGCGGGCGAGGTTACAGTTGCTTCGGAATAGGTAAATAGCGTGACATCGGGAAATGTGGAGTGTTACCTGTGTGTTTGCCGGGGAAGAACTAAGTAAGCCGTTTGACTTGTTTGGATACAGTGGTGAGCACTCGATGGAAGTGATAAGTGCTGAAATGGTGGCCAACGGTTGTGTAAATTATCTTGGCATTAACGAAAAGTCGTAAAAAAGGATCCAAAGATAAAATTTCTGGCGTGAAAGAAAGTAATTAACCATTTCCTCGCGAACGAGTGGAAGATGTGGTTTTAAAACCTACGGCAAAATTATTTATAGCGGTAACCACTTGCACGCGTAAACACGCATTTTGGTTTTATTCGTAAAAGCACGACTGTAAAAAATTTAGTGCGTTGTAACCGGCTGGTAATATTATAAATTTCTTGGCGTACTAAGCTCGGGGTTTGTTAAGTTGTGTGAAAATAATGTAAAATGGTTTCAAGTGATAAAATTAGCCATAAAAAGATTGATTTATTGGAGATACCTAATTTTATAAATTGAATTCCAGCCATCTGGCGAGTTCGATAATAGTCTTTGAATTGTTAGAAGCGAACTTAAGCATTATTATTATAAAATGAATTAACTTAATCGAAAACATATATTCGAACTCCATAGACTTTTTTAATACATCTTTTATACAAAGATGATGAAGGTAAGAGGCGACTACTGATAACGAAAAATTTTCCTTTTCAACTGACTTACGACAAGCTTCGCCCATGGAATTTTACAAATCAAAATTATATTATTTCTCAAGAGGCATTTCTCCCGAGTTGAGGTCGAAAAGGTTGAAGATTATCGCAAGCGATAATTAAAACTGGTTTAAGGTAGCCAGATATCTGTTTATCCATCCTTTTTTATTGCTTCCTATTAATATATCCAACGGGTTGCGGTTAACTTTAGCTAGGTATTAAAAAAATCGCCAAGACACGCATTTAATCTCGGTTTCCACCCGCAATTTTCCACTTAAAAATATTACCTCGCTCGGATTTCTCGCATTTCATTTTTTATTTCATTTCCTCTAATTGACGACTTTGTCGCGTCGATGTAAACCATTCGGAGATTAAGCGTAAGAGCGGGGAACGAAGGCGGTTAAACCGCTCTCCGCTTAAGTGGGCGTATCCCAAACCGCAAGAAGGAGAATAACACAGGTTCGCATAACACACTGGCCTCAAACCGCAACCAACACATTTTCTCTCCCGCAACTTCCCCCCCCCTCCACTCCTCTATCTCTGTTTCTCTCCGTCTCTCTCACTCTCCTTACCGAATTCGACTTCTCTGCGTGTGACTCCCTATGGCTTCCCGTTTTGTGGTGTGCGGCGGCGCTCCGATGTAATTCGACGACGATAGGGGCGGCTCGCTCACGACACGCATTGTGGCGAGCCCGTGATATATAGCGTCATCATCGTAGACTTCGTCCCGCCACGCGTTATAACACGAAAAAAGAGATTTTTTTCAAAAAAACTCCGCGGACTTTTCCTTCCCCGCTGAAATGTGTGTGTTCTTCTAGAAGATGATGGGCTTTTGATATCTCGACACAGGTTACGTGGCTCGCTTTATCGGTTATTACTGTCTTGCTTGATAGATAAGTACTCGCATCTGTCATGGGAGAAACACAAGGAATTGTATCAGCGTGCTTGAAGCACTTTCATCGCTCTCGTAAATTTAGTCGAAATGGTACGATTAGACTTTAATATACCCTATTGCTCCAATAAAAACTTTTAAGGTAAAGCGATAAGAGGAAGTTTTCGCGATTTATTCTTTACCTTTGAATTGGCAGCTAATATTTAACTTTCTACTTCATGACCTCGAGAAAGAAATATTTAACACTAATGGAGTATTGGCCTCTTCCTTTGTTTTCATGTTGATAGGCGAATTTCAATTCTGTAGTGAGATTATTTTTAATTAACGTAGCATCTATTGATGCGCTAATTAAAAATGAAACAATCATCATTCGAAAAAAGAAGAGGTGAAATATCAGCAAATATTTTTTTTACCTTTAGGACAAAATTATAAAATTTCTTGAAAACTAAATCGATTTGGTTGTCAGTTAATAAACTCTACATTGAATGATTTTGATGTAAAAATTCGTCACTGGTAATAACAAATTACACTAAAATCTGTGTCCTGAATACACCATCACTTGTGCTGTTTTGATAATAATATCTAAAGAAATATATGACACTAAGATTAATTCCAGAAGCCCAATAAGTTAAAATGTTTTTTTTTTAGAAACTGAATGGGCTTTATTAATCTTTACTGATTCTAGAACCACGCAGCTACTAATCTCGATGTTTCTGTTCTAGAGCCAACTTCCTGTCGTTCAACCTTTTTGAAAAATATTTTTGTGTTCTTCGGATAGATATCGATTTTTTGTGGCTACTCGCTTTTCCTCGGTTTAGCGAGTTTCATTCGGCGATGAAACTTTTCTTTTAATGTGTTAGGACCGACGGATTAAAGAAATACACCTATAGTCTTTTCTGTTCACAATTTCGTTAGAGATGCAGACATTGTGAAGAATGGCTCAAGTAAGCCAGCAGTCATCAACCTCTCAAACATGAGTCGTCCCCCTTAAGTTTAGCAGAATTTCCATTTCAATTAGACCATATATACAAACGCAAATTCATTATATTGGAATTTTCACGTGGTCAGCTTGTGTGGCCAAAAGACTTAATAGCATTTTAAATTGATCGGTAATTCCTTATGAAAATTTTCACGGAATCCTTTACGGACACCTGCCGTTGGTGGAACCGGGCGAGTGTTTGTCTGGAGGTCTCCGATGTATCGATTCGTTAGTTGCTCTGAGTGGCGTTAGGGAGTCAATGACACGAAAAAAGTAGAGATAAACAGAGGTCGTCGGTAACGATGGTTTTTTTCCCTAGCGTCACGCTAGAAAAGACACATTTGAATCTCGGCGTCACAAAACCTCGTTATAAAATTGTTTTTGCTAATTTAAAGGCAGATATTAACGAGCTAAATGGTCAAATAGTACATTTACGGTAGCTCGCTGCAACGTTTTAACTACTCGTCAATGATTTTTAAGATCTTTAAAAGAGAATACGTTTATTAACTCGCTCGGATTTTAAACTACGTACTATAAAAAATAAACGTAATTATTCATTTTTGAGGCTTTGCTGGAAAAATCCTCGGAAAAATGAAATACGCAGTGTAAAATATTATTTTACATTCCCGAGCATGGGAAGGAGTTATCGCGAAATTTCGTTTTGCAAGAAAAATGTATACCAAAATTCCTTTCTGTTTCCGCTATGACTAGAGCATGAAAAAGACAGCGTTTTTGCAAATAAAGTTAGATCGTTTGAGAGAAATGGACAAGGGAATAACACGCGAGAAAAAGAGGAAGGAAGAAACAGATACGTACGAGAGAAGGATAAGGATGAAGAAAAGAAAAGTGAATGAGGGCTGGAGGAAGCGGAAATGGTCAGGTAGGAGTTTAGAATGGAGCATGAAGAGAAAGGCTTGTTTGAAAAGTGAAGAACGATAAGGAATACTCGAGTAGGAAAGGTCGAAGATGATATGGAAAGGAGGCGGGATTGTGAGAACGTAGAAAAAGAACTAGGAACGAAAAAGAGAGAAAGAAGAGGCAAAGAAAGTTATACGGGGAGAGGATCCCGGAGGAGATTTTTGCGGATATTCTCGAACGATAGAGAGAAATTTGTTTGTTTCCTCCCTTAATGGAAGAGTGAAATATATTCGGTGGCGTAGTCGGCGAAGGGATAACGAAAGGCGACAAATTTTATATCATGTTTGGTTCGAGCCGAATCATTGCAGAAAGTTGGCGCTCTGTCTAGAGCAGGAAAAAGTGAATGGTCAAAAGCTTCTGCGAGATAATACTGCGCGATTTTCGTTGCCGATGTTGAAATTCTTTCTTTCAGTTGAACGCTTTTGAAATACGAAACATCACGCAGTTACATTTTACATGAATTCCTATATTGTATCCTCCAAATTAAAGAGTAAAGTAGTTTTAAAATTTTCGTTAGTCAAAAACGAATTAATATGCTCAGTAAACTTACAACTAAACTGAATAAAGTTTTATAAAGTATGTATGGTATTTTTTGAAGCGTATATTGGTTATTGTTGCTATTATCGTAACCGAAATTCCAAATAATGGTACTTTTCTTTCTCATATTCCATCTGACATTAATGAGATGAACGCATATCGGGAGGCATAAGATTTTTCCCGATAGAATGCTCCACAAAAGCAGTTCATTAAAGCAAATCCTTTCATCTGCTACCCCCACTTAAAAAAAACAACCTTGTTGCGACCCCCTTGACCCCATCCTTCAACCAATAAATATAAAATGTAAAATTAATATCAAAATAATGTAAATATATATTTAAAAAAATAATTTTATTCTAAACATATCCATACATAAAATTAAAAATAAAACAAAACATTCCTTCATCGCCACTCTCTGAAAACCTTTTACGATCCCAGTTTGGGAACCACTGGATTAAAGGATAACATTGTTGCATAATCGTTATGTGGCTTATATTATGGGCCGATACCCAATGCACGTTTAAATAGCTTCAAAGAAAAGTAATTTGCATACATATCTGCGCGCAATTTTCGCATTTGGTATTACATATTGCACGAAACATTACGTATAAACGAAACGACAGAAAAAGCGACAAATTCATCATTTCTACAACAAGCGCAATTACTCATGCACAACATCTTTTATTTTGCATTCGTCGACCGGTAGAGTAACAGAAACGTGTTAACTTAGAGAATATGGTTCATTTTGTCAGTTATTTATATCTCCCGGACGGTTTTTCATTTTACGATCACCGCCATCAGATTAAAATTACGAATCTTTTTTTCTTACTCGACGAGGCGGCAATAATAACGCTAGATGAAGAACGATCTTTTGTACACCATAAACCTTTTCCTGGGATCAGAATTCACAAGTGGCGGGGTGGTAGAGGGGGAGAGAGAGAGAGAGAGGAGGGGAAAAGGAAGGGGAAGAGGGAGAGGAACAAAAAGAGGAAGGAAGGAAGGAGTGAGAAGGACAAGAGAGGGGAGAATAGAGAGATAGATAGATGTCTTTATTCGGGCGAAATTTAGATCATAAGGTCCACTCTTACATTAAACCCTTCGTCAGTGTTGTAACAATAAATTTAAAAAAAACATTAAATTACATAAAAAATATTAACACAATAAAGACTAATACAGAGCAAAGAGAGATAGATAGAGAGGAAGACGAGTAGGGGGAGAGAAAAGAAATATAGATAGATAGATAGATAATTGTCTTTATTCGGGCGAAATTTAGACCATAAGGTCCATTCTTACATTTAACCCTATGTATATAGGGAGAGGGGTAGAGAAAGAGAAACGGGAGAAAGACAGGGAGCAAGAAAGACAAGGGGAAGAGAAATAGGAACAGATACAGTGTGAGAGGACAAGAGAGAGAGACGGAAGGAGAGGGAGGTAGAGGGGGAAGAAAGGGGAAGAGGGAGGAGACAGAGGGAGACTGTGGTCACGCCAACCCATAAAGCTGGACCTTTTGATGGTACACGCGGCATGTAGTAGATTCTTTGAACCGCGGCTGTGAGGAATTGAAATTTTTCTCCTCGGGAAAAGAACACCTCGTCCTGGGGTTCGTCTCGAATGGCAAGAACTGTCTCTCGCGAGCGTGATACGCTAAATTCGAATACGGCTCGGCAGAACGCGGCGAGGGGAAATGTACCAGCATGACTGAAAATATATCTCCCGAGTTTCACAATTTAGAAATTTTGTCCTTTTACCATCTAAAAAAACACGCCTTCTTCCTCTTTACGTGCTGTGTGTTATCGCGCTAAAACCTGCATCGAAGAGAATTCGTGTCACGGGCAGCTTGACGCAACCGCCACCTTGAAACAAAAATATTCTTTTTTTCCCTTGATTATTTCTTACGCTCGTCCACGCGAGCTGCAATTTGCCTTGTTTTTTTATTTCAATAGCGTGAAAAAATGAAACGGAATCGCATGCATAAACAGAGAGTATCGCAGTGACAGACTTCTTCGCAAAACACGAAGCAACTGGATTTTCCTTACTCTAATCCATCCTTCCAGCTGATATAAACTTTGAAAAAACCTCTCCCTTCAGACTTCCTCAAGAAAGCCACCTTCTCCTGCACCGCCTCCACCGACCCCTTCAAAACCATACCACACCATCTCTTCCCCATGTACTCCACTCCCTCCGCCCCCCGCCACCTCCCCCTTCGACCCTTCCGCCGTATTCTCCACTCTTACCATCAACCATCCACCCTTCTCTCCCCCCCTTCTTCCCGACTTCCCAATCTCTCCCACAAGCGCCCCCCTCTCGCTGGCTGCAATACGTGATCTGAAAACCTTTAGCGGTTCGCAAGGAAGAGAAACGCGGGTGGGTGGAGTCATTGGAATCGAAAAGGGAGTGAGGTCGGGGGGAGGGGAGGGAGGGAGAGAGAGGGTGGGGGAGTAGGAGAGTGCGGGGAGGGAGCGAGGGGGGAGGGGGTGGGGGAAGGACGAGAGTGATACGGAGGGTGTGAGGAGGAGGAGAATACGAAGGAGAAGGGTGCTTCAGAGGGAAGCTAGGGAGAGGGAGGGAGAGAGAGAAAGAGGGAGCGTCTGGAGAGTGGGAGGGAGAGTGCGAAGATGTGGAAGGCGGAAACCCAAGACGTGCAAATGAAAAGAGGAAGGATGAGAAGGCAGAGAGAGAGAGAGAGCACGGCGAAAGAGAGAAAGAGGTGGATAGTGAAGCTGTTGGATTCGGGTGAAAGAGAGCTCGCGAAAGTAGAATCCAGAGTGGAAATGTGCGGAAAAAGAGGCGAAAAAGTAGAGAGAGAAGTACAGAGAACGGAAAGACTCGGAGGTGTGCGAAATGGGAGAGAGGTTGTCGCTACAAAGGTCGCACGAAAGAGGGAAAGAGGGGATTGAGGAGTGAGAGGTCGCAGCGGAAGGAGGGTGGAGGGGAAAATGAGAGTCGGGACGTTGTAAGGGAACGTGTGAGAGAGGGAGAGGGTGTAAAAAATTGGGAGGCAAAGGAGAGAGAGGCGGAGGGTGGAATGCGTGATATCTCAAAGATGGAATGCGAATAGATACTGGAGTCCTCCGCTAGAGAGCTGCCAAGAATTTTTTTCTTTTTCTTCCTTTTTCGTGAATGCGATTTGGCTACTCTTGTCACGAATGTTCGGCGGATAATTTTTTCTCTCGAGATTTTTTTCCCCCGCTGATCCGACCAACGGTATCGATTCGGAAGTTTTTTAAGCGGAGGGTATATCCATCTCTCCGAGAATAGGGCACAAAAAAACTGATTTTGCTCAAGTGTGTCGATTGTTTTTGTAAGGACATCTTCCCTGTCCTCTGGAAACGCTCCTGTGTTCTGAAAATCAGTTTGGCGGAAAAATCACAAATCGAATTAAATTTCAGTCTCGGAGTCACCTTCAATCCGCCGTCAGCTAACGCGCTTAATTTATCGCGTTGTATTTCAACATTGAAAGTTTCTCCGGAGTCGAAGTCACCTCCCTCTTTGTCCATAACGAGGAGACATAGCTTTTTCAGTTGGTAATGTTTTTGAAGTAACGAGAAACTGCATTTTCCGTAGCATTTTCCATTTCCGAGTAAATAATAATACCTATCCCATTAAAAGCGACGTTTTCAATGCTTTTGATACGTTCTCTCGAAAAAAAAACGACACTTTTTCCAGTTTGCGGACAATGGTGCATTTGGTAATGATCGATGGAAATGCTTTCGTGCTACATTCGAACACGTTTTTAATGCTTTGAAATGCGACCGCAGCAACAATCCCCCCCTCCCCACCAATTCCCCTCCCCTTCCCCCCCCCCCCCCCCCCCTTCTCCATCTCTCGACTGCCGAGGCGTTTTGTTTACTATGTGGAACAAGGCATGCGAGCGGTCGCGGAAGATCCACAATTTTTTTCTTCTTGCCTCCTCTCTCCGCGAGAATTCTTGTTTACGGACGTGTTCATTAAATGATCCAAAGAAGGAACGGTATTTTGAGGCTGATGTGTGCCTTACCTTGAATGAACGCTCTTCGATAAGGTAAAAAAAGGAAGCGTATTGCAGGGTTATAACTGAAAACTACGTTTGCGGACTAATGCGCTTTAAAATTCTCCGATTCGGAGAAAGCAACGCCAAGATAATGAGCCAGATACATTTATATATTCCCAATCTTGAAAAGCGATACGATTTCTTGGAGGCATACAAGAGTTTGCGGGAATAATAAAGTTTACTTTTACGTCGATCATACTAAGAAATCTCGGTCTCTGCTTCACCACGTTTTTTGAAAAATAAACCGTTCGGAAGATAAGTGCTTTATATTGCGTAAAATTAATTCATTAAAAAGTGAGCCGTCGTTATTGTTGGATAGCTTTTAAATAATAAAATTTACTCGAATGAAACGAATTCGAGAAATTTTTTTACAAAAGACCTACATTAGGGAATATTATTTTGTAATGTGAACAGTTATTATTTATTCGATCTAGTTTAACATATACCACTGCAGGCGTAACTTAGTGGAACTTATGCATACTACAAATTACTTTTACAATACACTTTATACTATTATATTCCGTTGAATAGCGCTCCAGTCAAAAAGGAGGATACATTCACGGCAAATTTCCAAATTAGTTTATCTCAAAATCCGTTTTACTTATGTGTTTATGCGCAGATTAATGCATATGCGTGTATACACACACAAATATAATAATACACGCAAAACGTCTGCTGATACATTTACCTTCAAGAGGGAATCTAAAAAACACTCCCGAACAGAAGTTGTTTCCAGGCGAGGCATGAGAGAGATCTTTCCGAGAATCTGAATCTTCACTCGTCCAAAAAGGGGTGTGCAATTCGGAGCGAGACAGAGCAGGATAGAGAGAGAAAGAGAGGGCAATCTTCTCAATTCCCGTTCCGATACGAGAGCATCTCGCTCCAATCCTACTCTCGATCTTTCTCAGGGCCTGCTCGTGTGTGCGTGCCAGTGCGTGTCTGTTTTGCGGGCGTGTGCGCGCGTACACGTGTGCGTCCATGGCAAGCCTCTCACTAACCCCCTTTTCCAGATCTTCCCGTGAAGGAGGAGGGGGAGAGGAAACGAAGGCAGTGAGATTGCCATGAGAGTGTATATATATTATACATATATACGCGTATTATTTATACGAGGTTGTATCTGGGATGGGCGCCTCCTCAAACTGCCCCCGTGGGAGGGCTGGGACGACGGGAAATGGGACGCGGGAACTCCTCTCTCTCTTTATCCCCTTCACCCTCCTTCCTTTTCCTTGAAGCCGGGCGGCAGCTTAGCGCTATTGCGACCTTCCCACGAACCCGCTCGACACGTCCAATATTCGCGTACCTCCTCCGGGGTCCGTTTTGTGGTCCGCGTGAGCCGCTCGATTCGCGGCTCGCACGGTTCCGTATGGACCTCTCTCTTTTTCCGACGTCCGGCTTACGGATTTCGAGAGAGAGAGAAAAAAATACTTTTAATCGCGCATGAAATCTTTCCGAGAGATAAATTCTTTTTTCTCCCTCTCTCCTGCCATAAAGAGAGATGGGGGAGGAAATTGGGGGGGAGGTTATACGAAGGAGGGAATACTTTTTTGGCCGCCGTGTGGCCAAAAAGTCCTTCCATAAAGTTGAGATACGCGAAACGCTCTCAAGGTTGTGATATTTCCCTCCCAAAACCGTCCTGGATTTTACGACTCTGATCGTAGACAAATTTGAAAGATTTTGAGCTATTAAATTCATCGACAATAATTTAAAATGCTTCATTACTTAGAATTGCTTATCTATATTTTCGGTTTAGTCGAAATTTCGATGATTTAATAAATTACATGGTCGATATCCCGCTGCCTTTACTCTGAATTGTAATACCGGCATGTTGCGAAATTAATCAACTTCTGTTCACTGCGTTTTAATATCTTGTTTCCCTCATCCCTATTGACTACCAAAGCATTTAAGAGTTTCTTCTTGATTGCCGAAGTTACGCAATAATTTAAAAAATAAATTATTCCTGAAAAGCCGCCGGCGTATTTTAAGCAAACCCAGAATGCATAAAAAGTTTCGTTTAGGATTTAATCCGTGATGAGAAGAGCTTCCAACGGAACTGCTAATTTGCGAGAATGATCAAGCATATCGCTTGCCGTGGTTGCTTTGCAAAACCACGTGCAAACTGTTTTAAAACGACTGCACCTTCTACAGCTAGCCTCTTAATGTGATTGGCGTGCCGTTGCGATATTAAACTCTATATTTACCGCTCGCCGAGAAAATGAAAGGAGACAAGAGTGAAAGGTTTTTGCTCGTAACATTCCTTCGAAAAAAAAGCGACAATTTATGGTCCGTAACATCCTCTCTGGAGAGACTTTCCCTTTATTTGACTTTTGGTCAACCTTTTGTTCAGATTGAGGCAATCTGACGCATGAACGCGGGGAATATCATAATCACTCAAGTTTTTCCTAAGACTCATTTTCAGTCCAATAAAGAAAAACTTCTCCTTAAGAGATTGTAAAACCATTTTCGCCGCGGACGATTGCTATGGTTACGGTTCAGGGCGCGATTGATTACCATGTGTTCTTTTTTTATTCTGCACAGATTATTTTATGGACTTATTAAGTCGTTGTTTTCTATGGCATGGAAACGTTCTTAAGGCGGAGGATAAAACGTTTACGCACGTTTTCTTATATACGCCACCCTCGTTTTCTTAAGGGGATGATAGCTGGCAGCGGCTAGGTGTGAGGTTAATGCGAGGTGTGTCTGAAAACCAGTGTTTGTTTCCACAGTGTCAACTGAGGAGTCAGCTCTGCAGACGCTTGACTTGATAGGAGAAGAAATTTCTGCGGAGTAAGGAAGGGAGTGTTTTGGACGGTGTGGGTGGATGGAAGCGAGGAAGAAGGGAGCGGGGGAAGGATGAGGGAGGACTTGGAATGCTGGAGATCTCAAACACTTCCTCTCCTTCCTTCTCTCTCCCTCCGAAACCTCTCCGTCACCCCGTGCCAGCATCTAGCTCTGAGCGGAATTGGACAATTTGAGTTCTCCCTTCTCCTCCTCTCTTCTACGCCCCCTTTTACACTCGCTATCTCTCTCTCTCCTTCCTCCCATCCACCCTCCTCTCTCCACCTTCTTCTCCCCCTCCCCTAACACACAATGCACGGCTTCCCCCTTTGAGCATCAGCTGTCCCCCACTCTTCTGTCGCCCTCCATCACAGACCGCCTTCCCTCCACCCCATTTTATCTCTCCCCACGCGTCTCTCTCTTCATCCTCCTCTCCAGTCTTTCTCCCTCTCTCCTCCTTCCCTTCCTCCCCTCTCTATCTCGCCCCCTCCCCCATAGCCTCCTCCACCCCGCCATACGCCATTCTTCCCCTGTCGCCCAGGGGTCACTTTTGATTAAAGCAACCTTCATTTGAAACACAGTTTGTGCGAGCGTGGGGATGTATTCTCTCGCTATCTGTGCAACCTGTTGTTTCAGTTTAATCGTTGGGTTTTCAAATTACGTCCCCGGCAGCGCACTACGCCATTGAAATCTATATCTTTTCGGTCCAATATATGTGTATATGTAATTAATGTGATGTGTGTGTTAGTTAGTTGCCAAAGGGGGAAAATTTGGAATTCAAAACCCACGGATTCTATCTCGAAATCCCCGCTCTTCCGAGTAAATTAATATGATTATCTACGCTGTTTTTGCTCGGACGGAATTTATTTTAATCCCTTGATAGATGGAAATGGATGCTCAAATTGAAAATTTTCGTTTCTATTCTATGAAATTTGTTTGTTTGCCGTGTTTATGAAGCTTTTTTATGATTGTGCATAGAATATCTCAAATAACGAGATAGACAATAGGGAAATAAAACGATTGAATAACATTGCATACATTCTTACCTATAAAACAATATGATACAAGCGACATATTCACTGTTAAAATACGCACGATCGGAACTTAAACTAGGAATATACCCATTCTTAATTAAAAACATAAAATATCGAGTTCGCCATATGCTTGGTATCCAATTCTTAACGTAGATAACTTCGATAAAAATTTATTAAAAAGGTCGCGAAGACCAGATGCGAATCTCGGCTACTAAGTACCCTTCCTCAGTGTTGATTCACCGAGAGTAGATTTGAAAATTTCCTAACATTTTTTTACGGTTATTGTAGCTATGTAAATCATCAATTACACTGTTCGCTTATTTAATGGGATCCATCCTTAACAGATTGTAAAAGAGATGCAAAGATTGATTTTTATTATCGAGGCAAAGCTAATTTTTTAGATGCTATAAGCGTATGGCAAAATTCTTGCGGAAAAAAGATACAAATGACGGAAAAATTAAACCATTTAATAGACTTGGTGAGATAACGATATGCACGCGCCGAGCACGCGCTATTTTAATAAATCACTGCGGCAAACGCGGGAGAACGAAAAAAAGGAACACAAGGTTACGGCGATAAACCCGAGCGCTAATAAAGTAATGCTCGAGCAGTTTATCTGCTTATGGCTAACAGTGAAAGCGAGGAATTCCTCGGGGAAATGTTTATCGGAGAATTATAAAACAAGGCCCGCCGCGAAGAATACCACAGTTTGCGATTTTAATAACGCGGTTAAATTCAAAGTCGTGAATGATAGCGGTGTTTTTCTTCCACCAATGCCCCTCTCCCTCTTTTCTCTATTACTTAATCCCTCTTTATGTAATTCTTCTTTCCTTTCACTCTCTTTCTTCCCATCCCTCGACTACCTTATTTTCTCCTCTTCCCGTTACGGTTTATTTCATTTAAATCCGAAGCCTCTCCCTCGTTCCGAACATTTATTTCCCTGCCTCAATACATAGAACATATAGATGTACGACATTGCTTATTTTTAGTTTTAAAGCGTAGAGACTAGTTATCATTCTACGTTTCCCCGTTCTCACATTTTATTGCAAACCTATTAACCTCATACTACGAGAGAGAGGGAGAGAGAGAGAAAGAGAGATGGAGAGGGGATTTAGGAGGAGGATCTCCGAACCGGCAATTTCGTTCCGTGTTAAAGTCCTTTTACGCGTCGCTTTACATCCAGTTCCGGAACACTTCGTTAGACGCTAGACGGGCATAATTACCGTCTTCGCAACGAAGTTTGTGTTTTTCTACTGTTAATGCACTGCCATACACTTGACCTTTTTTCGTAAATACGACGGGTGAGGCAGGATAAATATATTTTCGTTGAATGAGCCGAAACGTGATTGCAACAACGACGCCGGTGTTTCCGAGTGTAAAATCGACGTTTTGGGATTTCGAGAGCCGATAAAAGCCCGTACATTCGTAGCAATGTTTTATATTTATGAAGATACGAGTTATTATACTGTATTTTTCTAGGGTAAACCGCTTGAGTAGTGATTACCGTATTAACCATTTTGGGTTAGGCTGTTTTAAGTCTGTTATTCGCTCTAGTTACATTGCTTTAACATTGGCATCATAATTCCTGCCTATTATACAATACACATATCCACGTTCTCTGTTATTGCACTAAGCAAAGAGAGCCATTCGCTTACTCGAACGTCTTCAATTCGATCCAGTCCTCACAGCGAGGTATTCTATTTGTCGAGTAGGGAGATTTGCATTAGGCGTTGTACTTATGGAAGAGCAGCTGCTTTTTCCCTGACAGAATTTGCTTTATTAATTAAAAAAAACGTTGCCATGAATAAGGTACACTATAGAATAATGATTTGCAACTAAAAAATACCGTTTGCATTTGCTCAAATAAAAATTGCGGTGATTTTCATCGAAAAGAAGGCTGAAGTCGTACTCAGAGAAATCGCCAAAGAGGTACAGTTTTATGTAATTTTTAGTGGATTTATCTTATGAAAGATAACTAGACTAAAAGAATAATCTACATGTGCATGAGTTTAGAACGATGGTTTAGCTTTCATCACCGTAAGAAACCGCATGTTCGGTAATTAATACCAGATTTAGAGTTTTCAAAATGGATGTTGAAGCTATGTAAAATCAAATTCTCGCGAACATTGCTGAAAAAAAGGAAACTATGTATATGTTAATAAATCCATAAAACAACGATATTTATAATCTGATTGTACAGATCCTAGAATTTAAACAGCAACCTATGCTCGATTTTACTCGCCAAAGAACTTAAAAAATAATTTGATATTACTTACGTTTCTTTTAGTTAGAATTTACCCTTAAGGTAATTTTTTTACGGTGGATTATGTGGTGGAATTCCAAGGTGACACGTTGTCATGGATTGCTCAGCCCTTCCTCAAGGCTTAACTCGCGACGTATCTTGCATTTCCCTTTAAGGTGCTGGTCGACGGATGGGGAGTCTCAGCATTTAGAAGTGAGGTGGCAGCACCGGCGCCCCAACTCCTCGCCTCTTCTTCCCCTACGGTGGTGGCGCTGATGTCGATTGTGTATTGGCGTCGGAAAAACTTGGACATCGACAGCGCTTTGGAGACCTAACAGACCAAAACAGTCAGCATCTTTCTTGAATAATTTTTTTCTTCTTGAAGAGAAGATGAAATTCTCCAGTGTAGATGAGTGAAAAATTTGTGTTGTCTGTAAATTTACAATTCAAGAGTTTTTTCTTTAATTTCGTAATAAGGATTTTAACATGGTGGAACTTGAATACATTTGTGGAACATTTTGTTCAGGTATTATAAGTGATGCTGTCTTGATGCAAATGAAAACGTTATTCCAATGAAAAACTGTTGCCCCGAGATTAAAATGTGTGGAAAGCTGGATTTAGCTGTTGTTTCGATCGAAGTGAAAAGAAATTGTAGTAAATAAAGTGTTTTCTAAGTTTGCCCTAATTTGAACTGGATTGTTATTTTTTATTTATCTTTAAAGTCAGCTTACACGACCCACATTTCTTTTAAAAAACTGTAACCAAATTAAAAAAACCGCCGAGATTTAATTTCATTGGAACATTTTATTCACAAGATGACGATAGTTTTGGATAATATATTTGGATTGTTGTCGTTCCGGCGGTTACAGATTGTTTATCAATCAAAAAGATGAATTGGGCAGTGCTGCCAAATATGTAAGCAAAGTCGAGATCCACGAGTCATGGAACTGGTTTGCGATTATTTCCACATCGTGAATGTCATCCATTTCGAGTTTGAAGGGACACTCATCCACATCTCAATAACCCGGAATAGCGTGGGAGGTCAAACTATTCTTATGTCTCGCGTGGAATGGTGCAAGACTCGACAATCGCCCTCTCTTTTATATATTTAGATACTATAACGAACACGATTGTTTGAAATTAAAATATCTACTGACCCATGACAGCGTTTGGTATTGAATATCTCACGTATGTACATCAATTCGAAGCCCTAAAATTTATTCTGACCTTTTCTCTTGAATTTTCAGACGATGACATTCCTACAACCTAAGTTTACCATTCATATTTATAGCAGTGAGTTCATTTGACATGTTATCGACGATTTTTCAGAAAATTACATATTTTATCCACTAATGAATTAATTGCGCTGCTAATAACAAAAATTCCATTACATTTTATCTGTGCGGATCCAAATAAATTATCAACGATAGGAAAATCTTTTTATGTTACACAGCATATAAAATCATTCAATTCTAATCCAGCCCGATATAGCCATCGCGTTCCTTGTTATTTCTAGTTCCTACTACTAACTATGATGAACCCTTCAACTAAGTCGATTTTAGGACGATATTTTATAAAGGAATATCTAAGGAATACGTCCAGCCTAAGTCTCTCAACAGCTATAACCGCAATAAAAATTTCACCATGGCATGCCTTCTAAATCAAAACGTTTTTTTCTTTTAAACTCCGTCCCATAACTGCAATTTCTGGTTCCAACTTCGGTGAGAGACCCCCAACCTTTTTTACAGCCCGGAGCCAAAATATAATATCCGGTTCCTTAAGCGGACCGGACTAAATATGTGGTCGAAGAAATAAAGAGCGAAGATTAAGCCAGTGTCTGAGACTTCGCGTTGTATCCAGCAGCTCCCCGGTAACTAGAACGGTATCTGTACAGTTTTTGGACACTTAAGACTCATTTTGAAACGCTTTCCGTTAAAAATAATATTGTATCCCCAGCTGAAAATTTACCATTCCTCCAACTTTTGAAGTTAAATTTTGAAAGATGTGTTGAAAAATCAGAAGTAGCATGGGCTTTAATATATGTTTCAGTGTTCACTTCAGGGTGTGATGTTTAGATTACAAAAATACATAATTAAGCAATCGATGTTATCAATGATGGGGAAGACTAGAAAATGTTTCATAATCACCTCTTAATATCGCCACAATTCTTAAACACAGACCTTCGTGAATGATGTGGCCTAAATAAAGGTTTCGGCAGTACATTTTTCTTGCACTACTAGCACAATCATTAATGGGGCAGCTGATAAACAAACGATTGCCTGATCGAAAACTGTTGCGTGCTATTGAAATAATTATTTCCAGACGGAGGTCGAGATGTCATCTCTGCGACTGAGAATAACGAGTGGTCCAGGAAGCAAATAACCTCACGTCGCCTTTTCCTGGAGAGGCTTGGTCTCTATCAGTTGCACCAAAAAAACATCTGCTCCAACTCCTTTCTTTCTTTCCATCCTCCTAATCCTCCGCTCTTTCTCTGTCATTCTCCTCTTATCCTTATCTAATTTAACCACTTTTCCTTTCAGTTTTTTGGATTTATTTCTATTTCTTCGTATTTACTCCGATAATTTTAAGTATTCTCACATTTGCTTTACTTCTTCCATCATTTTATTCACCTCTCCCCACTTTCGTCCTTCCCCTATCTCTACTTTCTTCTAACCTTCACCCCGACTCTTCCTTCTTACTTCTCCATCTCCTTCCCTCCTTTCCCTATATTCCTTTCTTAACTTTTCTTCCCTATTTTTCTTCTGCCTTCTTGACCCCTTCTCCTTCCCGCACTCCTCCTTTCCCTCCCTCTACATCTCCTTACGCCTTTCCACCTCCCTGCCCATTCCAGTCCCTTCCCACCCTTCCTTCGCCGAACGAGCCACAGAAACTTGAATGACGGCTTCCGAAGGAATTCGTAGCACCAAGGTATGTGTGTGTGTAGATGACGGAAGATTGCCTCACGAAAAATTCTCGAAATATACGCTTCATTCATTGCTCGATCGATACTTCAGCCGATAAAGGGACTTTATTTGGTCGTGGCTCTTTTGGGAGAAAAATAAAAACCCCTTCCATGTAATGATTCACAATTTGAAAAAAAAAAGTTTTCCACCGTTAACGGAAAAGTTATGACTACCTGTGTTTGGCGTCAGTTTTTTTATCCGCGCACCGACTTTTATTCTGCTTGTAAATAAACAGGAGCGTCGATATAAATTAAATTGCTTTACGCCGACCATTACCGTGCCACATTTAAATTTATAAAAAAATACATCAACATACTTTATAATTCGGTACGATCTTCTATTTTGCGCGTCAAGGAAATATAAAAATATAATAACCTCCGCTTGAATTTTGATCTAATACCTTCACTTCCAATTGAAACGATCATATTTTGTATAGAATATTTTTCGCATGATATCTTCATGGCCTTTATGCCTAGCGATGTATTCCGATTCCTCTTTTTGAATTCTGATATATATATATATATATATATATATATATATATATATATATATATATATATATATATATATATATATATATGACCTATGATCATCCACGGATCGCATTCAAATCAATAGCGCAAGAAGAGACGCTACCACGATAATCCAACTGACTAAAGCAAGGGGTTTTAACGAATGAAACTGCCTTTTAATACTGCCGTAAAATAATAGAATTTATGCTTTTCCTTTTTAATGTTCATTCGCAAAATATTCATTCACATTTAGTTCCTAACTAGAACCTTTCGATCCTGAACTTATGGGAAGAATCCTCCTTCCCGTCTTCTTCAACCTCGTCGGTTGACGTTTGGGATTCCCAAAAAGTATGGCGAAAAAGGTCTACTTCAGCTCCCTTCCTTCCTCTGTACCAATCTCCACCCATTCTCCCCTCCTCCCTCCTCTTTCTCCATCTCCTTTAAACCCTCGCGTTATATCTCTCCAACCCCCTTTTATGCTCCTATCCACCGCCCATTGTTGCTCGCTCAGAGGGCCCTCCACGCATAATTCAGTCCTACCCTCCTCCGACCTCCTCCCTCCCCCACGCCACACCCCTTCCTTCCCCTCCACCCCCAATTTCCCCCTCCTTAACCTCTATCTCTCCTCCCTCCACCCTTTGCCCGCGGATCTCTTCCGTACTCACTCCCTCCCCCATGAAACTTCTATCTCCGTCCATCCATCGCTATTTCCTACATTACTATCCGAGGAGACGTCTCCCTCCATGCCAATCCTCCTCCTTCCCGCCATCACCTCCTTTAAGTTTCTTTTCCCTACTTTTATCTCTCTACTTCTTTTGATTTCAAATGCGTCTCTTTTCGGACCCTTCCCTCAACTCTTTCCATTTTCGACTCTGTCTTTAATATTTAATGTAGGGCATTTTCCATTAATTATTAATCATGCATCTGGGTGATGATCAAGATTACTACAATAAGGACAATACGGTCGGGAAAGCCAGATGCGAATTTTTGCTTCCAAGCAGCAATCCTCAGTGGTAATTCACCCATCCTTGATAGTATAAAAGAATTGCGAGCCGAAATGCTCATCTGGTTTTACCAACAGTTTTATGAAATTTTTTGTTATCTTGATAATCCAGGAATAAGCTGAGATTTTCCCTTTCCTCTTGCATCAGATGTACTTAATATTTTCTTTTTATTTAACCGACATATTTTAATTATCTTCCAATTTTATTTTCGCAATTTTTAATGTCTTTCTCCATACGCGCTCTCTCCATATCAGCTGTTTTCATGTATGTAGAGATATGTGTCATTTGTGCAGGTCACTTCAGCGTTTGTTTAGTAAGTTCTGAAATCGAAGGTTGAAAAACTGTTATAATATTTAAGAAAGAATATGCGAAAATAAAAACGGCGAAAAGAAATATATATAGGCTTATATTTATAGCCGAAAGTTTATTACTGGAAATTTTCATGGCTTGAAGGAAATGATTTTCCGGGCGATCTGCCGCGAGTTCTTTTTATTCTCCGAAAACTTGCGTTACGGAACCTCAACTGGGCCTATATCTTCACACACAAATTATACCTGCGTGTCGAACCAACTTATTGTCTTGTATTCATCAACGAAATACATGACACGCCATTTTTCCGGATTCCCAACATTACTCACGACCCATCTGTTCTCATTTCCTTCTCTTTCTTTTATTTCTTCGCCGCAAAATTCTACCCGTTCTCACGTCACTTGAGCGTTTGAGCAGTTGCCCGCCTCCTTCCATATATTCCTCTTCGTGTCATTCTCCATTCCTCTTTATTTCTCTTCATTTTCCCACCTCTTCATCATCATCCTATCGTCGTACTTTTTAACGTCCTTATGTCATTACCTCTTAAAGTGTGTCGTTATTCTTTTACAAAAATTTCCTCAGGCTCCGTCCTAATTCGCTAGCCTATTTAAAGTCGCTTTTTCCTCTTTTCCTCTCCCACCCCACTCCCTCGCGAACCCTTTCCTCGGATATTTCCCCTTTTAACTTTACTGCCTTCCCCGATCTCCTCGTATACCTCCATAGCAATCCGCATTCCTCTTGGTTATTATTCCCTTTGGGAGCGCCGCAAACGCCCTTTCGGCGGGACTGCGCCACGCGCCATCAATCGAAAACGCCGCCGCCGCGGACTAAAAAAAAAAGAAAACGACGGAATGATAACACCCGCTCACTAAAACCCTCCATTGGACAATCAAAAAACCTTCTCGTTTTTACCCTTCCGGTTGTTAAAGAGTTTCTTATAGTCCAAATGACGACAGCGTTTTC
Organism: Tanypteryx hageni; assembly: GCA_028673005.1. Classification (NCBI taxonomy): domain Eukaryota; kingdom Metazoa; phylum Arthropoda; class Insecta; order Odonata; family Petaluridae; genus Tanypteryx; species Tanypteryx hageni. Next base: position 51,694,721 of record CM054118.1, on the reverse strand, counting down.
ATGGCAATGATTTGCCATGACGACACAGCTGATTTCCTGAGTCCTTTTAAACTAGGGTCTCCCTGTCCATCCCTCACGCCAGTCAAATCAATCCTCTCTCCCTCTCCCAATGATATCTCCTTTTTTCCGCTTCCTCCTCCGCCTCCTCCCACTCATTCTCTCCTCCACCTCCTCCCACCCATTCTCTCCTCCGTCCTGCTCCCCAATCATCAAATTTAACATGACGCGGGATTCCTAAGCGACCTGACACTTCTCTCCTCCACGCTGAATGTCCTCCTATCTTATTCATCCAGAACCAAAGACTTCCCTCCCCCCTAACCCTCTCTTTCCGTTCCCGCGCAACACCCACCCCTCCCTCCTCTCCTCCTTTTCCCACCTCCCATCTTAGCGTGTACTTCTCTCATCTCTTCTCCTCGACTTGGTCGCACCCACCTCTCTCTCTCTCTCTCTCACTCCTCCCTCCCATTCTCCTCCATCTCCCGCCCATCCCTCTTCGGTCGGATGCCACGTTGCCAAGTCTCCGTCCCTCTCGCGAAGGGATTGCTTTGGACTCTCTCTGGAGAGGCAGGAAAGGAGTGCCCGAGCGAGTCGTGCCTCAGGTCCATTCACTGTTTGGAGTTTTTTGCCTCCGTCATCAGTTGCGCCGGTTAATTCATCATCGGGGATATAGAAAAAAACGTTTTAATTTTTCCGCGACTTTTGCGATGGGTTGAAATTAATTATTCGGTCTTCCTTCCGCCTTTTCGTAAAAAAATATATACTTGGGTTATGTTTGCGTTCCTTTTTGTTGTTTTATATGGTGGTTTCTGCTTGTTAGACGCCTGAATGCCTAGAGCTACTGAAAGATTTCCATTTTTAGGTAGCGAATTCGTTGAAATCTCCGGAACAATGTGATGTGAAATAATATTTACGCCGCCGTTAAACTGCCTAAAATATGATACAGCGTTCGAATGAAATAAATTTAAAAAATTTATTAACTAAGACCTCATACAGACGTAGCTACTCACTTAAAGCTCCTTACCATTTGTTTATTATCACGAACGATTATATTTACCTTTTCCATTGATGTGATTCACTCAGTGACGTGCGGAAGAGAGAATTATGGGGGTAGAACGCAAGAACCCTCTCCCAACAAGCATTAATTCAATACCTGAGCGGACGAATATCCAGGAAAAGTGATGCACTGTTGTCACGATGTTAATAAATAAAATTAGGTTGAAGCCAAGTTTTCAACTCATCCTCCTACTCCCATAATACTAATCGTAGATTGAACTCAAGGTTGCGGCTTCTGGAGAAATATAGATCGGAATGTCTAAAAGACGAGGTTGTAGGAGTAATTGAGGCACCAACGTATATACGTAGAAACGACCGTGACGATAAGATACGTGAGATCGATTGTAGGACGGAGCGATATCTAGGCTCGTTCTTTCCGAGGACAATACGAGATCACAAGAGAAAATTTCAACCAGCGATAGACAATCTTTAGGCAGGTTTTTGGTGCATTGCACCCCCTGCCATCCACCAATTAGGTGAATTGCAGGGTAACATGTAGATGAACCCCCTTCACGAAATCCTGCGTTTACAATAGGTTTCAATAATTTATTTTCTTTATCGTTTATTCTCACCATCTCATAACAAAAAGGTATATCATAAATTGGCAATTTGGTGCCTTTTGATATTTTGTCTATAATAAATTAACCTTAATATGTACTAGAGGTTTAAAAATGATATCACAATTTTCTTCTATCTGCTCTAAGACCCTTTATTTCTATGTAACGAAAGAAATGTTAAATGTTGCATTAAGAGATTTAAGTCTAACTAGTAAATAACTCGAAGGAGGGTAAAAGATTTACAGATGAATTTCGTCACTTTAGCCTTACTTCTGTGATATCTGATAAAATCTTTTTAGAGGATTTACGCAAATAAAAACTCTTAACATTAATTTCAACGAGAAGGATTTTCAAAAGCCGAAGAAATCTGCAAGATATTATTTATCGTCGTTAAAAAAGATCATCCTAAATATCATCACCGAGTTAATCGTGCGAGAAAGACGAAGTACAAGACGCCAGATGGCGTGACCAAGGCAGATAGCAGGTGATACACGCGTGAAAACGCATTCCTGTTTCAGTTATACGTCTCGCATCATTTCACGCCGAGTTAGTTCGTAATTACGCGGAGACAGTTTCGAACCCGGAGGCACTCTTATAGATTTTGGGCGTTTTTTCGACACGTGGCCGATGTGCATGCCCGTTCAGTTCCCCTTTTAATTGCCGATGAATGAATCTGTACGTCACCGGACAGCGTCAATGCCCTCGACGGTGCGCGAACTTGCGGGCCTCGTGTTCCGAGAGTGGTCAATCCCGCTCCCCCGGCTTCCGTCGCGAGGTTAATGACTTGTTGTCAGTCCTCTTAACGTTTTTCACGAGAGGGACAGATACGGGATATCCGAAGCACGCTTATCGTCTCGGCTTTACGATTCAGCTGAAGTATCAGTCCCCCGCATCTTGGTAAGCAGATCTCAAAACGGCAGAAGGCAAGGTTATCACGCGCTCACGCAGAAACGTTTTCACCACCTAATTCATTCTCTACTCCATCTATCCAATTCGTTCGAGAAAGACATTAAATTAAGATTGCATGCATTAAATCCGTAAATCTCGTCCACGGCTCGTTTATTCGTGTCACTATCGGCAGTAATATTGATGGTCAAATTGCACCGAGATATCTAAACCGCCATTATTCTTCAATATGTGCAGTAATGTTTCGCGGATTATAGCAAAAAATCTCGATTGGCCATTTTGCCAACACTACCGGTGGCTTTTTATACGAATGAATAATTAACCCAGGGAGTGATCGGAGTTTTCATTCATGATTTTTCCTCGAGATGGATAATTTACGAGGACAATTAAAATTAAAAAGGGCCATTAAAAATAAAGAAAGATCGGTCTGCCGCGGTAACATTGAAGAAAAGTCATTTCGAATTTAATTATTCCAGAAAACTATTCTGGAAAGTGTAGATAATTTTAACATGTAGATATAAACACAATGTTTCTTATTCCATCCTCTGATGTGTATTTTTTCCTCTATATCTCTCTCTCTCTCTCTTTCAGGAACTCTTTCTTTGCATAACCCTTTCTCATTCACAGACCTCTCCCCCCCCCCCCTTCCCGTTCCTCCCCCCTCTTCCATTTATCTCCGCTCCCTCCTCTCTCCCACCGTCTTTCTACTTTTCCTCTTCCTCCACCACCTTCCGCTCCATCGGCTGAGCTTACTACTCGGGAGCCAGATCGTGATTTCAGATACAAATTAATCGCGCATACATCATCAATCATAATTTTTTTAATCCCATAAACAGGAATAGCCTTGTGTTATGATCATCTTTTTTTATCGGGCCGCGATAAAAGAAATGAGGGCGTATAAAAAAATAAATACCGGGAATAATATAAGCGTGATCTTCGATAGGAATTGGTACACACACACACACACACGACACGATCGAAGGCACAAACACACAGGTGGGGTGGGACGCACTCTTCGTGCAAGCTCCTTTTATGCATCTCTTTCGAGATTTACGAATGCTGCTTGAGATCGTAACTCTTCCAGAATCGCTTTTAGCCATCCCGTCCTTTCGGAAGTATTTCGGGGGTGGGGGGAGGAAGATGAAAAAGCCTCGTGGGTGGGGGGAGAGAAAAGAGGTTCGTTGTATCGACGGATCTTGTCGGACTGATTTCGCAGGAATGTTTTTTACATTTTTTTCACGAAACGGGAAAATGGCGCTGCCGATTATATTGGTTCATTTTTTTTAAATTTCCGAGACTCGTTATAAATGAGGCTACGGACATATGCAAGGTATAGGTCGAAAGTGTTGTACTTGCGAGCGCTCAATGACTCCTTGGAATGATTTTTAATCATTCAAAATTCGACTTATAGCGGGCATGTCTTTTGAAATGGAGAATAATGATAACAGTGCACATGCATTTTTATCAGCTGTAACACAAGGAGCTGGTTGGAAAGCATGTATTTGTGTGATGGAGGAGTAACCTTGGTGCAAACGGCAATGAAAAATAAATCAATTGCATAACTGTAATTTTTATTACGCTACCGGTTTCGCAGTTACCACCGGATATGCAGCGAAAAGGATAAATCGGAGGAGATCGAGTTATTATTGAAAGAACACAGGAGGAGGAGATTGAATGAGAATGATATGAAAAGCGTGCTAGAGGACGGAAGACCTCCTTATCTCGCATAGAAACTCAAAACTTTTAGTGGTTGTCGGCTGAAAAAAAGGGGCGAAACCTTTTCGTCGGTCCGATACTGTAACCTTATCTCTCCAAACATCTCGGAGAGGGAAGATATTTACATGCCTAGAAATTTTAAACCTTGTTTAGCGAAAAAATCACGCACTTTCCATGAGTCCGGTTGTCTGTCGTGGATGGAGCAAACGGGTTGGCGTAGAGAAATGAGCGGAGACGTCGAGGGTGAGAAGGAGGGAGGGAAGGAAGGAGGTGAGGAGAGGCTGAGGAAGGTAGATAGATGGAGAGAGGTAGATGGGGAAGGAGGGAGGAATGGGGCCGGAGGGCAGTGAAGCGAGAGGAAAAAGAGAAGGGCTGCCGTGTGGCCGGAGGAAGGGAGGTGGAAAGGGAGAGGGAGATAGAGAGATGGGGGATGGATGAAGGTGGTGTGTCTAGTGGTGGGATGCCAATTGGGTGTTCAGCTAGCCATAGCCGAGGATACATTAGGCAACCTCTGGAGTATTGCGAGACTCCACACACACGCAACGTCTTTGTATGTGCGTGTATAGACACATGTAGGTGCGTGAAGGGAGGAAACGGGAACAGCGAGGCAGGCTTTATTTATTTGTTTAAAGTTGGCAATCGATGATTTTTCGCTACGTAATAGACACGCTTGCCAGCTCTTCGGATTTCTAGTCGTTATTGGTTATGACTCTCATATGATAAATCGTTCTTAAACGAAATAACAATTTTTTACTGAAATATTAATAATGAGTGAAGACTACGCTAAAGATAATATAAAGAAAGGAAACAACTCCAATGCCGTAATTTAATAAATAGTGTCGCACAAAGGTAGAAGGAAAGGAAAAAATAAAAGGAAGGTTAAAATAAAAATAAAGGAAATAAATTTATACTGAGATAGGTATTTATTGAATGCATGTTTGCTGTCACAAAATAATTTTACATCCCTACTCGGGAAATAATTTTTTGTTACTTTTACTTAATTTAATTTGCTTTTTAAGTTTAACTTTCAAAAGTTATCAGAAATTTTTGTACGGTACGCTCAAGTTGGAAAAATGCCTATTTTATCGGAAACGGGAATAAAAAGTATCAGAATAAATTGAACAAATGTTTCTTTTATAACTGGGCAAATAGATCCTTTATGCCGACCATGAAAAAAGGTTAAAACGTAATAGATGATCACGTCATTCCTGGAGACGTAATGCGATTGGCATACTCAAACCTTGTTATGGATACAAAATTTACGCACGTAATCTACTGGATACATGCCATAGTGAGAGAAAGATACTTAATTCGTAAAAATTTTTATTATAAACAGTTTTCCTATAATTCCATTAAATATGTAGATCATTGCTACGGAATGAAAAATAGTGCTTACATCATCTAACGTAACCCTGACATTGCACCTCTTCGCTCGATTTGTACGGCAGCAGATTACGTTATACCCCACTATAAAACTATTTAAATTCGTTTATACTGTATGACAAACATATGACACTAAATGACAAAAAACTTGTTGGATGAGACATTTCCTGCCGTATGTTTACCTATGCTCAACCAACAATTAAAAGTCAGATAATAAAAGAAAGTAGCCGCGCTTTTGCTCTCCAACTACGTCGAAATAGATTTGAAGTGAAAGGAGGAACTCGAAATGAAGCGGGGGAAGTCTTTTACGACATGCCACCCTTTAATGTTCAGAGCGCCTTTGAGCGTGGAAAAGAATCGGGACGTTTCCTTTTCACCGGATATAGGTAATTTTTGAGGAGAAAAAAACAAGGGCCGTCGAAAGAAGTTCCGCCAATCCAGCTGCAGGACATCCTCCTGCCAAAGAGCTTCCTCGGTGGGAGAAATTTATCGTCTCTCGCGCCCACATCCTTAACTCTTTGAAGGCGATTGGATCGTTAAAATAGGATGAGCAAGACGAGACTTCTATCGATTCTTGAAAGAATTATTATTTTATCATGAGACCGAGAAGGGGCATTTCTAAGGTTCTAAATTATACGGCGGCGGAGGCTAGCGAGTTAACTTCCCGGAAAAGGGTTATTTTTGAAAATCTTATTCTACCTTTTGTTTGATATTATCGTCATAATAAAAACATCCTTTTACCATTAGGTTTTTATTTCTTGATTTTGTTTGTTATATAAAATTATCCCAAAAGTAGCGCTGGCGACCGTTTAATTATTAAAGGTAACAATGACGAGTACTAACGCCTATGCAGGGAAGCATTTGAAACCACCAACCTTTAGACAAATTATTCCTGCCACTATACTAATGATGAACAAATCTACACCCGCATTTCATACCTATCTCGGGAATGATTTAGCGTAATATTTGATAGCAGATGGCGAAGAAACGAAGTAATTATTTAGCCATTTTACCGTATTTCTAGAAAACTAATATTTTTCCTACTATTATACTTCATGACCCTCCTTGAACAGTTTGCTACCGCATTAATTTCGTATTACTGCTATAGATCTCTTTGAAAGGTTGGAATTCTCTCGATTTTAAAACAGCTTATCGGTTTTATAGTCCCCTTGTTCGCCTAAGATCCTAGTTCAGGTAGCCAAATTCCTACAAAATATCACACCTTCCACGAGCAGTATTTCCAGCCATTTCGCCTCGCGCGATTGATTTTTTTTTACCGAAGGGAGAAAAAGGCCGAGATGTCGTCAAAAATTTTATTCCCTTCGAGACGCCATTCCGGAAAAAAATAACGCCTTTAAATGAGCCACTCCGGTCACGATCGATCGTGCTCTTCCCCCTTTCGCGGAAAGCAACGATCGAAGTTAAAAATCGCCTCCCCGCCTCGCGCACAAAAAAAGAAAACACCGTCGTTAGCGCGCTCTTGAGCGCACCTATCGTACTAGCAATGGCAGGGTGGTTTGTTATGTCATGGAAGGGGTGTGTGTAAGTGTGTGAGAGAGAGAGAGAGGAGAAAGGGATGGAGAGGGAGTGAGGGGGAGAGGGAAAGAGACTCCAAAAACACTCCAGCCCGCGCCGAGATGCTAAAAAGTCTTTTGTATTCGGAGGAAAGGAACGGTCGAGATAATTCTGAATGCGATCCTTGGACAGCTTTTCTCAGACTGGTCAACGTCTGAACCGGCAACAAAACGATAAAAAGAAGGGGAAGCATTGAAGCCGTTTTAAGAGATTTAAGTGCCCATAGAGTAACGCGAACTTTCTGCAAATGGAACAGAAGAGCCATAAAGATGTGACCTTGAGGGTGGAGACTTTTGGCAGTAAGAAGGGATAAAAAAAAGTACTCGAAGAGAAAATAAAAAAGACGAGAGAAAGAGGGAAGGTGAGAGAGGTAGACCCTGGGTTCACTTCGAACTCGGCAGCAGAATGAAGATTACAATAAAAAATAAATAATAAAAAAATTTGAGGCGCGAGGAAGGAGTTGCGATTGCCGAGGAAGATGAGCGCCGGCAAAAAAAGAAAACAACTGCGCTTCTAAAAAGGAGGAAGCGCGGAGATGACGGAGGAAAGATTGCGAACAATTACTCCTCATTATTTCCGGTCATTAAACCCCGGCGAAGGGAGAATATGTTGATAATTCGTCTCCTTTTAACCGAACCAGATGGCGGCAAACGGCCGATTAAGAGAGGAACCGCGAGGATAATGATATTTTTATGTTCGCCGCCGCGGACTTTACTCGACGCCGACTTTATTCCGCCAGATTTCTGGCGATGTGAACGCCGAGTGAAACTAACGATGGCTTTCCCGTCAATGTGGTTTTTCGTCCGTAAAAAAGACCGCGGTGTATTATGGAGACTGGACTGGAGGTGACCCACGGGAAACCTTGGTCAGGATAACGGGCCCTGGATGTTCGAAACCTGTTATACTGGACGCCTGCGTTACTATTTCGGTATTTTTCGATCTGACGAATCAGACCTTTTATATAAACCTAAGTGCGGGAAAATTATTTGAAAACAAATTTCAGGTATCTAATCACACCGAAAAGAATCTCTGGCATTATGCATTAATTTTGAAAATTTTCGCTATTTTTCACTAACATCATTTTCGCTTCACGAATGAGGCTGCTAGCCTGTGCCGCTTACCATTGCTTTCTTTTATCCATTAATGTTTAAACTTAAGAGACGTTGATGTAGCATAAGACGATGGATTAAATATGCCCAACTAATAAAGCCAGTATTACTTGCTATATTCAGCATCACATCTACTATTGGATAATATATTATAATTTAAGGCATTTCCGTAGATCCGACTAAATAAATAAATAATAATAATTAATTGAAACAGTAGTCAGTCAAAAAGTTTATGATCTATTTAGAACTTTACGTAGAATATATTTACAATTAAATTATAATCTAGAGAATGATTCGAGATCTAGGTAGTTCGTTGAGTAGTGCAGAAGATATGCTTAATTAACGCGTATTATTATCATTGATTATTGTTACCATAATGTTATGTACTCAGTTAAAATGAACCTATTATGATCATATTAAGTGACATATACTGTGTTATTTTATTTATGTGCTCCAGGAAAGATGCAGGCACATTGCAGAAAAAATAGTACGCATATTTTATGCAATTTTACTCTCAACCTATGTAGACAAAGCAGTCAATATAAAACACCTCCAACATTAACAGTTTAGTTTTCTTAAGAAGTTATCTTTCAATGCTAAGGTATAACCGTAACGTCATATTGGACTTAAGTTATATGCAATTTCCTTGATACGTTAAATGAGCCGAAAAACCTTTAACAGATGAAGTGTTTCCAACAAATGAACCCGAAGGAAAAGTGCAGGTGCTATTTTTAGATGGCCTTGAAAAAAGCACTCAGTGGTATTTGTAGTTGGCTGTCTGCGTATTTTCTAATTAGCTGGCGATTTGTTTAACATTACATAATTATTGAAGGGAGTAGAGAGCCGGCAGCCAAAATCAAGATAAAATTCAGAATGGAGGCGAGATTGAAAAAAACTTTCGCGCAATTACCTTTACGGTCGAGTATTTCAACGTATGGACACAGAATAGACATGCGTGAGCAAGCGAGGAAGAGAAAGAAGGCGAGGAAGAGAAAGGTGAGTAAGAGAAAGAAAGTGAGAAAGAGAAGGAAGGAAGATGAGCGTAGCAACGTCGAGATTGGGATGGAATGAGAGGTGTAGATAGGAAGCAAGAGGAAGAAAAAGTAGAGGCACGTGGATAAGGGATGCGTTCATGCGTCTCCTTCTGGTGGGTGCGCAGATTGTAGCGGAGAGGAGAGAGAGAGGAAGAAGCGGACAGGTAGAGGAGGGGAGGGTTGAGAGAGGCAGGAGGAGGATGGGAGAGAAGGAGGTTTGTGAGGTTAGGTTAGGCCGGAGGGTGTGTCGACGTTTTAGGGAGGCGTCGCCTCGATCTTACAGCCTCACCCTCCCTCTCCTCCTTCCCCTCCTCCCCACCCAGATCTTCCTCCACCTCTCCTGGTACGCTTTTTCAACGGCGGGAGGTAGGTTGGAGGCTGGCGCGGGCATGGAGGGAAGGGAGAGGGCAGGTGGTGGGGGGAGGGAGATTACGGGATAGACCGAAGAAACCAGTCGGAATCTTCATATTTTTTCCTTCTTTCCTTCCCATCTCTACATCCCTTCTCCCATTACTCCACGCTTTCCATCCAATCCTACTCTTCTTCCATCTCTCCTTTTCTCCTCTCTTCTATCGCCTCAACTTATTCTCATACATTTCTTCAGGTCTAGTTCCCACCATCCTCCTTGTACTGTCCTATTTTACTTTTCTTTAACTTCTCTTTTTATTTTAAAATGTTGTTTTTCCTTCTTTCTATAAAATTTCTCTTACATCGCCACATTTTTTCTTCTGGTACTTCCCGTACTGATCGTCTTCTGTTACCTTTTTGGCCATTTACCTCTCTTTATTACTCTTTTATTCAGTACACTCCCGACTTACCGGATTTTTCGTAACCGAGCCTATTCCGGTTGTTAGATTATGTCTATTTAGGCATAATGGGAAAATTAAAAAATAAACTTCAAGATAGTAAATAAAACATTTAAATAAAAGCAAGTCAACAGTTTGGGCTACTCAAGTCCAACTTTACCTCGTATTAATGCTGAAGTACATGACAAGGATATATAAACGTAATGCAGTATAAAATACCTTCAAGTTATAAGTATTACAACTTTTAAAAACCCCGGTTGATGGACATTCTGGTTAATTGGAACTTTACCGTATTTCCTTTTCTCCCAATGCTTTTCATCTACTTGCTTCTTCTTTCTTCTTCCCCTTTCGCACTCTTTCTCCACTCTCGTCTCCTCAAATTTTCTTTAATAACGCACCACTTCATTCTTACCAACTCCCTTTTCTCCTGCTCCATCATTCATTCCTACTCCATCTCCCCATCTCTTATTTCCTTTACTTTCTGCACCTCTTTCTCTTCTCATTTTATCTTACCTCTCCATTTGCCCCTCTTTTCACCTCCTCCTTCCCTCTCGCTACCTCACTCTTACCCATCTCCCCCTCCCTCATTCTCCTCTGTCACCCCTCTTCCCACCCCGTTTTCGAAATTCGGCCGTGACCCACACTGCTAGAGGTGGAGGATGTGCGATGATCTCCTACTCATCCTCTCCTCCCTCTAACCGCATGCGTGTGTACGACCCACCTTAGAAGAGGAAAAATCGATCAATGAATATTCACGCGAGGAAGAAAGGTTTTTACTTTCGATACAAAAAACAAGGAGGGAAGAAAGCTACACCGCCTAGACGTTGCCCAATAAACGCGAAACTCATAGCCATCCTCAGACGCGACCCGTGTTTTGGGTTTTTTCCCCCGAAAATAACTCCTCCAATAAGTGTGTGTTTTCGGTTCTCGAGAGGAAAGAAAAAAAGACAATCAAAAAACACTAACGTGACTTTTCCATTAGCATTTTGACCTGCTAGTCAGTTTGATCACTATACGAGGTGGTTGTTTACATCTTACGGCATTCTGATTAATCAGGAGGGAAACGGCTACTTTTCTTAGGTTCTAAGTTTATATTAATTCCTATCTACTTGGACTACGTTGCGACTGGTTCTGTTTAACTAAAGCAGCATTAAAAAGAGGCGAAGTTAATTGTGCAATCCGAGCTATGTCCAGTGAAAAACATTGTGTGTTTAATTGATAGACGCAGTTGAAGTGCAACGTTTAATCATTTTTGCTTGTTCATTTTCTTTATTCTTCTTTGTGATTTTAAATGCGCCTCATTAACCTATGGTCTCCATTCACCATTCATAACTCTAAGCTTCGGCTCAATAGACATTTATTTCCCTCCTCTAGTCTCATTCAAGATTTAAAACTAGCCTTGTCATAGGTAACATAAAAATCGGCATTTTATCCTAAACGTTTTCTAACAAAAAATAATAATTCCCGATTTGTTTTAGGCTATCACCTTAGAGACATTCATTCAGTTTCACCAAATTGCTTAGTCACGCAGCTCTCCCTTTGGTGCTTGTGCCCTTGACAAATCGCGCTGGAGACCATCCAAGTCTTCACTTAGACACGCCTGATGCGAAATTCCAAACGCTGCACAGGTTGAAAAAGCGCTGGCCATCATTTCGGTATTGTTCAAATCCGCATGCAGTGAGTTCTTCCAACCCCACTCCACTGTAACTAACCCATGCGTACATTCTAACTGCTTTTAATGCGAGAAGTAAATGATGGGAGATGTGCTTGTGTAGGGTGAGTAATTTCCAGCACGCTTTCTATTCCCTATCGTAGGCGACAGTCTGGAGACAGCGACGCCCGTAATATCACGATTCGGAATATCTCAAGAGGGCGTCTGTGCGGTATTGACGCCTTCTCTCGTAAGCACCTTTATATTCTTTAGATTCTCGATGCGCCCAAGGTTACAGTCGTGTTATGTGCGCGAAAACAATCAATAACGACAAAATACATCCCCGTGGATAAATCTTTGAGAAATATGTCTTCCCTACGAAGAATACAACACACAGTAATGACGTTTGAATTCATGGCGGGTGATATCAACCTTAAAAAGAGTTAAGGATACATATTTTTTAAAGCACGTTTTCGTTTTTTCGTGAAAATACCTCTTGCTTTTTTACTGCGAAACCTGGGTAGACAAAACCCACAATCCGTCCAGCCACGTCGTATTTCTTCGAAAAGATGATGTCCGTAGTCGAAGCGGAGAAATATTTTGCAAGACCTCGGTTCATTGAAGACGGAAGGAATGAGTCGTATTTTCGCCCTCTAACGGGCCATTTTTTATGGATGTGCGCGAGGTTTTGCTTAATAACACTCGAGACATGTCGTTCCTTCACATCAAGTCGTTTCGCTGCCACACCCCTTTCTTCCAGCACCTTCTTCTCCATCCTCCTTTTTTCTCCTCTTTCCCTCTCCTCACTTCCCATCTCTCTCCCCATTCCCCCTACTCTTTCTTTCCTCCCTCCCCATACCCTTTCCACTCAGTCCTCTCCCCGCATTCCTTTTCTTCTTATTTCCCTTCCTCTATTACTTCTTTCTCCTATATGTTCACCTGTTTCCACCCAATTTCCCACATTTATCTCCTCATTCTATCACGTTCTCTCTTTTATCCCTTCATCACCGCAGCCTGACTTTTCCTTTATCCTCTTATTCCAATATCACCTTTCATTTCTCCACGATGATCCCTTTTTCTCCTCTTCCTTCGTCCACACTCTTCATACGCCCATCCTTCCTCTGCCTCGCATTTTCTACTCTCCCCTTTCCCTCGATTATCTTACCTCACCCACCTTCAATCACCTCATCACCTTTCTTTCGTCTCCACGCTTTGTCTCCATCACTCTCAGTCTCAGACGATCATTAGTTTTTTTAAACCTTCGTCATAAGCACTCGCTGTCTTAATTTTCTTTCCGAAAAAGATTGCGCGTATTTTGAGAATCTTTTGTTTCTTTTTTCTCCGCGACGCGAGACAAATGCGTCTCTAAATTTCGTTACCCTAGTAATTTTTATCGCTGCTTGTGTGGATGTGAGGTTTTACTAACTAATTATAAGAGGCGGACGTTGTTGTTTCGAGCACGATCACGTCTTTCTATTTTCTGGAGTGGTTTTTAAAAACAACTTCAACCATTGAGCAGCCAATGAAACTATCTTAGCGATGGAACATTGTCGTCGCTAAGAATTGATTATTTCAGCAAAACTTCATAGCATGTATACATTATTTTTTAAATCTACTCACAAGTGACGCTCGTCTTAATTGATAGGTTGAGTACGTCGTCGAATTAACGAAAACAGCAGTTTTTTCTTTTATAAACTTAAAGACAAAATATCTTTATCACTCAAAAATTAACTCACTGCCTAAACACTAGATGAGCTTATTTGACCGCTTTTGTCACTCACCATGCCTATTGTAAAGGTATGCTGTGTATTCTCATTACTAGTAACTTATTTATCAGCCTGATCTAACTTACATTCGTAGTCGCATATCAAAATCTATCCAACCCCCTCCTGCATTTGTCCGCGTGTTATAACTTCTGTCTAAACTTGCTTTTTCGCTGGTTCTGCATCCTCTTTCACATTTTTCTGCTTTTCATTCTATTGCTTCGTATACTTCAAACTTCCACTCGAGTAATATAACTCGGACTTATTTATCTAAATAGATAATCCTTCTCTATTTCTTTCTTCGTCCTTTTCCTCTGTCCTTCCGTCTATTCTCTCCTCTTTAACTTCACTTCCTCTCTCACTTATTTCAAAAATCACCATTTACGGAGCGTTTTTAAAACGAATTTGTACGTCTCTCTCCTCTATTTTCTCCATTTTCTCTCTCTTTTTGACAAGCTTTCTACCTCTGGGAAGTCTCCTCCTAAACGCTCGAGAGAAGTTCTTTTACCTTCTTATTATTTTTTCCGCCAAAGCGCCTATGAATGAAATGCGCATCGTCCAGCGCACGGCGTCCGCATACTCCGTTCGGAAAACGGCTGAGAAGCGACAGCCGCGCATATTTATATTGAAACATTGGTCGTCTCCGATAGAGGCGCCCGGAGAATGGAAAACGACCACGGATAAAAAACGAAATAAAGAAGACAGAGCGAGAGAGAGAAGGGGGAGGGGGAGTGACGCGAAAGGAACGCTTTTGATAGTCTCCCTGGCATCTCCTACTTGTTTTCCCTTGTCGTCCGAAGGGAGAGGAAGGATTTTTTTTAGCCGTTCGGCTACTGGTATATGAGCGCGGAGTTGGTAGGATTGCATAACGATACCGTTTTGAAAAAAATTTCACCTTCCATTTCCCACCTTGCGCCGCTGACGCAGTCTTTGGCTGCTGCAGCCGCTGATTCCACTTATTCCCGATAATGCATTGCGGTCAGGGCTGACGGAACATGACGCATTACACGACCGTGGTGGCTACCGTCCAAGCAATAAACTTAGATGTTTGTGCGTGGGCTTTTTTTCCTCTCTCTCTTCTCTTTGGGTTGGCAGGATGCACAGGAGAATCGAACTCAAGACCGTTATTGTCAGTTTCGATGTTTCCAACGAAAGTCGACCCTTATTCCCGTAACTTGATCGTGCGCAATCCCCGTTTATTCAACGTAAATTTGGCAATCTTCGGCGTATTACCGTACCGATATCAGGAGAAAAGGATCGGTCGATAATCGACTTTCCTTGCGAGGTGGAGGGTAAAAGATATCGTAAATTTGAAACGACGGTCAGAATACATGTTCTTGCTAATGTTTTTCCGATGTAATACGAACGAAAAGGAAAAAGAAAGGACTCCGAATTATTACCGGTAGAACGCTGCATTAATGAAACGCTGTCACCATCTGGCGGACATCTTTACAAAAAAATAATTTATATATATATATTCGCCCCTGAGTCGAATTAATTCCGAGCAGGAAGAAGAGAGATAGAGAGAGATAAAAGACGATCGTGCCAAGATAATGGCGAGGAAATGATGTCCTCCTCGATGTCCAGGTGGAAATTTAAGACCTTTTCGGTCTCCTTCTGCGGTCCTTTTTCGCACTATGCCCTAAAATAGTAGAAGGCAGTCTCTTTATGCAAATGGAGGGATTCTTACTGGCTCGCGGGGGAAAAAAGGAGTCCGTTTTCGCGATTGACGCCGTTGTTATCGGTTGAGCTTTTCCCGCGCGTCGGTTCGATTGAGTTATTTTTTCGGCAGCTCGAGTGCGTGTCTCTCCATCTCTCTCTCTCTCTCTCTCTCTCTCTCTCAGGGAAGACAGGAAGCGACCGGTTGCTTATCTTTTTTTTCTCCCTTTCATAACAGTCTCAACCGTTTGTATATCCTGTAACGCAAAAATTGATACCTCTAATTAAGGCGAAACTTGAGCGATTGCTTCGTTTTATGGGAACGCGTTCCAAAACGTATGCTTAAAATTAGCAAGCACGCACCCAAAACACGCAGCGACAGGACGTAGTTACGATAGCAGGTGCCTCTATTATTTTACGCGAAATTAGTGAAGATCTAAGAAAAACGCAAGTCATTGAGAAACGATGGAGAACGAAATTCTCCATCACTGAACGAATCAGTGAAAATTAGATGGTAGAATCCTGCAACGGTGCGGCTACGGCGAATAAACGCCTCGGTTGGCACTATAAAAAAATTCTCACCAATAAAAGCCATGTTAAAGAAGTTATCGACGGGATTTTCACATAACGCTCCTTTTTGTTCGGGGCGGCGCCTAAAAAGTTCGCTAAAATTTATTTTCCCCCGCAAATGGCAGAGCGCGAGCATTCTGAGAAAAGAAGCGGAGGTAAAAGAGAGAGACGAGAGAAGAAGAGACGGAGAGAGAAAAAGCGGCGGATATCGTAACGGAGTCTTCTCCTCTCGAATTGGTCCTTTTTTCTCCAAAAAAGGGTTAACGCCTCCAGTCGCGCCCGTCGGTAAGGGCGCCTTCTTCATGCGTTCCATAACCGTTCGTCGCCTAGCCCTTCCATTCCCCTCCCTCCTTCCCTCCCTCTCCCTCCTCTCTCTACGGCACATCGAGTCTCCTTTCGCCTCATCCCACCGGCTATTCACCCCCTCCCACTTTCCGTCACCGTGCCCTTCAGTTATCCCTTAACCTCACCACACCTCCCTCCTTCGAACTCACCTCACCTCCTCTCCTCCTCTCTCTCTCTCTATATCCCTTCCTCCTCTCTCTCTTTCTCTCTCCCTTCTTCCTCTCTTTCTTCCTCAAGTCTCCTCGACCGAGCAGACTTCACCAAAGGCTTCAAGCACAACTCACGTCCACCTTTTTAGCACTTCTCGTGGAAAATAGTTCCTCGAAAGAAGTAAACCATCTGATAAAGACCGCCCTTTTAATTCCATTTATTTGACCACACCTTGGGAAGTTTAGACCCTCTCTTTCTCCCCATCTCTCTTTCGTTACGGAATACCTTTTAATTTTAAAAAATAACCCCCTTTTTTTATCTCCTTCCACTCCTTAATCCCTCTCTATCTTCCCTTCTCTATATATCTCCCTCTCTCACCGTCCAGCCACTCGCATCGCCCACTCAGCTCGACACACAACCCATCTTTCCTCCCTTTCTCCACGAACCGCTCAATTACACACACACGCTCGCACGATACCAAAACCCCTTTATGAAGAAGGCTAAAAGGAGGAGGTGAAGACGTTTTTTTTTCCTTCCACCACCCCCACGGAATGGCGACGGTGTTGGTTCTCGAGCTCAAGAAATCTCTCCCCTTCCCTCTTCCTTTTCGCATTTTATTAATCCATTGAATCATTCGCGTAGGGTACTTATACGGTAGCCGCGTCGGCCGGGTTAATGTGTTTGAGAAAGTATGAGAGATATTATTACGGGAGTTGAGAATCGCGAGTGTTGCGGGAGATGGAAGGAGGATGAAAAGAGAAGAAGATTAGGCGGGAGAGAGAGAAAGGCCAAAAAAACGAGGCGATCGTCTCTTTTCTTTTTTCCGTGGATTCCGAAGGGAATTCTCCATCCAGTCGACGTGTCGAAGGAACGGTTTTCCATTTGGGCGAGAGCCAAAATTATATGCGTCGCTATGGGAGAAGATTGAGGAGAGAGAAGGGATGATAAACGGAGATTGAGCGAGAGAGCGAGCGAGATCGATCATTATGCTCCCGATCTACGCTCCCGGAGTTATTACGCAATTAATGGCAAAGCGACAGCCTCTCCTTCGTATTTTTTCATCTTCGAATGACTGAGGAATTAATGAAAGAGTTGGCGGGAGTGGGAGAGTTAGAGACCCTTGAGCTTGATTACTTTGGCGAGGAAGAAGAGGATAAGAGCCGAGAGTAATTATTTATTAAGTGAGTTTAGCGATCGGTTCAAGAGTGGATACGGTAAAAACAAGCGGCGTTTGACTTTTTTAAGAGGGTTATGACGGTTGAATGCGAAATTAAGAGGATGAAGTGTTTCGCTGGTGAGTAGCGTGTTGCTTGCAACTTTGGCCTGATTCACTTATAAAAAAAAGGTACAAGTCTCGACAAGTTCTAGTAACACTTGGACGAAACTCATTTTGAGGTTTTATATGGTGATTATTAATTTTTAATGCTGTCTTATAATTCACAAGCCTTGATAAAGTGAAACTAAAATTTCACTATAGCAAAACGATAACACACTACATTTAAAGGATGTATCGTAGGAAAGAAAAAAATCAAATTGGAAAACCATGTTTTTCCACTAAAGTTTTCCACTGAAGTTAAAAGGTTAGGAAAAACAGGTGGGCATTTCGGATATAAAGCATCAGCCATCAGCGACAATTCATCGATAATAAATTCTTAAATATTTTATTTACGCTATAGGAGTTCTTCTTAATTTATTATGTATTATTTTTACATACATATACATACAGGCAAATGTGTATCTAAACTTGCCAAAAGCTTTCAATTACACCAGCTTTGTAAATCAGTCAAAAAAATCAACATCTTGATTATAAATAGCATTCTTAAGGAGATATTTTCTATTTTTCATTTCTTTATTCTTATATATTCCCGCTATATTGAGATTCTCCTCTTTAAATTGAATTAAGTGCAGTCAACACATGTAATTAATACTTGTTGCTAAACGAAAATATCTCCACACCCCCCATAATAGATATATATATCACGTACAACGCCAAATTGCCGTTTCCGTGAGAGCAAATCCTAGCTACGCTTAATGATGCAATTACGATTTAGATAATCGTGTTTCAAGGAAGTTCCAGCGCAATAAGAGTTTGCATCCTTAAGCGAGCGTTTATTTCAAGCGCCGGAAATTTCTGCGGGAAATGCCTCCGAGTGACAGCGAGTGGTCATAATATCGGGTAAGTGGGAAGAGGGGCGATGGGGAATCATCAGAGAGACGCGGAAGAAGCAGGCTGAGAGCATTCATCGGTCAGGAGCTATGGCAGGGATGGCGGATATTCCCTGTCGTGTTCGAGTGACAAAAGGGGATTTGGTGAATTTGTGGAAGTGGATGGGAAGAGGAATGGAGTGAGGACGGGGTAAGAAAATTGTGGATGTGAGAAAGGATGGAGTGAGTTGGATAAAACGCAAACCTCGAAAGAATACGAGGAAAGAAGGGGCTGAAAATCACGACGAAAAATAAATAAACAATAATGTAATGGAGATGGTGGTGAGGGGAGTCAAGTACGACGGAAGAAATTTAATTTGTAGAGGATATAAAATAGGGAATGGAAAAAAGGAAGGGAGTAGGGGAATAAAGAATGATGAATAAGAAAAAGATGGAATGGAGAGAACACTGCGGACAAGGCAAGAGCTGAAAATGGAAGGAAAAAGATAAACCAAAAGAGGAGACGTAAGCAGTGCCGGTACGGGAGTGGAGAAATCCGGGCGTAGGGCTTAGGAGGCGTCACAAACCACGAATATGAAATTTTTATAATAATAATATAATATATTAGATAATAATAATAATATTTGTTTCACTCATTCGAATGGACATTTTATAAAAATAAATTATAAGTTCAGATGCTTAGTTTGAGGGCCAACTATGAATATTTGCTCCGGAGGTATAAATACACAGTCCCAGCACTGGAGATATGGATAGAGAGCGAGATTAAAAAGAGGGAATCAAAGTGGAACGAAGAATACAACGAGGAAAAGGTGCAGAGAGAATAGCATGGGTAAATACGTATATCTAAGAAAAATAAATCAAAAGTGAGAAGTGAGAGGAATAAGTGGAGGAGAAATAGAATGATAGAGAAAATGCTACACCGAAGGGAGAACAACGAGAGCTGGAAACGAAGAAAGTAATGGAAGGAGAGAAAGAGAAGGAATAGAGGGAAATTGAGAGGAGAGGAAGGAAGGCGAGAGCTGAGGAGGAGAGTTCCAAGGACGAGGGAGAGAAAGAGAGAGAGGTCTCTCTGGGCACGACTATCTTCGAACGTCTTTTCGTGTCCTGAAGGGAGGGACTGCGAGGCCAAGGAGGAGATACGGAGAGAGAGAGAGTGAGGGAATGGGAGTGCGCGGCGCGATCGTCCCGTCATGTCGTCGAGATCGGAAGAGGAGCGAATGGGGTGACAGATCGGGAAGGTGTTTACATCGGGGACGAATAATAAGACACTGATTGGTCAGAAAAAAAACTTCCTCTTGCTTAAACAAAAAGAACGAGACGATCAACCTCTCCTTTGGGTCTTCGTAAAAAACTAGCGCGTGAAAAAATACGCGGAGGAAACGAGATGGCCGAAAGAGGTGTTTAAACCCGGGACTGGTCGGTCGGCTGAATCATCATTCCACGGTTACGCCTCCCACAGAAGTTTCGAAGTCGGCGTTCTATGAAACGTCCGGAGAGAGAACCTTGTCAACTCGCGGTGTCGTCCGCCGCGTCCTTCCACCGCGAGGTCCATCCGTAATAAATAGGTAAACAGCGCAGGAGAATGGGTCGGATGTTGAAAAATACAAAAAAAATCCTCCTTTTTTCGATTCGTCCTCTAGAGAAAAAGAGGCATGAAAAGGCCGAGGGAGGAGGTCTTTCTCTCACCCTCTCGGGAAGAGAGGAATAAAAAGGATTAAACGGACAGAAGGGGGGAAGGAAACGAGAATGGGATCAAGGAAGCGAGCGAATGAGCCGAAAAAGAGGGGACTGGAAGACGAGACGGGAGAAGAAAGAAGCCGGGGCCTCTTCGCAAAGAGGGGTTAGAGAGAGAATGGTTTAGATTTAGGCAAGAGGGAAAATGAAAGGAAGGGTTTAAAGTCGACATCGGTCGGAGGAAAGATGGTGGATTAGTGAAGACGGCGAAGTGAAGTGAAGTGAAGAGAGGGGAGGAGGGGGAAGAGGAGAAGATAGAGGAGAGGAAGAGGAAGCAAGATGGAAGTCATAAGGAGGGAGTTTGTGAAAGGAGGGATGGGCGGGAGGTGGAAAAGTTGAAGACGTCGGCGATATGGCAACACCGCCCACAGGTAAGGGAGAGCCAGGTCGAGAAGGAGACGGCGGGTTGAGTCGCCGGAGGAGGAAGAGGAGGAGAAGGATGAAGAGGAGGAGAGGAGGATGGGAGATAAAAGTATGGTGCTTTAGAGATGTCAGAGAAAGGACAGGAGAAGAGTGTGTATAAAATAGAAATTGAAACCAAAGAGGAGAATATATATATATATATATATATATATATATATATATATATATATATACATACATACATACATACATATATATACACACACATGCATATACACGTGTGTACACATATGCATTCATACATATACACAGGCACACACATCTGGACCTTGCTTCTCCTATGAGTGGAGTTGACACTAGGTTGCCAACTGAATCTACTTCTTCCCCGATAGGAATGGGTTAGGAGAGGGAGAAGGGGATCTTCTCTGTGAAGTATGGGTACAAATGAGGGACAAGGAAGAGATGTTGGAAACTGAGATGAGGACGGGAGTTGGAGTGAGGATGGACAAAAAGGTGAGAGGGGTGAATAAGGGACGGAGAGAGAGAGAGTTAGTGGGGTATGGGGAATGACGTGGAGGGGTGGAGAAGTTGTTTTGGAGAGGAGAGAGAATCTGAAAGGAGACTGAAGGATGGGTGCGAGCGAAAGAAGGGAGGTGAATAGGAGAGAATGAGGAAGAGGTGAAAGAGGAAAGATTTGGAGGTAAATAACGAAGGTATAAGGATGAAAAGGAAATAAATGAAAGCGCGCTATACGAGGCGGCGTCCAAACTTAAAACGAATATAAATTACGGTTGCAGTCTTTATATACATTTAGTTATTCACCTAAGACGAGCGCTTGTCTGGATCTAAAACAGGAAATTGTTTCTTTCGAATTCCACCATGGTTATAAACAATAACATTTGTTTTTTAAGACATAAGCATTCAATACCAGTTATGTTACGGATATATATGTATGTGTTTGAATTACAAAAATAATTTCGTCGCTTTAGCTTAAAAAAATATTTTTGATAAACGAAAAACTATAGACAGCGTACGTAAATATGCGTCTAGAAAGAGGAATAAAATCACGATAATTATATTTTGCGAAATTCTACCAAAGATAAAAATCAGAAAGATTCAAATGATAACGTTTTTCTCTTCGAAGAAGCAAAACCACCATGGGTGGAAAACTGATGATAGGCATCGCTTATGGCAAAAACACATGCGATCACGGTACCACTGGATGACAGGACGTCAACAGAGATATTGGGTCTAGTTAGCTCCTACGTTAAGAAAAAAACGCGATAGACATTTTCAAACAACTTAACGAGAACTGACTGAAAAGGAAACTATTTGGGAGGCCCCCTAATTAGTCGCTATACAAACCATACAGAACCGAGAGAGGAAAGCGAGATTTTTTGAGAAACAAGGAAGAACAGAAGAGTTTTTTTCCTCTCCTTCTCCAAAGCAAACGAATGGCAGCTTGTTAGGAAGCCGAGATTTCTTTCGCATGCTTGTGTGGGAGTCCCCCGTCTTTGAAGAGTGCAAACAAGACTTTTTTTTCATTATTCCTTTCAGGGCAAGGCGAGGCAAAGGGGTGGAGAAGGGGCGAGGAAGAGAAGAGAGAGAGAGAAAGTACAGTACGAGAATGGCCAGCAGCGGACGCAGGGCAGGTGGGTGGGTTTTTTGTTGGCCGAAGAGAGGAGGGGGGAAGGGAGGGAGGCAAGAAGCGGAGGCGGGGAGAGAGTCCGAGAGAGAACAACAATCTGTCCAATTGTTCAAACTGATGTCTACATTTTGCACGCCACTTGGCTGCCCGCTTAGAGACCCCTTTAACTTACGGAATGCGCCTTTTGATGAATGACTCGGAAAGACTCATTATGTTGAGAGCTAAGGTCAACCTCATCTTGAGCGTAACACGCACCACCACCGACGCCACCACGAGGAGAGTGGAAAACTTTTCGGCATTGACGTTCCGGGGGTAGAGGATTAGGTGGGTGAACGATGCCTAAAAGCCTTTTCGTTATACCGCTCACTGTTTTCCTTTACCAATGTATTCGGGTATTTTCCGCGAGAGTACATCCGTTTGGCAAGGTTGTATTCAGATTTCTTCTATATATTCGATGTTCTTCTGTTTTAGCCGGCAATCTTATTCTCATCTCCGGTTCCTCTCGGTAACAACGAATTCTGCAGTTAGGAATATGCATTCTTGATACATCATATTCTTATGTCCATCATGCTCTGCTTGTAACAACATTCTTAAAAAAATCATTAAACGTCATAAAAATTTCAGTCCATTTAACCTCTTGGCCTTCATTCTCACAATGCAAAAGCTGTTACTAGATTGTAAATTATCATTTAAAGACGTCGAGACGCATAATTATAGTTTTGAGTAGCAATCGAACGCATAATAAATATAAAATAGATTATCGATTATAAACAGTTCGTGTTGAAAGGAGTAGAGATTGTAATAAAAGAAATCAATTTGTTAACAAACTTGATTTTTTCATTTGAGGCACACGCTTAAAAACATTTTAAAACTATTATTTTAGAGGTCTCATGTCAACTGTCGCAGCAGTAATATCGTGTTGACAAACAAAATTTGCTTGATGGCTTGCGTTGATTTAATCACCGATTTATATTACTTTTAGCTTAGGAAAGTTTTTTAATTTGATAAAATGAATGATCCGATGGAGTCTGGCGACTATCAAACAAAAAATAAAATTTCTCACTCATTTTTCACTGTACGAATATAATGATCTAGTGTCGTAGAATCGTCATCAGGATCGCTTTTGGAAATTACAGCGAATCCTCATTTTAATAATTAAAGAGTACATTGATTGCCGACGACTCTATGATCATCCCATTCACATTGTAATTTTCGTGTTTGATTGGTTTGCCTTAATTGCTTCGGAGGCGTTGGAGCAGCGACAGCTAAACTATCTACACGTTGAAACGTATTCATCTAACTCTGACAGTAATTATCGGTCTACTTATATAGAATTTATTTTTAAACTCCACCCGAGCATCGATGCTGCATTAAAATCTCCAACTGTTGAAAATTGAAATCTTATCTCCATTTATGTTCCAGCCAAATATAACAAATGTATCCGTTTATCGAGATAAGGACTTGAATGTGTTTCATTAAATATAAAATTTGATGATGAAGATGATCAGTTTCGATTAAAGAATAACTAACATTACAATTGGCTAAGAAAGTGCGCCGATTTCGCTTTTTAATTATTTGTTGGAAATAAAAAAAATAAAAATCAATCAAATGCTTTTAGAATTTAGAGATCGTCTCACCTTCTGAATGATTGCACACTGAAGAAATTGATTCATGCAAATTCATATTCTCTTATGAATCGGAGGTAAAATTAATTTGCTTCTTATATTATCCCAAATTAGAAGTTATATTTTCTAAGAAACATTTCATAAATATTATTTGTTGGGTTAATAGTAAATCGAGTAAAATTAAGGTAAAACTAAGGTGAACAGATGCCCTTTTGGAACAGTTTTCTGTCTGTGCCTTTCCTTTTACCTATTTTAATCAATTTCATGTAATTTTATTAAACTGTCTCTGCGTATGCTAATTACATTGTACTACTTGCCGGAGCATAGACCGAGGAATTCTGCCTGTGAATCGGCATCTTTCACCACAGACGCGGTTCTCAGTACGCTACACTTTCCGGCACGCAGCTTGTTAAAAGATTTTTTCAGCTCTATGATCTGGTTTGCTAAGCGATAAAGAACACTTTGTTTTCTAGAATGAATGTTTCAGTTTCTACTTTGTATTCATGAGTAAAAACTGCAATAATTCATGTTCAATTTCAGCCTCTAGAGAAGCGTTCCATTTCAATAAATATATATGTTTTGCACACATTTTGGCTCAGAAATAATAGTTTTCAAGCAATTATAAGTGTTATTTAGAATAAACTATATTTTGGCCGGCCTTGGTAGATCGAATCCCACCGAGGGCATGGATTCGTCGTATGTATGTTCGTTAGATGTAAGAATGGACTCGGCGGTCTAAATATCGCTCTTAAAAAGTCGAATTATTATCATTATTTTGGAACATTGAGGCTAATTTTTGCCATTCTTAAACGCTTGGTTACTTGGTTTAAATTTGTCAATGTTGGGATTTAATTTGATCTAAAATGTCTAGAACACTTGTAATAATTGAATGGTAATGTTGAAAGTTTGTTTAATTCACTTTTGAACTGCAATAATTGAAATTTATGTGATATGATTAATCCTAATCTAAATTATTTGGATAAATATGTCTTGTGTTACTGTGAAAAAACTGTTTCTAAAATTGTGTGGAGGCATTCGTTTTTTTTTAAGTCTGCAGTATTTTTTTAACGAACAAAACCAAATGCCGTAGGCCTTCTGTAGTGCATGGACTTGTTTAAAATCATTATTTTATTAAAATAAACATGAAATAAGCCACGTAAATGGGTTTTTTCATCATCAAATTTGTCCTTTCTTTTGTTAAAAATAACTGCATTTTCCTCCCTTTTGGTTAAAAAATCTGGTCACCTTAATAAAACCGATGTAGCGAACCGGACAACACAAAACTTTTGACAAAATCAGGCAAATCATCCTACCACGGATTGACTTCAAACTATATTAAGAAGTAACGAGCGAGGAAAAACATCTCTCAATTTTTGTGGTCTCTCGGATAGCGCGGAGAGCAACGCGCGCTAAGAGCCGTAAAAAAACCTCCCATCGAATGAGTCCTGAAGACAAAAAAAAACGCCCCCGACCGCTCCTGCGCTGTCCTCGTCTCCGAGACACGGGAGTTATGTTTTCTCCGTGATATCTTAATGTCACCCGCTTTGACCTGCGGGGTAAAACATCACCGGTAGCAACAGCAACATGGGCCGAAGGCGACCGTTCTCTTTCACCGAAACTTGACCGGGATTGATGGGAGAGAGTGGGAGAGCTGCGCAATTTCTTAGGCAAAGGTAAGACTTTTTCCGAAAAAATCACCCAAACCCCTCCTTTCGCTCTGCCTCGCACTGGATGGTTGTTTATGGAGTAGTTAAAGGTGAGTGGTAACGACCGCCCGAAGAACGGGAAGTAGCGCGGTGATTTCGACTGGGAACTGGTCCGTGTGTTATTCGGCGCGGTTTAGACGCACCCTACCGCTTCGTCGTGCCTCTCGTCCGTTGTAATTGAAGCATTAAAAATTTTAGTGCTTACCGTGGGCGGTGATGGTTGGCTTTTACTCCGGGACCACTCGACGAGAAGATTTCTCTGTACCATTCTTTTTTTTCGAGGTCACTGGCCCGAACCTGAAACTTTTCATTCCGAAAAACTTCCTTTATATACCTTTTTTATTATTATGGTAGATATATTTTACGATTTCTTTCACGTAGAGAAAAAAAGAATCTTAATGTTTCTTTCGTGTAGGAACGGAGACGGTGATATCCACGACGTCCCGCAATTCACGCGAGTTTAAGTTCGCGGCAGGGAGTGATGGGCCCTGACCTAAATCGACGTCCTTATTGCTCTCGTGTGTTACCCCTAGGGAAAGCTAATGTTGAAACAAGCTTTCCCGGACTGTTTTTATCGAAGTATTGAACTATGTAATCGGGTTTGATAAATAATTATAGAGCTTGCCTTTTGGCCGTAATAAATTTGAAAATCTGTATATCCAATAGCCGTCAAATGCTTGGAAAAACCAGATGCGCATTTCAGTTACGAAGCAGTCGTAATCAGTGGTGGTTCATCGATTCTTAAAAATTCCTTTTCATTATATAGGAATTTCACCTAACTCCCGATGTGCTACTATCATATATACAAACATAAAGCAGATGTAAAATTTTTAAAACAAAAGTCTTTAATTAATACAATATAAATTTAAAGATCAGTCCACAAGTAACACTTTTGTTGTAAAAAATATCCTCTTAAATCATTTAAAAAAACTTTAGTCTGGTATTCCTGCTTGATCCAGTTTATTATTTTTAGTTCTTTTTTAGAATCTACAATCGCTGAATCGCCACTGATGACGGCTGCTTTGCAGCTGAAATGCGCATTTTTAGAACCTTTTTATGACTATTAGTCTTCGCGTTATCTATGACTTCATTTACTTTAAATTTACCTAAAAGTAGTCAAACAGGCTTATTTTGTTTTCTTCTGCTACAGTTCTCTTACTTCTCGCTGCAAAGGCCTCATTCAAACAGTTCCCATCGAATGAATATTCAGCCGCCGCTTTAAGTGAAGGTAAGCAAACTATACGAAATGTGTGTCGCAACGTTTTGATTTGTGCATAACGGTTTGATATTTTGATCTCTCGGGACAAGCGAGGGAAGTAATTACCAGTTGTGGTTTATGATGCAATATCCTCAGAACGGAGAAGAACGCGCAAACTCTGCGACTGTCACAGTCCGCCTTGTAAATCCTAACCAAGGAGGACTGGATTTTTCTGATATTCTGCCAGTTCTTCTGTCCTGTTACGAAAAAAGCGCAGAAGGGGCGTTCGAGTGTCTCCTGCGACAGCGACGCAGCAAATTGTGTTGGCAAGCGCCGCAAACCATTTTTATGCAATGTTGCCGTTTCGTTGCCTTAAGAAGATGAGTTCCAGTAAAATCATACAAAAAAGAGAATTCGTTCAGCGACGGAATATTCTCGATTCAAATTGAAGATGAGGGTTCGATTTCAGGTCAAGCAGAATTATTCTCCTTTTTTTTAAATCGATCCTTTTATAAATTTTTTATTCGTATAATCGCAAATTTTCATGTTAGATCACTAACGTAAATTTCGGCTAGTCATTCGGAAAGGGTAGCTCCTGAATTGCGCAAACTCGACTTGTTTAGACGTTCAATCTTTCCTCTTACTCATGCTCACCACTTGTACCGAACTTGTCAAGTTATCAAGCGTCAGATCAGAGAGTGACTCAACGGTCGCCCACTGCGTTAGGCACGCCTTTATTATGCGTGGCAGTGCGGATACAGACTTCAGTGCAAAATCTTAAAACTCACTAGGCGAACTTAATTTCAGCTCAATTTCGAAAACATTCGATAGAAAACAAGTTAGGAAAGTAAACAGTGTATCACAAATAGGCGCGTTTCGTGCAATGGAGTATTTGAAATATAACGATATACTGTGAACGAACACACCATAAAACAGCGAAATACCATGACCCGATAATGTGTCTTACATCAGTCTACTAAATATTTCTTTCCTCCCCTAAGTTGGTGCAGTATTAAACGCGTTTACGTAATTCTAGTATGACTAAATACCGCAAAACGATAAATCAGAAGTGATGCCAGGGAAATATTAATTTTTCATTTACCGACTTATATTCTCATTAATTGTAATTAATCCAACTACCGAAAATTATTTAAAACATACCTCACTTGAGTTAAGTAGTAATACTTACGTTTACGTTCTTTTCTTCGTTGTAGATAATCAATTCCCTTCTGGTTGCAAAATGCTGCAAGCAAACGCAATGATAGTAAACGAATTTTCGTAATTATAGCAGAACTTATTTATTTACTGTCTGAGAAGATTGTTTACGTCGAAACCAATTAAGTATCCATACATGTCTTTTTAGTTCTAAGCGAATTACGACCCTCTTGTTTGATTTACTTGAAAACGGCTACTGCTACGATAAAAATGTATTGAACAAAAATATTTTATTTGGCTAATTCCACAACTTTTAATTGAAAACCTTTTCGAAATGGCTAATATTTTATAAGATATGAGGAAAGGTTCGTGTTTTGGTTCCAGAGAAGTGGTACCCCTGATTCGGATATGTAAACCATTTATTCCATTTCCTTATTTTCTTTGGCCATAAGTCTCAAATACCAAATTTCATGAAAATCCGTTCGGTAGAAGCCGACAACGAACATGCGTACGGACGAACGGACGGACAGAACATAGCTAATAGGCGCTTACATTAGAAACGAAACGCGGCTAAAAATGTTTGTAACCTTCGAAGCAGTCCTGTGCATAATTTTCTCATTACAGTTCCAACCGCCGATACAACGATCACAATTTTGGGGAAACGGGATTAAAATCGGATACATTTTTCATCAAACCTCTATGATGCACCTTCTTATCTATGACATTCAATCATTAATTCACTTTTATTAATTACAAAACATTTGGGACTGACCAACCAATGGTGAATTCTATGCGAAATTGCTTGCCACCCGTAAATAAACGTATCGCGGAATGGTTACTCCGCCAGGTGGCTGAATTGATGAGGACGGACCGAGAGCACATCATGACCCCCCGTCACCGTTCCTAAATGTATAACCTAATAATAACGTTTATTATCTTCGAAACCTGACAATGTCTCCTTTTATATTGCTAACAGGAACAGTTTAGTTCGACTTCTTGCTCAACTATTTTATGGTACGTACTTCTAAAGGAAGAATATGAAGCTAGAGGTGTGGCATTCGCTATTCTCCCTCGGCTGCTTGTGCAGCGGTGTCAGTCATCGGAAGAGGGCATTCTTGAGGCATCTTTCCTTCAAGATTGATCCCTACCCTTTCGTTCCACCCTTCCTCCCCATCGCCCATCCTCACGTTGTTTCTCTTCCTCGCAATATTCTATCCTGCACACATCATTTTTTCACTCCTTCAGCCCCAATCTCTCCTATCACCTTTCTCTTCATCTCTTTTTTGTCACCCCTCCTATTCTTCTCTCTCTCTCCTCTGATCTTTCTCTTCTTCTACGTCCCTCGCCACTTCATCGTGGACTTTCCCCTTTCTTCCCTTTTCCCACCTCCCGAAAATCCCACCAACTATCCTCCTGCCTTCTCCATCTCGTTCTTATCGTCCCTCGTCCACTTTTCTCTTCCCATTCCTCCCCACGCGTCTCCTCGCTATCTCACGACCTTCCTTCATTTCCAGCCTTTCTCTTTTCTTCTCCTTTCCCACCTATCCTACGTTTCCCTCCTTTCTCTCTCCGCCGCCACTTCCTCCCCCGTCCCACCTCCTCCCTTCTCCTGCATCACTACCCCCGGGCTTTAAAATGAATTCCCTTTCCCTCTTACTTCTAGTCTAGGCACCCTTCTTCCACGCCCCCTTCTCCCGCCTAAACCACCCCTCTCGTTTTGAAAAAAAGGTCTTCCCCTTCCTGCTCCTCCCCAATCCACCTACCCATACCACCCTCCTTCATCTCCTCCTCCCCCTTCCAACCCCCTTGCTCTTCTGGGATAAGACCATTCGGTCCTCACCGGCACACACTAACAATTTTTGTTCCTGTCGTTTCCCATTAAAGAAAATTGGCCCGTTTAAGTCGAGGTGGATGGAGGGGAGGAGGAGGAGGCAGTAGTCGAATGCGTTTTTTGGAGAGGGTGGGTGGAGGAGAGCGTGGAATGGTTGGAGGGAGAGGGAAATGAGTCGGAGGGAGAATTGGGCTCGCCCTGTTTTTTCCGCTTCCTAAAAAAAATCCTCCGCCTCCCTCAACTCCCAATATGGCACCGACTTCTCTTCCTCCTCTCTTTCCTCCTTCCCATCACCTGCACCGTCTTCCTTTAGCAATATCTTCTCTCATGCGATTCACTTCCAATGCCTTCTCTCTTTAGTCGATATTACTCTCTATCTTTCTTTTCCTCTTCTACTGTATGTTATTTTAAGTCGTAACACTCATGCAAACCACAAGCGTTTGGGTCGCGTTGAAATAAAAAGTTCCGGTATAGCACTAAACGAAAAAGGTTTATAGCTTCGTAACCGAAGATATTACGTGCGCTTCCGTATCTTAGTCCGTAAGAAATACAATATTTTATGTATTTATGTATCTATTTATACGTTTATGTGTTTATAACTATTTATAAATTATTTTACGATAACTTTACGTACAATTTTCTTGAAACTAACATTCATGAATATCTATAGATAATTAGGTATATGCCTTTCTTTTCATCCTGCCTTCCTAAATAAGTACATCTCCCAACCATCTAATCTCAAAACTCTCCTATACAGAAAATGGGCTTTAGGTAATAAAATCTTTAAGTTATTTATTTTCGAAAAGGTCAGTGTCTGAAATTCTTAACTTACAGAAGCCAACTCGCGACGAATGCAGTCAGTATTAATAATATATTCATATGGATATAAAATTGTGCGTTTTATGGAAAGGTAAAGTTGTATAGTACATTGCATTTTTTATTATGGACAACACGCCACCGGATGAGCGTAAAATAATTAAAGAAACAATGTTTGATTCTAATTTCTGCATCATAATTTGGTGATCCAAATATTATCATGTAATCCAGGACCTCTCAAACCGGCGCCCGCGGGTACCATGACGCCCTTCATAGAATTCCTTGGCGCCCGCTACTAGGGCTATGGCAAGTCATTTGCTTTGGCGGTGCAGTAAGATACGATCGGATAACACTTTATACCGATTTTGATTTTCAGCTGAGTTTGTGATATTTAGTTACAAAGTAGCTAATTTAACGCCAAAGGCAAACTCAATATTTAACATTGTTAACCCATTTCTTTTAGCTATATTTTTTTGTGTACCCCCAATTGGCGCCCGCAATCTTTCTCTGAATTCGTAAATGCGCCCTCAAGGCTGAAAAGGTTGCAGGCCCCTGATGTAGACAATAATACAACAAAATCTCCATTTTTTTGTTCTATCACTTCTATGTTAAATATTTACTCTTCTAATTAATCAGCTTTTGTACTAAGAAACTATTTTACGTTCCTGACAAGCCTGTATACCATTTTAAACACAGAATTTTATTTATTCATGAGTTCAGGTAAAAAATTTCATCCAAATCGGGCTCGGCACAATTCACATGAAGTGGCAGTCACAATTTTCCAAATAAGGAAAACAATTAACATTCATCGATATATTCTATCCAGGATATCCAATGCCAAATATCAACAGTATCCGTTTAGACAGAGTGACGCTGCTTTTTCGTAGATTTGTGGAACGCTTCTAAAAATAGTTGCTTTGTATATACTATTTATGGATATAAAAATAGTTATGTTTAAAAAATTATGTAACGAGTCCATCGATCTCGAAAATCTTTTCGCTATCGAAGCAGATACGATTACTTAAGTTTGTGCTACTAAATTAATCCTATGACCCGTAAAATTAAGCTACAATCAATGAGACACTTCTAATAAAACTTTTGCGATACCGTAAACTATATCAATTTTCATGCTATGGTTTCTTCTCCTGATCAACTAACTCATTCTCAAAATTAATCTCGCAGATTCATGGATTTCCATTCCTTAAGCGGCACCGTGTCATGTCCCGCCATTACCTCAGCCGTCACGGGTGGACGGGAACCTAACCGGCGTCGAAAGGGTGGTGCCAATTAAAAAAAAGAGAACCCGCTCCCCTCTTAGTTTGGCACCGCGTGAGCTCCATACAGAGTACGACATGAGACAGAGTGAAAGTACGAGGGCCCTGCACCAGGACTACGGGTTTAGGGTCTATCAGAACGGTCCTTGGAGAACACATTCAGAGTAACAGCTCTCCAATTAGTTTCTTAAACGCATTTTCCGGACCCCGTTATGGTCGCGTTTCTGTTTCCCTCTCTCTCTCTTCACCTACCTGTCCTTTCTTCCCTATATTTTCCTCTTCCTCTCTTTCTTTTCCAATAATTCTAGCACATGTTTTACTCACCTAGTTATGTCGTACCTACCCTGTTCCCTTCATATCCTTATTAAACTTATACTCACAGGGCTTTACATTTCTTTTCTCAAAATCATCATAGTTTTTTAAACTTTCCCCCCTCTTTTTATTTATTTTTCTTCATGATAGCCAAATCTGGTTACTCACAATTTTTTGCTCCACAGGCTTCGAGCTTCGAGTTTTCATATTTTTTCTTCTCGTTCATATGCCGACGTTTAAGTGCGGTATTTAGTTACATATCAATTATTTATTTTCTCACCAATTTGCAAAT
Source organism: Tanypteryx hageni (assembly GCA_028673005.1). Taxonomy (NCBI): domain Eukaryota; kingdom Metazoa; phylum Arthropoda; class Insecta; order Odonata; family Petaluridae; genus Tanypteryx; species Tanypteryx hageni. The sequence continues at coordinate 51,662,324 of CM054118.1, read as the reverse complement.
ACATAAATGTTAAACTCAATTTGTATTGTATGTCTATAGGCTAAAGATACATCATCACAAATATTCTCCTTCTCTCTTTCACATTAACTTTTTACCGCCTTTTTACTAACCCGATACCTCTCATTCTTTATCTTTTTTACCTCAATCTTTCTCCATTCGTTCATTTTCGTCTTCTTTCTATTTCACCCTATATCCTCCCTCTCTCCCATTCACCTTCCCTCCCCCACCCACCTCTTTCACTCACCCATTCCCTCTCCGACTCTCTCGTCCTCAACGAACCTTAAAAAAATAGGAATCGTCTCCGTTTGCGACTAAGGGGTAAGAAGTAATGGTCTTGTCGAGCTATTAACTACGGCAGGGGTATAATGAGAGAGTGGTGTGGGCAGAGGGGTTAAAGTTGGGAGAGGGAAGGAGGAGGAGAGAAGAGGATGGAGAAAAGAGAAGAGAGGAAAAGAGGGACCCTCGGGGGATGTAGGAGAAGAGGTGAGGGAAAGGTTGGATGTGGGGTGAGAGAAAGAGACTACGGGGGAATTCCCTCCCACTGGGCGGGGTTGGGGGAGTTAGACTGCGATGGGCAGAGGGTGCCGAGGGAGGGAAGACATTGCAATTTGAGGGAGGGTTGGTTGAAATGGGGTTGAAAGAATGAGACAGTTGAGTCGTCGGAAGGGCGGGAAGGGAAAGGCAGACGGGGATAAAGAATTTAAGGAACAAGGGAGACACCTACGGGGCATTTTAAAAAAGTGCGTCAGTCAAGAGTTGTCGCTTTAAAAAACCGTTTCTCCAAATTGAAGCGAAGAAGGTATATCCTCTGCTGATTTATCGCCAGGGTTCAGCTCATGCTCTCTGGAAAATTGGTTTTCTATCGTTGGGAAATATTTCATGGGCGGTTTTAACCCCTGGACCGTCACGGATCTAATAATGAAATCTTTTTTCCACTCGGAACAACTTTGAATTATTGATCGACAAGTGCAGCCTGAATCTAAAGATATTTACGTTATATTTTCAACAAATAAACAGCTCGGAAATGGTTCAAAAAGAGAATTATTGAGCTCACCTTTTGGCTGAAATCAAATTGATAAACAATGTCTCACCAATGACCATAAAAAGTTTTGGAAGGCAAGTTGAACTTTTCGGCTAAAAGGCAGCTGACGTAACTGCTAATTCATCGAAAGTATATTCTAAATTTAGAATTCTACATCCTATAATTAGAATATACTTAGCCACACTTGACTGTATGAGCCTTCACGTGGTGGCATTCCATATTAAACAACACGACAAAATTAACTTTTAAAATTGTTGTGGTGTTTATTTTACAAAGTCAAACTTTCTATGGCTATTGGAGGAATAGTTTTTCAATGTCAAGTATAGCTTTTAAAATCTGATTTATAAAAAATGAAATATTAGTTCGTTTTATCCATGCATATACACGCACGCACGCACGCGCACAAACATTTATTTCAAGGCTACAGGATGTAATGTTTCCATGATCTTAGGGGTTAGTATCCAAAGTTATAAAGAAATGTGAATAAAGCATACTTTGTGGAGTTGATCTGTATTTACTGGCTATTCATTGTTGCTCTTTTCAAATGCACTAGCGAGCATAATGTAATGCATTTAGCCATAGGTATTACTTATTGCTTGTGAAAGTGTCAATCAAGTTAGAGAAAATCAGAATCACCTTTAAAATAATAAAAAACGAGAACAACGAACAGAGAAACGATGTGGTCAACGGGACTATCTATTTCTGAAAGCATTTTATGTATTTTTTTTGACACCTCTTTCAGTTTCATTGTGAATAAACGTTTTCCAAATCAACTTCCCTTATCACTATATGTACTCAATGCGGCTCAATTATTAACTTCGAGCGTATTTTCGTTGTCGGAAAGTATAAGTCATCCTCATATATTTTAATGGTGCCACAGAAACCACCAAAAGTGCGATAAGAATCGCGAATCATCGAAACCCTGTCCGGAATTCTTTTCGCTGGAAAAATAGCATAAAAATGCCCCATCCGTAATAACAAGGGACAGTAAACTTTTTTAAGCGAGCTATTCTCCTTTTATAGTCTAAATGAACAGCGGGCGTGACATATGGTTAAAGACCTCCATTGGTCATTAAAAATTATTGGATGGCTGAAAGAAGGGGAGATGGGGAGGGGGGGGACTAGAAGGAAGGGGGAAAGGAGGAAGAGGTTTTTGAGGGGTCGCATAAGGGAAAATGGAGAGACTGTTAGAGATGAATGGGAATTCGCGAAGGGGAAGAGGGAGGGGGCAGTTTGAAGTGTGGAGGGGTGAGCCGTAATTATTTGGCATGAAGTTAAAAAGAGGGGGGGTAGGTGGTGCGGGAGGATATGAGAGGGAGGTGAGTGACTTTCATCTCACGTTAGTGGGGGGAGGCTTAAGAGGAGGGGAACCGTTTAAAAGGATTCTCAAGGGAGAAAGAAACGGCAGGGGGTGAGATGGATGCCTAGGGGGAGTGGAGAGAGGGAGGTGGACTTCTACATCCGCACCAAACCTAGCTGGAAGGCGAGTTAGGAATCATCCCTCCCTGCCGTCTTTATTGCCTCCTCCCTCTCCCCTCCCACTCTCTCTTCTCCCTCCGGGCTTTCCTCTAACCTCCCTCCCTTTAATCCCCCCTCCTCTTCCTTTCTTTTATCGCGTCTTCCGACAAAAATCTTCTCGGCTATCATCGCCACCCGCTTTTTATCTTTTTTATCTCGTCCTTTCCCGTCAAAAGATGCACATTTTCCTTCTCCTCCACCAACCAGAGCGCATTCTCTCTCACTCTCTCCTTCCAGTGCTGCCGCCTGTGCACCTGCCTCTCGCAGCCCTGCCTTTTTCATCACCTGCTTCATCTCATCCTACACATCCTCCTCTCCGCACCTCGGAAAGATATCACACCTTTCTGGGATTCCTTTCGGTCGTCTTCTATTCCATATCCTACTAAATGTTGAATGTCTCGGGCAACGACTTTATCTGCGGTTAAGATCTATTGGCAGCGAATCTGCTGAGGCAGCTGGAACGATACCTCACGTGCTCTTGAATGATCGCCGTAGTTTTTGTTAGCGGGCTAAATGTATTTTGATTTAGGAATATAAATGTGCTGTTGCTTCATAAAACCGTAAGAAATACGGCAGCAAACGAGAAGTTAATTTACGAACAAATTTTATTAATCGATTAATGAAAGGTTATCTGCAAACACATAATGAAACGGCACCATAGTGACTAACTTCATTTGAGATTGACGTCATGGCAGCCTAACAGAAACACATAGTCAAGGTGACATTAAAATTCAACGTATGGGCACCAATAGCCTCCAAATTTCCAGGCTCAAAGACAAATTATTATTTTTATTTCTTGCAATAAATCCCTTTCCATGGGGTTACCTCCTTTTTCATCACCAGTTCATTTTACTATACTTCCTACGTATTTACATTAATAATGTTATAACGGTTTCTTTACATGATAATTTATAGCTATCGTTACCTTGATTTTGTCTTCAACTCCCAATGTGCATAAATGTTATCATTATGTATATTTTGACTGAAACAATCGTGCAAGGTTAATTATGTGTGAAAATTAATGTTTTGTATAATTTTAATAAGCAGTATAAATTTACTTGGAGCATCATGCTACTGATGGCGATCAGTCTGATAACCATCTTTCTTATAGGCAGTTTCCCTTAGTCTTTAAGTGTTAGAGTGAAGTTTATGCATCACAGAGTTCGCATATTGCCGTCGAATACTCTATTTGTAAGCTATAAAATATATATTTATCGAATTACTGCGTTTCCACTTTCCATCACGATTGCGTTGTTCCTTCCGGCATGCCCTCCTTTAGTCAGTTGGTCCTACAGTTTTCCTCAACCTCTGCCTCCTCCCACCTCCTCTTCCCCACTCCAGCCGATAGCGACGAGTCACACGTCCGCCGCATGATCTATCGCCTACCCCTAGTCGCAAACGCATCGCTTTCCAAAGGCTTTTAATTTGACGTGTGGGTTCTTATGAAACTGGAAGGAAAAGGTTTTAGTTTTTCCTTTTCTCGGGTACGTTGCGTGATACTTCTTTGGAATGCAGTCTAGGATGCGGAAAATAAAAATCCCATCGTTTGAGAAAATCTGTCATTAGATCTTTGATTGATTTATGGCAAGAAAGAGAGCGAGTTCTATTTCTCTTCAAGGTTACTGTGTCATCGATGCGCGCCTGCCATTGTCGAACGCACAAGTGCGTCGGCAATTGCGTCGATGGCTTAGTATCGGTGCCCTACGGTGGTCGCCAGGAGGATTCGAAAAACGAGACCCTTCACCTGTTCCGACTGAAGCAATTTTCTTCGGCTTGAAAAGTATTGCGACATTTGTTGACAAAGACATGTTCCACGGTGGGAATTCAATTCATAAATCAAAAAAGAGGCCAAAGCTAAATCTAATGAACGTCAAATTTATACCTGGAAGTATACATACAAAAGCTAGAAAAACTAATCTCTTTATTAATGAAACTTTCATGTGTTTAGCGGTACTTGTCTACGTAACGGAAATGTTTGGAATGCCTATACTTATGTATCTATTCCTTTCAAGGAAATTTCAACAAATTAAATGGAGCTGTTATCGATGCATGGTGGCGTAACCGGATATTTTTACACCCGGGACGAGTTTCGTCCATTGCTAGCTGCCCCATTCTCCGAAACTTTCAGGGCTCCCTTACTGCCATCTGCCCCACTCGCTCCTTAGTGGACGCCCAAATTTAATTGCGAGACATTATAAAATTTCAGAATATAAAAATTTTCTTATGAAAACTTTTTGATAACCTAACTTGTTTAAAGATTCAAACACATAAAGGAATCTTTAATAAATATTGCCATTATAATTTTATTTCCAGAAGGGCACAGGAAAGGTTTGTCAAAGTAACCAAACTATGGAATAAATGTCCATAGTTTTATTTTAAACCTTAAATGGTAACATGAGTCAATCTGACACACATTTCCGAAAGATTAGTCTAACGCTGTTCGTGTTCAAACAATGCCGTGCAGTGCTTTCTCTAGTTAGTTATGTATGTGCTGTCAAAGAAAAAAAATCAAAATATAACTCTAAAACAATTGTTGCACAAGGGAGTGTCGTGCCAATGGCAAAAAGGCAGACTCAGTTTGACAAAATTAAGTGATGATCTGAAAGCTATGATTTTCAAAGTTTTAGGAGAGCAAAAAAGGTTCCTGATACACACCAAGCGACAGAGCGACAAATATCAAGAAAGTGTGCCATTATGTCAAGGGAAGGGAGAACCTCTACTCTCTGCACACTTTGCAAGAAGCCAATCTGTGGCGAGCACCAAAATAAAATGTAACCTAATTGTTAATTTACACATTTATAACATTTGCTTCATTTTGGCGTTAATAAAAACAATTTTAAAACAGTTTTAATGATATTTCCTTATTTGAAGTTAAAGTTAAATAAGTGTCTAAAAAATAGCGTTACCATTCTAGGGTTAACGCAAAATAATTCAACTTGCTTATTGAATCATGTATATAATTATAAAGAGAATTTTTATGATCAAAATGGAAGATTCCATGTAAAAATGCACTAATAGATCTCTTTTATAGAAAGATCAACTTCCACTTCGATGATAATTGGCGACAAGGATCGCTCCTCCATTAGCACCGAAGGGAAAATCAGTTTGCGTGGAAAGGGAGCGAGAAGGAATTCACTCATACCGATGATAGAGATGAAACCTCGGATTGGATCGGACTATTAAAATTTCGTCAGCGAATAATTCTCCTCTGTTCGCCCCCTAGCCTCAATGGTTCACCCCTTTACCCTACACATCTAGACCCTCCTCTCCACCAACCCTTAAACCCTTTTCTCCTGGAGTGACACATCTGCAGCTTCGACGAAATGGAGAGAGGAGGGGATGCATTGACGGGAATAGTGCGGGAGGGAAATTCCGCCGGAGGACAATGCGTGGGGTTTTTCTGGATGGAATGGAACGGATCAGGGAGGAGAAGACGAGCGGAAAAGGGGTTGATTCTGAGAGGGGACGGATGGCGTCTCTCCAGAAAGATGAGGGGGCGCGTTCTATTAAGGCGGCACCCTCGAAAGTATTGGGAGGGGATTTTCGTTTTCGCTTCTCGTCTTTCGTCGGATGAGCAGTTAACCCCATCGGGCGAGATGACGTGGGTTTTGGGGTTGGGCAACGGAGGAAGGGAAGTATTTGCTAGGGTGAGGGGGAGGGTGGCGTGAGGTGGAAGGGGTGCTACCGGAGGGGATTGCGGGTGAGGATAAGAATGGGAAGGATGTCACCCCGGGAGACTCGCGACCCGGAAAAGAGGGACAACGAGGGTGAATGCCTTGCCGAAAACAATGTACCGTCAATAGATGACATTCCTTACCCATGAACTTCTTATTCCTTCTCCCATACAATGGCGGGGAGGACGTTTATTTTTTAAAAGCTTCCCTATAATAGTGTTGTCCTATACGTGATGTCGTCTGAGCCCTCTCGAAATTTCAACTAGACTCAACGGAAATGAATTAAAATTCATCAAAATATAACCAACTGCCATGTTAACATCTAAAATGACCAAATAAATAAATGCTTATAAATCTTACCGTCAAAAAACTGCCGAGAAAGCCAGCTTCTTGTTTTTTCTAAATACAGTCGATGAATTGACACTAAGAATTGCTGCTTTGTAATCCGAATGCGTATCTGGTTTTTCGCAACCGTTTCATAGCCATAGAAATCATTTTATCAATTGTTTTTCAACCATAAAGTGAATACGATCATTTAGGGAACTACATGTTGTTGTTCAAGTTTTCATAGTTTCAAGACTATAACTCAAAATTGGTCTCCGGAAAAATATCAATAAGTATATTAATATACTTGAACCACTTTCTGTCACTTTCTTTCTTAGCTAAGCTGAAAAAAATGATCGCAAGGTTATTATCGGAATGAATCTGAACCAATGCCATGCTTTATAGGAATCTGTCTTAAACACGTAATTACAATTCCTTTCAATTACGCGAGTATAATTCTATTAAAATATTATTATTGTCACAATCCGAGGAAATCGATATTTTTTTCCAACGCGAGAATCTTACTCTCAAGAGGTTTAACGACACGAAAAAAGCCAGCAGACAAAAAACCCAGCATGGCGATATCAGGTGCTCGGTTTCAGTTTTATTATTAACCGACTAGTCTTTTTTTTATCAACTCCCGCTAATTACGAATAGATATAATCGCTTTTATATAATTATCGCTTTACGGAGTTTTACAGTCAAGTAATTCTTAAGAGATGGCCTTGGTGGTGCGTTAGCAAATGCGATTTTCAACTCGGGAGGAAAAAAACACCAGCAGGCCGTCACACCCTTTATAAGACGGTAATTATTATTACCTTCTCCGTCTTCCCCTATTCTCCTTGGCTCACCAACTTCGCCACTCTTTATCTTTCGGTATCTGATAAAGCTTCTCTCTTCGGACAACCCTTCCGGCGATCTGACATCTTGACCTCGTTGCATATCTCAACGATCTCCGCCTTTTTTCGTGTGTACTCGCAGATTATTTCCGCAAGCTTTGTGGAACGATGATCCATTTAGATGGCAAAATAAAACAATTTCGAAAGTTGAAGGGTCGGGAACCATTTCGTAAGACTGCTCTATGTCAAATGATAGATTAAACATTTCATGTCTTGGGCACGCAAGTGGGGCGTGGAGAAGCAAACGAACGATTTTATGCTTCAAATTCGCTTATCTTTTGTTTTGTTTAGGCGATGAACTTTGCGATAATTTATTGAATGCGAATGAAATGAAATTTTCTGTGAAGACTTTCTTTCGAAATGTTTGGTACGGTCGGTCTACTATGATTTCGAAAGCAATGCGATTTATATCGCGAGGTCTTTGCGTACGTATCTTCGGCCATTCGTCTGTCGGAAGTAGACTATTTATAGGAGAGAAAACATTCCTCATCCTCCTTTGTATTTTTGAGGAAAAAGTGCGAATTGTCATTATCGTCGACTTCGTCTCCGTCTTTGCGAAAAACAGTTTAAACCTGTTTTTCAAAAAGAGTGAAAGAGAGAGAGAGAGAGAGAGAGAGAGAGAGAGAGAGAGAGAGAGAGAGAGAGAGAGAGAAAAAGGAGGAAACATTATAGGTCCTGCCTTTTCCGACAGCGTAACAGCTTGAATACAAAGAGACCTTTTTTGCGCCTAACTTGCGAACCCCTCCAATTGCACAGTGCACGTTGTTGCCAAACATTTTTCTCTTTTGGCATTTTCGTGAGCTCCTTTCATCTCTTTCAAGTGGAAGCTCTTCTCGCATTAGTATGTACATGTCTGGGGATGTGGGGGTCGGCAGAACCTTTCCCACGGAAAACGCTAAACTTTGTCATTAGAACAAGACATGTGCTTAGCCGTGGTTTTAGGGAACACTCAAGGTGCCCGCCTCTTTTCTTGAATGAATATGTATGCATGTGTGTTTATATGTATAAATATATGTGCACCTGTGTCTCGCTCAGGTATGTATACTGATGAGACAAAGTAGCTCTTTTTGGAATTTTTGGAGCATGATAGACTTTTTCATATCAATACAGGCAGTTATCGACTTACAACTCTCCAACTTACGACGCTCTAGATCAGTGTTTCACAACTGTTGTGCCGTCAGACATGAACTGGTGTTCCAGCAAATTTCGGAAGAAGCGGGAGAACTACACTGAAAAATGGAGGGCGGTGTGCCACAACTAGGGTGACGTAATATTAAACTGGTTGGAAAACAATTATCTACAGCGGCGTTTTCCAAACTTTTGAGCTCTGCGGACCACTTCAGCAACCCTTTCAGGCCATGCGGACCACCTCATTACTTACACTAACCTACTTGCTGTATCTACGATTAAGGTAGTACTTGGTTACGTAGTTTATTTGACCATTTTCAAGTATACAAGCAGGCGAATTCCAAACGGCACGAGCACTCTCAGCTTATGAGGTAATAAGATCAGTAAGTGTAAGTTACGGATGGCAGAGGTGGAATCGGGATGTATGAAGGAGTATAACATGTTCAAGGAAAAACGTCATTAATGAAAATATTCAATACCTGTAATAGAGTGTAGCTTGCTTGTTTTTCTCCAAGAGAATTCCAGCTAAATATGAGGCGCGGCCTAAAAATAAACTAATTTGGAAACCCCCGCGGACCACAAGTGATCCGCGGACCATAGTTTGGGAAACGCTATTATACGAAGTGTCCAGGAAGTCCCTGGAAATTCTATGTGCCTGTGCATATTACATTTACCATTTATTTCATTTAGAATTTATTTGTATAAAGTTATTTCATTAAAACGTCTTTCTTCATATTTCGGAATGCCAGACAGAGTTGCATAATTGAATTAATTAATTAATTAATTTGATTATGATTTTGTCAAATTGCCAGGGACTTCCTGTACACAATGTTGACTAAGGGTTGCCAATCTTTAAAATTTGGCGAGCATTAAGTTGCATGTTAGAATATCAAGCAATCACCACTACACTTTTGCAAAAGTAGAAATGATCATAAATAAGCTCAAATCAATGTCAACTTTATTCTTTATGCTCTTAAATACGTTTAGGAGAAAGTAAATTAAATTATTGGTGCTAAGAAACGCGATTTTAAGCATCGCAGAAGGCAGATCCACATACGTTTGCCAAAGTCTCCTATCCATTTGGTAAACACGCTACTTCCGAATTTCCTTTCGTGACCACCACAATTCGACATGTGTTTTCAGCGTTGTGAAAATTATGCGACGGATTTCAAGGCCTAATTCGAAATTTAGCATATTATTGAGAGAAAAATTTCGCGAAAGAGTGATAATCTTCTTAAAATAATGCTGCGAACGTCAATCCCTTCGAAACCTTCCGAACAAGAAATTCCTGCGGCGCCACTTTTTCCCTCCTAAAGACAGTCTGATATATTCGAAAAAAACCCGCCGGCCACCCGCTGTGAAATCCTCTCTTTAGCGATCGGTAACATCGACGCGCGGGAGCAGTAGCAGCAGCTGACCGAAATTTTACCCGGCGAAAAAAGGATGAATGAATTTTCCTATGGCGTCCCTAACATGAGGTCCGATTCACGACGCTATGTTAATGGAACAGTTTTTCCGTCTATTTTTAGCCCTTCCACCTCCCGAGGGCAGAACTAACCGCCCGTGAGCCGCTGACAAGAGATTTCGCAACCACTGATTTTTTCCAGAGACACGATGACAGTCGGACCGGAACAATCCTCCGACGCGCAGACGTCGTCCCCCTGGTTAAAGATTCTGTACCCTTTAGTTCCGGGACCGCATTAGGTCAAAGATTCAAAGAGGGAGGCGTCGGGCGTGCCCCGAAGGAATGCGATATACGGCACTAGCGAAAGGGTTTAATGTAACATCTCCCTCTCAAACTGCCTCGTCTCGCCCCATCCCCTCCCTATGTCCCCCAATCCACACCCCCAAACAAAGCCGAGCTCCCACCCCACCCCCGGCTGAACCATCCTCCGCCGCCATCACCGCCACCACCCATGGGACCCACTTATCCGTCTCACCCTCCCACCCCCTCGAGGAAGCCACTATATCCTCTCTTCAAACCCCTTTCTCTCTCTCCCTCTTAACTCCCATGCACCAACTAAAAGAGCCATACATACATTACCGGGAAGAAAAGCCCCGAGCTATCTGTGGCTAATTAAGGCGGGAATTTAATTACGGGAGGAAGAGAGTCAATTTGCGAGAGAGAGAAAGGGAAAGAGAACATCCGATGCATCGCGCGTCTTCTCGGATTGAGGGAGATAGGGAGGGAATGAGGGGGGGAGAGTGAGAAGACAAAAGTCTCTGAGAGAGAGAGATGGTACGAAATGTTAAAGATAGGGAGTGTGAGTTGTAGAGAGGGAGAAAGGAAAGCTTTAGCGAAATCCTTATTTGGAAGAACAATTCGAAAGCTACTTCGAGTGCGTTTTAACCTTTCGATAGATTGTCCCATTCGAACCCTTTGGTTTATCGTCCACCAAAGGGAACTATGGTAATCCCGTGAGATCCTATCGACCCACCGACCTCCTTCAACGGGGCAAACCGTCCGATGCAAAATGAACAGTTGTTTTTCACGCGGGAGCAGACACGCCGCCATAATTTCAATCGTTCGATTGTGGTTTCATTACTTCTGTTCGATAACGGATGCGCTTTGTTTTAAGATAAGATTTCTTTGAGAATGGTGCCAGGAAGCTGAATATTACATATTTATTTCTAACACTGGAGATATAGCGTTTTTAAAAGTATGGTCGTCACAAAAATTTGAGCATTCGTATAAAAATCTGAAAGACAAAAAATGTCAGGGAACTAACTGCTGTAATTAATTTTTATTCTAACACGTTTTATAGGAAATGTAGGAAAAAGCTACTCGAAAGACATTCTTCTTTATTTGAAGTGGGGAGGGGAATAGAGAGGAGGGTCGGAGTTATAATTTTCCTTCCACAGGGAGGCGAGGCAAAAAGTTTGAAAAACCACTACTCAAGTTAGGACATGTTTAAGACCTATCTTCTGAAAAATTATGACCAACGAGTATCGACGCATAGTTCTAGATTGTCAATTTACTACCGTTGTCGTATATAGTCGATTAAATTATCATTTGCAGCTTACACAGACATTTGAAAATATCTAAAAAATATTTCTAATAATAGTTTGTGTAAAATTTATGGTAGTTTTAGCTATTAAATGTAATACAATATTCATAAATTTAGATTTTAAAGTGAAAGTTGAAACATTTCGGATAATAACTAAAGAAGCATGATGCAAAGAAGCAAAAAGAGATAATATGTTTTGCGATACAATCAACGAATCTACACCTTTAAAGTATATTTTTATATCATTTTGTTGTTGCGACATTCTGGAATTCCCACTTTAGTTGAACAAGTACCAAAAGATAAATACGAAAATCCTCCTGAATTCTCCTAGCCAATAATACATCGGAGGCAATGTTAATATTTCAATCCATTTGATAGAAGAACAATAAGCGTACATCACAATAAATCTCTATTTTGTCAGGATATTCGATGCGGCCTTCTATTACATTCATTTCTGGATTCGTTTGGAACGCAATGAGGGGACTGGTTCATAAATTTGCGCAGTTGGAATTGTCCACGTCTCCAAATTTGGTTCTCGCCGAATATAGTCGTCCTGGGAATGAAATATTTGAGAGAACAAGCCTCTCCGGAGGAGTAGAGCAGAATATATGGAATAAGTCAGGTGACGCTAATTGCCCGAAGATGTTTACCCAAACATGATGTATTATCCTCGTTAACTCGCATTAAACGTCCGTTACGTTAGTCCAAAAAATTGTTCATCTCTGTGTTATTACCCACGAAGAAATGACTCCTCCTGAGTTATATGGCATATAATTAGAGCCGAAACAGGGGAACGAGGGTAGTGCAGGGGAAATGCGAGAGAAGAGGGCGCCGGGAAAAGATGATAGGTGGAATAGGGAAAGACCATTTGTAGGACGAGGGCTTGGAGTTAACGTTCAAGTTTCAATGCGTTGTTGTCTTTGAAAAATGTTCATTTCTGTGACAAAATTAATAAGGTTATTTCGCTGGTAGTTTTAAAATTTAGTGTTGATAGTTACATTGTCACTCGCGTTTAGAATTAGCTCGATATTGGATTTGAAATTCATAAACGCGAACTATTTTCATCTTGATAGTTATTAAATTACAGTTAGAGCTTCGGGAATTGTCGGCTTACCTTACCTGGTACAATTAATTTTTATAAATACATTTATAAACAAAAGAATTTACTTATATTTGAGCAATAACACATTACTTAATATTTTGCATATTGTGGTAAAGTGAAAGAATTCTGTTGAACTTTTATGAGGAAATCAACATAATTTTTAATACTTTACCCATTTCATTGTGTTCCATGAAATATGGCAATAATTTTGCGTTCAAATCTTTTATTTACTCTTTGCATATTACTATTATTTTATCGTGGAATTCTTTGAAAATTATTGAGAAAATGGTGAATCATGCAATTTGTAACTGATAGCCTATTACCAAAACTTCTATTATAAATAACGTAATGTTTTCTTTTCAAAGAAGCTATTTTATCGCATGAAGAAGCTCTACTGGAAAAGCTTCACTTTCCTTAGTATCCTTTCTCCACCGAAGCTGAAAAATAAGGTGAGTTTTCATTTAATAATCTGTCATAAATTTAGCGATTTATAGTTTTTATTACCATTTCTACTGGTGTACGTATTTTGTTACGGATATGTGCATGTTTATAACTTCTTGTACATTATACGTATTATCACTTAGTCACATGCATAACGGTTTAAAAGATCTGTAAGATGGAAGAGAAAATCAGTTCCTCTTTTACCTAAGCAATACATGGGCGAGCATTAGGTAACTGCTCTTATTTTTTCCAACGGTCTGCCAAAGTAAGAGGATACATGTTTCAAACCATCCAAGAATGTCACTCCTCCACCACCACCTAGCACCCTTACTGCGAGATGAAGAAGGAGAAACCCAACCTCATTCCTCCATCCCGATACCCATACTCCACTCGCATCCTAAAACCGCCGAACCCTCGTACAATATCGAGAAAATGCTTGCGTTCCAGAGGGAGTCGGAGAGAGAGACAAGGGGGGAGGGATGAAAGAGGAGCAGGGAAAGGAGGGTGCAAGGAGCGCAGGGTGCGGGAGAGTGGGGATTCGAGGAAATATGGAGAGAAAGGGAGTGAGAGTGTTGTGTGTTAGGGGGGCAGCTTTAAGAGCGAGAGAAGTAGGAAAACCGTAGCAGAGACGTGTGTGGTGGGCAACACGTGCTCGATATATATTTCCTTTTATAAGCGGAGGAGGGAGTCCCGATCCCTCCCCAATTCTCTACATCCATCATCCATCTCTACCCCCCTCTCTCCCTCCCTCTCTCATTCCGTATCACCCATCCTTCCTTCCTTTCTCTGCCACTGTGGCCATTCCCGGATTGAGTGGTTCGCCGCATGACTTTTTGATGCATCCATACACTTCCCCGGAAGACTGTGGTAAATTGTGCACATAATTCGTTATTCGTTTTTTTATTCGGGGATTCATGGGTCTCTCGGAGAATCGCCGTAGTTGAAAATCACGGCCGACGCTGAAAAACTTTTGCCTCTTCGTCATTTTTTATCCTCGGAGATAGGTACTAGCGATATTCGCATAATGCGGAGAAATGTTTACTCGTTGTTTAGAGTACCGTCGACTTATGATCTTTCATAATTTTTGTTGACTCGTTCGAGTGTCCTTTCTTAATTATGATAGTATTCTTTTGAGAGGAGGCAAAAACCTTAGCTTAAAAGTTATTTACTCATTTACCCTGATGTTCAAAGACGTCTAAAACTAGTTTTACACAATTTAAAATTCTTTCGAAACAAGCTCAAGAATTGACATAAATAAAACGTAAACACTGAAAAACATCTCCATTACCCCAGGCCTACCTTAATCTGAAAACTTAAATTTAACTCCGTAAAGATCAAGTGATTATTTTCCCTTTAAATTGCAAATTAGAACAGCCTATCATTAATAATTTTTTATCGTATTCTTCACTTTGATAATTTAATTCGAAATTTAATATTATGCATTTCGTACAAAACTCAAATTCATTATCTTTTTATCAAAAAATTAGAAAAGAAGAAGCGATAAATTCAGCAAAATACACGACAATTAATTTGGAAAATGTTTCCAGTCTGAAAAATCGAGTGTTTGAAAAGTGGTGAATGGCCGAGGAACAGAAGTGAAAATCCAGTTTTAGAATGAAAGAGTAAGGACGGAAGTTTAAGAGCTGAAAATGATATACTACCTTGTACACGCCATATACGGAACAGGTCGAAAAGAAGGTGATCAACTCTGTTTGTTGGAGATTGACTTCCGTGGCTACTGCCTTATGCTTATTACGCCGACAAGCCGCAAAAACCGGAATGCGAGTTTAATTGATGCGCTTCTAACAGAATAATGCCCGTAAAAGGTTTAGGCATACTCTATCTTCTCTCGCTCTCTACCAAAAGGCCGATTCATTCGAATTAAAAGAAACCCTCACTTATTAACGACTTTCAATCTCTATAACAATTGAATAAATAATAAGAGTAAATGACCTGAGTTTGTAATAGATAAGAGAGCTCAAGTGGACACAGAGGTGATAGAAAACGTATATTTTCACGCGGAGGAAGTTAATATTCCTTAAGTAACGAAGTAATTACATTATAATACGCGGAAGGCTTCAGAGATACATTTACAATGAGGAAGTAGTACGACGTATGGCACAGCAGGAGTGCGGTGGATATCTAACGAGGAGACCACTTAACTGTCCACGCAGATATCAAAATGCGTTTAATCATTCTCTCCATTTTTTGTAATTTATTCAACCTTTTAACTGATAATTGTTTTAATTCCTTCGCAAGAGCAAAGAAGAAAATATAAAGATGCAGACATTTTTAATACCTTAGAGATGAGTTCTATGCCATTCATTAGCTTTAATGTGGAATAATAATAGCATAAAACTCAAGGAATATAGTTTGTGTACATTAAGATTTTGGCATAAATGAATAAGGAATACGGTAGCCTCATATCTTTATAAGATTCGAAAATCTTCTGCGCTCGTAAAATTAGGGTGACACACTATATGCTATATGGTTCGTTACACTTTAGGTACTATAATATATATCATTATATTTAAAGGAAGGTTTCGAGTCAAGCTGCGAGAACAAGCTTCGTTTCCCTCTTCTCATCGCTGATGCGTTAATTGTTACAGGATTTAAGCGTCCCGATTGAAATATCTGTGTATTAGTAAATCAATGATAAAAGCGTACATATTAACGGTTAATGCTAGACAAGTATTTTCACTCACTCTTCGTGCTAGGAGTTCAGTCTTGGCCGTGTCCTTTTAATTTGGTAATGTGAGTGAATCAGCAGATCATGATTTCGACGATCTTCAGAGATGTTCGCTGGAAGATGGCGTGACGTCGCTGGTATCAGATACCATCAAGCGTAAAATGAAACCTGAAATAAGGACGCGTAAATTTCATGTATTCTACTTTTTAATTTGGCCTGCCATATTTTCCTGCATAAAAATAAATTGGCAAAACTTAAAGTTATTTCACTTTTTACGCATTAAATTAGCCTAAAATTAAGATTTTATAACATTGATTAAGCCAGTTGAAATAAATAATTGATGCATTGAAACTGATAAAAACAAGTTTTAGGCAATCGTTAGGTCAGCGAATCAAGGCAAATATATGGATTTCCTCATGTCACTGTTTTTAGAAAACTGATTAGACCACATGAAAACTATTTGTAATAAGGTTTCCAAAACGTCAGCATCATTTTTTTCCGCATCCAGGAAAGAATTAAGCCGCGACAACAATGCGTCATTGTGAACTGGCGACCGGCCCTAAAATAAGTTTGTCTACACTGCCTTCTAATAAAGAGTTGCTTTGCACGGCACGTGATATTCCGCCTCAGGGGGTTGGAAGGGAGGGGAGGGGGGGGGTGGCTCATGCGTGTGCCAACGGTACGAGAGCTTAAGAGGGAGAGAGGGTGAGATGGTGCCTCCACGGATGATAGAGGGGAGAACAGTGAGGCATTGATTTATCTGGTTAGGTTCCCTCTCACACCCTCCCATCCCGTGGTCCCGTGTGGTCAGCCGGCGAAGCCTTTTATGAAAGGGGGAGGCGAGGGAGGGAGAAAGAGAGAGATTGGGGTGACGGAGGGAGAAGGAGAATCATAGGCAATACCCTTCTCATTGTGGTTCTTCTACGCCACCGTGCGCTCCCTCACTCCCTCTACTGCCGCCCCTGACTCTCTCCCACGCCGCCTCCTCCCTGTAATTCCATGCACCGTCCCGATGCTCTCCTTCTCTCTTCCCAAAAATTCGCCCGAATGCACCCGATATGCCGCCGCTAAGCTCCGGCGCAAACAGACGCCCGTTTTGAGGGGAGCGGAGAAGGGGATATACGTAGAGGGTTGCTTCTGCTTCGTTTTCTCGCTACTCTACAAGCGCAGACAGCGCGAAGGGAAAAAGGGAAAGGGAAGGATGTGATTGATGGATGCGGGGAGGAGGGCTGTAGGGTGGAGGGGGAGTTTGTGTCTGCGCGGTTTGGAGGCGAAAGGGGCGTGGGGGCGTTACGGGGCGGATGTAAGTGACCTCCTGTTCGTAAGATATTGAGGGAAGAGGTAAGGGGGTAAGTTGTTTTCCTCTTTTCCTAAATGAAAGTAATTTTTGTAAATGGAAATAAAAAATCAACACGCAGCGACGAATATTCTTTGGCGAATCCAATCAGCTACGCTAAATTTTGGTTTGAAAACTGACCGCTAAAGACGATTTCAAAAACTGTATAACTTTTTATCAAATCTAAGAAAAATCTCTTTCCGATGTATTAATTCAACTACTGGGATTGTTTTGGGTTTTTAAATATCCCTGCAGACGGTCACTTGAGAAACCGCATTACTTATTCAACTCATACATTTAGAGGTATTTCAAGTGACCAAAGTGGCTTGAAAAGATGGCATAAATTTAAACCATTTCATTAAAACTCTTAAGTATTCAATTTTATTTACAGAACATAGTAATATCAATTGAAAATGTACTCATTACTACCTTATACACGACTTTCAACTTTTATTTTACCTCGGTGCGTTCAAATTACTCCTGGGATCGTTTTTACGACCAATTGGTTAAAAGAGGGGAATATTATTGTTTGGTAACTCATAAAATTACTTAGTAATGAGAGCGAAATGCTATTAGGTAGTTTAGCTACGAGTCCTAGTATCTTGACTGAAAAAATAAGAAAATTCCTCGAGAATAATTGTTATGACCATTGCACGATAACCGACTAACATTTCATCATGATTCTCATGAAAGAGTGCATGCATTAGGGGTAACGCCTGTTTTCATGTTTGAAGAAAGGTTTTTCTTGGAATATCATATTTACTCGTGAAAGTTTTCTTTAGATGAAATACCGGCTTTCGGAAGATGACGAATTGAATACATTGGCAAAAACACCACAAAAAGGCCTTCGTGTGAATACCCGAAATGGACATACTTTGCAAAAAGAACTTTCGAAAGTTATTTGGCAGCAATGAATGACGTCCCGACATTGGTTACATTTGGGAAACCCATAAGACTTACTTGAAACCGAACTTGTTTTAAACATGAAACATTGGATTTAACAGTTTTATCTATGAAATTTTATAAGTAATAAGATATATCACGCTCAGAAATAAGTGATCATTATGCTAAGTTGGCGTCTTGTCAAATTAAAAATTACTAATATACGGTGCTATTATTAACACTTTTTTGAAGATTTATCAAACTTCAACTGATAGAACCGTCCAAGGAAACTCTGTGCGTAAGTGGATATATACTTGGAGTTCGGAGAATAAATTCAAGAATAAGCACTCAAGTACCAGAAATTGAATAAATAAATACTTATCTTAGGTATCTCCAACAGCCATAAGAAGGTTACGAAAAAACAGACGCGCTATTCGGCTAGAATGCAGCAGAAATGCGCATCTGGTTTTTATAACCTTGTGATGGCTGTTGAAGATAGATACGTAAGGTAAGTATTTATTCAATTTTTTCTTTTGATTTTTGCTTATTGTTGAATTTGTTTTCAACCATAGAACGAGCTCGATAATTCTCTAGTAAAGATTGGAGGATGTTAGAAGTAGGTTAGGGGACCATAGGCTAGAATAAACTCATAATATATGTCATTATTATAACTAAATCAGTAATTATAATTTAAAAAAAGAATCTTCATCATTGGTAATAGTAAAAAAGGAGTAGTTCAGAACTACTAATCACATTCAATCCCTCCTTATGGGAGTTAATTGGTTTCACAACCCCCTCTCCCTCTGACATTATGTAGTAAAAACAGATGATAATATAAATTATATTATTATATTATTATTATATTATATTATTATATTAATTAATTGGTAGGACCTGTCGCAAGACAGAACACGAATGAATGAAAAAAAAATATAAAAATGAATTTTCATTAGTAACTTTCATATAAATTGATGGAATAAATCGATATGAAGATCCTATGCAGACAGGCATAAGCTGTAATGTTGGGAATATTTTTGCAAAGGATCTTCAGATCGCTTTATTCCATCAATTTCTATCCTGGCAATCTCACTATTTGAGAGGGAGGAAATTTCGTCAATGCATCTCTTCGAGGACATCCATTGGTTAGCTGGCTAGTTCGGTGGCAGAATATCCAGCCGGTAAGTGGTAGACCCGGGTTCGATTACCAGTCATAACAGGCTTTTTTCTCTTTTAAAAAGTATTCCCAACTTTCATATAGACAATACTTTTACATGCATTAAACTTATTTACAGTATTTATCTTGAACTTCTCGAGGTCGTCCTAGTTCTGGTAAAGGACTTTGGTTACAGATCTTATCCCACATGACTTTGTATGCGTGTATTTTTGGCTAATCAACCTCTTGGATTATTATAGACATAGCTCCTTCCACGCCGAACACACTCACAAGGGAGGAGAGAAACCTGGTGCCGGCATTAGCCTACTCTTAACGAAGAACACCAAGGGGGTCAACGGCTTAAAATCCCTTCCGAATGACGGAACGCTGACTTTGCGCGGTTATCTCAAACCACACAAACAGGGAGCCGGGCGACCTTGGAAAAAATCCTACTTTCGTAGGATTCGTGCTGCTTTTTCGAGCAGTGGGCGATTGGCAGCCAGCGTACTAACCACTACACCCCTGGCACCTCCCCCCACATGACTTTGTTGCTCTTTAGTTCCAAGATCTCTGTCCCATCAAGAGGGAGAATTTAATATAAGACTTAAAATCAAATTTTAAATGGAGCATCGCAATTTCATATTTATCTATTCATACTTTGTACAGTTAAACCTTACTATCAATGGCCACGGGTTTAAATTTAATTTTTCGTTTTTCATATAATCCAATAAAATGCAAGTAAGTTTTCTGAATCAGGAACAATGGAGTTTCCTCTGACGATGAACGATTTTCTCATAAAAATCTCAGAATTTTCGAGTTTAAAAAAAATATGTACATCAAATCTACGGTAGGAAAATGAATTTTCATTCTTATAGGCGTTCTTTGGTCCAAGTACCAAAACTGTACGATTATCTCCAGTAAATTTTTAAGTGCGAGTCAAACATATGGTGCACCGATTCTCATGTTATTCAAATTGAAGAATTAAACGGTCTTGGAATACATGAAATTACATGGTGTTAACCGTTCTTCGGTTCAAGTCCCCAGGTCCCAGTCAAATTTCAAGTGTAAGTCAAAAATATGCTGCAGCAATTCCCATGTTATTCAGACAGAGGAATTAAACGGTCCAGGAATCGAACTCGGAAGCTTATATAACTGGGTGATTAGCAATAAGCCTCGTTAAATGTTGTTCTATTTAAAACTGAAAGAATGATAAAAATAGATTCAGCCGTTTTTGGTCTATTCAAAATTCTTTGGGATTTGAGTACAAGAACAGAAATATTCGAATTACCAAACGAAAGTTAATATAAAAATTATTAATGAGACATTGTTTGTAATTATGGTTTAAAATTATCGTTTCCTGCTAAAGATCACTAGGAAACTTAATGTTACTAATATCAAATGTTAAACTACATTCTTATTAGAAACCAATATGGAACTTTTACATAAACCATTGAGCAGTCGTAATTTGGTTCTACAGATCAGGTCATACTTTAAAAAAATAATAAATCGATCGAAAAGATTTTTAGTCAGATTTATGAAATTAACGAATCCCTATTTCCCCAAGAACTGTTATTTCACTTGCGATTCCAATTAGAAAGACAGTTACTAATTATAAGTTATCGATAAAATATAATACGTAATGTCTTTTACTCCAAATCATGAAAATTTTGAAAATTCTCTGTTACATTTTCTCTTTCTCTGAATCGGAGAGTATAATTTAAAACGAAATGGCAATGTCGATAGCATATGAAGAAAAGTGACATGGATCGCAAGCTAGGGAAGGGATACATTAATCGCACCGTTCTGTCACAAGGTTGAGGGGTCCAGGCGGAAGCTGGGGAGATAAGCGGCAAAGAGTCGAGAGAGACGTATAGGAGAGAGATGGGAAAGGGAGATATAGGAGGAAGAGATGAGGCGAGCGAGAGGGAGAGAAGGGACGAAAGACGACGTAGTTTTAGGGGGAGGTGAGAAAGAGTGGGGAGGAGATGGGGAACATCTCGCTTCGGTCGCCACATGACGGGCTCCCTCTTTACCACCCCCTCCCCATTTAAACCTCTCCTCGATCGACGAAGTCTATGGGACTTTGCAAAGGGGCACACACCGCCCCCCTCCTGGGCCACCGGGTCGCTTTTATCCCTTGGTCCACTGACCCCCACCCACGCCCCTGCCCATCCACTTCCGTCGTGACCTATGCCCGCCGCGGGAGTGAATAGGAGACACTCTACATCTGCCCGATGACCCCGGGGACGGCCTCGCTTGCTCTGCTTACGACTATGGCGATTTGGGAGAGGAAGCCTAGAGAGACAGAATTTCCCGCCTAAACGCTCAACTGGTTTATAGTTCGTGAAAGGGGAGTCGTACGAGGCGCGGATAGGACCATCGTGGCGCTAAATTAGGCTATTTTTCGGGTCCCATCTGACGGTGGGAAACGATCTGAGCGAACGAATGAAACGCTCAATTAAAAGCTCGACGCCTGTAATGTTTTCCTAATCATTTTTTGCGTGACATTAATATCGAACGCTTTGTATATTTTTCTTTTTTCTTTTAATTTCTGGTCAACTATAGTAATTAATCAGAGGTTAGCAATTTATAACAGCTTTAAATATGGTCAAAAATTCTTTGGCGCCGTGATGACAATGAATTTCAACGTTAGAATTACATTTAATTTTATGGCCATTGTATTTTTTTCCAGTTTGTGTGCATACGGCTTCTGATGGGAACAGATGTTGGGTTTAAAGATTCATTTGATACTAAAGTATCAATTTAGATCTTTATTCTGCCTTTTTGTTCATGCCGCTGAATTCTTGATAATTCAGGAATTCACATTCAAGGAGCTGAGAATAAGTTAAAATTTTAATTTGATTTTCTGTCCAAGTTAAGGGAGAATTATGTATTTATTTTTAAAACATTGATTAATCTACCGACTTTCACTCATTATTCACTTAGTTTATTCAACATCAACGGGTCACAACACGGAAAACTGCCTCAAAATACCAATGCATACATTTCAACGAGCTTTTTCGCTGACAAAGAAATACAGTAAATATTTAATTAATGCGACAATCATTTTGATTAAAGCAATTCCTTACGCACGTGCCCCAATTAACACACCAAACTCCCGAGATGTGGACCGATTATTACGCATTGAGTACCCACTGATTATTGTTCCAGTTAGTGCCTGGCTGTCGAAGGGTAAGGACGTGCCTTTCACTTCCTCCTGCAAGAGCTTCTGACCTGCGGGTGACCGGCGCTTTAATAGCAGTAGCTGTAGAGTAGCTGTAGCAGCTGTCCTTCCGTAGCTGTATCGTTGTGTAGCAGTAGAAGTAGAGTCGAAGTAACCGTACTGATAAGTAGAACTAAATTTATTTATATTGTTTATTGTAGTATCTCTTAATCCCAATATCGTCATTTTTCAGTAGTATTTTTCTAGCACTTGCTTTAAAAAAACTCATATTCAGGTAGTAATTGTTTCTGTAAGAACTCTACGCTGTTTGTGTACTAACTTAACTTGTTTTAACTTGATTATCGCTGTTGGTGTACTAATTTAAATTGTTTTAACGCTTGCTTGTTTGTCTATCTTGCCTGTTCGCTAACGTTGTTTGTGCGGTGAGTCAGCGCTTCCCTTTCACTTTTTACCTGCGTTCCTCTCTAGCGTAGACCTTAAGTCCACGAATTAGTTAGTCACTTAGTATAACCTTAGCTTGAAGTTTAATTTAATTCATAGCTAGTACAGATTAGTGTTTAGGATGGCTTCACCTAGGATTCCCGTTTCCTCCTTTCTATGCGACGCTGATTTCGAGGGAATGAGGTCTCGAATCACGGAGCTGGTAAGAGAGGTTACGGACCTCCGTCGGAGGGTGGCAAGAGCGGAGTCGGCCCTTGTTCGTGTTGGGAGAACGCATCCATCCCCGAGAACTCACCGCGCCATGATGGCGACTCGGGTGCGCTCGAGTGCGAAATTCGGTGGTGTGATCGAGGGTGTTTGTGGGACCTCTTCGGGGGCTGGGGTCGCTCCAATCCTGAAACCCAACGATTGGAGAGTGGTCTCCAACCGGGGGGATCGTGGGGTGGTCCTGCGAAGGCTGGGAGCTGGGAATGCCTCGGCTGACCCTCTTCCAGTTTGCAATCGGTTCGCGGCGTTGTCGGAGGACGACACTTCGGCCGATGCTCTCGCATCCGCTCCCGTCTCTTTGGCGGAGGCTGGATCTATGGGAAGTCGGGGTGGGAAGGGAGGGCTCCTAGTAATAGGTAGTTCTAATGTCCGGCGTGTTATGGCTCCCTTGCTAACTCGGGCCCGCCGGGAGGGAGTGGCTGAGCGGGTGTTCTCCAGGTGTATACCAGGAGGAACGGTCCCCCAAGTGACGAGGGCGGTACGGGAGTCGGTGGAGTCAACGGGTTGCTCTAGGCTGCGGATGGTGGTCCATGTTGGGACTAACGACGCCTCGAAGCGCGGGTCCGAGGAGATTCTAAGTTCTTTTGAGGACTTGGTCGCCGAGGTCACTCGTGTCCGAGAGGAGTCGGGTTCTGATGTGCGGCTCACCATTTGTAGTATTGTCCCGCGGATTGACTGTGGTTCGGAGGTTTGGAGCCGCGTGGCGGGGCTAAACCAAAGGCTATGGAATTTCTGTGTGGGCATGGGAGTCGACTTTGTTGATCTCCGGCCGGTTCTCGGATCGTGTAGGGTACCCCTAAACGGCTCTGGAGTTCATTACACGACCGAGGCTTCACAGAGTGTAGCGTGTAGGATCTTCGACCATGGTAGGTCTTTTTTAGATTAGAGAGTAGGGTAGGGTGTAGGCGTATTAGGAGATTTCATAGGGGCATCGAGTGTAATACAGTTTCTGGTCGCAAAGTGAGAGAGTCCACCTGCGAAAGCCGTAATAGAGCAGTTAATGCTTCGGGCGATAACGAGAAATTAAATATTATAGTCTTAAACTGCCGCAGCATTCGTAGGAAGTCTGCCGAACTCGAACACGTAATTCGCACGTTGCATGCGGATGTAGTTATAGGTACGGAAAGTTGGCTCACTGAAGATATCGCTAGCCAAGAAATTTTTCCGAAAAGCTATAGAGTATACAGAAAAGACCGCGCCAATAGAATAGGTGGCGGAGTATTTTTGGCAATAAGTGAAAAGTACGATAGTTGTCAGGTCCCTATTATCGATGAAACGACCGAGAGCGTGTGGTGCCGCCTAGGTAAGGATAATTCGAAAAAGATATATTTATGCTCATTTTACAGACCACCTAATGCCAAAGTTGATTATATTTTAAGTTTAGAGAGGCAATTAGCCGAGCTTAGATCTATTATGAACGACGGTTACGTGATAATTGGAGGCGATTTTAACTTACCGTCAATCGATTGGGAAAACCTATGTTTCGTTACGGGAGGTAAAGAACGCGAATCGTGTGAAGCCTTAATTGACACGTTTCATGAATATTCCTTAATCCAGATGGTACAAAAAGCCACGCGTTCGGGCAATGTTCTCGACTTGCTTGCTTCTAACATCCCGCATAGGATAACTAAGGTATCCACAGAGGAGGGACTTAGCGACCATCGAGCTGTGTATGCGGAGTGCGAATTAAAGCTCAAAAGACATCCTAAGCCTCTTCGGAATGTATACGCTTTCGCCAAGGCCGACTTTAAAAGTTTCAGCTTACATCTCAAAAGTACCTTTGTCAGTTATCGTGAAAAGACAGAACGATTAGGTATGGAGCCATCATGGTTATTATTTAAGAATATACTAGGAAGAGGTATCAATAGATTTATCCCCAGTAAGTTAAAATCTGATAAGAAAGAACCTCGTTGGTTTAATAAGGAAGTCAGGATTGCCTTAAGACGACAGAGGCGTAGCCACGCAAAATTGAAAAACATACCTACCACCGCTTCCGATGAGTATCGCACAGCTATAGTCCATGAGTATAACAGTGCCCGCGTACTAGCGAGAAAAACCATGCGTAACGCATTTAACACCTTCCGGAATGAGGTATTAAATACAAAATTGAAGGAGGATCCAAAAGCGTTCTGGTCCTACGTAAGAGAAGTCAAGGGAGTGGGTCCTTCAATACCCTCCCTGCGATGTGATTCCGGAGACATCCTTCACGATGGGGAGGATAAAGCTAATCTACTAAACGTTTACTTCGCGAAGGCGTTCACGGCAGGTGGAAATATACTTAAAGATAATCTTATTCCCGATGGATGTACTCGGATGGATAATATTAAAATCTCTGAGGCAGGAATAGCGAAGCAACTGAGTGCGATAAAGCCCAACAAAAATCCTGGACCAGAAGGAATTCCCGCGCGTGTATTAAAAGAACTAGCAGAAGATATAGCTCCCTTCCTTCGGATAGTTTTCGAGAAATCTCTTACCCTCTGTGAGGTTCCTGATGATTGGAAACTAGCACACGTCACACCCATTCATAAGGGAGGTGACAAAGAAAACCCCGAAAATTATAGGCCGATTTCTCTAACATCATTATCATGTAAGATTTTGGAGCACATTATTGTTAGCAACACAATGCGTTATCTTGAGAGTAGATCGCTCTTAGTCAGCTGTCAACATGGCTTCAGAAAAGGTAGATCCTGTGACACCCAACTCGGTCTGTTTGTGAATGATGTTTTATCATGCGGCGAAAATAATAAGCAGGTCGATGCAGTGTTCCTTGATTTTAGAAAAGCTTTTGACAAGGTTCCCCACCGTAAGTTGTTATTAAAATTGGGAAATCTTGGCGTTAATGTTAAAGTCATTAACTGGGTTCGCGCTTTCCTTTGGAATAGAAAACAAAAAGTAGTCATCGATGGTAAGTCCTCGAGTGTGGCAGATGTAGTCTCTGGAGTGCCGCAGGGTAGTGTGATCGGACCTATGCTTTTCTTGCTTTATATAAACGACATCAGCTCAGTTGTAAAAAGTAATATCAGGCTTTTTGCGGATGACACCGTAGTCTATAGAGAAATTAGTGGTCCTAGCGACCATCGTCAGCTTCAGGATGATCTGGATGCGTTATCTGTTTGGTGCAAGGAATGGCAGCTAGAAATCAATCAGAAAAAGAGTAACGTTCTAAACTTTTGGAAATCTAGAAGCCCATCGTCCGTGTTTACCTACTCGATAGATGGTGAGATCATTCCTGTTTCGGAATCCGTGAAATACCTCGGGGTAACCTTGAATCGTGACCTGTCTTGGGACACCCACATAAGACGAGTGATAGGTGCGGCAAATAAGAAGTTGGCTTTTGTGCGTAGGATAGTCAGGAAAAGCACGGAAAAGGTGAGAGAATCCTGTTATTTATCGTTGGTTAGACCTCAAATGGAATACGCAGCAGCGGTTTGGGATCCATATCAGAGGGGACTCATAAAGGATTTAGAAAAAATACAGCGGCGAGCAGCTAGATTCGTGAAAAAGAATTACGATAAAAAACAGAGCGTTACGTTACTCATTGATGAGTTGAGTTGGCCATCGTTGAAAGATCGTAGATTACAGGCGAGACTTAAACTTCTACATAAATATAGGTCGGAGATATTCGTAAATGAAATGAAGGATATTATTCGACAACCAACGTATATCGGACGGAGGGATAATGACGACAAGATTCGCGAAATAGATAGTAGGACGGAGAGGTATAAGGAGTCCTTTTTCCCTAGGACAATACGTGACCACAATAGATAACAGTGAATAATAATTAGTTAGGAACTTGGTGCGCGGCACCCCCTGCCATCCACCGTCAAGGTGACTTGCAGGGTAATATGTAGATGTAGATGTAGATTATTTCTTCAATTCCTGGTTTTTTGACCAAAGCGTTTTTAAGGTTTGATCAAGTCAAGAATCTCCATCTCTTTCCCTCGCCTTCCCATTGTTTTCCCTAATAAATGCCTCATATTCCGCTTTAATGCATTATATAGGCCACTCGGGTCTTTTCATGCTGAGCACGAGGTTCAATTGCGCAATTCCTTTCCTCCCTTATCAGCGAGAGCCATCTAAGGTGTGCCGGTCATTCCTTACGCAGAGCTCTACTTAGCAATGGCATTACATCGAGTTTTCCTTTTATCCTTTATCTGGACACATGCTCGTGATATTCTGAAATGAACATTCAGGCCGTCGAACCAGCTTTTGTACATGTGTTAAACAAATGCCGAAAGAGATTGCGTATGCGCCGGAGGACACGCATCCCAACGTTCATTGGTTTTGACGGATGTCGTCGATATAGTTATTTCATTCCAAACATGGGTTCCACGCGAAATTAGCAACATGCTCAAAAAAGCGCGTTGAGAGATTTTTCTCTAAAATTTCACCACATGCACTGCTGCGAATGCATAGATTTGCCAAAAATATTTCATCCCACGGTGTTGCTCACTATCACGTTTTTCACTTTTCTTCTCCTGCTATTTATGGCTAGGTAATTGACCGTAAAAGCATCGGCACACGAACAAAGTTTGCATGCAAGAGTACACATAGGTGTCAATCATGTTTTAATATAGACATCTTCTATTCATCGCTAAGGACAACTCTACATAAGGATTCGAGCTAAGGAGTGAAACTAGGATTATTTTCTTCCCAAATAGCGAAGAGTTAGCCTTCTCGGAAATAATTTTTACGTTAATCTCGTCGTCACTGTGCGTTAATACAAACAATTAAAATTGAATACGAAATTGTTGTTTATGGCTAATTCGCCGAAAATAAGTATCGACTCTGACAGAAAATAAATAGCATTTATGATAATAAAAGACGCTTGAAATCCTAAATTAATAAATATGATGAAATTTAGAAAAAATTGATCCTTTTTTCCTCAACCTCGCTCGTTTTTATCCTAAAATCTACTTTATAATTGAAACATTGGACCCACGGCTAAGTAACACCAATACAAATGGACTACTTAGCCAAAGGGGAATCATGTTGAGAGAGAGAGAGAGAAAGTCTACATAATAAGCAGTTTTCATTGTCGATGAAGCCTTTTCATCACAAACTCGTGGATCGGTTTGACTTCATAAATAAATTCGTCCTTAAGTTTCCACCAAAACGTACAAATACGCCTCCCATTTGTCACGGGGGTGGAGCAGGATTGTATAGAATTATTCAAAATCGTCCATTTTCATCTTTGATCGACGAAAATTCTGCAATTAATTCTCCACGAAAGCGAGCGGGGACTTAATGCGCGCATCGGTATTCCCTTCGTGTCTGCCGGAGCGAGGAAATACGACGGAGCGCGTCCGCATTCGACTTGGAATTGACATGGGCACACGGACAGGTGTTGGCTAATTCTGGAACGAGCGCATTCTTTGGAACTCGTTTGGGATGTGCTTGACCAAAGAGATTTGTTGTCGATACCATTTTGAGCGTCGAGTTGCACAAAAATAAAACGGCGGCATGCGGTCAAATGTTGGACGAAACTTTTTAGATTTCTCAACCTGGAGAAAAGAATTTTTCGTTCTAAATTCACGTTTGATTAGGGAGAATAAAACATTATCTTCGTGATGCGATGTATTAGCACGCGATATTTGGGACTGATAGAATGGAGAAAATGGAATATCAACAGAGGATATAAATATAAAGGGCACGTTACCATAAATTTCCTTTTATCATAATCATTTCGTATACCTATCGCTGATATAGAAAGAGATAGAGAGCATTGAATGTTATTTTAATTAATGTGCCTTGTGTCATAGACAAAGAATAACTTTAACGAATTTTATTATCTGTTCAGACGGTAGATTCAAGATGTATCAAATGAGTTACTCAATGCCAAGCACCAATAGCCATTACGTATTTTGTCACTGCATCAAATTTCCATACAAATTAGCTCATATATTTCCTTTCGAGAATTTCCAAACCTATACAAATAACTTTAAAGCAACCGTAAATCATCATTTAAATTTCAGACGTATTATAGTGTGGACCTATAATTTCGTCGGTATTTTCTCCTACAATAGTTTCTAATGAGAGAAAAAGCTGCCGAATCGAGCTTTTTCTCTCAAATAGTCACAATGGCATTTTACCAGAGATCCATCTTTGACTTTAAAGCTAAATGGTTTCTACGATTTCAAGAGATCGTATACACTAACTATTTCTAATGTACATACTTCCTGCAGCAAAATCTAAGCGGGCCAATCCAATCCAACTCCTGACAACGACTACAATTTTATAAATAGAGGTTTGTTATATCTCTTTTAGGGGAACTGCAATATCCAAGGCCTACCTACTTATTACCTATAAAATGTTAATATTTAAATATTTCCAGCAAAACCCTTTCCAGTCGATTCTAACGCAGATTGAGATGTCTTTTCATTTATTTTAGAAATATTCGTTGCTTTCCTAACAATAAAACGCAAATGTGTAAATATATGGGCAATTATAATACCGTCAGTCGTTGACTTAAATGCAAAATTTGATTCCAGATTTAAAAAAAATCAGCATTTTTAATGCGTGATTAAACATTAAAGTGTCCTGCTTCGGTCTATGGTAGAAAGGATTTCTAGAAAGTGCTATGACAGAATATGCCATTTCTGGGAAAAGAACGTTACATCACAAAAACAGGTGAATTCGTATTTTGCTCTGAGAGGCTTCCTTCTAGGAACTCGGCTCCTTGTGCACCTTCAAACATGCTTCTCTCTCCCTCTCTCGCTCTCTTTCCTCTCACTCCTACGCCACGATACTTTTGCAGCATATCTTTCCGCCATATCTTTATTTCTCTCGCCTCTCCTCATCCTCCCACCTCTCCCTCCTCCCCCTTTCCCTCTCGCTGCCCCTTTGACCACCTCTCTCCCATCCATCCCTCTCAATTACATCCCTTCGGCATGTAAAATAATACTCCCGCTTACCCATCCACGCACTAACCTTTCTTCTTCCCACCTCCTCACCCTCCCCCTCTCGCTACGTCACCCTCTCGACCCACCCACTCATTTTTACCCCCCCTCACCACCCCCCTCCCATCCCGACTACCACCCGCTCTTAACCCCATTTTTCCCACTCTTCGCCTCCCTTTCGACTCCTCCTCCCATCCCTACCGTCTCTTTTCCTCGCTGCATCTGTGCCTCTTCTTTCTCCCTCCTATTCCCTGCCTCTTCTCTCCGCCTCCCTCACTCCCACTCTCTTTTTCCGAGGATCAGTCGAGCGTGGAGGATAAAGACCGCGGTGCTAGCCAACGATTCTCCCACGTCCAAGAGACGACGGATCTGCACGAATGCCGTGGGGAAGAAGATGGAGAGAGGAGTGGGGAGAGATCCGTAGAGGGGACGAGAGGGTGGGAGAGAGAGGAGTGGAGGAGGGCATGGGGAGGGAAGGAAGGAGTTGGAAGCTCAGGCTACTGGACGATGCCAGTCACGGAATGCTTCCTACAAAATGGAAGGCAGTCAAACCTCCTCCTGACAGTACAATACCGTTTTGGGAGGTTGCAGTCCCTTCATGCCTGAGTGACTTAGAACAGAAGCCTGTCTTGGATTGCGAAAGAAGAAGATTGCGGGGTTTTATGTGAGGCCGGGAGGGATAGAGGAGGGAGGGAGTACAGAGAGGTACTGCATGAGAGGAAGGGTTGGGGAGGGAGGTGAGGTATATAAGGGGCAGGAGTGGAGGGGGATAAAGGTTGGGATTTAAGAGGGAGTGGTGGTGGGTTAGAGGAAGAAGTCGATGAGGTGGGAAGAGGGGGGGGGGAGAGAACTAAATTTCGGATTGGGTAATCGGAGGGAAGGCATTATAAGGGGATGGACGTGCTAAGAAGAATTGGACGGAGCGGGGCGAAAAAATACGATTTTGAAAAGTTTAAAAGTGTACACCAAGTGGGTTAAGGTGAGTTAGGGTCGAGGGAATACAGAAATTGAGAGTGTGAGACTCTCCTTCTGCGTCACAATACGGAAATAGCACCAGATTGAGAATCGGAACCTTTTAATAAGTGTTTAGAGTATTATACAGACGTAAACAAACCTTAGGACATACGCATATGAAATTTGAATGTTTTTTTTTCTGTTTTTATGAAATGTTGCGCAGTAAAGCGTGAACCAATGGTCAAAAAATTGTTTTAGAGATTATTTTTTAAATTAAATCCGTCACTATGCGATGGAATAAGAGGCCTCAATAATAAAACAACTTGTGCCTAAAGTTTTTCATTGCGAAGATTCATATTTTTATGATATGATTTTAAATGCAATTTACTATTAATTATTCCAAAACAATAAAACATTCTACATCTTCATTTGAAGTTATATTTCCTTAGAGTAATTACAAATAACAACAAAATAGTTGCATAAAATCCAATCCTACACCGTAGCACTAAAATGTGAATGTAGAGTACATGGATATAGTATTTGCAGTATTGAAGTGAGAATGTGAACAAAACATTCCAATATATAATTTTTAATATTAAAAACTGGATTTTAAGCATGTATAACTAGTTTTCGAAAATCATGTTCAGATAAATATCCATACAGAATAACACGAAAATTACTATTTGATCACATTGAATTGTGTGTTGACAATGGGTCTACATAGATTAGGAAAAAATTGATCATGGAAATCCTTTCTTGTAATACATGTTGCATATAAAATCGCAAATTATCAGAATTAAATTTGGCATAAGAGATAATTTCACTTCAAACGAATTTTAGGCATAAGAATAATTCACTCCTACCATCAATGAATTACTTATAGAATAAAATCAGTGTGAGAACATATCTTTTCCACCAAAAACAAGCCGTCCTGAGCAAATAAAAATTTAGCTCGAAACACACATTTTACCGAGACGGTACATTCATACACACGCGTCCAGTATTTCAAGCTCATGCTCCGCATAACAGCGCCGACTTATGCGTTTTTTAATTAGCTCCGCAAAATTGATGACGGCAAAAAATGCACCTCCTGGTGTTGCTGCAGTCCAACTTCCAATTGAGTGCGGCATCCGCGGAAGAATCGTTTGTGTGTGTGTGAGGCGGTGAGCGTGGGAGGATTACCGCGGGTGGGAGGAGGGTCATAATGGCTATCTGTGGGGGAGGAAGAGGATGGGAGGGAGGGGAGGCGGGGGAGTAGCTGGGTTGGGTACACGGCAGAATGAGGATACGATACTCGTTTTCAGCGGTGGTAGATTCGGTCGTGACGTCAACTTCCGCTGTCCGCGGCAGACGGCGTCTCAATGTGCATGACCTCTTGGATGAAAGGATTGAATCGGTGTGGAGAGAGAGAGAAAGGGAGGAAAAGAGAGAGGACGAAGGATCGAGAGCGAGCGAGGAGAGAACCATAGGGGTGGATGGGGGAGGATAGGGTTTAGAGGGATGGAGAATGAGAGAACAATTGACAATCGCGTGATTGTTCGTGCACCCGAGTAAGTAAGCGACCGTGTTTCGCGGGAGGGCCGCGTGATGTGGAAGCGCTGCCTGTCATGTGTTCCATTATATTCCTAGCGTGCTGCTGAACCGCGGTTCTGCGTGTGTGGTCCAACTCCCTCTTCCTCCAAATACCCACAATCCCCTTCTTCTTCGTTCCATCCAATCGTCGACTCGATTCTTCTACTGACTCTCTCTGCGCCCGAATTTCACGCGAAGCCGCTCATATGAGGACCGATAATCAGAGGAATAAGCGATATATTTCGATCGATCATCGGTTGATATTTCTTTCAAAATTGAAATGTGTATGGTATTTAACAAATGCGAGCAATCTTTAATCTAATGTAATAAATATTTCTGCACGCATGCGATCACACGCAGTAACGCTACTAAACGCAAGGTAAATTAAGAGGACAAGAGTAGCAATCACCTGTTTCTCCTTTTGTGCAAAAACTTGGAATGTATCAAAAAGATTACCTATCATTATTGAAACACATTTAAAATCACGCCCCACCCGAGGAAATTTATGGGATCGTCCTATAGAAAAATACGATTAGAGATTTATTTTATGGCCTTTTCAACTTTGCAACAATTCATTCCAATGAAGCACCCTAGATCGGTGGTTCCCAATCTTTTACAACGCAACGCCCCCCTTTGCCGAAAAAGATTTGCTACCGCCCTCTTTATAGATTACTACTCCGCACACCAAAAAAGTTGTGGGAAAAATAAAAATATTCAATAAAAACAATTTGCACTCGCGACAGACATATTTAAAATATTCTCAATATAGCAAAACTATTGCAATTTCAATGAGAACCCCGAGGATTATGTCTAATGATCTTGGGCACTATATTAAATAAATTTAACCTCAAATTTCCTCTCATTTAATTTTAATCTATTTCTATGCTCTGTTAGTAGCTACTTAAATATTACTTAAATGGCTAGAGAGTTATGTAATTGGGAGAAAACCGTTAGTAAGAATTAAATAATCTCTTTCCGAAGAATATAACGTCACATCTGACGTTCCACAAGGATCGCATTTAGCTCCTTTTTTCTTCAACTTGTTTGTAAACGACATTGGCACAACACTTGGACCTGCAAAGTATCTCCTATATGCAGATGATCTGAAGCTATATATAATAAACTGATGTGGGCAACACATGACTTTCTCCATATTTATATGGCAAATTACATGTTGTTAGCTCTGGGTTCGTTGTCAATATTTACTTCCGGTTGACAATTGAGAAAAGAAAAAGGAGCGTTACTAAGACGTAACTAAGCGTCAATTGTTAACAATAGTCTTCGGTAGGTGGCGTGGTGGCGGCAGCTATAAATATAAGATATCTCTTAAACAATGCATTATATGGAAAAATGTATCAAACAAAGGTTGTAGAAAATTGAATATCCTACAACTTTTATTCCATTTATTTTTACATTTATCAAATATTAAAGCAAATATTTTAAAATAACGGATAAGTGACAAGAGTAAACACCCACTTTCGGTTTACCGATTTTTACCAAAAACTAATAAAATCTTCTAACATTTATAAAAATGTTAAATATAAAATTTTGCGTTGACTTGATTAATAGTTTTTGAGTTGGAGCGCCCACAAAAATCTATCATATACAGACAGACAGACTGACAGGCAAACACACAGACATAAAAAAGATTACCTATCATCATTGAAACACATTTAAAATCACGCCCCACCCGAGGAAATTTATGGGATCGTCCTATAGAAAAATACGATTAGAGATTTATTTTATGGCCTTTTCATCTTTGCAACAATTCATTCCAATGAAGCACCCTAGATCGGTGGTTCCCAATCTTTTACAACGCAACGCCCCCCTTTGCCTTAAAACATGTATTTCCGTTGAAATCTCGAATTCGATTTTTTTCATGAAAACAATACTTGCTCTACACTTCGTATATGGAGAAAGTAAAAATAACATCTTTGGAAGATTGTCTCTTCAAAACAGCGTAGTTAACCTCCATGGTAGGTGTTTAAGAAATGCAATGTTAATTAATCTAAAAAATCTGATGTGGCCACCACATGACTTTCTCCATACCTGTAATGTTTCTAAAAATTCCAAATAGATTACATAATAATAAATATTTGAAGAAACTGCGAGAAAATTTTAGTCTTTACAAAGAACAGAAATAAACTCAAACCATGGCCTTCTGATATTGGATAAAGCCACGAAGCTCCAACAATTAAGATAATAAAAAGAAGCGTTACTAACAATAAGACGTAACTAATTGTAAGTGTAAAATGTTTACAATAGTCGTCGGTAGGTGGTATGATGGTGGCAGCTAAAAAATTATTTTAAAGATATCTCTTAAACAATGCATTATTTGGGAATATGTTTAAAACAAGGATTTTATAAAATTAAATTTCCTACAACCTTTATTCTAGTACATTTTTACATATATTAAATATTAAAGCAAATATTTCAAAATAACGGATAAGTGACAAGAATAAACACTCACTTTTGTTGAACCGATTTTTGCCAAAAATTAATCGGTTCTTTTGACTTTTATAAAAATGTTAAATATAAAGTTTCGCGTTGATCTGGCTAATAGCTTTTAAGTTCGAGTACCCACAAAAACGCTATCACAACAGACACCGAGAAAATGATCAAAACGTATTCAGGGGACCCCAAAACGTGTATTTCCGTTGAAATCTCGAAGTCGATATTTTTCATAAAAACAATACTTTCCCCTATACTACGTATGGAGAAAGTAAAAAGTGTACCGTAATTTCATTCCACAAGTTAAAATATCTTATTATACTTTCCTATCATTTCAATAATACTTGTGTACATCGGATTATGTATATGATTTGGGCATAATATTAAATTCATCTCTCACTTTTGATAACCATATAGAAGCAGTTGTAAAAAAAGCACAGCATATGCTAGGTTTCATTTCAAGATTCTCCAGAAAATTTTCAGATGCTAATATTATCAGGATATTCTTTATCACTTTATTACGGCCTATAATTGACTAGGAGTTTATAATTTGGTCTCCTTATTATGACTGTCTATAAAGATAGACTTAAAAAGACTCAAAGGAAGTTCATAAGAATGTATGTCTATAAAAAAGGCTATGCAATTGAAAATTTACCATTTGATGACCTTTATAAGGAATTAGAATTAAATCTGTTTCCAGATAGGTATAATCACCTATACAGGGTGTCCGAGAAACAGTGGACACATTTCAAACATTTTTATTGGAAAAATGAACAAAGCTAGAAGAGAACAGTTTTTACCACATGAGACAGAAACTTTAAAAGTTTTTCTCCACTTTTCCCCATTTTAATGCACTTCAAATTGAGCCCCCTCTTTTGCTCGCGCAATGTCCAACCGGTATGCAAATGCCCGGAAAGCGTTTTCACACATTTCAGATGGGATTCCTTCCACAGCATGGACGATGCTTTCTATCAAATCTTGTAAAGAAGTGACTCGTGTACGGTACACCTGGTCCTTTATGTATCCCCAGAAGAAGTCCATGGGCGTTAAATCCGGTGATCTTGAAGGCCTCGCAACGGGCCCACCTCTTCCGATCCATCTTCCAGGAAAATTGTCCAGAAATTGTAAAACGGTAGAACAAGTAGTGTATGTAAAACTTTCCAAGTTCCGCTTTCATGCGGTGAAAATTGTACTCTTGTAGCATTATTTATTTTCTCACTGAAAATGTTTAAAATGTGTCCATTCTTTCTCGGACACCCTGTACTTAATTTTCTTATACAAATTGCTTTATAACAAGGTAGATTGTCCACAATTATTGTAGTTAATTCTTTTCCGAATCCATACTTTCCACTCTAGGAATAAGGGTCTATTTTACATAGACCTTTTTAAGAATAATTACTCATATTATAGCCCAATGACTATAATATTGAGGTATGCCAACAATGTTACTACTGATATTGACCTCTACAGTCATAATCTACTTAAATTCATAAAGCAGCTAATAAGGTTACATTGTTAACTAATATATAACTTACTTAACTATATTGTTAACTATATAAGTTGAAACTATTTATTTTTGGTATTTCTATTTTTTATACTCTTGGATATATGAATGTGATGTCTTATGTATGAATTATCACAGACTCTGAATGCTTTTGTACGACGCCTTATATTAAATTTAAATAAAAGTAATAAAATGTTATTTTTCAATCTTATTATAAATTCGGTTCGAAATGTTTGCTGTATTATTATTTAAATAAATCCTTTGAAAATTAACTTACCTATATTTAGTTTTATGAATTCCCACCATTTGGCAATGGCGCATGATTCGATAGTATAAAATTGTTTATAATCAATTATTGTTTAATATTGTTATTTTTGTACTGCAGCTCCTTCTAATACTATATAAATGCCTCTTCCCCTTTCTCCATTTCTGCTCATTCCCATTCTCTTTTCCTTCCTCCCTCTAATTACTTAATAGATTCAGTAAATAAGTTATACTCATGTGTAAAACTCTGGCCCGTGTTAAAGCACTAAATTGGTGCATTTATTACGAGGCCGAGAATAGAATTCAACAATTGCGACAACAGTGGTTAATTATAAGATGCACTGCAAAAAACAATGAAAATAACAAAAATAGTTAATTACAAAAAATTTCAATAGGAGTTAACTGAAAATAAATTAATGAAAAACACCAATTAAAATTATAAATAATTCGGGCGCCTTCTCTCTCTCTCGTACTAAAGTATTCAAAGCAACTTTCCTTACGCATATAGTATTACGACAATACAATCTCGAGGTTTAACAATGGGTCGGCAAGACAACATATCTTTAAAAAGCTTTAAATTTTTCAATAAACGTTAACGATTTGGAACAGACGGTAAAAGTTGAAGATAAGAATGAAAATCTGTTTATTTTTCTTTAAAATGGTCCCCGTCTAAAGATCGTAGGCCAATTACTTCTAATTTAATTTTGCTAAAGAAAAAAGTCTGCAAGTGAAAAAAAGGTATTTTTAAGTGTTCTGTTATGGGGATTTCTATAGAGTTTTCCGGCGGACGGACGGACAGAATAAGGATATTATGTATATAAAGCTAATTAATATTAATTTGAATATGAGGTTAATGAACTTCATTTAAATTAATTGAGATATTTTTTTTATTACATCTCATATTTTTGCTGTTGTAGTTATATTTTGGTGCAATATCACGCTGTTATGAGAAGGATATTATATACTTATATTAATATATTATGTAATTTTAGTATTATATTTTCTATGTACTGAGAAAGTTGCCCGTTTATATTAAATAAACAAATACTCTATAACACTGAAATCCTATTACACGAAATATGATTCAACAGACAACTGTCACTCTCATATTATGGCTGAAAACATTCAAGAACAAGCATTTAAAAAGTACTTGTCTCAGGTATCTCCAATAGCCGCAACAAGGTTATAAAAAATCATGTGCCTTATTTTAGACTATTTGCGGTGAATTACCATTGAAGACGGCTGCTTTGTAACATTAATGCGCATCTGGTTTTATGCAACATTGTTGTGGGTATTGGAGATACCTGAGACAAGTAGTCTTTAAATGCTTGTACTTGAACAAAATATGATGCTGGAGATGCAAGGATCAATGATATAACTTTTTGACAAGCATGACGGTTCGCTGTGTGATCCAAAAATCTTTGTATCCAGTTTGGCTGAATCGTGAACCGGCCTCGAAGTAATTTCGAAAACCGAAGAATTCTTCCTGATAATCTTGGTGAACATTTTCTTAATCGGCAAAAAATGTATCAATAACTCAATCAGGTAAAAAAATGTTCACTATAATCCTTAGATCTACTCAAAATGCCTTCATTAACTGAATCAAGATGGGCACAATAGATTCCCAGTTCATTATCCAAATTTATCTCTCTGCCCAGTTGCTGCAACGATGAAATTGGTGAATTTTTCGACAGCGTAAATTATTTTTAAGCAAAGTCAATTTGCTGATGAAGGTAGTTCGGATACTAAGCACAGTCGTATTGCATTTTTGCTGCCTGCTATGCAGCGTATACCCGGCATGTCAGTTTCTGATAAAGATCTATTAAAATGACAGGTGACCCAACAGCAGGAATGGAGGCGTCTCATGCAGCAAGCGAGTTTTACACCGCTAACTTAGTGGACTCCCCGAATGTCAAGCCTCTCCGAGCAGATGCCCACGCTTAAAAGCGGCTGTACCTACATTAATAATGTAAGTAAAATGCTACAGTATGCCAATAATTAAGGCAATTTACGTGACAATTTTGAGCTTCCATAGTTAATATCCCAATGCTATGATACGCAAAACCGGTTGCATAATTTTCCATCGATATTCAGCGCCCCCCAAATATCATTATCTCCCCACGAGGGGCTGCAGCGCCCACTTTGGGAACCACTGCTCTAGATGAACATATGGAGTAGACGAATTTTGGATAAATTACTCTTAATATCGATTTCAGTCCTAATTGATTACAGTTTATCCTCGATTTAACGGACTAATTGGGGGATAGGGTGTTCGTTATTGCCGAAAGTCCGTTAAATCCGAAAGTTCTTCATATGACGAAGCAAAATTCACCTAAATGGCCATATCTTATAATGTCAAACGCAGTACATTAGGAACACTGTTAAAAATAATAATATGTTTATCTAATGCAGTAAAACTGTTAATTCGGAGAAAATGTATAATTACCACTTTGAAATTTCCGTGCACATGCCATCCACGGTATTCCACTCTCGCCGCTTCACTCCCGACCGATGTAATTTTTTCTATATACGTAAATATTCTATAAACATCACGTTCTTTATCAACCTAAAAGCGCAAAAAAACTAATAGATTGGAACAGTTGGCAGTCTGAAGATTTGGAACATAAATATGACAATCCAAAATTGTCCGGAAACGTTATTTTTTAAGTTTTTCCTTTCTCATTGTCAGAGCAGTCATTGCATTCAACTAGTGATTATACTTGAAATTTAAATTAGCACGCCTTTTGTTTCAATCGACATACCACTCCACGATGTTTCCATCTCGTAAGCTACTAACGCACAGGCACAAAAACATCGCCGCGGTAAGTACGTAGTCCCGCGGGAAATCCTGTGGTAGAGAGAATCGAACTAATGTATCCCTAAGTGCGGCATAACAAATGAATTCGTATTTTCACTGCCTCACTCTGCCTCCTTTTAATTTCATCGCTCGGTGCTCGACACCCTCGCCAAACGTACTTTCCCCTAGAACGGGGCTGGCGAACCTATGGCACGCGGAACGATTTTGGTTGGCACGACACAAAATGAAATAAGAAATGAAATGTGCCAATCGCTAATAGAGCGACATGGCAAAAGTGATCCCGGAAATCTAATGAATGTACGTATTGAAGCGAAGCGAAAGAGAGGCTTTGTTTACAAGATGTACCATCAGTTATATTAAGATTTTTTCTCATATAATGCATTGCTGAAGAGATATTTTAAAAACTAAATTTTTTTAGCTGCCACAACTACACCACCTATCGGCGACTATTGTAAACACTTTACGCTCTTTTTTATTTTATTAGTTGTTGTAGCTTTGGATTTTCTAGTGAATTTAGGTAATTTTTGTTTTTGTGAATAGCAGTTTATATCGCTATAAATTTTTATCCTTGAATAATGGCGGAATAGAGTAATAAAAAAAGCAAAATTTTTTGGTGAAGGAAGCGAAAGGATTTTTAAGGATTGGTGGACTGAAAGGTATGGTGCAATTGAAAATAACGATAAAGAATTGTGTGTTTTGTGTGGTGACGCCGAAATTACCTACATGCAGACGCATGTGAAAATCTAATATCTTTAGAGTTCGAAAAGAAAACATCTTGGCCCGAGAAGGACCCGTCCCAAAGGTGTCATCGGCCCACAAGGATTATGCTCGGTGTTCTGGCGGCCCAATCTGCCCCTGGCATCAGCACAGAATTTAGTATGACATTTTTATTATATCGTTAACATCCGATAAGTATTTAACTGGAATTTGACAAACGGAGGTTGATGCCTCGGATCAGTCCGTTCATGTCATACACCTTCATTACTTCATTCATGTCATTTATTAAATCGTTTTCACGTATAACGATTTTTCATGAGATACCTAATGTTTTTAGAGAGTACCATCTCCACTAAAGATAACATTATCCATTAATAACCTTATTTTTCGTTAGCGTTTAATATTATTTGTAAAGTCTAGAAGATATGGGATTCGCTCTAATAATTCGTTAAAAAACTATATTTCGCACTTTGTTTTCAATATACCATTTGAATCAAATAATATAAATTTCTTTCAGTGTGGGAAAAGATATACTATATACTACATTGTAAGAATAGACCCAGATAACATTTTTTGCGGGAAGTTCAAAAGTGGCGAAAATGTTATGGCGACAACTGATAAGTATAGAAAACAATCATACAGGAACCAAATGTCAGGCAATAATGCTCTTTGCGAACGGACTGCCCTCGGCATCGACGGACGTTGAGTGGTCTGAAATCGCGGACAAAGCGACGATAGGGAGTGGATTCTCAGCGACCGGACGACCGTCGGCCAGTTAAATTCGAAGTCCGTTAAATCGGGGTCCGTTAAATCGAGGGTTTGCTCTATATAAATCAATGTGCGAAAAAATTATATAGGAAAAAAATTCAACATATAAAGTTTAACCCCCTTTTTGAAGGCTATTTGGATTGAGAGGCATTTTTCCATACGTATGTACTGACAAGCAGGGCCCGCCAGTGGTTCAGGCGAGCATGTCGGCTTCCCGGGTCGCCAAAGTCTCGAGGGCGCTATCCCGATCAACTATCTATACATTACTTGTAAGTGTACAAATTTTGAATAACAGGCTGATATCTTAATGGCATTACTCCTATTCTTTAATGATGACTAATACTTACGGAGCATTGAATAAATTAACATATACTTTTCAAATACCTTTAAAAAAATTTATGGAAGGGGGCGGGGCGCAGGAGTTATTTTTCGCCCGGGGCGCCAAAATACCTCGGGCCGGTCCTGCTGACAAGCGACGAAAGATAATTAAAGTACATTAAAGTAAGATGTAATTATTTAAATGATAAATTATTTTCAGCTTAACAAGCGTTATTTACATGTATGTGCAAAATAGCATTAATACAATTAATTGAGGGAATAATTAATGATCGACAGTATTTATTTCATAATATTTACACGCTGTTCGCTCCAACACAGAGTAGACTGATCGTGAGATGAGAAACTCGGCCATATACTCTCGAGAGCTTTACGCTTTTTTAGCTCTACTAATAGCGAAAATTGTCCTTCGCAAAAACAATTCCTGTTCCATGCACTAACCTTGTTCCGTCGTTCGACAATATTATTAGACTAATAATAAAAGCTTTAATCTGTTGGTTGGTTTGTTGGTTGGAACGCTATATGAGATTTCCCATAAGAGGGATCTTAAATCACACTTGCAGAATTATTTTTTCCCAAAATTAAATTAGAAGTAATTGACGCACGATCTTCGGATAAGAACCATTTTAAAGGAAATTAAAGGAAATTAAATAAATTCATATCGTCGATTTCTGTTTTCTAATTGAATTCGCTCCCATTAAGCTAAAATATTCGAAAATTTGTCAAAACTGCATTTTTATTGAAACCCTCCCTTGGCGATCAATAGCATTGTTGTTCATACAGAAAATCAACATATCTGGTGAGTCCACAATAGCTAATTTTTTTGGATTAAAACGTTAAAGATGTTGTTAACTTAGTTAAAATCTGACTAAATTTTAATATTAACAAATACAATAATGCATTAGATTTAGCTCACTTCCTTCCAATATAGTTGAATAAATTAAGTTCCAATTTTCCCATTGAATTTCAACGGGCAATTACGCTAGTAGCTATTACAATTATCATTGTCAGTAAATTAAACATTTTTTTAACATTTCATGGCACACTATTCTGCTTTCACATTTTACAGCACTGATTTCTAAATTGAGACGCCTACTCCACACCTGAGATGGCTAACCTTCGCACGCGTGCCCAATGTGGCACGCGAGACGAGTTTTCGAGACACGCCAAGCATATGACCGCTTGTTGCATTGGTCCTTTTATTACATCACGAGGTTCAAAAGAGCCAAATTTATCCCCAGAGCCGCTGAAATGGCGACACAGCTAATGATTTTTATTGTGACGCATTACAGAGTGCGGGTAACACTCCAGTAGCATTAAGAATCCTGAAAAATGACTGCGAGATGAAAAAATTGTGGCACAGTTTGCATTACAGAGATGAAGCTAATGTTCCGATGCAAGAATCCTAAAATGGGTCATTTTTTCTATATCTTGGGTTGATGGATCGCCGCTATAGCTATTGTAATAATTTATAGATATTTTATGCCGCTATGGCTAAATGAAAAGGTCCTCCAATCCCCTTCTACGCCTTTATTATCCATCTCCCCAAGGGCGCCCTCAGTATATTATTACACCATTTCTGGAACTAAATTTGGCAACAGACCACGACGAGGTTTCCACTCGCTTTGGGTTGTCACCTATTGTCGGCGGGATAACTTCCTCCCCTCTCTTTTCTCCCTCGCTTCTCCTCTCTCTCTCTCCCTCCTCACTCTCTTTCGCTGCGCCATTCTCACATTCAATTGTCTCAAGGTCTTATTATCTGCCGTTCGCCATTGTTTCGACTGCTCAAAATATGCAGTCCCGAATCGGGTCATAGGGCAACCCGAAGTGGAAACTCCATTCCTTGGTCTACTTAAAGAGTCATTGTTGTCACGGTAGTGGCTCATAAAACCGATCGCTGACAGGAGTCGTGCACCACCCTTGCGCCATCGGGCGTTAGGCTTCGGAAATAAAAATATCCATAAGCAAAACATGTATACCAAACATATGCGGCAAAAAGCGAGCGTTAAACTATGAAGGTTACTGAAAACTTTGCTAATATGCTTCTTCATGTGAGATATCCGATTTTAGTAGTTTGCGATTGTGAGGTGTTAAGAATATTTATGGCCTAGGTGTAGTAATCGCTTTTGAACTTGCTATGACTAATTCGTAGCAAAGTGCCGAAAATATGAGCATTAAACTGGACTGGTCAAATACCTACTGCTGCGTCAATTTTCCTGTTACGTTCAATCTTGATCGTTTCCAATTTGTTTGCGTCATTGGGTGAATATACATTTTCTGAATTTCTAACATAAAATATAATGTTGTCTTTATTTTATCATTTGCCTATTTATGTAAAAATATTCTTCTCTATTTAGCAACACGAAAA
The DNA here is from genome assembly GCA_028673005.1 of Tanypteryx hageni. Lineage (NCBI taxonomy): Eukaryota > Metazoa > Arthropoda > Insecta > Odonata > Petaluridae > Tanypteryx > Tanypteryx hageni. The sequence continues at coordinate 51,618,585 of CM054118.1, read as the reverse complement.
GGCCAGTGCTCGGTTCTTGTCTTCCTGATTATCATTTGATGAATGCACCATTCGAAATTAAGCTACTGCTACTTCCTATAGTTTTTTCAAGTTAGTTATCTAATCGAATCGATATAAGAAGATCGGAAATTAGAGGTATTTAGGTACTTCGTTATCACATAAATCTTTAAGGACGTCCTAATTCCATTTAATATGCAAATAGTGAAACAATCAAAATGTAAAACTCGCTATAGATTTTCAGTCACACCTGTCTCCTCATACCAGACCGCAGATCTTTCTATCCTCCGACAACCATCTCCTTCTCCCTTATTTTTCGGCATTCCTAATTTTCCCTCATTCTCCTGGAATCTGTTCCTAATGCCCTGGGGCGGATTTGAGCTTTCCACCATTGCCTATCCTCTCCACCCCGTATGTCCTCCAAGCCCATCGTTCCAACCTTTACATAGTAGTACTTCTTCTCCAACCTCTCCCGCTTGAGATCCCACATCTCAAAGAGGGTTTCCATTCGCCTTTCAACCCTTTATATCACCTTCTCCTGCCCCTTGCAACTCCCTCATCCGCTTTTCCCTCTCCCTTATGGTCCACACCCCACTCTTCTCACCCTCACCCTGTTTCCTTCAATTTCACCTCGTCCTCCAGTCTATTCCCAATCATCTCCCTAGCTTCCTCCTCCCTCCCTCCAGCCCTTCTTCTATCTCCCCCTCCTCCCCAGACGCCCTTCGTTTGTCCTTTTGTACAGAAAAAACCTCAACCTACCTTCTTCCTCATACTCCACCCACGAATCTGGGCATCTCACCTCCTATTCCTTCTTCCCCTCTCCTACCGCCCCTCTTCCTCCTCCCTCCATCCAGCCGTCCTCTTTTTTTCGCCCCCTCCACATTCGGAATATTTAGAAACTCTCTCATTGTGCGTCTACGCGTGTCAAAAGGAATGGCCATAGAGGATGGAGGTTAAGAGAGAGAGAGAGAGAGAGAGAGAGAGAGAGAGAGAGAGAGAGAGAGAGAGAGAGAGAGAAAGATAGGAGGAAATGAAGTAAAGAAAAGGGAGGAAGGGAGAGAATGAGGAGAGAGAGAGAGATCGCGGGTTGGGGAATTGAAGAGGGGAGGGAGAGTTTTTTTTTGGGATGGCAGCAAGAGAAAGAGGGAAGGGGGTTCGAAGGGAGGTTATGGTGTCTTCTGGTAGGAATACATTATTGCGCAGGGAATACCCTCGTGGCTTGGCCTCCTCGGGCACCTCGTGACGCCCCGGGTGCGTCCTCTCCGCTCCTCCAATCGCAACTCTCTCACTCCATCCTCCCTCCCCTTTCTCGACTCTCGGGCACAAAGGGGGTCGCGAAGGGCAGGGCAAGTAAGAGTCTTGCGAGGTTAAGGGAAGTGGAGGGAGGTCGAGGAGAGGGTTACAACCAACTCCCACCCTCCTTACCTCTCTCACTCCACTCCGCCTATACTGACGGATGTGGAGGGTGTGGGGGTGGGGAAGGTCGGTTAAGGAGGTGGCGTAAGAGGAGGAGGAGATGGAGCGATAAAAAGAGGAAGGGAGGGAGATGGAAAAATGGAGCGGAGTAGGAAGTGACACTGCGAGGAACGGATTGTGAAGGAAAGGAGGAAGGGAAATAAATTATGAGAATGTTGAGTTTAGGCAAAGTCAGATGGGATAAGTTGGGAAAACAGAGAAAGGCAAAGAAGAAGGGACAGAGCAGAAAATTGAACAAATACAAACTAGAAATTGGAAGATCAGATTAGACATTGAATGAGAAAATAATTATATTTAAATCGAGGAAGATATGAGGGGGAGAATACTAGGAAGAAAAAAGGTCAAGGATTTGACTTAGATAAAGGTCAGAGGACCGAGAAAGAAAGAGAGAAAAACGCGGAGATATTTTGGAAAAACTTGAGAGAGTACAGTATGGCATGAAGAAAGTGAATGCTTTTTGCAAAAAATACTGAATAATCTAGAGGAAGTCTATGAGGATAACTGAGATGGGAAGAATCGGAGGAATATATACATATAGAGCAAGGGAATAGAGGCATATTAAAATGAAGAGAAAGAAAGAGGAAGATAAAATTAGAGGAAAGATGTGAGGAGAAACTAAGAAGAATAAAGGAGGGAATATAGAGAAATGAAAAAGGAATTAGGAAAGCAGAGGAAAAGCGTAGAAGACGAGAAATGGCGAAAAATGAAAAGAAAAATGAGTGAGACAGAAAGGGTAAGGAAGATATGGGAAAAAACGGGGCTAGGCAGATGTGAAGGTAGGGAGTGGGTGGTTTGGTCGAGGTAAGAGAACGGTGACGGTGTTTGCGTGGTCTTTTTTTTGACTCTTCTACGTGTATGAGGGAGAGGGATAGTGTGGAAGGGAGAAGTGGAGAAGGGATGAGCGGAGAAGTTCCGAGGCAGGGACACAAAAGCCTTTTTTAAAGATGTGTGCGACGAAGGGAGAGGGGGTTTTGTGAAGGGAGGAGAGATGGAAGCTAGTAGGGTGAGGCTGTGGGTGAAAAAATGAAGGGCTTTGGAGGTAACGTTTAAAAAAAGAGTTGGGAACGTAAAAGAACCTAAAATAAACGCTGTGGTATTCCACAAGAACCCGGGAATTTACTATTTATTCGGGTGTACACAGAGTATCCTCTTGAAACTCAGGTTTATTTCTGTTACATGTGCGTGGCGCATATAGTTATTCAATTTTTACGAAGAACACACACGTCTTTGTTACGCAATGCTACTTTACAATAAGTGAATAAGCCCTCGACGATGGACCATTTAAGATGTTCAAGTAATCTTGTCATGTCATTTAGGAGAGCTCAAGAAAGTAAGCTGTGATTGTCAATGGTCGTCATAGGATGAACCGATAACATTCTCGTGGATTTTTTAACTCTTTTTACAATGCTCGAAATTGTTCTTATAAAAAGAAAATAAATATGCTAACTGTTAAACGTTTCTACAACAAAAATGATCGACATATGGAATTTTAGCCTATACAACCGAAACATGTACCGTAAATAATTTTAACATTTTTTCAGAATAACACCCGCGTCCTAGCAGACACATGGCAGCGACGGTCACGGACGCGGTGTGTTCCCGGACGAGGCGTGTCGGAGTTGTGGAGAGGAAAGATACGTGTTGAAGTGCGGTTGGGATGGTGGTTGTTGGGTCGTAAGGGTTTATGAGAGTGCGTGGTGGCGGTAGAGGGTCGTGTGAAGTGGGAATCGGTTGAGAGGTAGGGGCCATGTAAGGTGCAGGTGATCAAAGGGTTCAAAAGTGCGTTTTGTGGCTGTGCAGCAGAACCCGTGTGACGTTTGTTTGCGCAAAAACTTCCTTAACTCGATTACTAGCCTTTTAGAGAAATTCAACATTTACGATCGCCGATTGTTTTCATTATATGTATTTCCATTCGTATACACCAGTTTGCAAGAAGGCTATGACTGTAGTCGTTTCTTCTTCTCTTGTCTCATGTAACTGTAAAATTACATGCCATTACTGTCAATTAACGACCAAATACATGAACAATAGTAACCATGTCGAATAATAAAAACGACACTCATTGTTAAAATTGATGGTGAAATTGATCAACGAATTTCCCAACATAGTGCCTTGAGTTTATATCAGCTATGGTTGCGTTACATAAGTGTCTTTCCTTAGTGCAAATAAAATATGAAATAAAAAGTTTTTCACATAAATTATACCGTAACCTTGAAACATGAACCTAAAAACATATTTGAGATGTCATTTTCCCATTAAATTAAGTATATTAACTTCCTATTTTTATTCTCTTTTATATGATTGCAATGGATGAGAAATATTGGCTAAATTTTTGTCTCTGAGATTTATACAAAGACGAAACTGTGCAGGAAAAAGTTTAATCAACGCCACATATGTTTTCTCTGAGATTCACAAAGGAATGCCAATATTGATACATAATTCAAACAGTTTGGTTTTGATTTTTGACAAATGTGCAAATTAATCTACAATTAAATAATTTTATATGTTCACCAACACACTCGTAATATGAAAATTAAATTATATAAAAATTTCATTCAATCACTTTTACGAGATTAATAATAATAATTTTAACTTCTAACAAGATATAGTTAGAATTATACTTCTTACATGTTTATACTGCGCAGTACTACCAATGATAATTAAATGTTAAAAGGTCTATTTAAATCATCCTTATCAAAGTAGAACAGTAGTCGATTATATTGGAAATATCTCGATAATCTGTTTTTAATTTCGGTTAAATAGATCTCCAATGTGATTTGTGTTATTCATAGTTCAATAAACATTCATGTTACCCTTTTTTGTAAGCCATAGGGCTGAAATCGGATATTTCTCATCAATTATACTCTTTTGATCGCTACAAAAAGTATATTTACGGACACCTCTCCATCGCCAAGGAGACGGAGGGAGAGGATTATTTTTCTTTCGAGTGCCATAAAAATATCCCACGCTCCTGAATCGCTTACTCGATGGGTCAGGGAAACCCCCTCCCACACACAAATGTGCGCCTAGAAAAACCCTGGAAAAAGGGGTGCGAGGGAACGCACCCTCGACTGCATTCGAGAAAAATGGATTTCCCATGTTTCGGCTCCAATTTCTTTCCTTCGCAGCACTCTAGGCGGCAGCACTTCCAACTCCAGCGCGCGCCATCGGTCACGCTCTGCGTACACGTGTCCTTTCGCGAAAAAAACGGGAGAACGACTCTTTTTTACCCGTTACGCACGGCCGCGTGCGGAGAAATATGGATTTCCGAAGTGAATGCTTTTTTCCCACTGAGTCCGCCTCCCCCCACCACGTTGCTCCCCATTAGGCATTATACCAAATCCACCCCTATTTCCCCTAAAATTTTCATTCTCGACCGCGTTTACGGAATATATATATATATATATATTTATATATCTATCTATCTATATATATATATATATATATATATATATATATATATATATATATATATATATATACACACACACTGACTTTATTTTTATGGTTATTTCGAAATGAAATAAGTGAAAATATTGCGGAAAATATCATGAATTACTCGAATGTAAATGGCAAATAGCTGGATTTATTTTTATTTTGGATGATTCCAAGTTCAATTGAAATCATAAAGAGGGGTTTTATAAGATGCCTTAATTAGTCTTTTTCCACTATGGGAATATACCATAGTTGCTGAATTTAAGCTAAAATACATTTTATATATTAAGCTGAAAGTTTTCAAGGAGAAAAGTTTTACAGCAACATTTTAATGCATGCTTTTAATGTGGAACAATATTTTGTTTTTACACTTATTAAAATTTGTTTTGGCCCTACTTGGATACCCGCAGTTATATTAATTTTAATTATTCAAATAGCATATGTACTACTATGCTCAAGCGGTTTTGTTTTTGCAATTTGTGAAATATTTGAATAACATTTTATTTAAATTATATGTTCTGCCGTTTTCCCGCTTCAGAAAGAAATTGGTGTATGAAATCTTTTAAACAATGTAAAGATGTCAATTGAAATTTGATTAATTACTTTCGTTGTCACAATTTTGGAATAAAATGTTATCTCCATCTATAACTTCGAGCGTTATGGTATGGTTTAACCACTTTCAACTTAGCGAGTTTTAAGATACTTGAATTTGGTATCCTTTTGAATTTCTCCTCGATTTGTCGGAACTGCAGTCCAGAAATGTCGAAAAATAACATTTTTCACTTATGCAGTTACTTGGTTCTCACTAAATGCGATGACACGAATTTGAATTGTTTCGGACCAACTCCCACTGGTTCATTTTGCTTTTGTTAGCTGGAACAAGCAAAAACAACACGCCCTTCATTTTTCAGGCCGCCGACACGATTGCTGGCTACGCAGAATCTTCGCACGCATTTGTGTTTATCCTAATAAAGTCCGCTGGAAATTTTCGAATCGTACACACAATTCGAAAACAATCGCATAGCTCGGAATTATTCACATGCGCGAGCGTTGTTTGAATTAAACTCGGCCTAACCCGAGCAGATGGCGTTTCTCCCATAAAGCCGGTTCCTTTTCAAAACTTGCTTTTTCTACCCCTATCATTATTACTCCTCACACCATGAATCTTTTCAACCTCACGCCAATGAAAAGTATTTTATTATATTTTCATTTATTGCACAGATACGTATCAGGATCGTAAAATGTGCGTTAAAACCTACATATTTACCTATTTTGTCTATTCCGCTTTCATTAGATAATTTGAATTAAAGTAAATAATGTCTAAAAATATCTTATGCCGCTCTATATCGCTAATATAATTGCACTTTTTTAGTAACTTGTACAAAAAGTCCAGAGGGCATGTATTTGCGTCTGTGGCAGTTATTTAACTCCCGATTTACCGGATGCCTCTGGATCGAGCTGATTCCGGTTCATCGATAAGCCTTTTTAGGTAAATATTTAGATAATAAAGAAAATATTTAAGTAACTCGATAAGATACTTCATGCTATAAATTTATGAGGTACAGGGCAAGTAAACACCGTACATATCCACGTACGTGTTTCAGTATAAAAAATTGAAGTTAAAAGTTTAAATAAATCTGGTTGATCAAAATTATGGTTCTTTGATGTCCAGTTAATGGACAGTTTTCTGTATCATCAGTCACTGCGTGAAGACTTAAGAGCCATTTCAGCGTGGTGCAAAGAATGGCAAATTGAAATTAATTATACTAAATGTGCCGCAGTCACGTTCTGGAAAAGTAAGAACAAAGATTTAGGTTTCGAGTATAAAATAGATGAAATGAGCATTCGACAAGCTGAGTATGTAAAATATTTAGGAGTAACCATTTGTCGAGATCTTTCGTGGGACATGCACATTCGTCGAGTTATAGGCGCGGCTAACAAGAAACTGGCATTCATAGGTAGAATAGCACGAAACACTACAGAGAAAGTACGTGAAACATGCTACTTATCACTGGTAAGACCGCAATTGGAATACGCAGCGAGCATACGGGATCCGTACGAGAAGGGACACATAATTCAATTAGAAAGAGTACAGCGCAGAGCAGCCAGATTTGTAAAACAAAATTACGAACAGAAGGTAAGCGTCACCTCTTTACTGAACGATTTGAACTGGGTATCACTGGAGGACCGTAGATTGAACTCAAGGTTGAGACTTCTGGAGAAATATAGATCGGAATGTCTAAAAGAGGAGGTTTTGGGAATAATTGAAGCACCAACGTATATAAGTAGAAAGGATCGAGACGATAAAATACGTGAGATCGATTGTAGGACGGAGCGTTATCTAGGCTCGTTCTTTCCGAGGACAATACGAGATCACAATAGGAAATTTCGAATTGCGTTAGACAATCTTTAGGTGGGATTTGGTGCATTGCACCCCCTGCCACCCACCATCTAGGTGAATTGCAGGGTAACTTGTAGATGTAGACCTTACATCCCATAAGAGAAAAAAGGCCACCTGTGACCAAAATGTCGACATTTTATTTTGAAAGCAATTCTCCAACATTATCATCATCGTGCAAGAAGTCGAGACAAGTTTCAGTCCCTTGTTGTTCATCGTTCGTTTTCGATACAATTTTTAAATAGAAAGGCAATTTACTAAAACAAAAAGGCGTGGCATGGTTTTTCTACTGCCGTACTTTTCGCTTGAATATGTGGCGCCATGACGGAGACATTTGGCACTAACGACTTGTGCGATTCATATGCTGTCAAATGAAACAGATTGCTACTGTAAGCTATTCCGATTTCGAAAGCGATGGCAGGAGTCATTCGTTTTCTATCTGCCGTTACGGAAAGGAGAAATAAAAAATCGACCAAAGCGGCAAATATTGCCGCTTGTTGGACAGATCCAAACGTAAAACATCTTTTGTTTGCTCCGCGATGGTGAATCACCCAATTATTGCAGCTCGTAGGCGTAGTGGCGCTCGTGGCTACACTTTGGGCAAACGGAAAGTATCCAACAGGTGCGTAAAATGCTCGTTACCCCGCCGTAATTAACGTTTTCTCCTCTCATCTGGATACCCCGGCTACCGGTCGAGACTTTATAGAATAAATTTTAACGACGCAACACTTTCATGATTTCGGACGCGATAGAAAAGCCGTGGTGAGAAAAGATAACATCTTAATTAGGATAGGACCCTTGCGTGGCCGTGATTTGGCACTCCCTCAAACACCATCATCTAGAGTGTGGACGCCATTTGTACAATAATCCCGCTTGTATATCTTAATCAGAAATTTCAAAGAAAAAATACTGTCGAGGAGATAAACTTTTGGAAAAAAGAGCTAAGACGACGTAAATTTTCATCGCGACCATTACTCGTTCAGTCTCCCTTTATCTCTCTCTTACTCTACCTCTCTCTCCAACATTCCCTTGTTCTCAACTTCGACATTCTCCCTCTCTCTTTATCCCTTCCTCCTTTCGATTCGATATCTTCCCACTCTTCCATCTCCATTTTTATTTTAATTTACACCTTATATCCCCCGCGCCCTCCTCTACCCTCGCCCATCCACACCATGATCGTCGCCCACACTATCACCTGCCATGGCTTAGTCAGGCATACCGCATAACCCGATCATTTTTTGCGTTATTTTTCATTTCGCCTCCTCCTACTTTACGGCGACCTCCCTCTGAGGAGAACGTTCTGCCCGACTCCATTTTGGTTCCGAAACGTCCTAAAAACCCGTTCGGTCGGAAAAAAAATGGTTCGCCCAGTGTCTAACCATGGATTACCACACTATTTACAACACCTTTTCGCTTTACCTCGCCACCGTTTTAAGGGGGAGTAAAAGGCTGATTATTTGATCTGAGAAAATTGCCAAAAGTGAAATATCGGATTAAAAGCGATATTCCATTAAAAGAAACAATGATTCACTCTAGGTATGACGGGGAAAATTGAACGTCGACGCGACACGTTAGGTTTAAAAAAAATTCAATTGTAGAAATCCACTCAGTTCCACGTTTGCGCGACAACAAATGTAATTCGTCATACATCATGTATTACTATTTTCTCCAGGAAACTATACAATAATTTAAACTTAAATAAAAATTTACAATTTTATCAAATGACATTTAAACAATCATAGCTATTTTTAGACTTTTGGCGAACCTTGTACTCAAAGAATTCTACTCTGAAAATTAACATTAAATTATTTAAACATTATTTTGACTTTCCATAACAACAAGTTCAGTTTATTTTGCTCAACTAAAACAAACAATGCCGGGACTTATCAATGAAAAGAAACGGGCAATGAAAGAGAGAACACATTTCTCTCCGTAAACAAAACTTAAGAAACTGTCTCAGTGTATCTTTGAATCAAGTGCATAACTTTAATGTTGAAAATTTTGAGGGGAAAAACATCGAAATTGAATTTGAGAGGGCGTTTGCTTTTAATTTCGTGGCAAACAAATCCTATAAAACAATTTTCTGAAATTTTAAAGTACTTGAATGCCAAAAAAGCCAGCTAACAAAAGAATTGCGTATTTATTAAATACTATTTATCTCAATAAAACTATACTTCATTTCATATTTACGGAAGACCCCATACACAAGAAAATAGGAGAAATTGTATAAAAACTTCCAAACGAAAGGTTACATTTATATAACAACACTGTCATAGTAAGTTTATCTTAGAGGTGTCATTTTACACGTATATAATTTAAAAACCTTTTTTGAATAAATCACTTTTAGCAATAAATTAGGTACTGAAGTATAGCCATCAATTGAGAACCGATTCAAGCTATAAAACACTGGCACGAATATTAATTTCTTACATAACATTTCAAAGGCGTAATATTTATGAAATCATTAAGAGCATCGCGTACGTACTTGAGATATTCCACACATCCAGAGTTTATTTTTAGCGCATTCCACTAGCATATCCTTTGTTTCTAAGCCACGCCGGGCTGTGTTGATTCACGTTATGCTAATTTTACGTGAACGTGAATTATTACGCCACGCCACTACAAGGACGTGCATCGAGCGGAACGCCAGTTCTTGCTCTTCTCTTTCTCTTCCTTGCGACCGGAAATTCGTTAAAGCGTTTTGCCGAAAACTTTTTCGCATCTACAAGCGAAACGAATCGCATCACGGTTCAGGCGATGTCTTCTGGTAAAATTATCAAAACCAGTATCTGGCATAAAATGAGGCAGCGGCGGCGTCGGTCTTGCGCGATGCACGATTGCGTAAGATGGCTATCTCGCCCAAGTCACTCTCCAGTCTTGAAGGCTTTCAAAAGCTGCTAGAGAAGTCTCCGAGTATGGCCTATAGCATTGCCCGATAAACGCGGAAGAATTGGTCGATGAATCTTATTTCTGAGCCGTTTTGGAATAACGAGAATTGACCGTTACGATTTTAATGGAAAATGTTGCGCAAGAAAATAAAACGCTTTCCCGCGAAAATGAACCTAGGATGTCTTCTCAAATCTCTCTCTCTGATGTAACGGAGTGTGACGATAGCTCGTGTTCTCAAAATTACCAAATGCCCGTAGACTAAGATGCAGTGAGTGGCGCAACCAATGTGATCATTGTCGGGAATTTGCCTTTCTATACCTCACCGAGATTACCAAAAATCTGAACAAAAGCTCATTGGCCCCTTGAAAAATTGTTTTTGCTTAAATCTCTCAAGTTAAGTTTTCATTTAATACAAATTACTAGAATTATCCTATTAAGTCCAGTCAAAATTCGATCAGTATTTTCAATGATCAGGAATATTTATTTTCAGTTCTGATAGTCAATCATCAACTCCATCCATGTATGCAAACGAGGGGAGTAAAATCAAATAACACATTTCTGCATAAAATAAATAAAATTCTGCTTGAAGCAAAAAAACACTGCAAATCAAACTTTAAAAGTTTGAGTTTTTTGTTCATTCACAGCAGTCAATGATGGGCTAATTTTAGGGGACTGGTGGAATATTTGTCTCCCAATACTAAGATTTCTCGTTCAAATCTCGCTATGGGAACGCCCGTTTGTGTTCGTGTTTATAATATTAATATAGTCCCTGAAAACCAGCTGTGTTCAGTTATGAAGTCGAAGTAACTATTGCTAAGTATTCTATCCTTCCGGTAAAAATTGCTTTTCAACAAAACGTATAGATACTAATGATCTTAAATCACTCAATAAATAACCATTATATAGCTATATACTCACGATAATAATTAAAGTGTTTTTACTCTCACAAAAATGAATAATGGTTGTGTAGATCAAGTTGCAATTTCACCGGAAGAGGCACTTAATAAATCCTGGAATCGTGACTCAAACGCATAAATTACAGCATTTGTTCAACTTACCATTCTGCCAGCAGCATTCTGATAGAAATTTAGAGATGACTTTTGCTGTTATATTCAAACGCTCTGCAATAACTTGATGTTTTAATATTCATTTTACAATCAAATATTTGAAATTCAGACATATACCTCTTAATGAAAAAGGAGAAACGGAAAGATTTTATGATTTCGTCTGTGGTGCGGGGATAGGAGCTACTAATCTCCCTAAAACGCACTATCTTAAAAGTTTTGTTTCGTTCCAAGCATATTCTAGTATTTATAATATGTGCATTACATTAATCCCTGACTCACATATAAATCTGTAAAAATGAAACCTAATGAATAGTATTTTATTAAATAATTTATTTTACTGTTTTACTGTCTACTTCTAATAATTAAACTTGACCATGCATGCATGTAAAGCTTGATTGCTGGAGAAGCAGGCGATTACTTTGTATGGAGATGTATGGGGTCTACGGTACCGCTTCGTTCAACGAAAACGCTAATGATACAAATCCTAATACAAAGTTCTAAATCTAAATTAATATTAGTTACTCAAGCAAAAAATATTTTAGCGATCGTCAGTACCGGTGCCGTCGGGCTAATCTGTCTACTTGAAAAGTCTGTCCCAAAAACACAGGGATGTACCACATACTATATAAATTTCAGAAAGCTAATCCAATCCAATTCAATGTTTATGTCCATAAAAAGTTACGAAGACGTCATGAATGTATTTCATAAGAAATAATTAACTTTATACCTTTATCCCCGGCTTGTAAATTTATCCAATATTTTTACCAATCTACCAAAACAATACAACTTTTCTCGAATGGGTTCAGGATAAAAGACTACACGCACAGAAGTTCTGTTCATATAATCATGTATCGAAAGAGCCATGTAGAAGTGATTAACTTTCTTCCCTTTCTCCTGAAAAGCATTTTGTGTTTGATCACATACGTAGACATACGTATCTTTATATATGTGGGGACGAATCATCTATAATAAATGTGAACTAAGATATCGAGATTTAAATCTATATTTTTATGGTAGCTTGCGTTTACAGATTAAACTTGGAAGTTAATAGTTGTTGTCACGGTGAATTGCGTCTTGCAACTGTACGGCGGCGAGGGCGATAAATAATAAAGATCAGCAGGTTACCCAACGCACGTTCAGTAAGAACCTCGGATAAACATGGCGTGCGGCCAATTGTTTTAAGTCCTTGGAGACACATTTGACGTAATGAGCGTTTCCCTGGCATGTGTTTTTCCACATCCAAATTCACTAATTAGACCTACTGAGAATCTTTAAAAGGGTTTTATCAACTATTATGAAAAAAAAACAATACAAAAATTAATCAGAAATGCGAATAAAATACGCTCATAGGTACTATAAGACATTACATTAATTCTGGATTAAGTTCTCAAAATTAATCAGAAGTTAGTGTTTGGAAAAATCAAGTCATTTTTTAAAAATGAAATATTTTTAATAACATTATTCAGAATTTATTGTAAAATGCACACATCTGAGCGGGTTTGCCAACAAATGCCTTGCTTATATACATGCATTAAATTTTATTAATTTCCGACACTTCCACAGGAGCAGCGAGTTTTATGACAATAAACGTTCAGATAATGGAATAAAAATAGGAATTTGGTAAAACTTTATAATTCTCATTTGTAAAAATTTTGCATCAATGATTAACATTAAATCAACGACAATAATTTTTTGAAATAGAAAATTATGAATCCTTTGCCATTATGTTGGAAAAATTAACCACTACTACTATACTTAATTGCTGAAACGCTAAATGCCACTTAGTTTCTCCCGAATGATATAAATATTTAATATTATTCACGAAATATGAAATTTTAACAAATTTAAACTTTCTATAGTGCTGTAGATAAAAACACATTCAGTATATAATTTTCGTAGTGTTTTATACAGCAATATCTTAGAGGACTGCTCGTATATTGTTTTCCATAAGATGAAAAATTACATTATAACCAGTTTTAAGCGATTCATTCTTAATGTTTTAAGTAGTTTCCAAACTAAAACAATAAGTAGACATAAATCAGGACAAGCCACTGCATCAGCAAACATTGTTTTGGAAGTAATTTAGTGATAAGTTTGCTATTACCTCCTTCCTCGAGAAGCTAACATTTTGCTAGAAAAGTTTAATGTGCAGCACTAATGGTGTTGTTAACGGTCGTTGGATTAAACGGTTCGCGTGCCGTAATTTTTATGTTCGAACTAACATATGCGGCCAGTTTTTTTCTTCGAACTATTCATTTATCTCGCTACCCTTACCCGAGCGCTTCCTATAAATTTTCCCGGCGACAAAAAATATATCTCTCGATACTTTTTTTCGAACTGACGCACTTAACTTCGTCGGTCGCGGGGTGGGCAACGGGCTCGGGCGACGCTGTCCCCCCCTCGCGGAGGAACTCGGGATTAACGATGTACGAGAAATGACCGTAGACTGAGATGCGACTCTCTCTCTCTCGAGAGAGAGAGAGGAGTAGGGGCAGGAAAGAAGGGAGAGGGAAGAAAAAGACGGAGGGGAATAGAGAGAGAGATTGAGAGAGGAAGAAGGGAAAGGAGCGAAAAAAGAAAAAGTGAGGGAGAGAGAAAGTAAGGAGAAAGAGATGGTGTAAAGGGTTGCTTTAATGTATTCCTGCTGGTCGTTCAGCGGACTCCCTGACAGAGGGAAAAAGAGTGAGAGAATGAGAGAGGGAAAGAGGTGGGCTGGAAGAGGAAAACCACTTGCAGTGGTTGTTGTTGTCAGCCTTTTTGTAATGCCCTCCCAATACACCTTTTCTCTTTTTTTGTCTTTTCTTGTTCCTGACGTCGAGGGGTGGGAGGAGTGGAGGTGTGTGTGACGGAGGGAGGGAGAAGGGTAGGAGAAAGGAGGGTGGGTGGAGGGAGAGAGAGAGAGAGAAGAGTGGATGGAGAAGATTGAGGTGGGCAGGCCATCCTTGCTACCGAATTACTCCCCACCGATACTTGATGTGCCAGCGAAGCAGTTTAAATGGGGGAGGGAAGAACGAGGGAGGGGAAGGAATGGAAAAAGAAGAAGGAAGGAGAACAAGGCTAAAGATAACCGAGGTAAACCCCCCCTCCTTCCTCCACGCCCTCCCTCTTCCTTCCGCGGTTGCCGCCTCGTCCGCTTCGCCCATCAAACCACCTCCACGCCCACCACCAGTCTACAGCCTATCCTCCTCTCTCCCTTGCTCTCTCTCTCTCTTCAACTCCCCTCCTCTCCCTATCATTCTCTCTCTACCCCTCCTTTCTTTCCCCCTTTTAACCCCTATATCTCTTCTTCCTCCCTTCTCCCACTCTCTCCCCGGCATCCCTCTTCCTCGGGCCACCATTCCTCTCCACCACCCCCTTAACCACCCTAATCACACACCACCTTCTCCCCCCCCCTCCACATCAGCCCCATACCCAAGATGACAAGAATCTAATAAAGACTATAAAACATGCAGAGGGAAAGGTGATGGCCACTTGGGGAAGATGCGAGACGCGGTGGGGAGGGGAGAGGTGAAAGGAGATAAGATGGAAGAGGAGGAGGAGGTGAGATGGGCGTAAAGGAAAGGGCAGGAGAGAGAGTGGAAGGGGAGAGATTGAGGGAAAAGATGAAGCTACTGGTCTACCCTCCACGAATTGCTTAACAACTGGATGAGTCCATGAGCGCGCGTATGATTATAATTTTTTTGGTCGGTTTCCGATTTTTTTTGCGTCGAGCGAGATAAAAAAAGGCTCCCCTCCCTCTGAACTCGCTCCCTCTCCGGAGAGACAAATTAGAGATTTCCTCTTTCTTTTTCGCCAGGTATTCAAATTATAGCGCAGTGTTTTTACGATTATCGTAGGTGGTGTTTAAGTTTTTAAAGCTAGGTGAATAGGTTATCCAGCTGTTAGAGGCGCTGAATTGAAAATTAACTCGTATCGACTCCGCTTAAAAATGATTTTTTTTCATCCAATACGGACGCAATTAACGCTTAGTAAGAAAGAAAGGATGAATTTGAGATACAAACGTACATCGAGTTCAACAAAATGATCTTTTATCGTGACATCTGGCAGTTATTTTCTCCGCCATATTTTGCAAGATCACAGAAATGGAAACCTAAACTAAAACCCGTAAATTAATAGAGAATATATTTCACCATTATCCCTATGCTTTCCGGCGTAAAATAGCGCTTTAGGTATTGATTATGCAATATTCATAAACCAGAATTTCGCGTGTTAAATAGCCATTTATTCGCACCTCGTCGCGACTGATAAAATTTAAAAAAATCCGGCGCGTATCATGAATCGTAATCCTCATTATCGGAGTAAATAGCGCGGAATTTCTCACAAAGTCGTTTCCTCTTGGTTTCTTTACTTAATTATAGTGAAACAATGTCAAAATAATTCCATACTATGTTAATATTAATACATAACTTAAACCTAAACATGGTGGTTCGTATTTGAATGTAAGGTTACGGGGAATATCGCAGTACTAGAATATTCCAGTACTTCATGTGGCGCGTCACAAATAAAAGTTCCCTTTCACAGCGGACAGAATTTTTTCTCCAAAAATTCCGCCACTTCATCACCGCTTCAGCCTCCCGATATGGACCAAAACAATATTTCCTCCCGTGATTATGAAGAGGTTAGATTTGATAAACTTGCTGGTTGTTTTTTGAGCGGTGCTTAACGGCGTTGAGAGTCCGGAGAGATGAATATAGGGAAAGAGCAAAGGTCAAAGGAATAAGTCGAATGAACGGGAGGGAAGGAGGGAAAGGGAGAGAGGGACGGGAGTATGAAGGATGTGGCAGAAGACGTCAGGAGGGAGGGGAGGAGGGAGGGGGAGGGAGGGGGAGGAGGAGGAGAGAGAGGGGAGGAGGGAGGGAGGAGGATGGAGGGAGGAGTAGGGAGGGAGAAGGGAGGAAGGAGGGAGGGAGGAGGATGGAGGGAGGAGTAGGGAGGGAGAAGGGAGGAAGGAAGGAGGGAGGAGGAGGGAGGGAGGAGGAGGGAGGGAGGAGCAGGGAGGGAGGAGGAGGGAGGGAGGAGGAGGGAGGGAGGAGGGAGGGAGGAGGGAGGGAGGAGAAGGGAGGGAGGAGGAGGGAGGGAGGAGGAGGGAGAGAGGAGCAGGGAGGGAGGAGGAAGTAGGGAGGAGGAGGGAGCGAGGAGGAGGGAGGGAGGAGGGAGGGAGGTCTATAAACGAGTCTTAGATGGAAAGAATGGGAGAAGAGGAGGATGTGGGGGATGGCTGGAGGGGAGGAGGGAATGATGGCTGTGGTGGCCGTGGGGCAGGCGGCGGAGATGCTTCTGCTACTTTCCAGAAGACACTCCTCGGATCGTAGATAGCGGCGACTAACCTCGGATAAGGTGGAGGAGAGGGAGGAGGAGGAGAATGAGTTAGCCAGGAGGAAAAAGAAGGAGTAGGAGGGACTGGAGAGAGAAGAATGTAGGTGGAGCGACATTAGACAAGAGTAAATGAGTAAAGGAAATCTTGAATTGTTTTATTTTCGTCTTCGAGTCTCGCCTCCACGCAAACTCATCATAGGGATAGAGTTTGGCCATAATCTCCTCGTTAAATAACGCGACGAGGAGGCTTGAGGACTTCAAAACGTTCTTTTTATCGTGGCGATAAATTGAATGTTTTTTTCCAACCCGCGTGCGATTCTAGGAATTTAGAATCGTTATTAATCCTGGTGGCAACACTTTCCCTTTCCCTTTCTGAATGGAAATAGTTATGGTAAATGCGCGAATCGATCGTATTATGATTTGAAAAGAAGGCTCATTTTTGTAAAGTTTATTTGAGAAATAAGTCAATAACTGCAACTGAAATACATCGCCTAAAGTAAAAGTAATCCATTAATTGACTGTTGTTAAAATAAATATTAATAAACCCTTTAATCTGAAGAAAAGTATATGTTTTTAAATTTCCAATGCCATAGAATCGATGAAAATTGGCAATATTATTTCCCAGAATTGCGTAAAAACTAAAGTTAAGAGTATTTCCTTAAAACCCAAGTATTCTTTTCGGTCATTCCGATCAAACATTTGAAGTATTTTTTACATATTTTGGCCAATTTTAAAATATGTTAAATAGGTTTGGAAAATGACGGAATAATTTACGGTGTACCTTCAATTTAATATCAATAATCACGCAGGCAGATATACTCCAAATGAAAGAATTTTTCGCGCAACATTTGATTATGTTCAATGGTGTGATCCAAATTTCTAAGTTTTGAGATGAATGAATGGATTTTAACGAATAAAAATGATTGTTTGCTATTTTAAATTCACAACATAATTCAAATATAGACAATTTCTTGCCATAATGACAGATTATAGGACAGAAATTCACAGAGTGAGCATGAAGTTATGTCATTATTAAAATATATGCATTGGCTATTGGCGGTTATTAATCATGGGAGAAATATGGGCGGATAGATAAGCGAAACTGCAAAAGTTTTCAAGTCACACCTGATTCATTGTCAATATTCGTTTTGAGAAAGAAGGGAAAAATTCACAACCAATGTTAGCACCACAGAAATGTCTGAAAAATGTGTACGTAAATAAAAGAATCTATAATTAAAACATTCTTTTCTACTTAGAAAAGGGACTGAGATAATTATCTTTTGTAAGTGGGAAATATAAGGAAGGAAGTTTCCCTACTAAAGAGTGTTGGCCGATAGACCGAGACCAAATGATATTTGTCTAGGTTAGCGGGACATCACTAAACGAAAAGAAAAATCGAGCCAAAAAAGAACTTGAGGTTGTTTATTTGGGAAGAAGGTATTATTGGCTTTTGTTAGACGTAAACTAATACTAGTTTGTGGCAATAGAAAACGAAAATAACGAGTAAACACTGAATCTAACGGTATAAATCGAAAAGAGCCCAGTGAAATTTTAGGAACATCCTTTACCTTAGAAAGGATTGACACGTTTTTCAGTCGCTTATGTTCCCACAATAAACTGATGAAAAAGATTCCGGAAAGCTAAGCAGCAGATGAGACAAAAGAATCGGAACGACGTGGGCGTAAAGAAATAGGAAGGGTATCGGAGAAGGGCGCGATGATAGTCTCTAGAAGAAGAAAGCTCCCGGGCCTTGTGGTGAGGCAAAGGAGATATTTATATTCTCTTTTGACAGAGCGAGAAAGAGAGAAAGAGGCACAGAATCTCAGGAAAGTAGAAAGAAATGGATAGAGGTAGAAGAGAAACTAAGAAAACCGTCTTTATTAGATGAGATCGAGATTATCGAGAGGCCTTACTTACATCTGAGAGGGCGTAAATGGAAGGGAAGAAGAGAATGGAGGAGTTGACGTTAGGCGCTTGTGAGCGTAATTGAGGAGGAAAACAGAAAGAATGAAAGAGCAGGGTGAGAAATGGAGGGCGGAATGTGGAGACTGATGGGGTTATAAGAGGAAAGGGGGATTAAAGAGACGTTTTTAAGGATAGGAAGAGTATCCGTCTGTGGGAAAGAGTGAGTCGTCCAAGTCTTACTTTCACCCTGTCCCAGGAGTATTGTCTCCTCCTTTCCCTCTCCCCCTTTTCACCCCGCCAACCCCTTCCCTCCCTTACCCGAGTGTAAAGTGCGGGAAAAATGAGAGAGATAAGCATATACATAAAGGAGGACTGCGATGGAGGGAGTGAGGAAAAAGGAGGAGAGGAGGGAGAGGAGAGAGAGGTGTTCACACGGGTGTAAGGGCTGGAGTGAGCGAGGAAAATATAAGAGGTGGGAAAAGGAGGTTTTTGGTTCCCCTTTTGAATGCTGGGTGGGCGGCTCGGGTTGGGTTGGGAAGGAAAAAGACAAGTCTTGTGAGAAAGGCGAGAACGAGTTGGACCACCACTTCTCTTCTCATTCTCCTCCCTCCAATCTCCCCTTCTCTCACTCCTCCCTACCTCCCCACCCCTCTTTCTCTCTCCCCTTATCGTCCTCTGGACTAACTAACGCCTCTCTCTCTCTTGCTACTCCAGAGCCTCTCTCTCTCTTCTCTGCTTCTGGGCTTAATTAATGGCGAGTGACTCCCATCCCCGTTCCTTTCTCAACCTCCCAGCGTCTCTTACCATTCCAGTCTTCCGAGGCCCTCCCAACCTCGGACTCGCTTCTTCCTTTCTCCCTCCCCATTCCCTTCCTCTCCCTACCTCCGACCCACTCCCCTCTCCTCCCTCCCCCGTAATTAGGAAACCGCCCACCCTATTTCTCCTCCACTCCCTTCTCCATCCTCCTTCCTTCGCTTCCACCTCCACTCTCTTTCTCTCTCTCTCTGGCTGACCACCTCACAAACAACCCGGTAGCTCTCTCTCCTCTTTTCTCTCTCTCTCTCTCCCATTACCAACAACACAATCTTTTTCCATTCCCTCCCTTTAAGAAGACCCTGCCATCACACCGACTCCCCATTCTCTCCCTCACCACAGTCTCCTCTCCCTCTCCTTCCGTCACCTCCTCCTCTCCTTCGCATCTCTGCATTCCAACCCACACGGAGAGAGAAGGGATTTTACAATAAAATGCCCTTCGGTGGAATCGCACCAACTACTCGTAACTCAGTTCTTCACCCCATCCTCTCCGAACCTTCTTCTCCCTCCCTTCTCCGCTCTACCACTGATCCCCTTCCCTCTCTCTCTTCCTCCCACCGACCTCCGCCTCCTCCTCGCTTCGTTATCTCCGCCTCCTCCATCTGCAGCCTCCTCCCATGAAAACCCACCCACCGCTCCCTGTCTTACGCCTCCTTCATTACCATGCAGGGCGGCGGGAGGGGGTGGAGGAGGAGTGAGGGGATAGTGAAAAGGGAGAATGGGAAGATTGAAGGGGACTGTCCCTTCCTCCCCCTTCTCCTTCCGACACGGCAGCGGTGCGACGTCCTTCCAAGACGGCGTCGATGGCTTCAAGACAGCCGCGCACATTCTGTGCCACTCCGCGAGGTTAGTTTGAGGCTCGAAAGCGTGAGGAATCGTGTCCGTGCGTGAAAAGAGTGGAGAGCGTGAAGGTATGTCGGAATAATACCATCTCTTCTCCGTGTATGGGACGCCTTGAATATTTTTAATTAATTCTGCGGTAAATTTACACCTTACGAGTATCATAGACCTTTGCCATGGAAAAAGGTATGGACAGCAAATAAGGTTCGAAAGCTAACACCTGAAATAAAATTGCTTCTAATTACTATAATTAGTCCGTGTTTAGAATAATTTGCTACAATTTGCGTGCATTCCATTACAAAATATAAACGATACCTATGGTTTACGCAAAGGAACTTCCTTCTAAATCTTTTATCTTAGGAATATTTGAATCTACTATAGTACTATCCATCAACATTTATAAATAATTGAGATTGTGTGATGTTGATAGTTATAGTACAACGGAACAAATTTCAATGGAATATTTTCCAAAAATCTGATGTGGCCACCACATAACTTTCTCCATACCTGTAATATTTCTAAAAAATCCAAATAGGTTACATAATAATAAATATTTTAAGAAACTGTGAGAAAATTTTAGACTTTACAAAGAACACAAATAAACTCAAACCATAGCCTTCTGATTTTGGATATAGCCAGAAAGCTCCAATAAACAAAAAAATAAAAAAGTGTTACTAAGACGTAAATAAGTGTCAATTGTTAATAATAGTAGTCGGTAGGTGACGTGGCGGTGGCATCTAAAAATATAATTTTAAAGATATCTCTTAAACAATGCATTATATGGGAAAATGTTTCAAATAAAGGTTGTAGAAAAATTTCCTACAACATTTATTCCAATACATTTTTACATATATCAAATATTAAATCAAATATTTCAAAATAACGGATGTGACTAGAGTAAACACTCATTTCCGGTTGACCGATTTTTACCGAAAACTAATCAACTCCTGTGACTTTCATATAAATGTTAAATATAAAATTTAGCTTTGACCTGATTAATAGATTTTGAGTTCGAGCACCCACAAAAAACTCACACAGACATCATCGAAAAAATGGTCAAAACGTGTTCAGGGGACCTAAAAACGTGCATTTTCGTTGAAATCTCGAAATCGATTTCAAGAAAACAATCCTTTTCCCTATACTACATATGGAGAAAGTAAAAATAAACTTCCTGGTTTAAGACAAATAAGTAAAGACTTTTTCTTTGTTAAAGCAATGAATTTTTTTGTGGGATGGGTGGGATTTCATGATATAGTTCTATATTGTCTAGTTCAGGAGTCTGAGAACACGGGGACTGGGGACCGCATGCGGTCTGACATCTATGCTAGTGCCACCCTCTTATTAGTTCTATTTTACATCGTGTAGGTGAAAGAGTGCATGAGAGGCACTCATGGAGTACCAAAGGGATACGAAAGAATACGAAAATATTTTCTTATTTACGAATTGTGTCATCATTTATTCCCAATTAAAATACGTGCCAATTTGAGTCGTGCTTTAAATGTTTAAAAAATTTGTAGGCTAATTAATTTCACATGTGATCCGCCGCATAAGTTGAAATGAAAGTGGTCCGCCGTCTATTTCGGAATAACTATCTATTTAGAATTTGAGGATGAAACCCCTAGCCTGGTCCATCTAATTAGTAACTAAAACGATCGTCACTGAATACATTTGATGGTAATACGATACCTACATTGGTTAAAATGTTTGATATGCTAAATTCGGCCCAAATCAACGCTGAAACATGTATTAACCCTATCTATACCTATACGAAGTTTAATAATATGCGAGGTCGGTTCATCAAGTTTAACTTCTATAGGAGTTTGTTATATTTTCTCTGTAACTCAAACGCGATTAAATTCATGCACATAACGCGTATATTTTGTCAGAAGCATCAATGAAGCTTGTTTATGGGCAGCAATAAAAACATTGGAACTCGAACTATTTGTTTTCCCGAAGTTTTGAGATGAAGCACCAATGCAAGTGTGGCAATATAAACAATATTTAATAAATGAAGAAAAATTCTTTCGATATTTGAATGTGGCTTAAGGCAAGATTTTAGAATATTTAATGTGTCGGAGAAGTCACTGCTACTACTACCGCGGTTTTTAGGTTTTTTAAATCACTAGAACAATAAGAAAACTGTTGTTAATTTTTTTTGTAACTATGGTATCAAATTTCAAAAGCTTTCAGTTACATTTGACTTTCAGAAATCCTAAATGAAAAATAATTTATGAAATATAAATAAACGAGTATGTTATTTCAAATAAGTTTTTAATATTTCTTTAAATATCACAGGGTAAATATTCAGCACAAAGCCAATGTTTAAACCTGTATCCTCAAACTCAAATTGCATATTGGCCTAGCAGATAATTTTGAAATAGATGGCGAGCTGCATATCATCATAATTTATTTGAAACTAAAAGGCACATGACTCAAAATGGCATATATTTCAATCGAGAATAAATCATTATACAATTCATAATTCTTAAACATTGTTATATAGCTCCACTTCTCTTTTTTACTCCGTTATTGCTTCGTCTGCGCTTTCTGTTCTACCAACTAGAATTAGAATCCAAGTAATGGGAGGGCCGCATGCGGGTGGCTGGCCTCGTGATTGAGATTTCTGATTTAAACGCTAGAGATGGGAGAGAATTCAAGTCTTATGCCGTGTCGGCTTACGGCCGGCGGGTAACATAAATCAGTCGAGATTGACGTTGGTTAACAATTTTCCACAATCCTTGAATTTTATTTTGGCGTAGGATGATTTACCTACACACTGTTAAAATAAAAGCATGCATTCCATTTATTTTTCTCAAATAACAATTGAATAGTTTGGAGGCAAATGGTAGATTTTATCGCAGCCGATAGTACCCAAAATTTTAGAAAACGCATCTTAACTCTTAAAAGAAGATTTTAATTTGTTACGTAATGGTTCATATCAAGTTTTAAACTCGCCTTAACTAGGATTAGACAACGTAGTCCTTTGAAAATAGAACTCCTGTCTTTATCGATGTGCGATGGAAGAGAAAAAAATTGTAAATCGACTTGCTCAAATATTTCCTTCCTCATGAACAATCTTAACATGTAATTCTTAGAAGCAATTACGCTACCTGTTCTACATTTAAACAAACATAATTTCGTTTGTTATCATAAGCGCTAATGAATAGTTGAGCAAAATCATTAATGAGAACATTAAGTTATTTAAATTATACCATGTTCGTCCACTTCTTATATTAACACTGTCGAAATATTCCATAATCAAATATCAAGCTTACCTTGCGGTTCGAAACCAAACGATCGCAATGTTGACTCCGGCAGTCACAAAACGGTTGATATTGGCAGGTTCACATTTCGGCTACAATGCAGCCGTTTCCTGAAGAGAGAAATTAAAATCTTAATTAGAGCAAATAAAGTCCTTCGCAACTTGAATATGATTTTATGGGTTAGTAAAGCGTGTTCACAAATTTCCAAGACAGTTTGATGTTTCGCGTTTACAGAATAGTAGCATCATAGTAAAGTACAACTCCTTCAGCCATAAAGATATTGAAACCCGATGCATCTTCAGGGGTGACTTGATCCGGACAGAGACTGAAAGTCGACTTTACATTGAACTAGCCATAAGTTTGTAACTAAGCCACCAACTTCAGAAGCATTAATAATTAATTAGAACCAATGTAAATTATTTATAGGAATTTAAAGAAGTATCGAATTTAAGTAAGTGCTTATTATATTTTAAAATTGAATTTCACATAATTTTACCATATTGAATAATGTGTGTTCAGAGCACGATCATTTCTAATTTATTTAGAAAATAATCTACACAAGAGTATTAGAAAACTTACATTATTTATTGACATAAATATTATAATATACAATAAAATGTTTCCGAAAAACTTTAACTAAGCAAGATTATACTAACCTATGGCGAAATTTATCTTTCCAGATTAATACATTGAGTGGAGATTTCAACGCCCGCAGTGCACTCTAACGAGATAGACACTTCACAACGGTATTTACAGTCCATCTGCAATCATTGTATAACTTTAACCATTGCTTTGGTTTTAGAAGAATTACTCACTAACTATTAATTTAAAATTGTGCACGAGTGAGATTTTTTATCAAGTTGAAGAAATAATAACATATTTTGAGCTAAGAAAAATTTATATTCATTGCAACTCATATGAACTCATATGAGTTCAATTAACTTAAAATCATCCGAGATAAATTTTTTTCCATTTCTTTTGTTTTTTCCAAGACAACAGCAATTTGAGGAATATTGGGTTATTTGTTGGGTTAATGGAATTATTTAGAACTAGATAAGAATAATGACCTATTTAGCCAAAAGAGATTTTCATTAATTCCTTCATAGTTTAAACAATAGGCATCAAATTTGGTCAACCTGCAGTTTTATCAATAGATATAAAGTTCAAACGATGAATAGCTTTTTTCATACTGTGGTAAAAGATAAGAAAAGCTACAGCGAAATCCGTTATTACAGAGATGCCACCCAGCATCTGCCATTAATTAAGCGATGAATATTCACAAACATTTGATGGAATACTATTTACATGTTTAAATTTACCTTTAGCATTTCCTAGCAATGTTATTGTGAAAAATCTCCACCAAATATTGCCATATAATTAATTTTCGACTAAGTGTGCTGTTCTTTACTGATTACCCACTGAAACAAATTTATCTTGAAGTCCTAGTTATAAGGACTACATGTATTTATTTAGCTGAGTTTAATAAACAAACAATAGCTAAAAATGTTTTATGTACAAACTAACTTTTGTATTCTGTATTTATTGCAGTATTTGTATTTATAACAATATCCGGAATTCATTATAGTTCCTCATTTTTGGACAAGTTAAGTAAAGAGGATCTTTCATGTTTATCGACACTAATGAAATTTTGCAAGATACATTCCAGGCTGACTCACTCATTCCGCTAAAATTAAAATTTCAACTTAGTTGCGCTCCGAAAACGTGTAAAATGATGGCCATACCGATAATTAAGTAATTATTATCGCCACCGATGTATAATACACTTATGGCGCATAATTCGATCTCAGATTGTACATCAATTAAACCGTCGGCAATAACGTCCATTCTCCTGCTGTCGGACCGACAATCTAGAGTAAATTATTCCTCAGATATTACGCGCGGGAGGAGAGAGACCAAAAAAGCAAGCGATTTTAACCCTTTATTATTTGCGACCGTCTTCCTAAATTTGCCTACCCCGGCCATTCTCCCTCATTCCGAAGCTGACATTTTTAAAACGGCGATAAAAATTAAGGCCATACACCCAAGAGGTGCGAGACATGTTTACGGGCTGAGTAACATTCACCGCTCTCTAAAAGAGCGAGGGGCGAGGAGAGGGACTCTTGCTCTCTCAACTCTCAAGGGCGGCGACACATTTCAATTCGGAAAGAAAATGAAATCGCAGGAAAAAAGAACGGGAAGAGGAGACTTTCCTTTGAAGCTCCCCTTTTAAACCGCCAGATGAGACAGCGGTAGTGTCAAGTCCCACACCTCCCGATGGTATTTCTTGTGCCTCGGAAATTCCTTTTCCGAGCCAAGGTCCAACGAAGGAGACGAGAAGAGGGTATCGGTTGGAGGATGAGAGGTAGGGGGCATTGAGGTGGAGGAGATGATGGGTAGGCTATATGGAGGGGGAGGGAGAGAGGCAGAGAAAGGGTATCCCGCGGAGGAAGAGAGAGAAGATACCAAAAAGTTAAGAAGTATGAAAAGATTTGCGAAGGAGAAGAGAAGAAGGTAGGATACAAAGAGTGAGGGGGGAAAGGGAGGGTAAAAAACTAGAATGGTGCGTGTATGGAGGGAAAGGTAGGGATGAGGAAGGTGACATAGAGAGGGCTGTTAAGCGGAAGGAGCAGCAGAAGGAATATGCGGGAGATGGGTGCGTAAGAGCTGAGGTAAAGTAGAAATGGGGTATGATGCCTAAGCTCGAAGATCAAGGAAGGAGAGCCTTCCTCCCATCATCTTGAGCCAGAAGCGTCCCACGCTAGCAGCTAAGGAATCTCGTGGGCTTTAAGGTTGGAGGGGGGAGGGTGTGGGTTAAAGAAGGTAGTATGGGGAATATATAGATAAGAGGTGGGGGCAGAGGGGATTTTTATCCGAAAATGAAAAGGAGGCGGGCGTGGGGGCGGGGATGGATAGTCGGGAGGAAGCTGCGCGGAGAGAGGAGGGGAGAGGGCAAGGGTTCGCGGTGTGGTGTGAGGGTGATAGGGGTTGGGGAAGCCAAGGCATGGCGGAGGAAATAGACTCTAAATTACACGTTTGCCGAGATTGAACAATGTACGGTAGCCACTTAGAGGCATCCCACTCACCGTTGTCCTACCCGCTTCACTCCCTCCCTCCTTATTCTCATACCTCTTTCTTTCATCCCTTCGGCTCTATTTCTTCCTTAACCCTTTCCCTCCCACGTTCGATCGTTTCCTCCCCTTCCTCTCTCTCTCTCTCTCAACCTTCATTTCGATGTTTATCCCTTTCTCATCTCCGAGACCTCATCTTATGCTCCTCTCTTACGCGCCAACTTCTCTGCTACCGATCTCGCCCACCTCTCTCCCGCCCATTTATTTTTTTCTCTCTAATCTATATTTTTCTCCTCTCTCTCTTGAATCCTATCTTTTTCTATCCTCTCTCAAGCTTTATCTACCTTCCTATCTCTTTACCTACTAATCTCATCTCTGTCAAAGACAATTTTTCGCATTCCCTCCCTCTCTTTGAACTTTTCTCTTCTTTTCTAACTTCCTTTATCCTGAAACTCTTTTACTAACTTTTAACTTACCTATGGTTTTCTGTCTTACTTCTTTCCAGTCAATGTTGCCTCATCTTTCCCAACATCTCCCATTTATTTTTTCCCTAAAGATCTATTTACCTATACTTGCAGGAAGTCTTATTACTTAAACTTCAGTAAATTATGATAATTTTCCCTATATAAAATTTGAAAGGTTATAGCTAGCAACTGCTGGCATTTTTTATCAGAAATATAATTTTTCTACAATTTCCTAATAACTTCATACCTGCTTTTCTATTTTCAGCAAGTGATGTAAAGGGTTTAACATGAGCTTACTTTCAAATTTTCAGAATAGTGTGATAGGAGCAACAATATATTTTTGATAGATTCATGAGAAATCCACAGTTAATCGAAACAAGTGACTATCCAATTTTTTACACTACATGCATAAAATAATACAAATAACTGCATTTGAAATTCATAGTGTTAATAATTTGTAGGAACTTCATAGCATGTATTTTATGTTATAACAAAGATCACACAGGTGTAATAAAACCACAAACTTCTATCTATTTGATAATAAATTTGATTTTTTGGTAGCAGATATAACTTAGCACTGGCCAATGCATATATTCAAAATTAATACTAAAAGAAAATAATTTCGTTCGTCTCTAAGTTATGGCCTAGGAAGTAGCAACCTTTTATTATACCCGCCATATAATTTTGAAATGCCTCAAACTTCAGCGTAACATTTTTAACGATTGTAAAACTATGATCTTATTAATTCCCTCGCACGACGATTGTAGAGTAGGTTGTTTTACAAATACAAAGATTGATATCTCAAGTTGATGAATTGTTTATATACGCCTATTAGATACTTTTGCCGGCAGAGAGATAAATTCGGGAAGAATCTATGAAGTCTTTTTTTCTGAATCTCGCTACAAGAAACTAATAAAAAAAATATGAAGGGAGTTATCTGTCATATCTCGAAAAAGGCTCTACTCCTCCTTCCAGCAACTCTTCTTCTCGATCCCTCTATCTACCCCACCCCCATTTGACTTTCCCTCCTCCCTCGCAACCCGCCACCTACCTCTTGACTCTACACTCCCTCATCCCTCTCTCCCTTTCCTTCTCCCATCCCCACCTCCTCCATTGACCCCCAAGAGCACAACTGCTTTATTTCCCTTTATCTCCATTCCCTTTCATTTCATCAACTTTTTCGGCTACCCCTACCCACTTCCTCTTCCCATTCCTCCTCGCACTTATCTTCTTCTCTCATCTGAGGCCTCTCCGACTCTCCCTATCTCTTCGTCTCGTTTCTTTTCTCTTTCTCTCTATACTCTCTCCTTTTCTCTCTATTCCTTTATCCATAGTCCATTATCCATCTTTCTTCATTTATTCTTCGCCTTACTCTTCTACCAAAATCGTTAAAACCTAGTCTACTGCTCTCTTTCCTCATTGATAACGTCCAAAAATCTACAAGAAACACTGTCGTGAAGTTGTAATTTCTCCCATTCTTCCAATCGCCTTAATTTTTCTCTTTCCACTACCCTCGTCCCTATCTGGGACTTTCCTTCTTCTGTCCCATTCCATCTAGCTAATCCACATTATTTCTTTCCATTGGATGATTTCTTTGATTATCTTTTCGTCAAATTTTTCTACTGACTTCGTTCTTCCCTCATCTATAATCCACCATTCACTATATTTTTTTATACTGTCTCTTCCTATATCCTCCTCTTTATTACACCAGTAATTTATCCTCAATCTTTTTTACATTTTCTTCTCATCTTCCATTTCTCTCCTATCTTTTCCCTTCATCATATTCTACAGTTACCATTCTTTTATCCATTTATCCCACTGACTTTCCCGATTTTCTTCTTACAATTTCTCCCATTCACTTTCTCATGCATTATTCACAGTCATCTCTCTCTCTCTCCCTTTTCTCTTTCAGCCAGTCTTTATCCCCTTTATCCTCATTATCCCCACTCATTACCTCCAATCCCTTCTCTATCCACTATTCCCACTCCCTATGAGCATCTCTCCGCCACGCTCTCCGATTTTCATCTCATAGCCAACCATTAACTCGCCCCTCATATTTCCTGTTCCTAGCCTGTCACATAACTCCCACTAAAATGCCTTCATTTTCCTTTTCTTCATTAATTCCTCATTTCATCTCCTTTCTCATTCTCTCCGCATCCCTCCTCTTCCCTCTCTTCCTTAATCGCACAAGAAATTCTAAATCGCATAGACAGTCCCTTCACCAGAGGCGACAGAGGATGCTCGTTCCGAGTTTTCTTATGAATATAAGACTTAAGGTCGTTTCTCCGGCTCTCTAAGATGACTCGGAAGTTGTTTTTTTCTGTTTGGCACTATTTTGCGATGAATAAACTTGGGATTTGTAAAACAAATTTGGCGATGCGACTCAAACATGAAAGATATTTTATTGTGTCACTCGTTTTACACAGTTTTCAAGGCCAGTGACTGTTAATTGGATTAGGGGTTATGAATACTCTTTGTCCGCATCACAATTCAGCGACGTAAATTATTTCAGTTTTTTAATCGATTCCATCATGAAGTTTTCCTCAAATCTGATGCATGATGAATCGCTTGTAAAGGTTATGCTTACCCATAATTAGTCATTATAATCTGATGTATTGTATTGCATCGTTTTTTCAATCTATAATTTTTTAGTATGACTTTGAAATTAATAATGCCATTCTGTTGAAAGAGGAAAGGTTTTTATAATCACAAGCACGAACTCATATATCAATATTTTTATGCAAGTTGCAAAATTTCAAATAAACTTAGTAGAAAACAAATATTAAATTCCCATTAGTAAGTGCGTAAAATAGTTATAGCACCAGAATATTTCACCGAAGAAATCCCGTAATTTATAACATTTTAACAGATAATTATAATCGGAATTTCACCTCGAATCTCTTCCCTACTCGAACGTATCGAGCAACTTCACTTTCCCATTCCCTCGGTTCCTCAATCCAATCACGTGATCCATCCCACGATGCATCTCGTGAATTCCTGAACGTAGCTCGTCTCTCGATCTATCCATCCTGCTGCTTCATTATAACTCCAGCTTCATGTCATAAAATTATCTTCGCGGCAGAGCTTGTAATTATTATGCTCCCGTTTTTGTGCTGGAGCGTTTATGACGTAATAATTAATATAGATCTTACCATTAAGGGTATATGTTTTGTCACGACTTCCCGCACTGATATTTATTACGAATAAAATTTTACTTTGGCACACGCCGACAACTTTAAGTGATAAAAATTTAGTTCACCTTTAAATAATCTTTTCAGATTTTCAGGTTTGCTTTTTGCGGAACACATAACAAATTTATATAATCTTGTTTAATATTTGGAAACATATTTTTCATTTTTGCTCCAGTAAATTTTTAACTATTTTTGAGTCATAATCTATGATCTAGATAAAAATACAGTGCTCTCCTCTTATAATGCCGTCGTTTATATCGCGAATTCAGATTTACCGCCGGTCTTTCTTCCTCCCTCATCATTCCATACTTGAAAAAACTTCCACTGCCTAACTAAATATTGATTACGGTAGTTTTTCTATATGATGTTATTCGTTGCAATGAAATAAATTAAAATAAAGCATAATAAGTCGTATGAACATACTGCATTGGGTTTTTCTTTTATAACGCGAGAGGTCTCATAATGCGGACCATTGTGCATTCCTTGTGCGGTGTGTATCCTAAGAATGAATACGCATCGTGATTTACGCTCGACACATAAATACAGGTAAAATCATGAACATACTTGCATTAACTGTCAAATTCTTTGCTTGAAGAGCTCAAACCAAACGCATATATTGATGTGCTTGTCTGCATATAATGTAAAGTAAGTCAGAATAATATGTTCAGTCTTTATCTGAGTGCATATAATGATTTTAAAAAGACAAGAAATATTCTTCAAATGGGGATGAAAATTTACGCGTAGCAAATTACTTAATCGTACGATATCTAATAACTCATCCGCCATTTATTTTACCTATAATTACGATATATAAGAAGTGGACCAACCAAATGTGTAAACGGAACATAGAAATCTTTAAAA
Source organism: Tanypteryx hageni (assembly GCA_028673005.1). Lineage (NCBI taxonomy): Eukaryota > Metazoa > Arthropoda > Insecta > Odonata > Petaluridae > Tanypteryx > Tanypteryx hageni. The sequence continues at coordinate 51,587,602 of CM054118.1, read as the reverse complement.
AAACATTTTTGGGCGTTTCACGGTATCTTCTTTAACAAGATATGGGCATTAATCTTTATCTTAAAGCGCGACACTGCGAAATGATTCGTTGTTCACTACTTCCGAAAACATATCTTTGAGAAAACATCACTGTATAGGTATTTTCCTTTCCTTGGTGGTATTCCATCTTTAAAAAATCACAAAATAACATATAGTACTATAACACAAAAATTTTTAATAATAAAAAACACGACCCGGGTATGTTATTTTTGTGATTTTTTTCATATCTTTGTGGTTAATACCTAGGACCTTCCTCGGTACAAATACAAATGGTATTCACTATGGAAATCAAGTGTCTCTGTAACAAATACTTTTCCATAACTGTTTAAGAACTATTTATCATCTGTACTAGAGGATTTAGTGACATCAAAGCCAATAAACTAGCTTGATGGACATCTAAATGGAATCTGCTACATTTGTGGATGTTATTGCTTTGTTCTGCAGTAACCAATTTAGGGGAAATGAGAAATGCGATCAGTTTAAAGATACATTTATATACAGTTCGAAAAGTGAGTTCAGAATTAATTTGGCAGAAACATGAGCTACAAATTAGACATATTAAATTGAAAACAGTGAAAACATGAGCTACAAATTAGACATATTAAATTGAAAACAGTGAAAACAAGTTGTAATTTCTTGGCATCTGCATAAAGCTCGCGATGGGAGAGTGAGATGCCAGAAATGGACTTCAAGACAAGCCAGGATTCAATATCTGTAACACATGAAAAAATTCCTTTTTATTGCCTATAGCGCTCAGCTACTCATCTTTCAACAAAGTGCCTCTGACACTACCCATGAAATCGTTAGCATTTGATCTAAATTGCGTAAAACAGATCCACCACTTAAGCAAATTGTACATCGAGTCGGATGTTCGTGAAAACACTATTTTCGGCATGCTTTTCCTTTGTCCTATTTCATGGTAGGAAATGCAACACACATTTCTCCCCAGCCATTTTTTAGTTTGTTTACATTAATCTTGCGCGACTACTATCACCCTACAGCAATTTTCTCCCCCTGGAGGAGAGATTTTCCAGCGAGTTAAGGACGGCACTCCGAAAACGCTCCCATCTTCCCCCACCCTCCGGCCAACCATTACGCCTATCCGTCTCGCTCTACCCTCCCTCCCCCAGATTTGTCCGCGGGGCATTTTTCGCTAAGAATGCCCTCATTCTCTCTCTCTCTCGTGAGAAAAGGCACGCATGCGAAGCGCCCCCTCCCTCCTCCCGACAGGTCACGGAAACGTTTGAAGGTGAGTTTCGGAGGATAGTCCACTCCGACCACTTTCGTAACTGCCATCGCCCTTATTCCATCCTCCGCACCCAAGGGCTAGATGCCCTCAACCTTATCTGGAGACGCTGCTACGCCGTCCCTTAAATAGTAACAAACAACGGATATGTATCTGTTGTACAGGAACACCGACAATTTACTCGTCATCGAGAGATATCTCGAAGGGACAAAAAAAAACAAAACAAAGCAATATCACGAGATCCTCGCGCGAACTAGAAAACCCACGTCTTCACGCATCTTTCTTTTCTTGGCAGGAGAGAGAAAAAAGAGATGAGAGGGACCAAAAATATGCAAACAACCATAAAAACACTTTGAAGCGCATGTACTGATACCGTGTTTTTTGAACTTTTTTCCTCGCGAACTAGTGGAAGAAACGACAGTAAGATGACAACAATCTTCTTGCCAGATCAGCCAACGATTCGCACAAACAGCTATAGACGCTAAAATAAAATCATTTATCAAACGGGAATTTCGTTCCTTGTAATTTTAAATTTATTTCACCAGGTTATTCATCGAACATTCCCCATAGGCGTCGTGTAATTTAAGTACTTAGTTGTGAGCCGTACTTGGAGAAAAAACGCACTAACAGTTATGCGCGCGCAAAAATACGTGAACACTTGCGTAGGACACAAAGACGCATAAACAGACACACATTCTTACATAAATATACATAAACGCATTCAAACACCAACATGCGCTCATACACACACACGCACTCACTCAAACACATATCCACATGTCACGCGTACAAAAACACACGCAGCTAGAGATATAGGCGCCGCCACGGTCTCAGTGCTTGTATCGTCCCGTTCTCTTCTCCTCCTCGGCCCATATCGCATTGAATATTTAATGAGACGGAACGACTCCGTATAGTCTACGGACCTGAATACGGGACGCCTCGTGAGGTTTTTTTTTAACCTCTCAATCCCGCCGTTTGCATGTGGGGAGGAGACGTGTTCACAAGTTTGTCCGATTTACAAATTCAACATAGGTGGCGTGCTAGCAGCAGCGTGGCGTGTTGAAGTTTATTAAGATCGACTTCGCTAAACAACGGAAATAAATTTCCTTATTCATCGGATGAAGCCATTGGTGTGAGTCTGACACCTCGGGATTATTGCAAATATCAGCGACACGGTCATTTGCTCAGGCTTAACGTAAACCTTTTTCACGATAAATGAAAAATTTACCAGCTAAATTTCATTCTTTTTTGCGTAAATTTCAAATTATTGAGATAATTCTTTCAGAATTATGCAAAGAAAAAGAATTTAGCCGTTTTTTAAATGAAAATATCGCCCCACGGAAGATTTTTCACAGAAACTGTAACAGAAGAAGTAAACACTAAACTGAATTACAGATACATTACTGGCAAATTTTATTATTTTCTTAGCAAATTATTTCTTATTATATTATTACTTATAAAAATAATCGATTATGGTGCATCCTAGGCTTCCCAATGAACTATGCGTTCCCAAGAACCGAACTATCTTCTCTTACATCTACGTTAACAAATTTCAGCTTAATAGCTGAAGGCTTATCTACGAAAAATCGGTACCGTTGAAGAGACTCAGTAATAGCAGATTAAAATATTTTTAAATCGCGAAACCGGAGCTTTCTCTTCATATAACAAAAATCTCAACATTCAACCGTCAAGGACTAGCAGTCCGTTACAAATGAAAACCGTAATTATTGCTTAGAACGGGACTGTACGATTCGTATCCATTTGCGTCGCTCAACTAGTATATACGACATTTCTTGTTTGCGTAAAAAAATAGAGAAGACCCATGGCCTCCCGCCAGACAACATTGCAGGCAAACCTTGGAGGCGACGCACCCTTCCTCCTCCCCCTCCCCTCCCCCAGGAGGCATCTGGCAGATATCAGTGAATATGGAAGCAAAAATCTCAGAAAATGTGTATGTCTCTATTTCTCTGTCTCTTTCTTAGAACACTCCGTTGCCAATTGTGTTCGGTTGGACGATGTGACCGTGGTGATGATGAATGTGCTGCAGATGACAGAATAAATTATGCGCGTTACATCAATCAAAAAAATTTATTCGCCCGTCTATTATTTACATTGACGGTAATGATTTCAAACTTCCATCTATGCTAAATACTATCAATACTGATAAAATAATACCTTGGTCACAGATGTGTAATATTTTCCATCGATTTATATTCTGTCCATTCAGCATTGTCTACAGCTATATTATAAGCCTTGTAACGATTTCGCATAACTTAATCGTCTTTCTGACAAGACGCAAGTTTCTGATCGTAAGATGCAGATTATTTTTCCGATGAAAAATCGATGCCAATATAAATTTTTTTGCTAGTTTTACCCATCAATTGTATCAGCGTTAGAAACAGAATAAGAGATTCGTGTGTCATTATAAATATTTAAAGACTACTGACAGAAATTGATAAATCGTGGATATTTTAACAGCTAAGTGAACTAAAATGTAGACAACATAGTTGAAAAATTGCATAATGAAAAAGAATCTGTAAAAGGCTACACAATAATTTAGCAAAATATCAATTACACGATCTACTTCGAGTGTTAAATTATAATGTTTTACTGATTTCACTATGGATACCCGTGAAGTTACCGATCATTGGATGATCTCTAATTTGTGAAGAATTTTAGTTTCATTTATTAGGTACCTATTCTCTAATATCGCAAAACGATTGTTTTACGAATCACCCGAACACCTGCACATCTTTCGAATAGCTAATCATTGTTACTGTCCAACCGTTGAACATTCGCCCATCTTATTCCGATGGCAAGCATCTTCACTTCCAAACATACATAGAAACCATCTCGCCCACACAACCGTTTTATTTACCCGTTCCTAACCTATGTATATCCTGCCGCTCTCATTACCGAAAAATTTCTCTAGCTCTCCGTCTCTCCTTTTTCGCCATTCTCAAATCTCTACAAATACATTTCTCCCCCGCATAGTCTCCCGGCCTATCCCACCTCCTTCGTCCTCCACCTCACACACACGCACGTCATCCCGTCGTGCCAGATATTCCACGCCGCCCTTCAACCTTTGATATTCCCACCTACCGTACCACACCCTGCCGCCCCATTAATGCCCTCCCTGTCTTCCCACTTACCGTGCGACGCCATCTTGCCTCGTTCCGCATACCACTCTCTCTGCCCACCAGCAAATCGGGCTAATAGTCATAGCAATCTTACTGATTCTCTTCTTTCTTTGTTCGTTTAAAATTCTCTACGTCCGAATGCATTTTCATTTCCACGCGTGATTTAAAACCAATCCGCTATCCGATTCCCTATACGCGAATACGCGCCGTGTTTTAATGAAAATAATCACATTTTGTGGATATAAAAATTGCGAGGCGACTTTCATCTCTATTTTCCTCTCATAAATTCGATTCGGATATGTAATTATTAAAGTTATACTAATCCGTTCCCTTTCGAATTTTTGTATTAACATGAGGACTATTCAGTTTTTATTTGAACTCTCAGAAAATAAAATCGACATCTTTTAGACTCGTAGTTTTGCAGCATTTTACCCTCTTTTGATATTAATGAAAAAGCGACTCCTTACCCCCGAGCCTTATGTCGAACTCGACGAAACGGCAAAATTTGTATGATTAAAAAAACCACTAACACGCACAAAACTCCACCAACGTTATCATCATCTTTTTGTTTTGATGCGCAACCTCATTATCGTCGAGTCGCCTTTTTCGATCAGATGAATTTGAATTCTAATAATCCTACTCTTCATTTTTGACATTCTATTTTCCCTCTTTGCCTTCGCTCTCCCAAATGGACCCCTTCTTTCCCCGACTCATATTTGTCCGTCTGCGGGCCCTATGTCATCCTATACACCCCCCTCCTCCACCTCTCGTCTGTCCACCAAACCCACCACCCTCTATCTCCTCATTTAACCGAGTTTATTCCACCCCCGCAACACGTTTTCCACACGCCCTCCCACCAAACAACCGCCTCCCCCAACCCCTCTTTTTCCATGACCCCCAAAACTCACCCTCATCTAATCCAAAACAATCGAACCGAACAGGAAATGGGAATTGACAGGCGAGTGATGAGATTTCCCTCCTTGTCACACCAAACTCGCTCCCCAATTCCCTTCCTCTCCAGCTCCTCCGCCTCCACTCCATCCCTCCTACTCACTCCACCAGCTCTCCTCTCTTCCTCATCAGTACCTCTTCCTCTTCCTACCTCTCTTTCCTACTTTCACCGCCTCTCTTTCTCCTTCTCTCCCTTCCTCTCCTCCCTCACTCGCTCTAATCTCCTATTCCCCACACTTCACCCGGTCTTCCCCTCTCTCCCTCTACGCTGGATTATTCTCCATTTCCTCTGATCCCATCCTCTCTTCGCCCTCTTCATTCTCTCTCCCATCTCCATCCTTTCTCTGGCTCTCACTACAGTATTTTTGAAAATTAAAAACGTTTGATTTGTTCCCCCTCCCCTTAGAAAATATCCGTCCAACACATTTTTGACTTATTCTTGTTTTAATATTTCCACCTGAAGGACTTCAACCCGTTTGTGCTCGAATATATGCTCAAAATTGCATTTTGATTTTATGCAGGATACCTCAGGAATTGAATGACTTTCTGAGTGAGCCGAAGTGATTTTAATGTAATATAAATTGCATATAAAATTAGATTCCGTTAACAGTTTCTGAGCGGTTTCGAAAATTATCCGCTGGAATCCGAATAGATATCTGCGATATAACTAATTAAATTGCAGGTCTATTTTAGGCCTACACATATAACATCAAATCTACTATTACAGCAAAGTAAATTTAGAATCGTCTGCTTTCTCTTTGAATAAGACTGACAATGTTCATGGATAACCACAAAATTCATTACAAAAGGACAATTTATACTTGCACCTATTGTCCATATGATTTATGTAATCGAGGATTACTACGTAATAGTGAAAAAATATATAAGATAGTAATGACTTATTCCCGCTGTAATTTTGTCACAATACTTGAATTGATGAATAGCCGTATGAATAGGTTTTAAAATGTTAGTGCATTGCGTTCAGGTCATAACATTTATCGTGGATTATTCCACAATATTGACAGGATGACTGTAATATAAATTACATAGTTTCTAAAATATATTCTGGGATTTCCATAGGTGTAAGAGAATATAATTATAGTCAATGTTATCATTTGATATAATAATAGAATGTATGATATTAATTTCCTTCTAATAATTTTTCATTCGGTACATATATCTAATATCAGACAAGTTTTAAGCCCTTTTCAACATGCTGCGACTATCTTCGTCTTCCGAATTTTTACACGAAACAATTTTCTGCATCCGGTCATTTACGACTTTATTCATTTTTTCGTCTTCCGGTGGGTCTGGCATTCACTCAGAAAGGGGTGGACTAACTCCAGCGTTATAATGCTGGAAAAATGAATGTTTCTCTAGCATACTAATAATAAATTGTTTCAATTTTGAAAGTCTTTATCAAAGGAATGCCATCGCGCTAATTGCCAGCTACTGGTTTAGCCAAAAAGATGGAATCTCTCGGGACGCACACCTAAAATTAACGGATTCGTAAACGATCTGGAAGACTGATGCGTATCCTCCTGCCATCTATCGAACGATCTCAATCAATTTTAATTGTTATTCGGCCTCAAACGCTATTGCAATCGAGCTAACACATTTTCGGGTTTCTTGAGCGTATAGAGGAAAATTTAAGGCAGAAAATCGCATTCCGATTTAATTAAGAAGAATCCAAAAAATTATAATAGATATTAATGATTGTCCTTAATCTAGATGAAACTATGTGCATAACTGCAGTAATATAAATAAACTTAAGGTCTTCAAGAATTATTTTAACGCTAAGGGAGAGCTTTATAACATATGCTAAAACATTTTCATTAAATAGAAATTAAAAGAAATTTTGTTTATTATATACGTTTCTCCTATTAATTCACTAAGTCTTCTGCCAAACATACGTTGACGACAAAAGTTGTCAAAAGTAGGGAAAAATATTTCGTCTACAAATCTTAATTTATACTGGGTCTAAAGTTTAACAATGTGAAAATTTTTCAAAGTTGACGGTATCAGATTACCGACCACCTACATCCATTTTATTTAGACGTAAAAACAAAATGGTAATATTTTATCCACAATTTGAAAGAGGAGTTAACAGTATTAAAACCGACAATTTTAATGCGACATTTTACATCATATAGCCAACCATTGATAGTTTATACATTTAAGTAGTTACTGTTGGTTATTTTTACGGAGTCGATATATATATATATATATATATATATATATATATATATATATATATATATATATATATAATGTAAACATGGTGTAGCGGCAGCACGAATTCTTGTGTGGATAGAAAATAGACGATTACGTGCAACTGTCAAAAATTAATAACTTCACAATACTGCAGTTTATTAATATTCACTCTAAGTACAATTTGATAGTTTTCACTAAGACAAAAATTAACCCCTCTTGCGGAAAATAACTTTCTCTAAGTCCAACAAAACAATCTATTTATCCAACGCGAAAAATTTTTTGGAAAAATATTTTTTTAAAGCTGAATGAAACGGGACAGGTGAACAGACCAACAGGCAGTCAAAGTAATAGCACGAGCAAGTTTAGAAAGCGTGCCTAAAGGATTCCAAGGCATGCCATCCAGTTATCATAACGCGAAAAAAAAAGTGGAAATTTTATCCCGTGGGCCGGGGAATATTTTCGCGAGTCTCGGGCGAGTCCTCTCCATCATTGACGAGGCTCCGTTGTGTCGGAAGAGAAGCGTGTCACATCCTCAATCGAAATGCTTAACTCAGAATTCATTCTTCTCGGATAGATGTTTAAATGTTGGGAGGTATCTAAATGGCACACGCTCGCTTTAACTGCTCATAGTGAAACCTCATGCAGTATGGGAATAAGAGGTAGACAGTTATATGCAATAAGAACTGCAATCGCAGTGAGCAAGACGGATCTGTATTAGGAAAAGCGCAGCAGGAATCCATGCAAAAAATAAAAAAACGAATAATTACAATTAATGCCAAACATCTGAATAGATAGACAAATCTCTCTTTTAACAGGTAGGGGAGGATTTCTAATTGCGGCCTATGGACCACTGATGGGCCATAGACTGCTGCAAGTGGTAAACGTAGGTAGTTAAGAAATGGAATTAAAAGCTAAAAGTGATTTAGTGAAGGTGGGGTTATAAGCGCGGTCGAAAAGGATTAGTAGTTGGAAACCGATTCAGCTTCAGCTAAACAAATGTAAATGAAAGTGGTCCGTGGTTATGTTCTGTTATAGATAGTGGTCCTTTAGAACGAAAAGGTTGAGAATTCCTTAGTTAAGGAATTTTCCAAAAAAACAGAACGAAAAGTTTGAGAAACACCAAGGTAAGGGATATTCCAGAACAAGTGAGATGAAAATGTAATCATTAAAGATTTAAAAAATCATTTTCCTCGAATAATAACTCGCTATTCTCTTATATGATAGAAATGGCAAAATTTGATTAGTCTTGACAGATTTATTAATTACTCATTTATTCAGATATCAAATGAAATGAATATTCGAAAAAATGAATATTAAGAAGAGCCAAAATATAGTGCACTAGTCTAGTTAGTTTAAAACTCACTCATTTCCGCGTAAAAATCAAAACATTTTCCATCGAAAACCAAATAAAAATCACTAGTTTTCTAAAATCGAAACAATTATTAATAGATGTTGTAATCAAGTTTTACATTGAAACATGAATGATTATATGGTTTTGACCTTTTTACTGATATAAGTATATTTTTTTCTGTGGCGCTATAGTAAGGGGAAAGGAATACTAGATATATCAAAAGAAAGGGTGTGTCGAAAACCTACCGAAAGGTAGAAAACATAAGATGATAATATCCATCTAAACTCTGTTACAAAGAGTAGACATCAAAAATTAAATTCATCTTATGCATTTATCACCAAATGATAACGTATATAACTTCCGTAGCTATTAAACATATCATGGCTGCAGGAGTTACCATTGTCATCAATTAAAGGCAGAGTTGACTCAGCAAATGATATTTCAAGAAAATTACATTTTCTCCGTAACATCATGGGAAAAATCAATTTTGAAACTAAAAATAGTCTTATCATTATGGCTTATCGCGATTAATAAATATCAAACATATCTCTTATCCAACAATTACAAAAATGTAATTAAATAATCAGTGCAGGAGATTTAAACTTTCACTTCAATTCACCAAATTATAATTCACTTAATCATAAAAAATGGTCCAAATGTATCCTCTGATTACCGCCTGTTATTGGCTCCCGATCCGCCCGAAACGAGAGCAGTTGGCATGTTATTAAAGCATCACAATCGCGGAATTAAAGCATCGTGTCTGGTAGCTGTTCCCTGATGCTACTTTTCCGCTCATTTCTGATTCTGTTGATTAGAACAGTTTGGAATATATACGTTGAAAATGTTGTCATTTGTTGATTGCCATTCAGATAGCGCGAGTTATAACGGAGTACGATACTTATAACCGTTTCGTGAACTTGATGATTTAATTTCAATCGGATAGAATGCATATATTAAATTAATTTTTGTCATCGGAGACAAAAAAAGCGAAAATTGCCGACTTTAGTTATTCGTATTTGCCTCGCCCCCTCCTCAAACCGCAACATCCCCTCCACCACTCCATGGGTTGTGCGTGAACACCTGCGTGATTTTTATGAAACCTTTTTTTAATAATAGCCTCGAGGAATAAGAGATGGAGTGTATAAAAGGGGTGCCCCACAGAAAAGAAGTGCCCGCAACAATCCTTTTGTCTTTTCTTTTTTTGAGCTGAGCATCAGTAATTACCGTGTTCTTCTTCCGATTTCGGTTGTCTGACGTGGACCTTAAAGGTCCGATTCGCGGTGGAAATTCCAGTGACCGCTCGACTCCGCCTGAATGAAAACGCGGTCCTTAATTTTTAAATATGCCCGGAATCTAACGGGTATTAAATTTAATGGCTCCGAATGACTCGCTTTCTGACCATTGACAAACGAAACCCGAATCCATTTATGTAAACTAGATTTAATTAAAAAAAAGAATATAAATCATGAGGTGGAGAATTTTGATCTAAAATAAACTGCCGAATGAAATGGAGGCCATAAATGAGGAATGCGGCGCACGAAGTTTTTGGGGGAAAATACGATTCAGATCATTAAAACAGTTTTTTAATCAGTTATCGTTAATAGAATCTAAATGAATAACTATAAGATTGTTAAATAAAGAAACAACATATCAGTTTTTAAACTAATGATAGAGGGATTTTACGATACTAATGGGCATAAAATCGATTTCATTCTTTTGATGGACGATTACATATCGGCGACCTTTTTAATTGATTTCATACCCAGTGAGTGCATTATGGATGTTGAGTTCTTGAAGGCACATTAATATTAAATACGTGGGCTCTCCTTATACGCATGATCGAGTAATATTTGTAAAGTCCAAATAAATTTTGATATCGAAATATACATAAGGTAAGAAGAGTTAATTATATCTAATCATTAATCAATTCATAAAATATGGAAGCACAAGATTTACACAAGATTGAAAAGTAGTGTTTTGCTGGTCGATATTAGCATAGAGAAGGAGTGAATAATTATCTATTTCTAAGGTGACATTTATACCCTTCTTTACGGCTTTTGCAGTTATAGAAACCGTAGAATCAAATGTCTTCGACCCACTGCTCATTTGGTTATGTATAGTAAACCAATTAACTTAAAATTAATTTTATAATATCTTTACATATGGTTAAACCCATGAAATACCAAATGATATATACCTCAACTGGTCAAAGCTGCGTCCATTTTAATTTGCATTTGTCCTACATTGATTCAACGATTCAACCGAAAAACGGCATCGCTAAATTATTGCATAACCAGAATGAAATATGACTTTTGTCCTTGAATAAAAAGGGTCAAATTGCCCTTTATTATGAATTAAGGTTCAACACGGCTTGAAATGTGTAAAAGTAAAAAAAAAACGAACGAGGATATTTCGGGCGCAAACCGGCCACAATTCACTTGATTTTCTATAGCGTAATGCCCGGGTGATTAATAGAGCCGAGTGTTACCGCTACGCACACATCATGTGGGCCTTCACACCCTTCATGCCTCACCTCTTATTGTCTCCGCCTCCTCCCACCCTGAATGTGGCGGCGCCCAAATCGAGTGGGCCTTGGGAGGATGAGGACAGAGAAAAAGAGGGGAGAGTGGGAGAGGGAATGAGGAAGAGAAAAGGCGGACGCGAGTCTAAAAGTCGCACAAAAGAGCATTAGAATGTAGATTATTTAGTTAAATTGGACACTAAATTTAACCGCTAAATATGTCGATGGAAGTCAGCCGTTGACGTTAAGAATTTTCGCTATACACATTCCAAAAACTAGAAATTTAGAAAAATGCTGACATAAGAATAAAGTGATATATAATGCAATAGGATTTCACTAAAATGGCGATAATTTTTAAGTAGCTATAAAACACAAGGATGGTTTCTTATCATTATAAAAAAATTCCCTTAATTATTTTAGAAATATACCTTCAAAGGACTTCAGAATTTAGTAAAACACAAGTATCATGAATAATTCCAGTGAGAACAGATGTCTAGCTAAAACCAATTGGTATGAAAAAAACTTAACGCGAAACATATTATTACAAGATAGTTTGCGGAAATAAATTCATAGCAAGGATTTTGAACATGAAAATTATTTGGCAGCGACAAACAGGAGATTTTGGCAAAGGAGAGACACGATTGAACCATGAAAATAAATCGATACCGTTCGATTCGAAATTACCAATTATGAACAAAAATGAAGACATGAATAGATGGATAAAAACTGAGGGAGGGGAGGATAAAAACGTGGATTTCAGAATGAGGAAATAGACCGACGCATGCAGGTGGGAGTAGAGGAGGAGGAGGAGGACGAGGGAGGTTATGAGAAAAGGTATAAAAAAGGGGGCGTTGTGGAGGGAAGGGGAGGGTGGGGTGGAGAAGGGGTGGGGGAGGGAGGTCGCACGCGCGAGACGTCGCCTCGGAGTCCTCGTCGTCTTTGGTCTTGGTCGTAGTCTCGACTCGACCACAATGGAATAGGCGTGAGAGGATAATGATTGGGAACAATGCGGGAGTGACTCTGCCGGTCCCCAAAGGGCCCACACCCACTTCCTGCCAGCATGCATGGGAGGCAAGAGAGGAGGGAGGTAGAAAAGGAGTGAGGGAGAGAGGAGTTGTAAGGTGAGGATGAGGGCGCGATGAGAGAGGTATTTCCAAGCGAGGGCGGGGTACCTCCCTCCCTCTCTTTTTCCTACTCTACCCTTCACCCCTCCTACCTCTCCATTCCCAGTACCTCCCGCCTCACCCACCACCATCTTCACCCTCCTCCTCTACGTATTTCCTCCTTCCCACACGCACACACATACACACACACGTTCCTCCCTCCCTCCCGCCTTCCATTCTTTCTTACACGGCGCCATTAACGAGAGAGTCAGACTCCCCTTTTGGGAGGGAGAGAGAGAGAGAGAACAATGGGGTGGGGTGGGGAGGAGAAGAGAGGGAGGGAGGGCGTAGGAGGAGGGTGGTGGCGGTAAGTTGGATGGGGTTGAGGTGTGGAGTGGGGGAAGAATGGGCTTTGGAGGATTATCTGGAGGAAGCACGCGTGATCTAAGGAGATGGAAGTATCAATGGGACGGAGGAGGTGGTTGGGGTGGGGGCGGAGAGTTACGGCTCGCTTCTCCAGGTTATTAATTTCTTAATTCGTCATCGGTGCGAGATGGCTTTTGTAGAGTGACGAAATATGACCTATCCTCATCGAGGCGTAAGGTGATTATAAATTATTTTATCCACCTCGGATAAAAGTTGTGCCGCATAAACTCGCGTGTCTGAATATGTTCTTCCTAAATCATAAAATGATGAGGAGTAATTACAATGTAGGATATCACAAAAATCGAGTAAATCATTTCTGTTTATTATTCAAGTGCATAAATCATTGTTGTAATTTTTCTGAAATTTAGGCGGAGTTACTTAAGTATTTACTATTTAAACGTAAACAAGTGACCTTGGTATAGGAAACTACGAATTAACCGGTGAAGTAAATTTTCTGTCGTTTATAGATATCTGAAGAGCTTGATTCCGGAATTGAACAGAGCACATTATTTTGATATTTTAAATATAACTTTTCACTACTTAGAAGATTTTTAAAATTTTACTTTGAATTCCATTTTGTAGTCAGATCTAATGCAATTATTTCTGCGAATTAAGTAAGCGCATAATGTCAGCTTTATTAATATGCACTGCACATCTAAAATTAATCGTAAAGGGTGTACATAACAAATGTGCTTTTATGCTTAAAATTCAAATAAACTGAAAGCAATTTAAAATAGCTCGTGAGTCAAGTTTTATTTAGCGATTTGCGAGGGCGATGTGGCATAAGGAAGCTCTGCCCAATTAAAATCCAGGCATCTGAGAAGTTGAATGATAGAGATATCATTTCGGCGGACGAGAGAGAAAGATGGTTGTACGGTGTTTATCCTGTTATCTGCAGGAGGTATTCGAGATCTATGAGCAAAGTAAACAATGGGATGGAGAAATGATTGGTGAGAGAGAGAGTGGGAGCAGAGGATTAATTCCCCCCTGCCGATGTTAAAAAATTGGGATAATCCTCTGGTGTGGAGATACAGAATGAAAAAAGTGTGGAAGAATATCAATATTTATTAACTTAATCGCGAATAAGTAAACGTTATGGAATTAATTATACGGGAGATTTGCAATGTCTCAAAAAGCAATCAGCGCAGATGTTCAATTTGCTGAAGTAACCAAAAAAGGCTTTCAAAGCGCTTATAAGCTTAACGTGCAATGATTTTTCCGACGGCAAAGTCAAAATCGGATAAATAATATTTCACAGCCGACAAATAGAGCCATTTGTGAGACGTGCATCATCCGATACCATCTACACAAACACAGTCGTCGACATATTTAACCCGGCAGAAGGCGCGCTCAATTCTGGAGTACAGACTGTCGCGCGGGGTAACTGAGTCGCCCCATTTAAAATTACATTTTCCAGCATAATTATTCATGATTTTATTTATATTTATTTTTTGTATTCTTAGATTAGTATGAAAATACTCTGGAAAATTCAAATTTATTTTAAACCCGTATAATTTACATGCTTGTTAAATATATCTTTATTGTTCAAAACTCCTGGTTAGCTAACATGCACACAAAAGAACTTGTAGTATAATAACAGTACTTCTGCAGAATAATAATTAGACTTAGATAATAGTAATAATGATAACTTATTGTTTTAACATAATATTATGAATAAGATGTTAATAATAATAAGAATTATCTAAGTTCACTTCTCGTTGCGTTATTCGCTGTCAAGGCAGTACTAACATACTTATTTCATGTTTCATACACATCGACCTCTCACATTTAGAACAGGACGAAGTTCTTTTCGTGTCTTGATTTCTTGCGGATACGACACAGCGTAATTTTCCAGGCCTAGATGGATCGGGCTCTCTAGAAACATTTTCTTTTCTAGGGGGTACAAAATTTTTGGCCCAATTCCATTAGTTGCTTTGGTAAGGTTTTCTGTTGCAACCGAGAAATGACTGCTGGTTTTTCTAAGGCCTGTCCGAGTTTTTTTATGAAACTACGTCTTTTGAGCACCGTATTTGGGTTATTTGATAGAAATATTAAATAACTATTGAGAAGAATTTCACGGATTTTCTCCAAGTTAATCGAAACGTTCACCTGCCTAATAAAACGCAAAGAGAGTGTAGAAATATTAAATTGGTCAATTTTAAAGAGATTCCATCGATTTATGAAAATTACAGCCAGATATAGAATAAAAAGCTTACCATGTAACGTGGAAGGGCGCGGGGTGACTGAGTCACCCCAGAAAGATTTTTTTGAAATGATCTGTTTCACGGACTAAATGTTACTGAATCCTAAAAGTGATATAAATATGCTCAAGCGAATTCGGAAGAAAGGTACTGATTATCTTAGGGAAAAAACATGCGTCACGAGTGGATGAGTGTAGTGTAAACATTGGTGTGCTGACTCAGTCACCCCGCGCGCCTGCTCCCGGGTTAAGAGTACGAGACAGGCCATGAAACATGCAAACCGACCAGCTAAGCGAATATTTAGAATATAAATACATCCGGATTGCGAAAGTAAATAGGAAACGAGTCTTTTCCGATATAAAAATCCCCGGAGGAACGGCGCAAGTAGATGGATATTTTCATTTTGCCGTGAAAAGTATAACATCTATGGGTATAATTTTTTAGCAAACAAGTTCATTCACCTTTTTTGAATATTCTACTGGTTGGCCGCTGCTCATTTTGAAAAAGCAAAACCAATCCTTAGAAGGAAAAAATGAATAATCGATCTCAATTTTTGGCTTGTTGGATAAACCACATTGAACCAATAATCGACGAGTTACCATTGAGGAAAGCAATCTCGCGGTTGAAAAGCGTGTGTGCTTTTCCCAAATGGCCTATGGCAAAGTGAATTACAGCTGAACTTACCTTAGAGTCTGATAATTAATAAAAGAAATCATAATATCTATGAAATAGCCCAGGAAATAACTCGAGCATTTCAATACAAATCAACCCTCATCAGTGGTAACTTATGTATCACTCGGGCGATTTACCGCATTGGACGCCTATCTTTCAGTCGAATTGCGCTTTTACTTTATCAGAGAGAAAGTGATGAACAGGAAGAAGACACGGCAAAAAGATTTGTTGAAAGAGGAAGCCGACTTATTTTGTTGGAAAGATTCATCCGGTTTGTCAAACTAATTCGTATAACGGAAAACGGTCGAATCGTAAACTACCGCTGATTGGCTGTTATGGGCCGAATAAAAATTGCTATCTCGAAAGGTTTTTAATTCACCAAATCAACATCCTGTTCATGTATCTTCTTAAATTACGCCGCAATATAATTTAAGTCCTTGTAGAGTTAGTTTAAGTTTCCGGTCACCACTGTAATTTTTTCAAAAGTGACTTCAAGTTTCCATCCCCTCGTTTGACATGTATTTACGGCTTACGCTTCTCGGCATTCATTTTGTTGATGATAATTAGCCGATTGCGTCAGAATAATTATTCAACCGTAGTTCTTAATTGAAGGAGTCCATCAAGTTAAGGATGCTGGAATGAAGATAATGATGAAGTGATTGGTGGGTTTAATGCCAACATAAAGAGAAGGAATTTCAGTGAATAAGTTGGAAGTTTAATCGGTTGACTTACAGTAAGGCATAAAACTTGATGAGTGTTAATACCCTCAGAGGTATATTTTATCTCTATCATTTGCATAAAATTATTTTGTAATAGGACTGTATATAATGAATGTTTCCAGTCAGTATTACGCGATGAGTATTTTGATATAATAAAAATTTCACTGAAAATATAGATATAATTGCCATATTTCAATTTGGACAGCGTATTAGTAAATCCGCACTCAATGACAAATTATTTTTTAACTTACCTAAAAACATCGAATTTGAGAATCACAAAACAAGAAATTTAATCCCAAACAAGAATCTAACAATTCTCGGAGGAGGAGATTTATCCCCCAACCCTTAGGAGAACAACAGAACAATGAATTTCAAGCGTAATGATCGTAAAGTAGAATTCAATTTTAATTGGCAAAGTGAATTTTAAAGGATTACTAATCCTGCTGTTGGCCCACCTGTTTGCTTCGACCACTGAAAGCTCACGTCTGGGACTGCAGTGACAGGGCGTGGTGGAAATAGAGGAGCGGATGCTGCGTGGAGGTATAAAAGCGAGTCAGTCATAAAGAAAGAAAGGAAGGAAGAAAGGGGTGAATTATGGAGGGAAAGGGGAGGGAGGGAAAGGGAGAGAGAGAGAGAGAGAGAGAGAGTGGAAGATGGAGTGGAAGGAAGGTAGATAGAAGGGGGTTGTTTGAGGATACGATATGATCTGACGGGGTGGGCGGCGAGAGAAACCACGTGATTGGAGATGGAGGACTTTGATGATGAGAGGGTGGAGTAGAAATGGTGAGACCAGGGCGATAGGAGGTGGTGCTGGCGTTTGGAAAAAAAAGGGTGGGGAAGGTTTCTGAGGGTGACGGTGGGTGGTGACGAGATGGAGGAAAGGAATGGTGAGAGGTTGGAGAAGGGAGAGAATACGTGGATAGAGGGAGAGGGATATTGCTGGATGAAAACGCGAAGGTCGGGATTTCAAGTATTAAGTTGAATTCACCTTTACTGCGCCTATTTTTTTGTCGGAAACTTTTCGCTTGTAGGAAATCAGAAAGGATCTCTTAAGTATTAATCCAAAAATATTAATGCAAAACAATCACGCTAGGTTACGACCATGCCAGAAATTTTGGTAGTGGCACATTCATTCGCGAACCGGAAAATATTTAAAATTATTCAAAGTTGGCCGAGCTTTTTTTCATTTGTGACAAGAATATTAACTCCCAGAAAAAGAGATATTAATTTATTTTGAAATATGACAATAGAAATTGGCAAAGATTTACAGCTAAACTCATTTTAAGATTTAGTTCAGTCTTCATCAAATAAAATATGCTGTATTTAACCAAAAGGTTTTACTATTTTTCCATAATTTGTGTTGAGATACATTTAAAGCCGAACCACGACAGACTGGGATGTTAAGCTTGATCTTACGCCACTGGTGAACATTTGTTATTTAACCATATATTTAATTTAATTTAAGTACAAAACCAATCGCCATGCTTTATACTGTTTTACATTTTCACTCAACGAAAGAAATAGACAAGCACTGAAGGGGTAATTAATGAAATGCAAGTGTGTGATTCTATAACTAGGTATAACCGCCGTTTCCTATGTTTGTGCGTGAAAAAACCTCAGAACCATAAAATAGCTTTTTGCCGAGTTATTTCCTGTTAGCGATATTGCCAATAAAGTTTATCTTCCACTCATTTCAAGATATTGAATAAAGTACATTTTGCTCAAGTCATCATTTTGCAAAATATAGCATTTCTAACTATTGCCTTCCAGTTCATTTGTATAACTTCAAATGTATCTTAAAACGTTTCCTCAATATTTTGCCTCCGTTTTTATTCGTATAACCTCTAGGACTCCTTGCAAGGCAACAAAAATAATCCATTTATACAAAATTCAGTAGCCAGAACATCGATTTAATGCATGAAGTCGACCGAGAGAAAATTACCTTCGATCTGTTGAAAACTGATGTAGTTATAGTATATAGTATATATATTGTATATAGTATATACCCGATTCTAAGTCAGGTTATAGGAGCTCTTTCATCACAAAATATGTGATAAGATATTGGAATTCTTAAAACCTAACAGCAAAAATATTCAATATATTTTCTGAAGTGAGATTTCCATGATCTATCTCTAAAACAGAGCTTCGCTATCTAAAGACTTTCACAGTACAATTTTGGCCTCGCTCGATCCTGGCGATACACCGAATCAAATTACATGAGGTTGCGTGAAGCATTTCCATCACTTACAATTAGTAGTAAAAAATGGGACAAAATTAATCACCTTTCCCACAAATATTAATCAAATTACTCGTAGTACAATCTAAAAATTTCAGTCGAATAATGAAATGATTCCAAGACAAAAATTTTGAATTTTCCTAATTAGAAATAGATTGGGTGAAGTTTAAAGTAACTGAAGCCCTGTAACAACCATAAAGTATCGATCCTTAGAAAAAATATTATTTTCTTTGGTATTAACTTAAGAATTAGAAAACACGGTGTTATACTCTCCTTCCCTATAATTCAAAATGCACCGCGACGCATCAAATTCTTTGTCGTGGCGCCGCGACGCACGGTTTCGGAGCTCGCCCTAAAGAAAATTCTATTCTATTTCTTCTAAGATTCGTTTAGGCCTGCAAGTTTGAACCAAAAAATACTTACTCGCAAATCTCTACCATCCCATTGCATTAATGCCGCCATGCCATCGTAACTAATCACTGTTTAAGTCCGCTTCCCAATTTAAAAATCTGCTCAAGATACGCATCTGCTCTTTTCCGAATAACACCCTAAAAAGTTTCCCTCACTTTGCTGACTCGGCGCGTCTTTAGTTTGCTTCGGGCAACCGCGTTGTGAAGTGGGCGGCGAAGTTTGCGTGCAAGAGTGAAGAAATAGCTCAGCGTGCTTTCGGCGTGCGGTCTGTCTTTCAATCGTCACGTCAACACAAGAAGAAATTTGGACCTTCGTTCGTACATTGCGATGTCTCGGTTTAACGATGCACTCATTACATTAAAAGATTGTTGCCCATAAAAATGGTGAGATGCAATAGCAAGTCAGGAAATACATAGCATGTCTCTAAGTCGCACGCTCATTCTTAATAACGCAATAAAGTGTTGTCCTCATGTACCACACAAAGAATGATAGCATTAGCTAATCCTCCGTTACTTGCTTATAAACATGTCGAAATGGAAGATAATGATAATTAAAAAGTGATATGACGTTCAATTTGGCAATTTTAGATAGAAACAACACGGAATCAAATCAGAGATTTCGTTAATTCCGACCGCAATTACTACAGTTACTACTAACTGCAACGACATATCACTTATCATTCGAGATGCCTTACGTATTTATTGGAATATGCCACATGTAAACTAAAGTTGTAATAATAATATTGTTACAGTAAATACTGCCTAGCTACGACATATCACTTATCATCCAACATAATTTATTTATAGGAATATTCCATAAGTAAACTACAGTTGTAATAGTAATATTTGTATGGAAAACTATTTGCTTATGTAATACGTTCATATTATTTACCCAAAAAATATAATTTGAATAGAGTTGCCTCTGATAATCACTTGCCGCATTTTGATGGAATGATACTGTCATGGAAATGAAAATTTGAGTAATTATGTAGCACTGGCTTTTAGCTTCTTTTTCAACTATAAAACAATAGAATTGCCTTTGAGATATAACTACTATATTTATTTAATAATATAAAAAATAGCGAAGAAGAATATTGTGAGAGAATGATACACTGAAAGTTCTTAATTAAAGGTAACTCGAGTGTGATTCACGCTTTGGCGTCTGAATTCAGAGCGATTCCGTGTACTACAGTGTGGCATGCTTATTCAAGCATCTGTTCTTGATTTTATTAATTAAAATTCTAGAACAATATCAGTTTGAGTTTCTTTTTGTGATACAATTGGGAAAATTGAGTTTGATCACTTTTAGTTAGGTATTTTGCTTCAATTTTAGTGGATGATTTATTTTTGACGCAGGTATAGTGAATAGTATATAAAAATATATAGTATAGTCAGACTAAGAAGCAGTCTTGGGGGTTTAACATCCCCCTGTGCAAGGGCAGCAGCTTGCACAGTACCTCTGTAGGTGGTGATCATGTGGATCTGAACAGCTACAGATGGGTAATCACTCTTATGAAACTGCGATGAGGAAAGCAAGGGGAAACTACCTCATTATATTTCCCATGATAGGCTGAAAAGCTGCAAATACCTCTATGGATCTCTCTGGGGTTAAATATTACGGAGGTAAAATAGTCCCTCAATCGGATCTTCGGGTGGGGACTACTCTAGGGGATGCACAGAGGAAATGTAACATTAATAAGAAGAAAGCAAGCAGTGAGAAATTAAGAATAGGCGCATGGAATGTTAGGACTATGAATTCAGGGGGTAAACTAGAGAACTTAAAAAGGGAAATGAGAAGGAATAATATAGGTATAGTAGGTCTTAGTGAAGTTCGGTGGGAAGGAGAAGGCGAGATAAATTCAGACAAATTTAAGATTATTTACTCGGAAAGAGAGAAAAAGAAAAAGAGAGTGGGGATTACAATGAGAAAAGAGATAACTGCAAGAATTAGCAAGGTAGTGACAGTTAATGATAGATTAATAGCCGTAAAACTTCAGATGGAGCCAGTGGAAATGCTTATAATTCAAGTGTATATGCCAACAACTAATGCTGGTGACGACGAAGTAGATGAAATGTATGAACAGATTACGGAGATATTGGAGGAGGAGGGAAAAGGAAGGATCACAACCATAGTAATGGGAGACTGGAACAGTGTAGTCGGAGAGGGACAGGAAGATAACATAGTGGGAAAATATGGACTAGGGAAGAGAAATGAAAGAGGGGAGAAACTTGTGAAATTCTGCCATAGAAATAGATTGATTGTAAGTAACACATGGTTTAAGCATCACCAGCGGAGACTTTACACATGGAGAAGCCCAGGGGACCAGAGACGATACCAGATAGATTACATATTAGTCAGTGAAAGATTTAGAAATAGCATTAAAAATGTGAAAACACTATCAGGGGCAGATATCGATTCCGACCACAACCTTTTGGTGGCAAATACACAATGTAGACTGAAGAGCGTTACGAGAAACATAAGAGTTAACAAAAAATGGAACTTAGAGGAACTCCTTAAGAACAAGGAGGCTATCATGGCTGAACTGGGGAAAAGATTGAGGGAGACAGCTGAAGAAAATAAGAACAATGCAGATAAGGAGTGGAGATACATCCATAGAGACATTAAAAATATAATGGAAAAGAAGGTAAGAAAGATAACGGGCAAAAGAAACAAAAAACCGTGAGTCACAGCAGCCATACTGCAAAAAATGGAAGGGCGGAGAAAGTGGAAGAACATGAACTCTGAAGAAGGCCAAAGAAAGTACAAGGAGTTAAATAATGCTTTAAGAATGGAAACAGATAAATCCAGAGAACAGTGGATAAATGAGAAATGCGAGGAGATTGTCGAGTGTGAAAGAATTTATAGAACAGACCTCATGTATAACAAAGCAAGGGAACTATTCAAGAAAAAGGCAAGAAAGATAGGACGTAAATGAATCATGAACAAAAGTGGTAAAGTACTCTCGGAGCCAGACAATGTAAAGAATGTCTGGAAAGAATATATTGAGGTGATGTATGACAAAGAAGGAAAGCCAAGAAATATTGAATTAAATGAAAAAGAGGATGTGGAAAAAGATCAGCTAGGACCAAGTATTCTCGAGTCTGAAGTTAAAAGAGCAATTGATGACATGAAAAGAAGGAAGGCTGTTGGGAGAGATGATATACCAATGGACGTTCTTAATGTTTTGGGGTCGAAAGCAGTTAAGCAACTCACAAAATTCTTTAACCAAGTATATGATACTGGCATATGGCCTGAAGATTTTTGGATGTTGTTATGGTACCACTGGAGGAAAAGAATAATGCAAAAAGTTGTAAGAATTACAGAACTATTAGTTTAATTTCTCATACAGCTAAAGTTCTAACCAGAATAATAACCAAAAGAATTGAAGGTAAAATAGAAAAGGAGCTGCAAGTTTGGTTTCAGAAGAGAAAGAGGGACTAGAGATGCTATAGGATGTATGAGGATGATACTAGAAAGAGCGCTAGAAATCAATAAAGATATGTATTTTTGTTTTTTAGATTGGGAGAAAGCTTTTGGCCGATTGAAATGGGTTAAAATGTTGGGTATTTTAAATAAAATAGAAATAGATTGGAAAGATAAAAGACTGCTTAAAAACCTTTACTTTGATCAAAAGATTAGAGTCAGGGTTGAAGGAGAAGAAATAGAAAGTAGTTCAATAGGGAGGGGAGTGAGGCAGTGATGTCCTATTTCACCAGCGATATTTAATATTAATGAAGAAACAATAACAGAAGAAACGTTGATAAAATAGAAAGGATTTAAGATAGGTGAAAGTATTACCACCATTAAATATGCAGATGATCAGGGATTAATAGCAGAAGTTGTTTTAAATATCTTGGCAGTATTTTAGCGAAGGATGGAAGTAGTACACAGGACATCAGAAGTAGGATTGCATTTGCAAAAGCAGCATTTAACGAGGAGTTCCTCACAAGCAAGAAAATAAATTTAGAAACAAGGAAGAAATTAGCGAAATCTGAATCTGAAGCATAGCCCTTTTTAGCGCAGAGACGTGGACGGTAAGGAGAAAGGAGGAAAAATATTTAGAAAGTTTTGAGATGCGGGTATGGAGGAGGATGATGAAAGTGAAATGGACAGAGAGGAAGAGAAACGAAGAAGTATTAGAAATGGTGGGAGAAGAATGGATGATAATAAAAACAATCAGGAAAAGAAAAGCAAATTGGATAGGCACAAATTGAGAAGACAGTGTTTACAAAGGACGATCTTAGAAGGCAAAATTAGCGTAAGAAGAGGAAGACGGTGAAAAAGAATAGGAATATTAGAGAATATAAAGCAGGAATATAATACTTATAGAGGTATAAAAGAGGCATCTGAGGAGAGAGAGAAATGGAGTCAGCGATTCAGCAGGATGATGATGATAGTGAATTTCGGAGGTAATGAACATTAACAATACCTTTTGAGCCAAAGTAAGAGAAGTGTTCATAACTATTTCGGTTATCATCCTATGTCCGGAGTATACCAAAAGCAACTAGATTATAACGTGTAAAGATTTCCTTTCGAGATTGGGTTGGCCGTAGTACCGTCGTATAAACGCTTAATTCTTGGATCTTTATTAAATTGCCTAGGCGAATCAGATAAACTGGAACGATTTATCTAAACGACGAAATAATAAGGTCAGTCATAGGAAATAATAAATACGTGAAATTGGAGACTAAAAATTGAGAGGACGTGTCAAGTTTCGATTCTATTGCGATGGACTTGGTAATAGAAACTTCCCGCAAGAGATAGAAAAAGAGGGAATTAAAAACTGGTTTAGTAAAAACAAACATTCACAACAATCAATGAAAGGCATTAGGCAGGACGAAAACTGGTCCATCGAAACGACATTAATAAAAATAATACCCGAACGATGAGGATGGCGTATAAACCAGTGTGACCGAGGCGCTCCGACAAAAAACAACAGGGCATTTTCAGGTCGTAAAGGAAATTAAAACGCCATTTTTTCGAGTTTATTACGCACTAATCGAACAGGTGTCAATTGTGTCGATTCCATTTCCAGAACGAACGGAACAAAAAAAGAGAGGTAGGGGAAAGGAACGAGGGAGAAAAAAAAAGAATTAAAAAATAATTAACGGACGCAACGGGAAAGAGAACGTCCTGTCGTAAAAACGGATAACCTGGAGAAAAAAAATTGCTCTCCGATAATCCTTTTGTAAATTTCCGCAACACTTCGCCACCCGATGTTTTTATATTTTTTCGTCGGCATTATTTCGCTTGCGGGTTCCCGGACTTCCCCCATGACTTATTCCGCGTCGGTTGCAAAAAAAAACCACCGTCCCCCCAAGAATGGCCTTCCCATCGTCGTTATGGTGTTAAAAATGGCACGACGAAATCAATCGGCCGTGCGCTTTTATGGCGGAGGAAACAATCGGCGATTTTTTCATTCAGTCGGGGAGAGAGTGTTTATTCGTCCCTCGTCTGGGGGGGGGGGGGGTGATTAATGATTAGGGATATGCAAATCAGAAGAGTCGATTCCGGCGGAGTCGCGGCTGAGGGTTAATTTTCATTCGCGGTTATTTCGGCCTTTTATGCCTGTGTGTGCACGATGTCTCGCGGGGTATTACTAATTGTTTCAGCATTCAAAGGTTTCTTTGGCCTGTGCCGTACTTTTGTGAGCATATATTTCAAAAATGAAAATATACCGAAAGAAATGAGAATTCGAGACGAGTTGCATTCCGAGTTGTCGATATCGAATCGCTGAAGTTTAATTTAATGCGTATGAGTACGGAATGGAAAGTGAATTTTTTGAGGTGATAAAAATTTGAATGATACACGTTGAAGTTATCGCCAGTCGCTGCAATGATCATTGTTTATGAATAGGTTTCATAACGGTTTCCTCTAAGATAATGGATTTTTAACAGCTATTTTTGGGTGATAGGGCAAATTTATATATTAATAGCGTAAAGAATTGGATTTTTAAAGTGAAGCCACCTTAACGTGTTATGCATCAAATTAAACGTCTCGACCTGCAGATTTGCAGGAAAGTTATAAAATTGATATCGGGAATACCGTTGGCGAGATACTGAGATTTTGTGTGACCGGCTAAGCTCTGCTCGACGAAGTTGTAGTGGTTGATGTTAAGGTGGCGCTCCTAGCGGACATTAGTAGAAGGAAATGAACCTTGCAATCGCTGAGATTTTTGGTAATGTGACTACTACAAAGACAATATTTAATATAACCAACCAGCCGATTAATCGAAGGGCAAGAACTAGTATTTCATTAATTCTCTATCAAGTTTCACGTGTAAATTTTGATGAAATGTATATTTGTATAGGTTATATAAAATATACGCACCTTACGTGAGATACTCACAAATGTTCTAGTTTATTTATTTCAAATGAATTTATTCTCGCTTTAGACTGCTAATAGTATACAACTGGCATTTGTTAAATTATGGTGATGATTATAGCGATATTTGCATAATCTATTTATTTAGCATTATCTCATAATCTCATAATAAGGCCAATTACAGTTAGAAGTCAATACGACGAAATTCAACAGGAAAGTTTAAAAAATGAAATTTCATGAATAGATGCGACGCGAAGTTATTATCCAAGTCATTGGTAACCAATTACATGAAACCGGCAACAATGCGAATCACTAAGAACGCATAAAATTCTCACATTAAAAACTGATGTTTATCGATTCGACGCGTATTAAAAAATCGATGGCAGGATAACAAACTTTCGTTCTTTTAGGTTTTCGTAGTTTCAAGCCTTGAACTCCTACGATGATTCTAAGTAATTTTAATATGCGAATGATTAATGTTCTACATTTAAATGTACTCCTTCTTGTAAATAACGCAACGAATGTTGTTTACATTGGTTGCTATGAAAATCATTTTCCTCTCCTTCCCTCTCTCTCTCGTATTAAAAGCATTCAAAGCATGCTTTCAACTAACGATAGGATTTCGAGGTTTAATAATGTAATGTGTTGGCTAGGCAACATCCCGTGAAAATGGACAGATTTATCCGAAGTATGTGAATTAAACGTTTAACATGAAGAATTTCGAATTGTAGGCGAAAAAAGATGAACAGAATAAGAAACTTCATAATTATTTCTTTAAAATAGTTTAGATCCGAAGATCGTAGGTCAATTATTTCTAATTTAGACCTCAAAAAGAATAAAAGCCTGCCCTTCGAAAAGTCTATTTTTAAGTGTTATCTTATGGGAAATGGAAATGTCTCCATTGGAGTCGAACCCAGGACTTTTTCGTGATTTTTTCGTCTTCACCTTACAATATGCAAATCTAGCATTTCTTCCAAATTTCAAAAATATCGCTCGATCTTTTATCGAGTTGTTCGCATTTTTATAGCGTAACAAAGGGAGCCACAAAGGGACAAAGGAACAGAAGTAGGCTTTTGTAGATTTTGGATGATTAGGAGTATATAATGGAAAATAAAACCAAAGATAGAGTTAAAATGAAGTATAAATTTGAATATTTTCGTTAGAGGGAGCGTGGCTTATAGAAGAATGAAGTCTTTTCAGATTATCGCTTACAGTTATTTCAGCTTCATGAAAAAAAGATTTCTCAATTCAATCAAGAATGGGTTTAAATTCAAAATGATTTCCTTGACTCGTAAATCAAGGAACGAATCCGTCAAAAAATATCTTTTGCCATCCATCAGATTTAGTATTATCCACTTGGGAGTTAAAGACATACTACACCACTAAATTTCACACTTTCCATCATAAAAATGAATGTGCTAAGCGGATTCGCCAATTCTCAATTATTTATCTTAAATGCCAAATTTTATAAGTGGAATAATATCACAATCTACTATAAAATTATCACCGTAGCAGACACTCTGGCCAAGAAACAATTCTACTTTTAGTAAATATGCGACGCATGAACATTCAATCGTACGTGCTTTTTAAGAAGCCGAATTTATATATCAATTAATAGTACCATGACTTGACATTTTTACTTCTAAACATTCGGTTCAACCATATTTACAGTTTTAGTGAGTACGTGATGGATGGACGAAGCTTATCGGTAGTGTGGATATTTTTTACTAATAAGTTTTTCTTGAAGAATTAGTTTTTTGAAAATGATTTGAGGCCAAGAAAAAACCATTTCGGTAATTGGGATTTACCATGCTATGCTTGAGTTTTGTGACTACGTTTATATGAAATTCTGATAGGTATAAAGGTAGAGACTCGTGGACAGACAGATGAGATAGTGAAAATCGACAGTGCAATTGCAAAAAAAAGAGTTAAGAGCCTAAGAACTCACTCTATGTCAGTGCACGAGGACTTTATGAAATTTGAAAGTTCTGGCCATTATGAAATAAAGCGATTTGCCCGCAGGTTTTTTATATTGTCTTCTTGAATAAAACGCGGCTGGAATATCTTCGAGGATTGTTTCGGTCGACATCGCGCATTGTACGGCAGAGAGAAGAGAGCTGGCGCGAGCGTAGACAACACGTTTATCGGAAATATTACTCAGCAAGTCTGAGAAATACAGCCCAAGAAATATTGCTGCAACATTGCTCCGTATAGACATACCCTAAAAATCAGAATAAAATACAGTTTGTAGATATGAATCTTCATCCACCGGTATATTCAAATAGGCACGTAAATGGAAATTAATCTAAGGAGAAGCACCGTAAAATTCTATCATTTATTCATTCCAACTAATGGTGAAATAATATCCATTATCTCCCTCTCTCTAGTCTTCTTCTGCTTCTTCTAAAATTTTATTCCCTCCCCTGCAATTCCTTTGCTATCCTATCACATCATCTGTTTCTTGAATTCTCGACCAAAAATCCGCCAGTCTATCAAGTTACTCGACGCATTTATCGGATCTTTCTTTCCTTATGTTTCTGAGCAACTATAATCACATTCTTTCCTTAGATATGTTTCAAAATATAGCCATTGCAGATTTAATACCCCATCAAGCAATTTTTTAACTCAATAAGACTTTTGCATGTATCTAAAATATGTAGTTGATATTGACTGTCAGTCATGATTGCCATGATCTGAGCAATTTTAAATTATTATCATTTGGAATGGGGTAGATAGTGAACTATAACTTCAGACAACTCAATGAAAAATTAATTTATATTCTGGTCTAGCTTCACAGAAATATTTTAGATTTTTCTGCGTTTCTACAATCAAACACTGCAGCATCTTACTCTTTACGAATCATAAGATTAAAACTATAGTATTAAATGAAAAGCGTTAAATGTCGTCTTCGTCGCATAACTGTCGCGTATATAAATGTGATCTAAATAAGTTTTACCAGAAACATGTAATTCGCTATTTATGCAGCGACAAGTCCTTTATTCCGACATTATGTTGAGGCAGCATGAACATCCACGTGTTTCAACGAACGTTTAAAGCATACAAGTTACGGAAAAATACAATATTTTACTAAATTTGGAATAAACATAACCTAATAACGAAAGATATAATTTATCGTAAACAACTAACTTAAAGGGATGGCCATCTTTCTATTGGATTCATCAAGTGGCAGAAAACCACAACGACGCGATGACTCATACTCTTGGTAAACAGCTTATTTCAATTTGCCTCGTCAATAATTATTACGATCATAATTTCTTCGCCAAATGTCGAGCGAAAAATATTCCTTGGTGTCCATTTTTATTAGAAACATACTTCCTCGTTCCATATACACATATCATCAAAGAAACGTTTTGAGAGATACATCTAGGTGTCAACGACGTTGGTTTATACTTACACGCGTCTTTACGCATTCGCATTCGTAACGGCGAGCGACTTCGGTAAAAAGAGACGAACGAGACGAATTTTCATTCGTATTTTTATTCCAGCAGAGGCGTCATTGGCCCTTCACTGACTGCGCAGAACCTGTCGACAACAAAAATGGCTCCAAAGTAGTCTTTTTGCAGAATTCGTTCGGTTCGCCCCTTCGTTACCATTCTCCCGTCGAGCCGTTAGGCGTCCGCTTTCATTCACACCATTTTCTAGGACGGGCGGATGTTCATTCTTAGTGCCGACCACAGACGCGCACATTCATACATGCGGGCACACACGCGGTTACACTGAAAAGTGGCAAAACACCGCTTTTGGCATCGGACAACTCGCTTGGTTTATAAATAATATTATGAAAAGGACCCTTTCAGGAAAAAAAAATCCAAGTCATAGAAACCACCGCCATTCTTTCGGCGAACACGCCTTACCGCCTGTTCATAAAATGCCTGTTGGTAATACATGGAGATGAAGTGGTCGGCATAAACGCTCCCGCCGACGTTCATTAACACATTCGCGAGGGAAGTATGGACGGAGACCCGGAATACGTCATTGGTCCACTGTCAACTAAGATCTCCAAGGAGACAAAAAGGCTCTTAAGCGACCCATACGAAGGAAAAGACTGCTGTACAAGTGTATACACCTCCAAACGCGTGCATGAAAGCACATAGAGGGATAAATGGAGGGGGTAAAGTCTTCTTATTCGTGCGAAGTTGTGCCTAATAAGCCCCTGTGTATGGTTATTGGAAAACTTTTACATTAAATTGACGAAATGCATACTTTCAACTCCCACACAATTTGAATGAACTCGTTTGTGGCAGCCCCATCTTTCACATTTATTTAATGAAAAAATTAGCTAAAAATATCTCTGTTTACGCCGCGTAACCACATCTTTATTTTCACGAACGTTATAAGAAATAGAAGAGAAGGTTATGCAAAAGTTGAAGATTTAGGCAAAGTTTTATCCTATACAGTATAGCTCAAGAAACTAGGAAAGGATGCAAAATGTCATAGCTAATTTTATACAGCAACACAATGAATGATTGTCATATAAAATAGTTTTTTAAATAGTTAGTTAAAAATTATCTTGGCAGTTATTTCAAAGTTAAGCTAAAGTTGAAAATAATGGGCAACTCAGAAATAATCCTCCAGAAAACTACTACTGTCTAGCTATTTTATGTAATATTATCGACATTGATATAATTCTGGGCTTCTATATAAATCTATATAAATGTAGAGAGATTTAGCAAGCATTTCGGTAGAACCCCGATTGTCCAACCTAAACAGAACCGAAGGATGGTCGAATAACTTAAATGTCGGATAATACGGAATACTAATGAAAAACCGGTACAAATATCTATAAACTCAGTTTATTACTAATTCCAACGAAAACACAATATGGCTATCAAATACAGAATATCACAAACAAAATTAGCATTTATAATAATTTTGCGAATAAAACAGTTAATTTTTAAAAATAGCGAGTGATAGGATTTATTACTTTGCTAAAAAACCCAACTTCAAAATATTTCAGAGCTTATCCGTGCATTTTTTGGCTGTAATACCAAACTGACAGTGCTGTAGGAGCTATATTTTTGAAGGCCCGTAGTTTTTTGTGTTCATTCATTCATTCTTAAAAATTCTTATATTCGTCATGTCGGATAATCGGGGTTCTACTGTACATAAAATTAAAAAGATACGAAAATTCAGGTCGTCCCGGAATTTTCCCGATTATGTCCCGGATTTTCTTGTTCAGATCCTGTTATCTCCTGGTTTGGCCTCCTAAGAATCTGGTCACCCTAATCTAAGAGGCAGTGTAATGGATAGCTGGTCAGTTTCAAAAGTTTAGGAAGAAAATTGAGTTCCTAGTGCGAGAATTTAAGAATTTCTCCATCCTGCTGTACTGTACTCCTCAAATACTATAACGGTTAATCCGAAAAAAACACGGATAATCGAGAGGTGAGGAAGACTAACCGTTTATTTCTGACAGACTTGAAACTAATGCATCAACGTCGTGTAGAACCCACTAGAGCACTATTTCCCTGATCCCTTTGTCTCTCATCCTCCCTCTTCTCAACCCTTTTCTCGCCATCTGCCGCTCGCACCTCAAAGCGGAGCGCGCGCGTGCTCTCTCCTCCGACTCCATATCGCCGTGACTTTGTCTTTCCGCTCCGCAACCGTTTCTTCCGTGGTCTCACCGTCACCCTTTCCTCGCCCTCCAGCAGGTGCACCGAGGGAACAATTTTTTTTAATGACGACAATTTTTTTAAGACGCACCTTGCTCAACCGGATAATTTTCGTAGACAATGGCTAGCTCGTATTTTTTTAAAGACTCCTTTTTCCTCTCTTCCTTCCCCGCACCATAACAGGAATGCGTTTTCACGTCCTCTTTATTCTCTGTTATACGACTGACCTTTCATAGAGCACGGCTTGTGTTTGGTTTTAACGCATCAAAAACGTTAACGTGATTTCCCGTCAAAGAAAGATGTAATGTTTATACACTTTAGATGGAAGACCTGAACTCATTTTGATTTTAGATGAAATACTTCTACGTTAGAAGTTCCTGAATTAGGCTATTCGAAGAATCTTATGATGCCGATAAAAACCTTGAGGTATTATGGTACATATATATCTGATTTATAATTCGCATGATACATACCTTTTGGAAGAGACATTTGGAGATTTTTATTTAATCCAAACCCTATTCCTATATCAATTGGGAAGTCTGAGTTCTTTGCAGATGAATGTTTTTTTTACATTGATTTGGTAAAACGCGAGTTTTTTTGCCTGAAGAGACAAATTCATCCCTTCTGTGAATACTAAATAAAGAGAAAATAATACTTGTATCTTTGAATGGCCAATCCTGGTACAGAGAAATTGCTGTTTTTTAACGAAATGTGTTATCATACGATATAAAATTTGATTTTGGCCAGTCAGTCCTGTCTATGGATGTAAAAGGGGGAATGAGAAAACTCCTTAATTCAATAACTTTTCATTTTTTCTCGATCCAACTTTAAGGAATTACTTGGCAGAGCAACTTCTATTTTTTAATTTGCTTGGCGTCAACATTGAATCCATGGGTTTTATTCTCTGTGCGTTTATTTTCTCTGTTTGATTAACAGGAGTGAAAGTGTAGGACATTAACCATTTTCATATTAACATTACTCACAATCAGAATCATTTTAAGAGTTCGAGACTTGAAACAACAAATGCCTAAAAGAATGAAACTTTGTTTTCCTGCCGTCTAATTTAGATTACGCGTCGTTTCCGTTTACAGATTAGATTTTAACCCGAAATGTTGACGTATTTTCACGTAAAAATCTTTCGTCACCAAGGTTGTTTCCAGTTTTGTGTAATGGGTATTATTGACTGGGATTACAAATTCGCGTCGTATCTGTCCTAATATTCAAGATATTTGGATACTGTTTTGGAGTGTAAACAATACCTTGGTTACGATATATAATACAACGGTATTGTAAATAAACAAATATCCAATTATTTATTGTTACTGTGTAGATGGAATTGATGAATTTTTAAAGGTCTTTTTGGACGTTTTTCACGAAAGCTGAGCAGGTTTTTTAGCTTTCACTAAAGTAGAAAAATAAAATTAGAATAAACTTCTTTGAATGAAATCAAGTTTTGTATGCACTACATTGTAAGAATAAATCTAAAATTCATATAATTGAATACTCCATAATGTAAAAATAGTTTTTGGCATATAAACGTCGTCTAGCGTAATGTTTAATGAATAAACCATCATTAACATTTCTTTGCCACAACTTTTAATTACCCAAAACGATTTGTACTTTCGGGAAGAATGAGTGAATTTTATATTTATTTTTTACTTTTAAGTGTATATAAATGTAGTTATCACTAATTTTTTATTTAAATTTAATTTAACTCAATGCTTGACTGACGCATACCCGTCATATTTGACTGGAAATTACGCAAGTATTTTATAGTATTAGTGAGTATATGTATAAAAAGGAGAACTGAACAAGATTATCGTAGTAGGCATCGTCAAATAGATTCCTGCCATACGATGATCTCGATATTTCATATTTGGAATACAAAGATGAAATCAATGCAAACGTAATCTACTTTTGGAAGCACAGTAGATGCTCCTTAATCGGACCACATTGAATTAAATTTACTTGATAACATAAATTAGCTGATAAAAATAAACGGAAGCCTTCCTTTAACTATTTGTGGTATGGGAATTCCACTTTTGCTGACAATAACCATCGAAAATAAGCGGAGCCTATGGTAATTATCTTTTTAGGAACATTCGGTAAACCGATAAAATATTTTGACAATGAAATTAGATACGAGAAAATTGATCTGCTACGATAGTTGAGTGGTAGAATATCCGCCCGCCAAGTGGAATACCCGGGTTCGATTCTAGGTCATAGCAGACTTTTTTCTAGTTTCAAAATTATTCCCAACTTTACAGCTTATGCCTGTCTGCATAGGATCTTCGGATCGCTTTATTCCATCAATGAAATTAGAGTTTAGAAAAAATGTGTTTTATGCTCAGCATAAAATTCGTATAGTTTCGTAGCGATGTAGTTTTAATTTTGAACACTTCTTCTATGCGGTCAGGTATGGGGCGCATCTTACAATTCCTCGCAGGTCAGGTGTTTCTGCCCGTTGGGAATATTAAAACACCTTTACATACTTATATCGATTGGGGTGCTGTGGACCTTTTTTGTTGACACCAGCCTATGATTGATTATGCGAGTGACAAATCTCCTCCTCGACTTGTGTTGCAATGATGGATGACAAACGGTAGCTATTCGAAAACCAGTTAAGCAACGCCAAATGAGAAAATATAATTGATGCGTTTGTCTAGTGGGTGTACTGATCTTGTAACGCGTCAAAAGGTACTTATCCTACGATTTACTTTCAGCATCAATCGAAGGTGTTATGTTATATCTCGTGAATATATTTATTATAGTTATACATACGCAAACGGAATGTTACGATTATTTTCGGTCAAGTTATTTAGCAGCGAAAAAAGAGTTTGATGGATATCGGAAATTTCCTTATGTTGAATTTAATCTCTTCTAAATTACGGATTCTAAAATAATTATCGCTACCGTTAGTTTGGTTTTATCGATTCCGTTTTAAAATTTTCTTTCTTACTATGACACAATTGAATTTTAATGAATTCGAACCTATTTTCCTGGAAAATTGTGCAACGATAAAATAATTCGAGTAATAGCAAATTGAAGTGTTAGAACTACAAACAAACGTGGGTAAAGTAAAAGGGAAAATTCTTCGATTATTTAGTTATTAGAATAATAAACTTTTGAATTATGATACCAACGGAATATTTCAATCGAAAATGATTTCGTTACAGATTAAAATGTTTTATATTTAATTCATGACTTGAAAAAATCGAAAACGGCCTAAGTATGAGGTATAGAAAAAAATTTAATATTAAAAAATGTTTTTAAAATATTCCATTATTTAGATAAAGATGTATAAATGCGAAACTTCTGAAGCATGTAATTACAACTTAAATTAAAAATTATTATTTTTACAAATAAATATTATTTTCATTAAAGCATTTAAATTGATAATTTAACAAAGTCCCGGTTATATATTGCAAATAAATGCATTAAGGCAAGGAGATTGCTAAATATGTATACTAAGGTACTAGGTGTAATGCAGTGTAAAATATAAGATCGTGCTTTTAATTAGAAATAACAAAAGAAAATGAGAAAAATTGAGGTAATCTGAAAAATAAATGCCATCAATGTAAAAATTATTCCATTAAATTTTTTTCGCCATCTTATTCGATCAAATTTCATCACTTTTATTATCAATTCGTAATATCTTAGGTTTAATTAAATGCTATCCTACAAATTTTCATTTTAACTTAAGATGATGCCTAATATTGATGTCGTAACTTTGTAAGGCGCTCCAACTCCAAATATAGGATAATCAACACGATTTTCACTTATAATTAAATATTATTTCGATAAATTGACCAAATTTCCACGAAAACCGTAATATTATAGGCTGACTTTACAAAAATTAATTGTTTTTATGGTCGAGTCGTTTTTTCTGAAAAATTTAAATACCCAGAGAATCGTTGAAAGTTATTTTCTAGGTAGAAGTATATTTTACTCATGTACGATCGTAAAATAAAATTAAAAAATAATTTTGGATATACACTAGCTGTTTTAGTGGAAAATGATCTATCAGTAATAGTTATAGTAGTCATATAGTGTTAGTTAACAGTAAATCTTCATTATCATTTGCCAGAACGTCTATATGGAGGTTGATATTTTTGCATTAGGATGCCTAATAAGGGCATGGATTATTTCTCAAATTACTGAATATTTTTTCCAACTCTTTCCAATAGTCTAGTCGATATTTTTCAGAATTGATAGAAGATATCACAGAAATTGGAATCATTGAAAGATTTATTAACCTTCGCAGTTTTTTGTATGATCACTATATTTCATTAAGCATTTCATAGTTTTCCTCTCTCAAGGTGGAGTTGGGAAATTTATTTCATATTTTAATTAACAATTACTTTATTACTGCCATGGTAAGACATTATTTTACGTAACTTTCAAAAAGCAGCCCGTAGTTATTTAAAATTTTACTGAAACTATACGTATTAGGGGTATTTTTAAAGAGTGATTGCGATTGTTATTACAATTTTTATAGTGGAAATATCACCATCTTCCATTCAGTAATAAAATCAATGAAACTCCCTTTGTATATTAAACGCTAGCAGAATATTCCGTTCTTCGCCCGAAGTAATTTTAATTAATATCTTCTATTCCTTGAACTCAACTTGAATAACGTATTGAAAACCTTTTACAATGCAATACATTAACTTTCAATCCAGGTTAAAGGCAGAACATTTGTAAATGCCGCATCAAAAAATTCACACCTGTATTATTTTAATTATTTTCAAATTAAACCGTTTTTCTCGATACGAAA
This sequence comes from Tanypteryx hageni, assembly GCA_028673005.1. Lineage (NCBI taxonomy): Eukaryota > Metazoa > Arthropoda > Insecta > Odonata > Petaluridae > Tanypteryx > Tanypteryx hageni. Next base: position 51,551,641 of record CM054118.1, on the reverse strand, counting down.
TGATTATTCATACATAAAGAATAAACAACGATACACTTCACCTTTAGACTGATTTCCAAAGGAAACATAGCCTTATAAAATGGTTCTGTCTGTGTATGTATGCATGTGTGTATGTGTGTCCCCCACTAACAACTTTCGCAAAACTTGGTATGAGGCTCGTGCTGTCAGGGCTATATTTTTATTTGGCGAAGATTGAAGTCCCGGGTTTGATTCCAGGTACGTTTTTCCCTATTTATTTTACATAGGAAGTCTCAAATCGATCGTGCAGAGATGTCTTTTCGAATACATTAAAATATCTTGACATTGTGATATCGGAGCGAGGTTTGTACTGTTATAAGGGGAAAAGAATGCAGATTCAAATTCTTATCACCGAATTTGGTAATTGAACGTATTTTCTTGAATTTCTACTAAAACATAGCGTTTTTTTGCGTTTTAAATAGCATTTTATCGGGTTGTTGCCATGGAGGCGATTATTACCGAACTCGGCTTGAGCATAGACGAGTGAAGAAATGGGTTATTTTCTTTTCCACTCGACAACTCTTCAGCAATGGACAGTTGATTTATACATACTAGCGTACAAACAGTAACATTAAATTAGTTCATTTAAAATACATGCAAAATATAATGTCAGAAAGAGATTTTGATATTGCTTTTATTATTTATTTAACGACCTGCTGATTCCCTCTTGCCTACGCGCAATGGGCATCTAAGAAGTAGTGCAATGGCTGGCCAGTTTCAAAAGTTTAGGAAGAACTGTGACTTCCTTACTTTACTTGCTTACTACTTACTTTAGCCATTAATCGTTTTTTATCCTCAAAATAACACTACCAAAATTTGAATTAATTAATTTAAAAAATATATTGGGAAATATTTTCAAACAACACGAGACAAAGCGATACTCCCCTAACTTTTGTGAGTGGTGAGCATTGCGATATCCTTCACAAACAAACTAAAAACAATCCACGTTGCATTTTAACTGAATGTGAGTGCGTTTTATCGCCGGAGACAGAACTCGAGGCAATCGCTTTTCTCTGACAATCGAGTTATAGATAGGAAGACAGAGTGGGAGGGAGGGAGATAGTAAGATAGGGAAGAGGGAAAATGAGGATAGAGAGAGAGAGTAGGGAGGGAGTGGGATGTGAGGGAAGGGGAGGGGGAGTTAACTTCAGCGTGGGCGTCCAATGTAGCGAGGGATGGCGAGAGTCCCTGGCTTGGAATGTATCCAGCGCACACCTGTTAGGCGGGGCGCACCCTGCCTCCCCCTCTCTCTCTCTATCTCCCTCCCTCTCTCTCTCCAACCCCCTTTCCTCCCCGCTCCTCTCTCGTCTTTTCCCTCATCCCTCATCCTCTTTCTCCCATCAACTCCTTCCACTCCGCTTCTTTTCCTCCACCCTCTCTCTCTTTTCTCCTCCTGACGTCTGTAATTAGCCGGGTCTCCACCCCGCAGCGCTGTTTGTCTTCCCGTCGGCCCCACTCCCACATTCCTCCCTTCTCTCTATCCTCCCCCCACCTCCACTCCCCTTTTCTTCTCATCGTCTTCCTCCCAACTTCCCTCTCCCTCTTATCCCCTTTCATAATCTCTCCTTCCATCCATCCCTCTCTTTTTGGGCCGCCACCCTAGGCGCCCTCCGTGCCTACTCCACTTATGCTTCCAACCCTGGAAAACTAAACAAAAACAGTATTACATATTGCCGCTGCTCACTTCTTCACATAACCTTCCGCACCAAATAGGTCACCTTGCCTCCTTTTCCACTCATTCGTCCCCATCCACGTCACCTATATCAAACTGTCGACATATTGCTCTGAAGAAATGTTTTCTCCGAAGTTCATTTTTCATGGGGGCGTCGATTCTTTGAATCAAGTCAGATATCGTGTTTCCCTGACGACATTTTCGGGAATTCTGGCTTCTGACAAAGCTATACGTGTTATTTATGGTTAACTCCAATCTCTAAATTACTCTGCATTTTTCCGTGTGATTTTTATTATTCTTCTTAGTTATGTTACTATCAGCTACTGTTTCCAATTTCTCCTTTTAATACTCAACTTTCAGCAGCTATGACCAAAGCTCGGCTTAAAATTTTAAATTCTAATCGCTATCCCCTCATCTAACATTAGTTTTAATTATTATTCACCACTTTGTCTCAAAAAATTAATAGAATATGGTTGGTTAAGGGTTCATATTTACGGAATCTAAACAGTCCCTGGAGGATAAATAATAGTAGCATTTCTTTTGGCGAATCAACGGCATTTTTTGTGGATTTTCATAGAACTAAGAAAAATTAATTGATGTCCGTAGCTTGATTTATAAGAAAACTGCATAATTTAAAAGTCAGAGACAAGTAATGCATCTCACTATATGTTATGGCACAAATAACAAAAATTATCTCACATCAAAACTCGTCATTGAAGACATTACTTTAGCTCAAATGACGAGCACCACTGTGTATTTTATTTATTGCTTTTGAAGCGCATAGAATAATTTATAGTAGCACCTATGGGTGAATTTGCTCAAGATGTAATCGTTTTTATACGACCCTTTTGTTTCTGTATGATGCTGTAGAATAACTCAAATTTTCACTCGGAGAAAGATCTCAAGAGTAATAAATGGATAGAATTTACTGTCTAAGATCAATATTTTAAGAGGATTACCATATAAAAATTTTAATGAGGTATGACGAAATATCACAAAAGAGAAAAAATCGTTCCATTGACAACTGAACAGAAATGTCTGTTATAATAACTTATTCACGCAACACCAACGATGGATCTCATATATTATTATCGTCGGATATGTAACACTAAAAATGGAGATTCCCTTATTCGATTGAGTTATCGATGACATCTTTTCTGAGAGAGCGTATAAATCAAGACTCGAATCGAGACGTCGACCGCGAAACGTCGTTCATTCCGCCTCGTGACACTTTTGTTTACGTTTCAACTTGTAACCACTTTATTGCTGCGTCTCGAATTTTTAAACTTCGCGAGTGGAATGAGGGCCAATAGAGACCTACACACGAGAAAACAATCACCGGGCACTAAACAGAAAACATTCGCCCAACTTAACTCTCTCGACATTTACGTCAAAAAGAATTTATATAAGTTGTATTTTTCGCAAGAAATCGATACCGCAACCCTAATGGTCTCACATCTTAATCGCTCATTCGGTACATTTGCCTTTAAATTCCGCCCTCCGACTGTACACTCAAACTTGCTACGCCACTCCGCAGCAACTACGCACCCTAACAGTCTCCCCTTCCCCCTAGGACGAGCCACACCTCACCATTTCTCCCGATAGTCCTGTCGTGCTGGTGGTGCATTGTCTCCACGAATGATCGGGTCTCTGTAGTTGAAGCGCCCACACCACTCCCTACCCCGCACGTGGATACTCATTTGGTGTCGCATTCGATTGTCTTTCATTCACCTCCTCCCTCCACCCCATACTCGAACACAAGGAGAGAGCGCACCTGTGGTCTCTTTTTTCCGCAACCTGCCTCGGTTTGGGTTTTGTTCCCCTCCCATGTAATTACTACTCCACGGAATATGGAACGCCGCATATCTTTCTCCAATCCCACCCACTCACTCTGCTCCGATCTCCTCAATTCTCTCTCTCCATATTTTTTCCCTCCACTCTCTCGCCGTATCAGCGCACTGGCGGCCCAAATAGTTTCATGTCGAAAACGGCATGCCAGTTTTGTAGCACGGCCCAAAAGGCTAAAAATACTATCAAATTAAAAGTAATGATATAGTTAGGCAGTTTTGTGTATTTTGCAGAAATGAATATGTCGATTTTGAACTTTTTTTCTTCAATTGTTCGACGGAAAACGAAATGCGTCTTCATTAACTCACCTTTTCGATACCTCAAGTCTCGAATCCGATAAACTCTCTTTCTTTCTCTAATTACCAACATTTAATCTTCAACTCGCTTCCCTGAGCTCTCCTATTCTTCCGCTTCTGCTTTTTTAACGGAAAGTTCTCCGCTTCGGTATTACCTGGACTTCTCTGAAGTTCTCCAGCCCATTACCATTTCTATGGCTCTATCTTACTCTTCAATTGTATTTTTTTGTGGCTTCAGTCAGTCATTCATTCGTTCTCTCTCTCTCCCTCTCTCTCTCTCAAACACACACACTAAGTCGTGCGCCATAACTCATCTCCTCTGTTTCTTACTCTCTAAACTCGTTTTTGTACCATATTAAAAATTTTTACTCTTTCTTCCCTTGTAGATTCTCTCTCTCAAATCTTACCTTGAGTTATCTCTTCCAAAAATTTTATATCAGATAAAAAATAACCTACTAAGAGACAGAATTAAAATTTAAAGTCTAATGTTCATCTATCCCAAAAATTACAGAACATATCATATTTCCACATTCCTTCCAATCTATAATTCTTATTTTTCACATATTTCACCACAGAGAACCATATACTAGATAAGGCTACAGGAAAAGAAGCTGAACCATCAAAATTGTCAACATTTCTCTAAGCAAACTGACCAATAAATATTTCTCACAACTCCATATGTTCAAGATTATGAGTAGTTGTGGTGAAGATTGTATTATACTTAGACCGTTTACAAAACGACACTACAAACAAAAATGAACTTGAAAATATATGTAAATTTTATAAAGAGCTATTTAAATGGGGTTTGAAAAATGCTAAATTTGTCATTTAAAACAAAATATTAGGTTTTCACTTCTTAAAATTTAAAGTGAAGGTGTCGTGGACCAAATGTCGATCTTCAGCGGGCCCCTTTTTGTTCGCGGGCCACAAGTTGGGAACAACTGTAATTGTAGTTACACTTGTTTCAGTACAGTACCTCTCATCTTGTAAAGGTGGACACATGCAAGAATACCAGACTATAGTATCACCATCTTATGAAAGAAGTAAAACCGGATCACTCAATAGGTGAACGGAGTGTGTGAATGACTATGAAATTAACTTTCGTAGGTTTGATGTGTGAATAATAGGCGTTTATATATTTGTGGAATTTATGGTAATGTATCAAACGCGTTGGCATGATCATAGAAAACTCAGTCTCTGTTGTAAGTTTAAGCGCATTGGCAAATGATACCTCAGTAAAAATCATTTTCAAACAAAAATTGATGATTTCCTGCTTTTAAGTTTAACCCTGACTACAAGTTCAACTAAAAAATCTAATAACGTAGCATAAAACCGAAGTTTTGAACAAAACGAAACGAAATTGTAGAGGTTGTTATACGTTCGTATTCGGAGGTAACACGGACCGTGAGATAGAATCAGACGAATTCAATTTATCCAGCAAATCTTTAATGTCCGGCGCTACATCGCAACCCGCTGGTAGCGAAAAAACAAATGAAAACTTTGAAACGGCTTGCGATGTACGCATGTAAATTTTATCAATATTTCGTCTGAAGTTTCTTCACGAGATTTCGTTGTTTTTTACTATTTCACTCTACATCCCTCTCCCTCTACTCTGATCATTTGTTTTTTCTTCCTCTCTACCACGCGTCTCACACGCATGATTTATATGGCCTCTCGCTTTTTCCTTACATCAATAACCCAGTCCTTCGCTATCCCCACTTCATTTGTTGTGCGCCTTCATCTCTCTCTTTCCTTTCTCTTGGCGCTTTCCCCTTTCGCTCTCATTATATTTCTCTTTCTCCAACTATACATATAAGTATTAGGTAACATAACCATACATGCAGAGGTTTATATATGTATACACACACATACGTATTCACCTGAACTCTCTCGTTTGACACCATGTCTTCGACTTCATTTCCCTCCCACTAATATTCTCCTCTTGGTTTATCTCCCTCGTTCTTTCTATCCTAACCAAATTCATTATACTTTCACTCCATTCCTAATTTATCGCCCCTCCACATTTTGACCACTCCTCTAAAACACCCTCTGCCATCCCTCTCCGTTCTTTCAATCTCTTTATCATTCCCAGCGTCATCTATGTATTTTCAAAGCGCTTCGGTTACGCACGTTTGGTTTCCACCGACAAAAATATTCGCGCTTCAGAAAACGACGGTTGATTGACTGAAACAAAAAATGTATCAACTTTTAACATGTAGAGAAAGCATCTAACGAGGCTTTCGCGATGGCGTAAGTTTGAAACGTTTAACTCGAGAAATCACAAGGAAAAGTAGGTAAAATGACCTCACGGACGCCATCTATCACATCATGACCTCGTATTAACTCTCTCTCTCTCTCTCGGTGCTGAAGAAAAAATTTGCCGGGGAAAAATCGGCGGTCATTTTAAGGACGGAGAACAATTAAGAGTCATTTGTCTGGGGGGAGAATAGAAAGCACCACGAAATATAATCGATTCATTTCATAATCCATAAAACAACGCTTGATCACGAAAGTAATTGAATATTTTAACGATTGCTCGACCGCTTGATTCGATGGCTGACTCCGTTAACCGCACTCCATTCAGTTTTGAACATCACTTAACGCTCTTCCCTTATATTGCAATTTCGCGTTAATACGTAATACCCGCCCCGGCCTTTTTTTCATCCCCGCCGTCGTAGTTCTATTCCGTTTTTCATCTCCAGCGCCGATGCCGTAGGATAATAAATTATGCTTCAAAATCTTGACTAGTAATTAATAACGTTTCATCATCATCTTATTTTTTCTCTCTCTTTCCCTTTCTAGACGCCCAACATGCAGATTTCTCCTCCTAAATAATGCTTTAGGATTAAAGGTCTTCTGAATTCCAGTAGCATTCATTATTTAAATCTTTCTAAAGTGAAAAAGATTTATGTTCTATGTGTGATGATTTAATTATTTTTATCTGTCGGGGTGAATTTTTGAACGAGAAATGGATTAGGAAGAAATAAAATGACGGCTGGTCAAATAATTTCAGCTCTCCTCATTATTTATAACCGGCAATTGTTAATTTTAGTTGCTGGTTTAATTGCGCTTTTATTTTATTTGATTCTCAAGTTTCATTTAATTAATACAACTATTGTGGTAGTTTCTTTAATATCGAGAACAAAATATTAGTGAACTTTTTATTTATTCGTTCTCTAAATTTATGCAAAAATTTCCGGTAATAATAATTCCAAAATTACGCTAAAATTGAACGTTAAATGTCTATCCAATTATTTTATTAGTTTCACTCCAGTATTTAAGATACCTATTCGATGCATCGAAATTTAGTGAGGTGAGCATTCATTTCCAAACACAACATATAAGTTTAAACTTTTGAATCGTGCCAGCGACGTGCTTCCTTGCTCTTTTAGATTGCGATAAAAAGTACTCCACTAATGTTTCTTAAAAGAAAACGCAGCTGAGCTAAAGATTCAAAAATTTATTCTGTTAACAGATCAGGACATCATCCTCGTCAATAAGGAAAGTTTTCTTAAGTCGCTTTCTTCGTAACGGCTTTTTCGCATAAAAATTTCAAAAGTGAATACACTATCGCGAAACGTTTACTCTTTCTATTTTTAGATTTGCGTCGTTTCGTTCATCCCGTCCCCAAAAAAACAGAGAATCTTCCGCATGCCTTCGACCTTAACATAAAATAGCCGTGGAAATTATAATGAAACCGATCCCATGCCCAACTAATGACACCTTGGGATTTTTCCTTTCATTTTAGGCCCTCTCTTTTCCTCTCTCTAAACCCTTTTAGTACGCATTCCTGCGCGGCTAATATTTCACTATCTCCTGTTTTTCGACCGCGGCATCCGAGATACAATTTCCCATTTCACACCCTCAACAGGAGAAAGGAGGAGGATAGGGAGGGAGGGAGGGAGGACTGGGATGGAGGAGGGGGAGAAAGAGGACGAGGAATGGAGTGGGGGGAAAGACTAAGAACCGGTAGACCGAATGCGTGTCTGCGCCCGTCGTCACACATTCCTCGGCGCCGCTCTAACACAAGAGCGGGGGAAAAAGGAAAAACAAAAGGCGAACGATGATGATGATAATAATAATAAAACGGCGCGTTGGAGAGAGAGAGAGAGAGGGGGGGGGGAGGAAGGGAAAAGGAGAAGGTCGATCTTCCTCTTCTGAGCGGTAGCATATCGCTTGAGGGCTCCAGCCGTAAGTTATGAACCGGCAATCACCCCTTGCCATGGCAAGCCCTCTCCTTGCCACCAACCACTTCCTCCGCTTATGTAAATTCTTTCCCTAGGGCCACGGGGCCTCTTCCTCCTCTCTCTGCCCTACTCCTCGTCCACCCCACCTCTCGAGACCCTTTGCCCTTCCTCCTCCTCCTCCCTCTCTCTCTCTTCCTCCCACCTATTACCTCCTCCTATCCTCAACCCATTCCATTACCTCAATCTTCGTCTTCTCCCTTTTTCCCTCCAACTCTCCTCTCACTCTCTCTCTCCCACTCTTTTTATTCCCCATCCCACATTTTCTTCTTATTCTTCCTGAATGGCCTATGGGGTAGAAAACCATTGCTCGGAAAACTTCTGGGTTCAAAGTATGGATTTATTACGATTTCATCACTATCATCAACGGTCCATTGCTCGTGAAGTACGCGGGTATCCCCTTTTTCGAATCTTGAATAAATAAGCGCGAGAAAGGCTACCCCTTTTTTCGCTTCATTCTGCGTCGCGGTAGCCTCTCTCACCCGCTTCTCTTTTTCTCCTCTCGCGTGACCTCGCGATAGGTGTCGGACAGGTAGTCAAGGAGTTCAATTTGTCACTGTAAAAAAATCATTCGTCTGCCAGGCTAACCGTACGGCTTCCATCTCTCAACTCAATCTCTTTCTCTCTCCTCTACATCTTCCCTTGCCACTCAATCCTCAAAACCCTGTGTGTCTCCTTAACCTCATCCTCCTCGAGTCACGCACACGGACACACACACTCACACCTTAACTCGATTCAACTGGTAGCCACAGATTTGATGTTTCCATCGTCTCTTCTCCTATATTTAAGACACTATGAAATGACCACCTTAAGTCTCGGTAATATTTTTTATAAACTTCCCAAACTCTATAGCAGCTGATGTTCTTATATTGAAGTAAATGGTTATAGCAGATTTACGTTCAAGTGTCATGGATAACCCTAAAGTTGGATATCTTACTATCCTTGAACAATTATCTATACAAATAGAATTTCAGAGATAATTCCATACGTATATAAAATGTTTTTTACCTCGGTTTTTGGATCAGGGAAGTCATCTTCATATACAAATCGAGTCCTCGATGGCGAAATATTCAGGTCAAAGTGTGCGATTTTTCAAGAATCAGCGGAATAGTATTCTCGTCCCATATACTAATATTTTGTCATGGCGTAATATCCATAAAATTATTTTAGGAAGTCCTCGAAAAAGTAAAAATTAAACAAATAAAGTTGTCGGGCAAACAGAAATAAAAATCGGATTTGCGCGGTTTTCTGGAAAAAGAGCTGTAACGTCCACCCACTACATACATTAGCTGCTCACTTTGTTTCCTTTATTTTTCTTTAATGCAGTACTCATACTCAGTCGCCAACTTATGGAACTCTCATCAACTATTTCTTTTAATTTTATACTCTACGACAATATTTCATCTTCACCCTTATTTTTCGTAAAAATAATTTTATACACTTATTAATCTTTGCAACCAAAAGACAACCTTAGCTGTGCTGCACTATATCTCCGGTTTTTCTTCTACTTCTCTCTCTTTTCCATTACCTTTCTGTCCTTTTACTTTCATATTTAGGTCTCAGTTATAACATTCTTATTTTATGCCTATACTAAGTTATCCTCTTCTATTATCTCACCCTCATGATATTCCTTTGTTTTTCATTTTTAAATGATTGGAGGTTTTTTTTAGCAAAATCTCACCCGAGTTCAAACATCTGTCGTTTTCGTCCTTATCAAAATAATATTTCGCAAATTTCTCTTTATCATTCGGCCATCATTATATCCCATCTCTTTCTGACGCAAATGTCGACGTAGCTTCGATTCTCTGCTGCCTCCTATCATCCCCCATTTCGGATCTCCCATTCTTTTCTTGCTCCCATCTCTCAATCCTCAATCTTCTTTCCTATCTCCACACCAAGTTTCCATTTGTCTCTCTCTCTCTCTGCTTCGTCTAACTCAGCTTAACCTTCCCTCCCTTTTCCCCAGATCCTACCCTTTTTTCCTCTAACTCCCACCTCCCAATCTACGTTCTTCGTTGTCAGACGTAAAATACACGTCTTTCTATCTTTCCTAGGCTCCCAAAAGTGCACCGTAGTAGACCTTCCATCGCTCTTTAGATTCCGCATCCCTCCTAACAGATGCTTATCTCATTTTTTCTCTCTCCCTCACTCTCTCTTTTTCTCTATCTTCCCGCCGAGATATTTTGTGCCGGGCGTATCGACAGCTTCTCTTTCCTCCCACGGACCCGATCATTAAGTGCCTCCGCTGCCGCTTGAATCACCCGAGGCTATGCATGCGTCGTGATTCGAGAGTACGTCACGCTCACCGTTACGATCTTGCTCATTTTTGTCCATCGAGAAAGCTACCGCGCCTGAATATCTTAAAGAAATTATCTCTTGAGGTCATTTCTTATTATCTTAGTTGTTAACCGTTTAGCGACGGAGGTAATCGATGGACGAGGATAACAATTATTCAAAAAAGTTGGTTTCAACGCTCCAAGATTTCCAAAAACCAGATCTTTCGAGGCTTTATTCACGTTTGGAAGACATTTCGATCGGTATTATTGATTCGATTCGACAAGATGATATTGCAATTTCGATACAAAAAGTTTATAGCGATACCTCTTTATTGCATCCGAAAAATTATTTTTTTTATGAAACAAAGAAGTCGGATTCAAAAATGGAGACAAACTGACGAAATTTCTAGTAATTTTATTAACTCCAACAGGACACCAAAATTATTGTAATAATTACACTGTACTATTAGACCCTCGTACATGTATGTCTTAGAATCTCAGAAGTTGCTGATACGTTAGCCTTGACGTTGAGACTACGGAGCTTATCCTTTGAAACTCGGATATGCTTAAGTGTGAACAACAAGTACACTTCACTTATCATGCAGTAGATTTTTTACTATCTTTCATAACTATCCCATTTAAAGATGATTACCTCAACGAAAAATCTAACAGATCACATTGCACATCAATTTAATTTGTACCATAAAGACAAAAATTAATTTTTAATTTTATATAAAATTATCTATTTACAAATCTAAATTTAAATCTAATTAAATATAGCCTTCTTGATTGCAAAAAGCACCATAACTACCTAATAAATAATTTGATAAAAACGCTGTAACTATAACCGAATTTAAGATTACTTCTATGATATATATATATATATATATATATATATATATATATATATATATATATATATATATATATATCGATAGAATTTTCATTGTGAATACATTAATTAATTTTTATTTTATATGATATACCAGGAATATTATTTATCAATTTGATTCATTTCTTTAAAATTAAGTATCTCTTTAAGTAAAGATGTGTTGTCGGGGGTAGTTTAAAATGTTTTCTGCACATAATGTTTTCATTATGTAATAGCTTCGTGTGTACATCTAAAGATATTCTAGGAAAACTTCAATTTTTCATGATACAATTAATTTACCATAAAAATTCAAAACTAATTTTATAATTCATTATTTAATTTATAAGTGGAAAACTAAGAACTCGGATAAACATCACATTTACCTCTACCTCTCGCACCCTTCCATTTCTTCTGTCAACACACGGAGTGAAGTTCATTGTCGCGTGATCAAGCTAAAGCTTCAAATTTCACGAGGAAAAAATTATCTCGCTTCCAATTCGTCATGCCCGTAAACCTTTTTTCTCCCGCTAATCTGCGGAAGAGATAAAAATAACAGCGTCTGGCTTATTTAACATCTACGTGTCACGGTGACTTGCTACTTAGAACTTTTAAGCATATAAAGATTTCAAATACATTTTGAGAAAAGAAACTGCCTTTGTCACGAATCTAATAATATATGCTGATTCATTTTTCTTCTCTTTGTGCTTGATTTTTGTGAAAAATTAAATCTTGATTTATAATCTGGAGTAAATAAGTACTACTGTTAGGAGGGAATAATGCCTTTCGTTCATCATCACTTGCTTCCGCAAATATAAGTAACAAAGAAACAATGCTACATCGATATACTTGGAACAGATTCGCAAAAAAACATAAAAACGAAAAATTTCATTTCGAATAGTTGCCGGCCATGTTATAGCAGTGGATAGCGAGCCTGGCTTCCAATCCTAGGGTTCCGGGAGAATCCTACCGAGAGCATAGTCGTGTTTGTCTTTGCGATTGTTGATATGCTTATGTTGAAAACCCGTTTATTTTCTTTATGTGAGCTAATTAAATGTATTAAATATGAATAAATGCAAAACAGTCGCTATGATGAAGCAAATCAAAATTGTTTCGCATCCATTCATGAAATGCATTGGTTCTGGAATGAAATATCGTGGGAACTATTTAAAGCAAAAAAACGCGCCGAAGGATATCAAATTATCCTTTTCCTTCCCGTCGGAAAACAGATGACCTCCGACCGACATTTGGCCCAGCCATCAAACCGCATCGCACACAAATCGCCATCGGACACGGCGAGTGAACGAGAAAGAGAGAGAGAAGGGGGAAATCAAAGCCGTTTTAGGAAAAACGGATTGTGGGTTGACCCCCACCCACGTGTCTAGAAAGGGGGAAACTGCGAGAGAAGAAGAGATCTAGAGAGAAGAGAGGGAGAGTGGGTGTGTAGAAGTGTCAGGAAAGGAAGGAAGGAAGAGACATTCCGGGAAATCGGGGTATCGGGGGTCTTTCTCTTCGGATGAACGGGTCAAGATAGTCTTCTCGCCCTCGCAGTATCCTCCTCTCCTGTCTACGATGGCCTTTGACACCCTCAAGTACTGTGGGGAAAGGGATCGCCCCAATTCCCATGCGGCTGTGTTAGGAGTCGGAATGGTAGGGAGGGGGAGAGAAAGAGACGGAAGAAATAATCTCTTCTCGTAAGGGGTCAGGAGTCGCCAATCGATGCGAATCGAAGCTTTTAAGGATAAAAGGGAGTGATAATGGCCATTGGTCAGTCTGTGTTTACCTCCGCTCCTATCTTTCTCCCCCTTCCTCCCCAACGACTCCTCCATCTTTTCGGTGCTTTAGAAGGAGGGTATCGTTCGAGGGGCCACTTTTGGGGGATAGTTGGGAGATGGAACTGTGGTGTACCGTGGGAGGCGAGGGTGACAGGAGGTGCCAGAGGACGAAGGAGGAGAAACAGAGAGAGAGGGAGTGAGAGGCAAGATGGGAGTGGCGTCAGGGAGAGAGAAGCGAGCGTCGTAAAAAGACCAGAATGCTGTATATTATCGCGAGGTAAATCGGCGTTCGGAGTGGATATTGCAAGAAACCGAGATATTTTATGGGTCCCTTGCTATTGAAGTATGCTATACATGATTTTACGCTCGTGAATTCTTGCAAAATTACATCCAACTTTCTAATTTAACGCAACATTTTTATAATCCTGATATTAAAGCTTTATTCCACTGAACATCTTTTGGTCAAATGATAGTTTGAATAAATATAACGAAAAATTTTCCTGCCTCTGACCGAGCAAACATAAATGCACGACTCTAAAAGAGAACTTCCTTGCGATTTCATTCGATAAAAAAACAGCCCGCGCAATGAGGAAACACTTTATTTTCAATAACATCCCACGTGGAAATTTCATAACTCTTTAAAGAATCACTATTTCATATTATCTAAAAAAATTACACTTTATGCGACTTATACAGCTAAATTCATTAGATAATAAAATAGAGATTTAAGTAGCAATTGCTGTCGCGTTTAAATGAATATATCGCCATCATTACCATCACCAAAATGCGGGCACACTACCCTGTCTTTTATGTTTTCAATTTTTAAATTTAACTTGCAGGTGCTCGAATACAGTTAATGGACATATCTAAATCGAACGGATTAAGATTAACACAGCAGCTATGAAAATGGAAGGATTAAAATTAGAAATCTTAATGAATACCATCGCAACTTTTGCAAATTTGAGAATTCTTGCATTTAAGCGGGAAAATTAAATTAAAAGAATATTATAGTTGTAATATTGAAAGAATACGACACCCTGCAGAGGTAAAGCGAAACGCCTTGGCAGGATTTGACGACATCAATTTTGGGCGAGATTTTCACCTGCGTTCTTGGTCCCTTGCCTTTTAATTCCAGTTTTCCCTCGTTGTGGGATGAGTCCAGTATGAAGGATTGTTCTGGAATGGGATAAAGGGAGCTCGAAGGAAAGGGGCGAGAGGAGACGGCGGTGGGAGAAAAGTGGAGCTGCGAGGGAGCTAAGGGGGCGTGGATTGGGGCGGGGTGGTTTTGTGGCAGGATGGAATTCGAGTTATTTTTCGGGGATAAGAAGGGGAAGTTGGAATACTTCGAGGAAATAGAGCTTTGAGGGGAGCGGAATTTAAGCATTTATAAGAGGTTATTGGTTACAGAATGAATTACAACTTGCGTATGAAAAAAGAATGAAGGTCGTAATGAAAATAAAGTGCGGGGAAATTTTTAATGATTTTTTTGGGGAATTTCGGAGAACGTATGGATTGTTCGTCACCTTTTTGTGGAGTGTAACATCATAAGCTTTTTATTGTAACATCTTATGAAAAATTATGAAACGTTATATTATTTTATGTATTAATTATTTTCTAAAATGTATCGGATTCGGAATAAGTAAATCAATACTATCGAGTGCGATTGCTGAATAATAATAACCTGGAAAGATAAGTACATCAATTCCTTCATCATGGCTAACCTAGTAAGTCACATGAATAATACGTGTTTTGCCACCTTAACACAACACACACCGGTACGAGTAAAAGCAAGGGAAGGATTGGGAAGGATCGTAGTTATATTTTGGAAACCCCACTAAAAATGATAAATTTAGAAAAGAGATAAAACACATTAATTAATGACTCCAAAAACAATGTTTTGAAGGGAATACAGGAGAAATTTTGACCTCCGCAGTTTTTGGGGCAGGTCATGTACAGCAGAACAGCGTAAGTAATAAAAGTCTTTCCCGCAATAAAATTTCCGCAAACTGTTTATAATAGGTGTTTAAACATGAGACTCGCTCGAAGAAAAAATAAAGCTGGAATCTGAAAGATGGTAGCTTTAAAATGAGAGGTTAATTTTTTGTGGATGAAAATGAGTGGAACGGGAACAGACACGGAGGGAAGAGATATGGGACAGGTGAGGATACACGATTCCTCATTCGAACCTCAGGAAATTGCATTCCCGCATTCCTCCAATCCCTGTCGTCTCTCCTTCCCCTCCCTTCTCCATTCAACCTTCCCGTCTCACTTACCACTCTTCCTCCCGTTCCTCGACTCCATCCTTCCCTTCCTTCCTTCCTTCATTTCACCCATCCCTCAAACTCCCATCGTATTACCCCTCTTTTACCTCCATCTCTTCCTTATCTTTTTCTTCTCACATTCTCTTTCCTCTTCTCCTCCTCCAAATATTAGTACCCTTTACCTGTTACAATTTTTTTTCGTTCTCTTTATATCTTTTCCTCTAATTTCTCCTATCTCTCTCTTTCTTTATGCTTGTTTTATTTTCATCACCTCACTGCCTTGTAAAAAGAGAGTATGAACAATGGTTGTATAATAAATGAGTATACGTCAACAATGAGCAAACCAACAATGAGAATATTAACTATGAGTGTATCAAGTTAAACAAAGACGAGAACGCACGTCCAAGTCTAAGTCAGGTTTCAAACCCGCGACCCTACGATAGGAAGGTACACGCTGCATGCCCCTCTGCCAACTTACGAGTTCTTCTTTCCTCACTTCTTCCACCTCTTCCTCCTTTCTCCTATCACCATCCTCTCAAGCCTCTCAGCCCTCTCATCTCCTCCGATTTTCTTTTCTCCTTTTCCTTTCTTCCGTCCTCTTTCGACATATTTCTTAATTTTTATATTTTTTAAAAATCTCACCTTTTCCTCCATACCTTTGCAATTTATATTCACCACCATTATTCTAACGTCTACTTCCACCTCCACGACCCTTTTCCTTGCCCTTCTATCCATTACTCCACCCTATCATCTCATCCCCACCCGACCTACCTTCAATTCGGACCCAACCCAATGGGTCTCTCTCGCTGCAATAGAACCTATCGTCTTGAGGCGCTTTGATTGCGTTTCGCCCAAGGTTCCCATTTAAGACGATTGCTACCACACCTCGAATAAACATACTAAGGCTATAGTACAGAAGGAGCTTTTTTAAAAAACCTCCGTTGCATACCCTTTTGACCTCATTCAAGATTTCAAAACGTTAGTTTAATAAGTACTGCAAAAGGCACACTAAACATCATTACTTGTTACAGCTCCCGTTGCATTAGCCTGATTTAATTCTTAAACAGAATATAATACTGAGCGAAGGTTACAAGAAAACAAGCAAGAGTTTATGTACAAAGGTGAGATTCAGAAGCACATTCCTCTAAAATACTAATAAAAATTTTAAAAAATATAAGATCTATTCAAACTATACTCAGGCAAGATTATATGAAGAATAAAAATACAAAAAGTTTTAATCAATATGAATTAAGGAAATGCATATAGCTAGGGCATCATTTAATTATCAATTCTTTAAGATGCAAATATTTGCGATGAATTACACTCTTCCGAGTAAGAAAAGAAATATGACGAAGCTACATAATTTCCATGTAACAAAATTCATGAAGATATTTATAACTAAAATTTGTTCTGATCAATCACTGTCGTTTTCATTAGAAGGAAAATACTAAGCGCTTAGGATAAGTAATTTTAATAATCAAGCTGTAAATATTTTAAAGCGTAATGTATGTGTAAGACTGCTATGTCATGAAGCTAATATTTCTGTTTGATTTTGAAGCAACAGAAGTAAAAAATACTATTAGTTCAGCTTCGATGAAATTTGTGGTACATACTATTGCGTGTCTGAACACATTTATTCACCCATGTAAATGGTTTATTCTGGCAAAGGGAAACCACTCTAAAATAGCCGATGGGTATTTACGACGCCGTAAATTAAGATTTTATTCATTTAAATTGGAAAATTTCGGCATAGTTTGAGAAACAGCAATTTATTCCTTGTTCTTCAGAGGAATTTTATAATCAGCTATTTTAATCGCGGGAGTTCAGACTTACTTCCATTGATCGCCATTTAAAGTAGAACATTTTTAATTTATAGTTATACGTATTTGACATCTTCTTAGAATAATAATTAACTGAATGTATACTATTTTATAAATATAATTAAGGAACATCTATATTACTGAAAGTGTAATGGACAGAGAGGAAGAGAAACGAGGAATTATTAGAAATGATTGGAGAAAAAAGGATGGTAATAAAAACAATTAGGAAAAGAAAAGCAAATTGGATAGGGCACATATTGAGAAAATAGCGTTTACAAAGAACGATCTTAGAAGGTAAAATTAGCGGAAAAAGAAGAAGAGGGAGAAAAATAGGAATATTAGAGAATTTTAAGCAGGAAAATAGTACTTATAGAGGTATAGAAGAGGCTTCCGGGGAGAGAGATAAATGGAGGCAGCGATTCAGCTGAAACCTGTCTTCGGATAACAGCATGATGATGATATTACTGAGACGTACATGCGAGGTTTTTACTTAATTAGTCCAACGTTTATTATTCTGAAATATTTGATGAAGGCTAAAAACAATAAATCCACTTGCATGCCACTTATAACAAACGAGCATCATTTATCCCCGTAGTTATTTTGTTGAATTTCCTAAGGTGACCGTTATTAATATTTATTCGCAGGTAGAGGTTGTTATTTTAGGAAAAATATATTTTATAAAATTTTAAGTTTGGCCATTAAAAAAATCAATTACTGCCATTTGAGTTTAGGTAAACTTTTTGTGTGGGTTTGATCGTCTGATGCAATAGAAAACGCCTTAAGAGGAAGAGTTTTAGTTAGATTATAAAAGATAATATTTATGAAGACATCTTGCAAAAAACTCCAGGACCAGGCACATACACGCTATCCAGGACTATTCATAATTCTATAAATCACGCATACACGGACAGATATGAACATAAAATTATGTTACACGTCCTTACAGATTTATGACTTTTCAAAGCTCGATTACTTCTATAACAAGAGTAAGTCGGTATTTAAAGCCAAAGATCCGGAAGTAAGAGCTCGGTTATATTGCACGGATACGTTAATGAATATTTATTGATTCCATATGTGACTCTTCACTGTTCACATAATTATTTTTTTACCACGATTCAAATACGAGGTCTTTGAGATTCCAATCAGTGAAATATTTAACCTTTAATCTTTTTACAGTTGAGAGAATGGCAGACAAAAGTAGAGAACTCAGTGGCAAATGTAGGAATGTTTGGTATCTAAGTAGTAAGCCGTTGTATAGTATATTTTGTTTCATTAATGAAAATACTGACTTATCCGTTCATATTGCTTAAAATCAATGAAAATATACTGCTGGATACTAGTAGGAGTGAAACTGTTGATCACTAATGAGGTTTTCAATAGCCTTTTCATAGGGAAAACAGTTCCCAGAACAATCTTAAATGAATAAACAAAAATTTTTTAAGATAAATAAAAACTTACTATCAATAATAATTACGATAAATAGAAACTTACAATTATTAGCAGAAGTATCCCTTCAAAAACGTAGGAATGCTCGTATAAATACTAATCCACATTAAAATAAAGAGAGCTATGAACAATGACAATAGTCTGTTTAATCTCGTTTCTATGATGGACGCTTGTCTATCTGCCCACGCGAATTCAAATAAACATTTATCGCAGCGCCAACGCGAGGATCTGGTGGCCGAGGTCGGGAAAGTCTTTGAAAACCGTCGGAGAGAAGGTACGCAAATATATATAAAGCGAAGTTAATATAAAAGTTGGTAATTAGAAATAATTAACCTACGATCTTGATAACTAAACCGTTTTAAAGAAAAATAAATAACGTTTTTTATTCTTATCGTTAAATTTTGCTTACGATTCAAAATCGCTCAAGTGATACGTTTAAATCGTATTTATTAGAAAATATTAAGCTTTTTAACGAGTTGTTGCCTTGCCGACAGTGTCATTGTTAAACTTCGAGATTGTATTGTTTTCTTAATCCTTATACTACGAGTATATATGCACGTAAGGAAAGCGTGCTTTGAATGCTTTAATAGGAGAGATACAAGGGGAGAGAGGAAGAAAAAAGGAGAGTTACGGGGGAGAGAGAGGGAGTGAGAGAGGAGAGAGGGAGGAGAGAAGGAGGGAGAGAGAGAGAGAGAGAGAAAAAAAGGAGAGGGAGAGATAGATAGAATGCTCTTTATTAGGGCGGGATTGAGACTAGGAAGTATTTTTTTCCAGAGGAGAGAGGGTGAGGGGGAGAGAGAGAAAAAGAGAGAGAGAGTTAATAAGGAAGAGAGAGATAGAAAAATAGGAAATGCCTTAGATTTAATACAAAATCCACGCATACCCGCCATATTGAAGGACTTTTATTCTATCTTTAAATAATGAGCTAAGAAATCCGGTCACGCTCGACTAGTGTGTACTATTTATGAGTGAATGTAATGCTACTTTTAACAAAATTTCCAATTTAATTCATATAGTAAAAGTCATTTACTTAAAAATCCAAAAAAAGAGTGGGTTGGACTCCAGTAGATAATTTGTTCCCCATAAGATAACTCGTAAAAATCGATTTTTCGCATTAAGGTCTTTTAGCCTCTGACAAATAAAAATTAGAAAGAATTTAGCTACGATCCTCGGACTTAAAAATAAATAAAAAGAGTTTTTTTTTCTTATCGGCACATTTTGCCTAAGATTCGAAATCCCTTAAGTTATACGTTTAAATCATATTTATTGGAAAATTTGAAGCTTTTTAACGATATGTTACCTTGCCGATCGTGTCATTGTTAACCTTGAGATTTTATTGCCGTCTCAAACCTTATACTACGTAGGTAAGGAAAGGGTGTTTTGAATTCTTTAATAGGAAAGAGAGGAAGAAAAAAGGAGAGAGGTGATAGAGGCAGTGAGAGAGAAGAGAAAGAGAGAAGGATATAGAGGAGGGAGAGATATATAGATAATTTCCCTTAATAGGGAGAGCTTGAGATAAGGAAGTCTATATGTCCAGAGAAGGAGAGAGAGAGAGGGAGGGATAGTGAGGAAGAGAGATAAGGGAGGGAGACTGAGGGAGAGGGGGAGAGGAAGGGAGGAGGATGGGAGAGAGGAAGTGAGAAAAGGAGCAAGAATGGGAAGTGCCTTAAAAATATTTAATCCACGCATACTCCTCATATTTGATGGAAAATTACGCTAGTATATCATTATAAATAGCTGCTTCTTATATAGAATACTAGTAGTTGGCGCTTGCATTCTGCAAGCATCTCATCTCATCCTGAAGAACATATTAAATTTTCAGAGGGATATTTCATTATTAGAAATATTTTTTTAATTCTAAAGATTTCACCTCCCCAGTGAGTTTCGTTTTTCCCTTATGTAAAAATAATATAATAAATAATCCCCAAACTTTGCAATTTTAAGAATTTTATACTTTCTTCATTATGGGGTACTAATGCTACACATTTCTGCAAAATTTTAAAGTTGTAGCACTTCTAGAAGTGAAATAATATTTTTCTAATTGTTTAAATTTTAAACATTTTTAACGGCCGCCGCAATATATTTATGGAGAGATTCAAATGTTTATCTGTGCAAATGCACTACTCTGTAAATTGCTTGAAAATTTTAGCTTCCTAGCTCATCCCCTAGTATTTAAACAGTTATCAAATTGTTTAAACTTTAAGAATTTTTAACGGAAACACAAATTAAAATATCAAAATGTCTATAATCCCTATTTCGTTTTTTACAAATCCTACCTCTAAAAAAGATTTCAGCTTCGTAGAACTTTAGGAAATACATAAACCTCGAAAATTTGTTTAAACAATTGCGAATTTTTAGCGGCCGCATTGTTGCACTTTTTCAAGATTTTCGTTTTTTCTAGTCGGTTTTGCACAAAATCCTATCTAGGAAAAAATTTCAAATCTCCAGCTTATCTGGAAGTGTCTAAACATTAGTATCCTATATGTATGTTATATCCTCCTCCTCCTCCTCCTCTGTAAGAAACGTCTATATATAATGATATCATATAAAACCTAAGTGCTGCAGATTTGAAATTTGGCATGTATACAGGCCATTGGGTACAACCTCGGGAAAAAATGCGAAATATAAGAAAACGAGTGGAATTACCCGTTGAACATCAACGGGAATTTGTAGTGTGATTAAAATATAACTTCTGGGTGTGTGTAAAAATTTATATATATATACTAGTAGTTGGTGCTTGCATACTGCAAGCATTTCATCTCACCTTGAAAAAATATTCATTTTTCAGACAGACATTTTATCATTACAAATATTCTTTTAATTCTAAAGATTTCAACGTCGCAGCGATTTTTGTTTTTCCCACGTAAAAATAATAGATTTAAAAAATCCCCAAATATTGCAATTTTAAAATTTTTATACTTTCTCCATTATGGTGTACTAATGCTACATATTTTAGCCAAATTTTAAAGTTGTAGCATATCTAGAAGTATAATAATATTTTTCTAATTGTTTAAATTTAAATAATTTTTAACGGCCGCCACATTTCATACATGGTAGAATTGAAATGTTTATTTGTGCAAATTTACTACTCTGTAAATAAATTGAAAATTTCAGCTTCCTAGCTTATTCCGTAGTACCTAAACAGTTATCCAATTGTTTAAACTTTAAGAATTTTTAACTGCCAAACAATCTAAAATATCAATATTTGTATATTCCCTATTTCGTTTTTTTAAGAATTCTACTTAAAAAAAATTTCAACTCCGTAGCACATGCGGAAATACATAAACCATGAAAATTTGTTTAAACAATCGCGAATTTTTAGCGGCCGCATTGTTGCACTTTTTGAAGATTTTCGTTTTTTCTAGTCGGTTTTGTACAAAATCCTACCTAAGAAAAAAATTTCGAATCTCCAGCTCATCTGGAAGTGCGTAAACATTAGTATCCTCCTATATGTTATATATATGTTATGTGTTATATCCTCCTCTGTAAGAGTCGTCGATATATAATGATAGTAAATGTAATTGTTTGATTAATTAATAAATTCCTGACAATCATTTGAATTCTCGAGAAAATGAAGCTCTTGAAATTTATTACATTCTGGCATCAATATACGACTTGATTTACCATTCTTTGGCTCCGTTATTCTTCCTCTTAGTATGTTTACCGAATAATAATATTCTTCAATTATTAACGTTGCAATCTATTAAGTTTGACATTGCGCGAAGCGAATAACACAATTCTTTCGTCTATTTGAAGGCTTAATAGACGCTAATTTATCGGAGGCAACAAAGAGGGTCGCCTTGGCAACACCCGGAATGAGTACGAAAAAGCCATAAAATTTCGAAAAGAAATGTGTTACTGACAAACTCATCCGTGTAACATCTAAGCATTGCAAGAATAAGATATTTTATAGTTTGAGCCGTCAAATAAAACAAACATGGGGAAATCTGGTCCATATTTACATATTTTAATGAATGAAGGAAATAAACCTTGCATCTTGAAAAATCGAAAATCACGTGTAAACTTATGGGAAAATATAATCGTCTCACGGAATCGAATCCGGGATTTTTTCCGAGATGTTTGATTTTTCTAGAAACCACCTCATGGGGTTTTAACGATTGTGAAAGTTTCAGCTCTTAATTTCATTGGGAAATGTCCAAAAATATCGGGACAGACAGACGGACGGACGGACACTTGAGAATTATTACATAAGGATGTTATATTTAAGGGGTGTTTTTGACCCCATGTCCGATTTTAAACACCCATAAGAAAAGCATTGAAAGTGGCGCAGGGATATATAAAATTGCTATTTTAAATTATTTACAATTAAGATACAAAGTCGGGACATGCACCATATTGTGAAAGAATATTTAGTTTTCTTGAAGACAGACTTCAAATCCATGCTGAATTTGCTTAAAAATTTGATTTTAATCATAAAATTATTAAAAGTTTTTCTGCTTTCAACAATTTAATGTTTAGATTGTATTAGAACCATTTGATAACTATTTCGCAATTTTTTTATACAAATATAAATATAAAATATACAAATGATGCCATAATCTTAAGACAAAATATCCTAATTTTCCATAAATTTAATGTATAGGATATTGTCTTAATGATGATTATTCTTATTGCTCATGCAGTGCGATCTGAGTCACGAAACTTGAAATACGAAAACTTGGACACGAGCCGATTGCCAGAGAATTTGGAAATTACGGATAGTTGCCTTAATTTCACGAAAAATTATAAATCTACTGTTATTACTCATGGAATTTATCATTTAAGACATATAGGCTCCACCTGACTGAAGTGCTGTTGCCCTGGAGGTTGCGTTGCTTTATTTACGAGTTTAGATCTTGCTGTGTGGTGATTTTTTTAAGCGCTTGCAGTTTGCAAGCACCGATTACTCGTGTGCATATATATATATATATATATATATATATATATATATATATATATATATATATATGTGTATGTGTGTGTGTGTGTGTGTGTGTGTATATATATATATAAACAGATAAAAATAACACTTATGTTAGTATTTCAATTTATAAAAATAAATATATAATTGCCAACAATTTCATTTTCTTTGTGCTTATTCAAGTAAAAAATCTATGCAACTCCAATAACTTAAAATGGAACTGAAACGACGATTTCTATTTCACTGTTAGCACTATAATATGTATGGATTGAAGGAGTGAAGTAAAATAGAAACATTTTTTCAAGTGCAGAATATTTATCCCAAGCGCTTTTTCGTCAGCCCATCCAATATGCATCGTCCGTTGTATTCCCCCCTTCATCCCTCCTATCCTAAATCCTCACACCCTTTCTTCGCCCTCTTCCTTCCCCTCTAAAACTCCTCGCTAAGCCTTCTCTTTCAATCGACACTCTCTCCGCCTGCACCCTTCTCAAGGATCCTGTCCACGCATGGACCTGCCGCCGTTCTAAAAATCTCCTTTCGAAATCTTCCCTCCACCTCTTTCCACTCCTCTCTCCCGTTATCTCTCTCCCAATCCCTCCATCCCCTCTGCCCCTCCGTCTGTCTCCTCCCGCCACCTCACCCTTTCCTCCCCGCCCTCTCACCCCCCTGACTCTCCTCTCTCTCTCTTTACTGCCACGCACTCCCTCACCCTTTCTCTCCATCCTCCCACTTCCCTCTCTTTAGGCTGTTTACTGATGCTTCCTCCCAACTCCTCCTTTTACGATTCCCAATAACTCCCCTTCTCTCTCTCAATCACTTCCATGGCCCTTCTCAAAGGATCTTGCAAATGCTCTCCAACTTTTCAGTAAGATCTACTTCAGTTTAACAGCCCATACTCGTCCGATTGACTCAGCATTAACATCTCAAAAACCTTTCTCGTATCTTTTTCCCTTTTTTAACTCCTTTGCATCCAAAGGGAAGCATTTTTTCCGTTGTCCTTCGACAGTAGTTTGATTCTGTCGCCAGTTGCCAAACGGATATCTTTGCTAAGTCGATTCAGATTACGTAGGAAAAGGCCATTTTTATTGCGAGAGAGATCAATTTTAACAGTATAAAAACGTCGAACTGTTAAAAAAAATGGAGTACCGCATGTTTTTGTAGGTGAATTAGAGGGATTTTTGCAATATATTTATGATATCTCTTCCGTATAGATCTGTCGCAAAAGTTCGCCAAATTTAACTCTAAGTACCTAGGTAAGAGTTTTATTTTATCATACATCTAAAATAAATGTGAACAGCATTGCTAAGAAATACATGATTTAAAGATTGAAAACTATTTTAGCAGTAATTATAGCATATAATAATTATTTTACAATTAAAAAATAATCGTATAGCTCTATCTTAATTTATTTCCCGTACTTATTGATTGTTAATATCTTTAACGAAGAGGCATTTATTCTTCAATTTTTCGAGATATAATTTTGAGTTTTTGGGCCTAAAACTAAAAGACTAAAGAAAAGTTATCATGTTATTATATATAGTCTCTATACAAACGTGCTATTCAAATTACAATAGAAAAGTTATTGTGTAATAACTGGCTGATATAATAAAAATGATAGAAATAGCTTCGATGAGGATTTAAATGGTAGCAAATAATAGTCATAGCCAAACGTATTATTTTGTTTTCATTCAGAAAGCACTCCCTTTATTAACATTTAACAGTTCAAGTATTCACTATATAAAGATAAAAATTGTAGTGATAGTGCTTTCCTAGCCACGACACTCGTTAAACTATTTACTGATTACCACAAAAAGCCGCAAATAAAACTTTCCCTTATCTTATCACGTGGGGTAAGTGATGTATGCGGTATTTATATTCCGCAATAAAGGAAATAACCGCGCCAATATATAGCAGCTGACGAATAATTTTATCTCCCTCCTTCTTGACTGTCATACACATATCCATGCATTAGCATGGCATTAGCCCGAATCGTTTTCATTAAATCTATCGCCCTGTCAAAAACGCCTTTTATCTTTCCATTTTTAATTTCCTTTTCCCTCAACCTTTTATCATATTCTCCCTCTCCTACTTTCTCTTTTCCTTGCTTTCACTCACTTTTCCTCCGCCTTTCCTAGCCTTCCTTCCACAATTCATTCTCTTTTTCCCTCCGCTACCTTGCCTTTCCCTCTATCTCTTTCCCTCCATGCATAATCTCATCAAGTATTCCCTTCATCTTCATATTACCGAGTCCTAAAATGTCCCCTTTTCCTCTACTTCCCTTTTCTTACCTCTCTCTTTCCCTCTTTCTTCTTCACCTCCCTCCTCTTTCACGCCCTATCCTCCCCCTTCCCTCTTCTTCCCATCAGCATGCACGTCCTCAACGCTTCACGCTAAAAAGGAATAAAATTGCGATTTTTTCTTCTTCCAACTAGACGCATTTCCGCGATAAAGAATACGAAGCTATTTCTTTTTTTCTACCCATACTCTGTGCTATTGGATATATTTTTCTATCTGTCTATTTACGCATTTCTTCATGTTTTTTTGCCTATTTCCCCCTTTTTTTTAAACCAGAAGCCGGACAATTTGCATCGGAGATATTTTTTCCGCGATTTTTCCCTTTTTCGAACTCCACCCTTGTTTTTTTCCGCCGACCATTTCCCGAACGCTTTTCTCTTCCCTGTCTCTCTCTCCCGACCCGTGTCAATCCCGATCCCTATCAATCCGAGTCTCCTCCGTCTCTACCTCTACCCCAGTCACCGATTCTACTCTGCTTCCCTTTCTCCCTCTTCCTCCCTTTCTCCACACAACCTATTCCAGTCGATCTGTATGCCTGACATCAGGTAGTTTAGGGTGATCGATTTAAGGATGAAATATTAATACAATTGCATGACCATCACAATTCAAGGCATCCTCATTACCATTGCTAATGCCTTAGAGGAGACGAGAGTGAGAGAGAGAGAGGAGTTTTACGGTTTGGAGGAGGAGAAAGGGGAAGGAGGAAAATGGGGTTGGGGACGGGAATTGAGAATAAGGACGGTGGGAGGGAGGGGGAGGATATATAGAGGGGGTGTGTGCTAGGGAGGGAGAGAGAGAGGTTTGTAGGTGGTTTACGGGAGGGAGTAAGTGTACAGCGTGGGTGGGAGAGGTCGTGAAAGGAGAGAGGAGACGAGGAAGGCGTAAAGAGGATGCGAGGGAGGGAACGAGAGGAGGAAGGCGGAGGAGTAGGAGGGCAGGGCGGTAGAGAGGGTGAGAGAGAGGAGTGGAGGGATAGTGAGGCAGGCCCCAACCGTATCTCATTCATACTTTTGCATAAAGAGCAGGTTCCGAGGGGGAGAGGAGGGATGGAGAGAGGAGGAGTGGGGACCAGAGGGGAATCGAGGCTTAGCATGCAAAGACCGTAGACACAACGCTATTTCGCCCGAGCCCTCTCGCCCTCCCTCTCTCTCTCTCTCTCTCCCTCCGAGTACCTCCGGGCGGGGGGAAGGGGAGGGAACGAGAGAGGGAATAGGAAGGAGGAGGGAAGGAAGGGGGGCGGGGAAGGGGGGCACACCAACTCCCGGCATTAGCGGTAGGGATGCCCGGTAGTCATCGTCGTCTCCTGAACAGAGCGAGGAGCATCTTCCCTACTCTTCCAACTCTTTAACAACACGGGAACAACACTGCCCGGGAAAATTCGTGTGCGTCGCCTGATTTGTGACGTAAATATCCGCCTATTGTGGCCGGAGTGATTTCTGTTACTTTTTTCCCCATCTCCCCAGAGGAGGAGTTTTGGTGTCGTTTTGCGGCGAAGACCTCCGTCCTATCGAATCGTGTTGTATTCCCCTCGAGTAAAAAGCGTGTTTTGGAGCTCTCTTTCCTCGTGTTCCATATATAGGAGGAGAGGCGAGGACCGCTATTCCTTTTTATTTTTCTTATAGGAGTTGGTCTGTTTTATTTACTTATTTTTTCAACCCCCATCTCCTCTCTCGCCGATATGGCCGAGACCTCCGTGGCTTCGCGTTGCATCTGTTCCCGATCCGTACAGTGTCTTCTGACTTACGTCAGCGGCATGACGTTGTTGTTGTTGTTGTTAAAGCCGTAGTTGTGCGTGTGTTGTTGTTTCATCGAGTGTGAACTAGTGTCGGATTCGTTTTGTCGGTCCGTTCACCGCCTTTCCGGATGCGTCGGAGAGGAAGCTGCAGTCACGGCACCACCCCTCCACGAGACGCAGGATAGGGGAGGGAGGAGAGAGGGAGAGGAGGGGAAGACGGAGGGGAGGTGAGAGAGAGAGGGAGAAAGAGGAGACTTCAACAGCCTACACACACCCGGCGCATTAAAAAGGGGGCGTCGTCTGCTTTTTATTCTTCCCGAAAGGTGGCTGCAGAAAAGGGTGAGATGCTTTTGGTACTCTTGAATTACATCCCTTCAATTAAGAATGTATGCCTTGTGAGAATCATCATCCCTCCTACAATCAACACCCTCCACCTGACACCTTTTCTAATCGTACGTCCATCATTTCTTTTGTATCGTTTTCCACCTTGTTCAAACCTCCTTTCTCTCCTTTCTGCAAATTCACTTATTCTCTTCTTTTCTCCATCCTTTTCCGCGTTCGAGCCCAATTCTTCACTCTTTCCCCGTTTTGAATTTCTATTCCCACCATGTTTCTCCCCCGACCCTCGCTTTATTCCTAAGATATTCCCTCTTTCCCACCCAACAATGTCCTTCGCAGCACTCCCATACCATTCTTACTATTCCCCGTCATATTTCCCGCTTCCCCTTTTCTCCTGTTTCCATTTCCAACTCTCGCCCTTCTCGGAACGAATTTCGGCAACTGCCCCGCTCGAAAATAATAAAACGAAATTCCTCTGCAAAACAAAAATTGGCGGTTTTTTTTACTTTTGCTTAAATTCTGGCACTTATTATAATTCGCTCGCACTCTTCCATTTCTTTCCCTCCTTTCTCTCTCTCTCTCTCTCTCAGGACGTTTTCTTTATTTTTAATTCATTATTTTTTCCTTCCCTCTTCCTCGACCTTTTGAAATTCCCCGCGCTTGCCCATGAGGCTTTGCGTTGAATAAATGTCTCGGATCTCTTGCTTTTTTATTCTTTCACTCCTTTTTTCAATCTCTCTACTTCCCCTGTCTTGATCACGTTTTTCTTTGTCTCATGTATATCACGTCATCTTTAAAAGCACTACGTTTTAAAAAGATTTTTTCCTCGATTAAAGAGACTTGACTGAGCTGCGCCATGGATATTTTTTCGTGTGTGCTAGCCAGCATCTGGGCGATTGATATTCAGACGGCGTCTAATTTAAATTCAAGGAGATTGGTTTAATTCGTCAACTTGTACGTGAAGCGTATTGGGTGCGCGCAGGTTCATAATATGATCAAATACTGTATAATACTTCTCTTACAGGCAGTACGGCGCTATATATATATATATATGGATGTCAACAAGGTGTTGGGATGAGGAAACCCAGTGAGCACTCACCAATCAGACGACTTCAGGTTGGCGAGGCCCCGGGGATGTCGAAGCGACACACGTAAAATAACACAAAAACACAGAAACATCACAAACGTAAAGCTTTCGGAACTACTCCTTCTTCAGCTACAGAGTTCTTCTCTCTGTAGCTGAAGAAGGAGTAGTTCCGAAAGCTTTACGTTTGTGATGTTTCTGTGTTTTTGTGTTATTTTACGTGTGTCGCTTCGACATCCCCGGGGCCTCGCCAACCTGAAGTCGTCTGATTGGTGAGTGCTCACTGGGTTTCCTCATCCCAACACCTTGTTGACATCCATATATTCATTTTACCTTTCCTTTTCCGTAAGTTGTTATATATATATATATATATATATATATATATATATATACATATACATATATACATATAAGCAATTATGCCTACTTATTTAAAACAAAGTTTGTATATTCCTCATTTGTAATAATTAAACTTAAGTTTAAAACAGGAAAAATTATTATAGATAATTATTACGAGATAATGATAGTCATTCTATAAAAAATTATAGATAAAACGAATGATTCCATTACTTCGGCATATACTAGTTCTCAAAGTATATAGATATCCATGATTTTCAAATTTAATTGGACTAATGGCAACATTCCGCTAAAACAAAATATAATAAAATTTATTTTTCGTCCAATTTTCTCCATTTCTTTCACTTGACATTTCATCGAGTGGCATATTTATCTTTAGCAAAAACGACGTTATTGTCAGTGACTCCGCGTCAAATAGTGTTTAGCCTGCGTCGCCAAAAGAGATACAAGGAAGCGTGCCCTTTGTTTTTATCTCCCCCTCAGCCGTAGAAAACACAATTGCCACTCGTGCCTTAAAAGTAAAGCTCATATCTCTCGCGTTTCCTTCACACGCCCATTCTCCTTTATATCCAGTCTTTCCTAACGTCAAACCCTTACCACTTCCCCTATCTCTCTCCCACTCTTATTTCTCCACCCTCGTATTACCATCCCACGCCACTTTTCTCTCTCTCCCCTACAACTATTCTCCCTCCTCATATTTTTAAATACTCTTTCCGGCTCCATTTGCCCTTTTTCTCACACTATTACTCTTCTTCTCTCTATCCCCCTCCTCCCTTGCCATCACTATACTCTCACTGATCCCATATTCACTACGATACTCGACAGTTTGTTGGCTCGTTACAATGTACTCTGAGTGACAAGCCCACTTCTATCGCAGCAATCAGCTATATATGCGTGAAGGACATGTATATGCATGAGAGTGGATAACATAAAACCCTTTCCTTTAAATCCGAATTAAACTTGACTGGAAGATACTAAAAACTCCCTCTTCTATTATATGACGCAAATCGCATAATTTCTTTGAATTTTTTCCCCGCCGAATTGTATCATCCCTCAAGTACGTATAAATTATATTTATTGCCTTTTTATTCAAGACGGCTACAAGTCAATTTTTCTTAATTGTGAAGAGAATGCACGAAAAGAAGAGTTTTATAAAAAAATTATGAATCGAATGGAAGATATTCGCGGTAATTTTAATTTTAAATGTCAAGTATTGGTATTCTAAAAGCGCCATTCTCATTCAACGTATATCGTATCGTCGTCATGAATGACGCCGAATACTGCTAGAGTAATGGTGATCTTTTAGTGGATTGGTTGCTTATATAGTTCCTGTAGTTTTCTGTCAAAATGAAATATGCGTATGGTATCGGCGTTTAATCGGAAAGAGAAATTTAATTTGGAAAGTTATTCTTATTTTTAATACTAACCATACATAAATAAACACTTCTCAACGTAGGATGCCCTACGCATGTCAGTTTTTATTTTTATTTAATTCCATTTACCATGTTTTGGAAAAAATAGCGAATTATATTTCATTAGTGAATTATATTTCATATACGTCATTTATTTTTTGTAATTCTGAAAACTTGCGTTTTTTATCCAAAGATTCAATTAAAAAGATAAAATAAGCTAAAAGATAAATATAAAGTCCCTTATTAATATGCCCGAACACAATAAAATTAGGTTTCCTTGTATAGTAGAACAAACATATCCATAAAATCTGCATTTATAAAAAATGAACAGAAAGGATGCTTTTTTGATCAACGAAGCCGTACAAAAGAGCAATTGTAATTATATATTACATTATTTTATGTTTATTTATTTATACAAGTAGTCGATGCAAGCATTTCAGCTCATATCGAAAGTAACACAATAGGATTTTGAGGGGTTTGCAGTGCATCAGACAGTCCATTACGTCACTTCTATCTGGGTTGCTTCTCCTATTGTGATCCCTGATATTCCTAGAGAAAAACAAACCTATCCGCTACTTCCTGCAGTCGATATCCCAAATCGTCGTGTTTGTGCTTTCAGTATTACGTTAGAATTCTAATTATTTATGATACCCTCAATCACAGTGCGTGATGCAATCATTGTTTGGGATACAGTAAAATCTTACACATTATCGGAAGAAAATATAGGCGATGATATTTTCATAATATGCGTAATATTGAAAATTAGAGTAAGTTAACGTATATGCTTACGGGAATAAACTTGATGTTAACTCAATTAAAGAAAAATGGAAAATATATTTCCGTAACTCGATTTTTCTGTAACTCGAATAATTTTTGCTTTGCCTTGAGATTCGAGTTATGGAAGTTCCACTATAATTCGTTATGACGGCATTTCCATTAAAAGTATTAAAGCGTCTTTAATTTTTATTAAATACATTAAAGGTCCCTTTAAAAGCAATGAGGTAGTTGTCATGGTTTTTATACATTTCCAGTGTTGAAGAGAGGAAAAATTCACACTTTTCCGATTTAAAGCAGATATTTATGGCAATTCTGTAAGTTTTTGAATTCTGCATTAAAAAATTAAAAACTCCGTTCATTCAGATAGACAACTGTTCTATTCCATAATTCGTATCCCAATTTTCAGTAATTTAAAAATGCATTTTTAGAAATGCCTTGCACTGAATCCCATGCTTTTCTTATGGGGTATTGAAATGTAACATTGGAGTTAAAAAATCCCTTAAATATTGACTTTTTTTTATTTTAGATATTTCTCGTCAGTTGTGCTACAAGACCTACCTGCATGCCAAATGTCTTCTAAAAGTACCTAAGAGTTTTAAGTCAGTCAGTCAGTGGATGAGGCACAAGTAGATTTATTATTATAAGATAACTATAAATTATTTAAAAAGTGATTCGTTATGTATTTATGTGAAGAAATTAACTTACCAATCTTACCAATAAACTTATGTTTTAATAAAAACTTTAAATGATACTGATTTACTATTAAAAGAATTAATTTTTAATAATAGCGTACTATAAATAGAATAAAATCTGAAAATGGAAGGCATTTACAGGCATTAAATCGTTAAAAGCTTTTCAAACTAAACCAAGCTTTCTTTTAGAGTTAATAGCGGTTACAAAAATATTTTCAAGAAATAATTTTATCATCAAGAACAGGATTCTCTAATACTAGAGTAAAAGCAATTTTGATCATGTGATCGTAATAGTAGATAGGTAGATAGATAAACGTCTATGTTTGGGTGAGATTGAGACTAGGCGGTCTCTTCTTCCGTCTAACCCATTGTCAATTACAAACAAATAAACGGCGAAATATACATTGCACATACTTTCTCATATACGTGCATATATACCTTTGGTCGACTGTGTACGCTTATAAAAGAACAAGAAATCCAAACCAGGACTAATGCAGGCTGTTTTTCCAAAGTTGACGTCCCGAATTGATTACTAATATTGACAGGAAATGTTTCTGTGTTAGTCATTCAAAGGAATTCTCATACCATAAATACCACTTGTAATTCATAATATATCAATGGTATAGAAAAATTGGAAAACAAATTAATAGAGCGTTATCAGGTTTAAAATACTAAAAACAATGTCAAAATCTCTTTCTGGCATATATTGCATGTATTATTTTTAAATAAACGAATTTAATAAAGGTTACTGTTTATACGCTAATATGTCTGTATCAACTGCCCACTGCTGAAGAGTAGTCGAGCGGAAAAGAAAATAACCCATTTGTTCACTCGTCTATGCTCAAGTTGAGTTCGGTAATAATCGTCTCCACGGCAACAATCCAATAAAATGCGATTTAAAACGCAAAAGGCTGTTTTAATGGAAATTCAAGAAAATACGATCAATTTTCAAAATTCGGAGATAGGAATTATAATCTACATTGTTTTCCCCTTAGAACAGGACAAACCTCGCTCCATTATCACAATTTTAAAAATTTTTGAAGTATTAAAGAAAACATCTCTGCACGATGGATTTGAGATTTCCTATGTAAAACAAAAAGGCAAAAAACGTTCCTGGAGTCGAACCCGGGACTTCAATCTTCGTCAAATAAAATATAGCCCGGAGGTGAGCCCTGGCAGCACAAGCCTCAAACAAAGTTTCATGAAAACCGGGT
This sequence comes from Tanypteryx hageni, assembly GCA_028673005.1. Classification (NCBI taxonomy): domain Eukaryota; kingdom Metazoa; phylum Arthropoda; class Insecta; order Odonata; family Petaluridae; genus Tanypteryx; species Tanypteryx hageni. The sequence goes on along the minus strand of CM054118.1, from coordinate 51,518,291 downwards.
CATTAGTTCAAAAGTTGTTAGTAGGGGACACACACACGGACAGGACCATTTCATAAGGCTGTTTCCAAAGGAAACCAGCCTAAAACGTTTATATATCAAAGTTAACCGTAATTTACAGTACATTTTAATGCCACTGAATGATATCTAGTAATTTTTGGGGCATATGGCTTAGTTAGTATTACTTGTGACATCAGGCTATACGATTGGATGGATTATAATGAAAATCCTTATAGCCATTTTGTGTAAAACGAATTTTATTTAAAAATATTCCAGAATAAAGTACCCTTAATTGTTGCGCAATATCGTTAATCTCTTCAGAGTATCTATTGTGAATTATATTAACCACAAATATGGTAAATCATTCAATTTAGTTTTATCGTCTACGCTGTAGTAAGATTTTGAGTGGATCGCGGTGGAGGCGTGACGTCATAGGGCTTAGGTAAAGTATCTTAGCATACTTTGTAATGTCACTGGACGCCATAAACTGATTTTTATAGACATATGGATTACGTAGTAATATTTGTAACATCAGGCTCTACAATTTGAATGATATTAATTAGTCATTTTTGTGTAAATCAAATGTTTTAAAAACTCGCCAAGAATAAACTACCCTTTATTTTTGTGCAATATCATTTTTATAAAAAATCTGAGGTGAGCACTGCATGACTTTCTCTACACCTGTAATATTTCTAAAAATTCCAAATAGGTTAAATGATAATAAACATTTTAAGGAATTGTGAGAAAAACTTAGACTTCAAAGAATAGAAATAATATCAAACCGTCGCCTTCCGATATTGGATATAGCCACGAAGATCCAACAATTAAGAAAATAAAAATGAGTGTTACTATGACGTAACTAAGGGTAAATGTTCACAATAGTCGCCGGTAGGTGGTGGCAGCTAAAAAAATATTTCTTAAACAATGCATTATATGGGAAAATGTTTTGAACATAGGCCCTATAAAGTTAAATGTCCTACAACTTTTATTCCAATAATTTTTTTCATCAAATATTAAAGGAAATGTTAAAAAAACTGATGTGGCCACCACATGACTTTGTCAATACCTGTAATATTTCTAAAAATTCCAAATAGGTTAAATGGTAATAAATATTTCAAGGAACTGCGAGAAAAATTCAGACTTAACAAAGAACTGAAATAAACTCAAACCGTAGCCTTCTGATACTCGTTATAGGCAGGAAGCTCCAAAAATTAAGAAAATAAAAAGGAGGTTACTATGACGTAACTAAGGGTAAAATGTTTACAATAGTCGTCGGTAGGTGGTGCTGTTGCGGCAGCTAAAAAATCAGTTTTTATATATTATCTCTTAAACAATGCATTATAGGGGAAAATGTTTCAAACAAAGGTTGTAGAAAATTAAATTTTCTACACATTGTATTCCAATACTTTTTACATTAATCAAATATTAAAGCAAATATAAAAGAAATTGATATGTGACAAGAGTAAACACCGATTGACTGATTTTTACCAAAAACTAATCAGTTCTTTTATCATTAACAAAAATGTCAAATATTAAATTTCGCGTTGACCTGTTTAATGGTTTTTGAGTTAGAGCACCCACAAAAAAACTGTCACACACATCATCAAGAAAATGGTCAAAACGTGTTCGGGTGACCTCAAGACGTGTATTGACGTTGAAATCTCGAAATCGATTTTTTTCATGAAAACTACTTGCCCCTATACTACCTATGGAGAAAGTAAAAACGGATAAGAGACTAGAGTAAACACCCACTTTCGATTGACCAATTTTAACCAAAAACTAATCAACTCTTGTGGCTTTAACAAAAATGCCATATATAAAACTTCGCGTTGATATTATTAATAGTTTTTAAGTTATAAGAGCGCCCACAAAATTCCAATCACATACACCCGCGCACTCACACACACAGACATCATCGAGAAAATAGCTAAAGCTTGTTCAGGGGACCTCAAAACGCGTATTTCCGTAGAAATCTCGAAATCGATTTTTTCATGAAAACAACACTTTCCCCTATATTACTACATATGGAGAAAGTAAAAAGGGTCTGCAAAAGATGATATATTGCATAAATACGAGATATCATTCGATTTTATGCACGCGTTTGTGCCCTAGAGCCGCGAACAGACAGACAGACTGACAGACAGATAGACGGCATGCCGAAAACAACTTTTATGGATTCAGGGACACCTAAAACGTCTATATCAATCAAAATCTCGAAGCCAATTTTTTCACGATTACAATACTTGCACTATATACTACGTACATGAGAAAATAAATGTAAGTAATAAAAATAAAAATAAAATAAATAAATCAGTAAAAAAGAAATTAATAAAAATTATATAAAATAAAATACTACATAAATCAATGCCAAGGTAGTATTTCTGGAAATGAAAAGAGATGGAAATTTGTTTTATTTGTGTGGAAAACTAAGGATAATTAAAGTACTATACCCTAGGAAAAACTACAATACAGGTAAACACCCGCACAAGAAGGGGGACGTAAAAAACCTGTGAAACCTACTAATAGTAAATTCCGCTCAATACAATATGATAGATATTTAATTTGTATACTGCATTTGCCCGATTATAGGGCAACATCGAATATAAGGCGATTCCCTATTTCAGAAGCCACGGAAAAGAAAAAAATGGGTTATTGTTATTAAATTTTTATTTAAAAACCTCTGATCGGTTGCACTTAATTTCCAGAGTAAATATAATTATGCGATAAGATTAACGAATAATTATGATAAAAGATGTACATTTATTGGCTTTCAGGGATTTACATTAAATTATTAGATTTCTTAAAAATTTTAATACGGGACGAAGACATAAGTAGGAGAAATTTCGCTACTGCGCGCGCCATAAGCGTTTTACTGACTTATAAGGGTTGAATAGACTATAGAACAGTGATGGCGAACCTTTTCTAGCACGCGTGCCAAAATTACCTTACTAAGAGAAAATTTGCCTGTTGGCGTGCAAGTACCTATCATAAAACAAATTGAGTATATTAGTATAATATAGTGTATAGCATGTATTTTTCCACACAGGAAGACATATACTAAATGATTCAAATGATATATCGACAAAAAAGTAAGAAATATAGTTTTTTCGTTTGTATCGAATTATTTGTGCGAATCCCGCATCTTCAAGACTTTACAAATAATATTAAATGTTAACAAAAATAGGTTGCATAAATGGATAATGTTAAAGGAGTTATCTCTATTTAGGAGAAACAAATTAGGTATCTCATGAAAAATCGTTATACGTAAAAATGATTTAATAAATGACGTAAATTAAGTAATGAGGAAGATGAATGTCATGAACGGAATGATCCAAGGCATCAACTTCCGTTTGACAAATTCCAGTTAAAAATTTATCAGATATTAACGATATACTAATAAAAATGTCAAATACTAAATTTTATGCTGCCGCCGGCGAATAATCATAATATACCGATGGTACCTCTCGTATACGAAGCCTCTCTTTCGCATCGTTTTAATACCTAAATTTATTAGATTTATGGGGTCATTTTTGTCATGTCGCTGCATTAGCGAGTGGCAAATTTTGTTTTTTATTCCATTTTGTGGCGTGCCTACCAAAATCGTTCCGCGTGCCACCCTTGGCACGCGTGTCATAGGTTCGCCATCATTTCTATAGAACATAGAAGATTGAATTTTAGTAGGGGTGAGAAGAGGAATAGAAGATATCTTGGACCGAGATTAAAAGGCGATTATGAATTTTCTGTTTACATTTTAGAAAAAACATCACCTAATAATCGGGCAAATACAATACTTCTCGTCTTAGTTACCGATGTAAATCCTGCAGTTTTAGCAAACATCAATAAATAATTTCAAAATTTCACTCAACATAAACTTATATAAAACATTTAGCGTGTATTAAATATATTAATAGAGTCTCAGTTATTTAACCGAGCATTACAATGACATTTTTACTTACCCAAAGTTTGAAATAACAGCAAAAAACATTTTAAAATACATGAAACAGCACTTGTTCTACGTAAGAAAACTGCGTAGCATCGAGACTCCGATTTTATTAAATTACAATCGAAGAAGAGTGACGCTACGCCACTTTATTTTTTGTTTACCTACTCTATTATCCACATTATTTTTATAGAGTATCAGACATTTGACGCTGGTAGTAAAACAGTTAATTTATTGCCATTTTCTTCCACTCTTCCTTTACTTTCCCTTCTCTCTCCCATCCTTTTTCCAATACCTAATATCTCGCTTCCCCCTCTCACTTTCACTTCAGTCCCTCTTCCTTCATTTTCCTTTCTTTCTTTCCTTCCTCCTTTCATATCTATCATTTCCCTTATCCTTCGAATTTCACACAAACTCTCTCACAACCCTTCTCATCCTTTCTTCCTCAACACTGTCCTCCACTCACGTGCCTCTCTCGTAAGCTCTCAAACTCTTTCACACTTTCACTCACTCTTCTCACGCCCCCTTACGCTTTCACGCACTCACGCATTCTCGTGCTCTTTCACTCACCTCTTTACCTTCCTCGCTCTCACCCCTTCCCTCCATCTACCACTTCGCTCCATCGCCCCCTCTCTCGCTGGCGAAGAGACCTAATGCATTCGGATACAGGCCCTTTACTCCCTGCTTTCCGTGACGACACGGGATCTCCATTAAACTCTAGCCGCTTGGATTCCTCCGATGAAAAAAACAATTATTTTGGCGAAGCACATGGGGGGACAACGAACCTTTGGCACGGCTGATTTGCTGTTGAAGGTTTCCAACACTTTCATTCAACCTGGCTGACCTCCGAAACTCTCCTTTAATCTCGTCAATGCAAATATCGTTTATCTTTTCCCGCTAAACTTCAAGAGATGCGTGTAAGGGAAGGTGGTCCCATTATTTAATCGGAAAACGCGATGCTCCGTTTTAAAAGGTTCATCGAAATGTTTAAACCCAAAATTCTTCGCATTTTTACGTGAATTTATCCAATAAATTTATTTTAATTTAAAATCATATATCAGTTTTCCTATACGAGAGAGAATAGAAAAGTGTTGAATTAAAATTTATTTATTATAAATTGCAAATAATTTTTAATTTTATTTTTGTACCAAAATTCAATACAGACCCAATCACTTTGATGCGTGTATTTCAAGCAGGCGAGTATTAAATAGTAATCTGAATAACAATGATATCTCCCGTGAATATTACCTATTAAAAATGAATTTATCAACACATCCTTGGGCTTATGAAATTTAGCTTATCTGCATACTAGTTTCTATAATTGTGTTTAATAAATATAATGTATTGCTATGTTTATATTAGAAAAACATTGAAATTTTTTACCCAACAAGAAGTTAATTTGGCATGCTAAATCTTTCAATACAACATTAGCAGTTTTAAAAGATGATGAAAAAATTTCCCAAGTATTTTATAGCAAAGATATGACAACACGGTTTAAATGAAAAATTTCAGCTAAATTAAAAATTTTCTAGATAAATATTTTTTCTAGGATTCTCAAATAAACAATAATATTTAAACACAAAACGGGATTATACTTTATTTTTTCTCTCTCATCTTTGATTAATAATTTCTCATACCTCATGTCATCAACATTTAAGGGATTTATCAACAATCCATAATTAAAATTTATATCTTTGTATAGAGAAATTCAACTAATCAATCATTAATAATCAATTCTTTCATTCTTCTTTTTCGCTCAGCTTCTTCCTATTTTCCTCTTAATTTCCATAATAAACGAAATAATTATTATTTCACATGTCATTTTCCTTCCTTTAGCACTGTGATTGGTCAGTAGATGGTAGCTCGTAATCACTTTGGCTCCAAGTTGAACAGTTGTATAAAACTGTTCACTGTGATTGGTATTTTTTCCATTTTTCAACTTAATTACAGTAGAGGCTATAAAACAGTGTAGTTCGTTGATAGGTTTTCAAATTGATCACAGATAACCTCCAATTAAATTTGCATTCTAGGTTCTCGGTTTTAATATTAAAAGATTTCATGTCTAAATAAAACTGCATAAATAGGCTATAATTTTAAGAAATGATTACAAGTAGATAGTTATCATTGACCATGAAAAGTGAAAATGTTATGCGTTTCGAATATATTTCAGCTAGCTTTTACTAGAAATGAGCAAATGATCGCAAGAAAATAAAATACTTCTATATCGATCGCTTTCACGCGTGAAGATTTTGGAAAAAGTGATTCAAAGGAGTCGCGGAATATCTCATTATTTATCCATGATTTGATTTAATCTTTCGATTTAATTGCTCCAATAAAAAGTGGACCATTAAAATTCATCTGGACAGTATTTTCTTATATTCGTCATCGTGGTTTTATACACAATTGGTGTAATTATCCGTTAACAAGATGATCCAAACAGAACTTATGATGCCTACTTTCCATTTAATCATTTATTTAATACTTATATTGGCTTTAATATCTTTAAAGTCATCGCGGATATGTAGCTCTTTGTGTTCCCAAATTTCATAATTTAGCGTTATAAAATACTACAAATACATTCGAACGGAATATTAAATTGATCACGCGTATTTGTGCGGCAAAAACAAGTAGAGTTGTACACGGGTTTCCCGTGGTAGAGAAGAAGGCAAAAATAACGCGTGTACGTATCTGAATATACCGAATCTGAGTCCAACAATAGTTGCTGCTATGGCAACACTCTCGTAATGAGTGATAAAACTGCAAAATCCCCAGTATTTACGCGAAATTCTAAGAAATACAACCGATAAGCAAAATTCTACGATAAAAATTAGAATCTTCATTCCTTTTCTCAGAGAATAGTACAAAACTCGCTCCGATATTACAATTCTAATATATTTTAATGTGCAAGAGAAAATTATCCTGCACGATGGATTTCAGATTTCCCATGTAAATCAAATGAGAAGGATAGTTCCTGGAATTGAACCCTGGACTTCATTCTTCGCAACAAAAACTATAACTATTTTACGAATTAATGCGAATATCTCAGGAACGATCTGTTATACTGCGATTACTCCTTCGTCAGATACTCGGCGAGTGCCTTTGCAGGTTTTGTGCGGGTCACCGACTATGATAAGGGCATGGGTTCGATTCAAGAATTTTTTTATCTATTTGATTAACAGGTTAATGGGTGTAGTATGTTTTCATTTTTATAATAATTAAAAACGGAACACGAGTTCATGACTTGAACATGGTTACGTTAAAACAAATTTATTTTTCCAGTCAAGAAAACTTCAATAAGTTTAGAATTAGGCAATAACTGATATCAAATCCGAAACAAGTGTTGGAAAAATTGCAGTGAAAATTACATAAGGCGCTTTTTTCAGCGACTGCTATTTTTCCAACAGTAAAAAATCGCTGATGCAATGTATGGTTGGCTGTCTACCCTTGTAGCAGCATGTACGTTTTAGTAATTATTCCCATTATTTCACAGCAGCAGATCCACCAACTTTATATAATATGCAGCCCTAATGCACATAGAAGTATCTATCCTGGAATTTTGGCGTTTGTAACTTACGTAATTTTAAAGTAATTTTGTACACGGACAGACGGACGGCTAAACAGAAGTTTCTTTTTTTTAAAGCAATAAAAATGAAAAATTTGCAAGGATTTAACAAGGGAAAATATTGCTGCCATGACCACTTCACGTGCCCCGTTTGAGCTCGCCAAATAATTCCTTCGCAGCATCTATGGAGCAACTAACGAATTATAATTGTTAATAGTCGACTTAAATTTGTATATATGCTATAAAAATTTAATTTTTAAAGTAAGGAATTAAACATGTTTAATAATTATGATCTTTAATGGATCCGATCCGATCTCAATCAGTTTTAGCTTTCTAGATTTTACTGCAGAAATTCCTCTCTTTGATGTGAATTTTTTTCTCAGTATTTTAAAAAGGCAGATAAAAATTGCCAGAGAACCAGAGATTATTTTTCATGATTGCCTTTAACTTATTCACTTCTCCATTTCTCCATGAGTCAATGTTTTATGATATTGTTTAATTAGTGTGACAATCGGTAATATAATCTATATTAGAAAATCACAGTAGAAGTTTATAATATGAATGAAATAATTTCTGTACGTACGTATAATAAAATGGATCATATTTCGATTTTTAGGAAATTTAATTAATAACTATAATATCGTTTATAACTACCCGTAATTTCCGAGGGGCAGTGATAAAAATTGAATTTTTAAGTTTCATTAAATTTTGACAATGAGCCACGGATATCTGTTATCTTGAATTCACACTTAGCTAAGGTCGTCATTTTTAACACTTTTTATGTTAATTTAATACTTAATTATTGCTCACACGTTCGGTGAGCAATCATACTAGTTTAATTATAAAGCTAGATAGGCTTTCGACCAACTTACTGCGAATGCAAAATATCTCCATGATTCTGACATGAAACAACTCGTCGTTGTTAGTCGCGGTTTTACGTCTTCAAGAGTTATAGGTTATAAAAGTATGCATTTGAAAGATATTACAAATCCTACTGAAATAAGTAATTTGCACGAGAAAATGGTAAAGTTAAATTTGATGGAGCCAGAGTGATTCTTTTCTCAATGCTTAACAGATTTAATAAACTGGACGTGTTTTTTAGAACGCGTCAATTTCTCGTTTTTAATAACTCTTTTTACGAGTCTATGCAAAATATCAAAAGACCAATGTTTTCCTGCACAATTTTTTATTCATCACCAATTCTCTATGCAACTTTATAAATTATTTTACGTACGCGCTCTTTTACCATAATATTTCTTGGGATTACCAACGATTTAAGCTGTCAGGGCGGTGCCCTATTGTTACTACCAAAAATCAAAATCACTATAGCGAGAGTTTGATAAGGGGATTACTTAGGTAGCCATGTCAATAAATTGAACGCACCAAAATTAATTATCGATACCTACTACCGCTCATTGCCAAAACACTTTTCGATATTACTTGCGTGACATTTTGTGCGAGTAAGAAACCTTCGTCGGAATGACTCAGAGTATATCGTTTCATATCCAGTCTCCCTCCCGTATTTTATTTCCCGGCACCCCTTTTGTGACCGCGCACGCCCTTGTCCTGCAGCCGCACACCCTCAATCTATCCGTCCATATGTATCATAGAAAGGGAACACACACCCACAAGCACGCACATAGCAGGTGGCGCCGACGCTTGTGTCCCAACGAAATTGAAAATCCTTTGCAGAGAGAGAGAAAGTGGGGAGAGGAGGAGCGCGGTAGGGGGAGAAATTGAGAGAAGGGGATGGAAGAGGTAGAGAAGGGTTTAGGATAGATAGAGGAAGAGATTGGAAGAGCCTATCTCCCGCTCCCTTTGTTTATTTTTTCCGCAAAATGGTCGAATATGAAAGAAGTTTTTTCTTTCACACCGGGAGTTTCACCGAAGAATCTTTTTTCTCAGTCCTATCACACACGCACGCACTCTTAACCCTAATCGCTCTCTTTTATCCCAACATCCGTCGCTCCATTACCCTCAATCTTAGTCCTCAACTTCGCAAGCCTGAGTCTGAAAAAGAGCTGTGATTGATCTTGTACCTTATTCGTAAACAGATTTATTAGTATTAGCTGATGGACAAAAGAGAGCAAACATAGATTAATGTGAGATTTTATCGTATTGTTTTTGGAAATTTGATTTACGTTTATTTCACACAGTTTTGAAAATTATAAACTGTCGATGATTCAAAATTAATGATTGAATTACTCAAATAACGGTCAAATCCCAAAGAATGTTTTCTTTTACTTTTCATACTAAAAACGACATTTGTGTTACAGTATATACTCTGCTCAGTGCATATGATAAAAAATCCGATGTGGCCACCACACGACTATCTCCATACCTGTAACATTTCTAAAAATTCCAAATAGGTTAAATGATAATGAATATTTTAAGGAACTACGAGAAAAAATTTTAAAAATTACAAAGAACATAAATAGACTCATACCCTAGCCTTCTGATATTGGATATAGCCACAAAGCTCCAACAATTAAGAAAAGAAAAAGGAGCGTTACTAAGACGTAACTAAGCGTTAATTGTTAACAATAATCGTCGGTAGGTGGCGTGGTGGAGGCAGCTAATAATGTAAGATATCTCTTAAACAATGCATTATATGGAAAAATGTTTCAAACAAACATTGTAGAGAATTAAATTTTCTACAACGTTTATTCCAATACATTTTTACATTTATCAAATATTAAAGTAAATATTTCAAAATAAAGGATGTAACAAGAGTAAACACCCACTTCCGGTTGACCGATTTTTACCAAAACTAATCGGTTCTTCTGAATTCCATAAATATGTTAAATATAAAATTTCGCGTTGACCTGATTAATCGTTTTTGAGTTAGAGCACCCACAAAAAACTGTCACATACACTCACACACATAGACATCATGAAAATACTCAAACCTTGTTCAGGAGACCTCAAAACGGGTATTTCCGTTGATATCTCGAAATCGATTTTTTTCATGAAAACAATAGGGCCGGCCCGAGCTACGGGTGAGCCGGGCGACCGCCCGGGGCGCCAAAGTTTTGGGGGCGCTATCCAGATCATATATATATGCATTACTTGCAAGTGAATAAATATTAGATACCAATTTATATCGAGGAACGGGATTGAATCTTGGCGGCATTCCTTTCAATTTTTCATTATCAATAATTTTTACAGAGCGATGAATAAATTAACGCTTACTTTGTAGTAATCTCAACAAATATTAACGGGGGGGGGGGGGCGCTGGAGTGCTATCTCGCCCTGGGCGCTAATATTCATCGTGCCGCCCCTGAGAATACTTTCCCCTAAACTACCTATTGAGAAAGTAAAAACGGCTATTATAGTTCAGTTGCAAGGAAAATCATTTTTTCTAATCTAGCAAATGGCTACAAAATGTCACTTTGCAGCACAGCGATAATTAAATAAATATTTCATGGCACTCAACGTTCTTAGTATTAAAAACTATGTAAAAATTTTTCCCTTAATTGATTTCAAAGCAATCGATTAGCAGAATGGCTAGCTTTAATTTCATGCATCATATACGTAGTCACGAAATTTGTATCCAGCTTTTAAATTAAAGCATCAAGTGGGTTTGGATTTGGATTTTTTAAAACTTAATATATATACTTTCGTTCCTAATAATAATAATTGAAAGATTCGATATCAAATTCATAGGTGACAGTAGGTTACTATTAGCAGTACGAAGTAAAGGAATTTTATCCCTAGGTGACGTATGGCTTCATAAATGGCTCGTCTTCCTCAAAAATGGAAACTCTTCAAGAATAAACACATAAAGTAGATATATTCTCTTAGTATCAACAGCACTCTATTACCTTTATCGAGATATATATTTATATTCACGCCATGGAAATATTAAATAACTTGGAAAAGGCCACAAAAACTTTGACGGGTGCGTCGAGGCTTCGTTGGTCGTTATGGACGAAATAAAAATATCGTAAGATATCATAATTCATATTAACAACTATCCGTGTCTAAAAGTTCTTTCAAACCATATTTTACCTTTAATAAAACCAATAAATCCCCCCTTATAATAAAAGGCTATGTTGGTCCGTTGGTTGGTTCATGTCTTAAAACGAAAATAACTCAATCAAATACGCAGATATAAACTTGAAATTTGGCAGAGATAATCTACTCAGATATTAAAATGCTGCAAAGAAGGAAAATGTACGAAAAACGTCCAGAGTTTGACTCCAGAGGATAATTTGCCTTCCCCATAAGGTAACACGTAAAAATCAACTTTTTGACGTGCAGACTTGTCTTCTTTTTGACATTAAAATCAGAAATAATTGACTCACGGCCATTACATCTACACCATTTTAAAGAAATACTTACAAGGTTTCTTATTCTGTTCATTGTTTTTCGACTACAATTTGAAAGTCCTCGTCTTGAACCTTTAATTCACATATTTTGGGGAAATCTTGCCATTTTAACGGGATATTGCCTTGCCTACCAATTAGGTGCATTGTTAAACCTCGAAAATCTATTGTCATCTCAATCCTTATAGGTTTAAGCGTACTTTGAAGGCTTTTAATACGAGAAGGAGAGAAAGACAGTAGCAGGACATGATTTTCATAGCAATCAAAGTTATTTAGGAGAATGTATACCTAAAATCCTGAAATGCTATTTAAAAAGATTAAAATCGTTATGACGAGTTAAATTCAATATTATTGAAATAGAAACGGTATGAAAATCGGAGGTATTTGATGGACGTTTTAATAAACAAACCGAACATGTAAAATATTTATAGCGTGAAGGATTGTGCGATAGGTTATGAGAATTAGAAGAATGGAGTACTTGAGGACAGAAAGAAATAATGAGAGGTTTAAAAGAATCAAGGCTAAGTTTTCAGTGCGTTGCAACGCTTGTCACTCAGACCAACGCGTTGATCTGAGTGACAAGCTATTTAAAACGCGAATAACTCGATCAATGCTGTAGATAGAAAATTGAAATTTTGCAGAAGTTTATATAATGAGCTAATCAGAATTTTTTTATTTAACGTTGACATGGTAATTAAAGAAATAAGTCTGTTTGTGGCGCTATTTTGAGGGGGATATATGGGTGGGAGGAAGACGGAGGATGGGAAGAAAAGAGGAGGGTGAAGAATAAGAGGGAGAGAGGGATGGGGAGAGAATACGGGGAGAGGGAGGGAATAGAATGGGAGGGAGACAGAGAGAAAGGGAGGAAGAATGGAAAGTACCTTAATTTTAATACATAATCTGCACATACCCGTCATATTTTACGGGCAATTACGCTAGTAAATATATAAAATTATTATTTATATTTTCATAAAACAAACAATTTAACGTATATGCATGATTCAACAAACTTCAGATTTAGCGAGCAAACTGTGTTCTCATAATGTAATACTGTATTTTCATTAGAAACTTAGCATTCAAAAGCAAAACGTAAAAGCCAAAATCAATCAAAAGTTATTTAAAACTTCTCACCGCAGTTAAGCAGTTGTAATATGACCTTTATATCCCTTTGAAAGTAAATTGAACGTATTTATGCTTCGATGTTATTGTTGTCGCAACGTAATTAAAACGAGAATTTTCCATCGCAACGGACTTGTATAGAGAGTTCATAAGGGGTTTTTTAAAAATACTACTAAAAGGCAAACCGTCAGACGTACGAATTTAGACAACATTCGTTGCGTTATTTACGAGAAGGAATACCTAAAGAGCTGAAATACTCTTACTACGTTTGTCCGAGGGTCAAGCTATTAATACGCGAATAACTAGATCAAGGATATAGATAGAAAATTGAAATTTGGCAGAAAGTTATATAATGAGCTATTCAGAATTTGTTTATATAGGGTTGACATGATAATTTAAGAAATAGATGTCCGTTTGTGGCGCTATTTTGAGGGGGAATGTAATTCACTTTCTCCGAGTAAAATTTATAAATATTTATTTAATGAAACAATATTTTATGTGGACTGAAAATTTAAAAATATATAAATCACGTTATAGTATGTTCCAGAGAGTTAAAATAGTTTTGCCCAGCTAAAGGTGTCTAGCGTAATGTTTAACAAATGATATTCTTTTTGTGTGTGAAATTTGTATCTACGTATTTCACGCTGAGAGGTAACTACATTTTTGAGAGAAGAATGAGAAGGAGAATGTGAGGGAGAATGGGGTGGAGAAAGAAGGAAGATGGAAAGAATTGAGGGTGAAGAATAGTAGGGAGAAAGGGATAGAGAATCGGAAGAAGGAAGAGAGGGAAAATAGAAGGGAGAGAGAGAATACGGGGAGAGGGAGGAAAGAGAATGGGAGGGAGACAGAGAGAAGGGGGGGGGGAGAATGGGAAATATCTTTATATAACAATTCTCAAGCGTCCGTCTGTCTGTCCCGATATTTTTGGACATTTCCCAATGAAATTAAGAGCTGAAACTTTCACAATCGTTAAACTCCCATGAGGTGGTCTCTAGAAAAATCAAACATCTCGGAAAAAATCCCGGATTCGATTTCGTGAGACGATTATATTTTCCCATAAGTTTACACGTGATTTTCGATTTTTCAAGATGCAAGGTTTATTTCCTTCATTCATTAAAATATGTAAATATGGACCAGATTTCACCATGTTTGTTTTATTTGACGGCTCAAACTATAAAATATCTTATTCTTGCAATGCTTAGATGTTACACGGATGAGTTTGTCAGTAACACATTTCTTTTCGAAATTTTATGGCTTTTTCGTACTCATTCCGGGTGTTGCCAAGGCGACCCTCTTTGTTGCCTCCGATAAATTAGCGTCTATTAAGCCTTCAAATAGACGAAAGAATTGTGTTATTCGCTTCGCGCAATGTCAAACTTAATAGATTGCAACGTTAATAATTGAAGAATATTATTATTCGGTAAACATACTAAGAGGAAGAATAACGGAGCCAAAGAGTGGCAAATCAAGTCGTATATTGATACCAGAATGTAATAAATTTCAAGCGCTTCATTTTCTCGAGAATTCAAATGATTGTCACAGGAATTTATTAATTAATCAAACAATTACATTTACTATATATATATATATATATATATAATACAGGTTGACAACGAAACTTTTTTGTTATATGGTATTAGTTAAGATTTCTTTCTCAGAACGATTAGTTTTACAAATTTCTTGGAATTTTCAAATTTTACGCCAAAAACTGCATAGTTTAAATTAAATTACAATACCTTAACAATAAATCTTTTATTGTTCATGGATTTATCCAACATCAAACACTATAAAACCCTTATTCTCTTTGCCACTTTGTCCATAACGCTCACTATCTCAGCGAGGTCAACCAAATGATCTATAGGCTAATTTTTCCTCAGAACAGTCATAGGCCGTATGGCATTTCAAAAATTTTATAATATACAGTATTTCCTCGTTATACGTGAAGTCGCTTATACGCGATCGACAAAATAGGGAACATAAATCGATATACATGAGCGGGATTCGCTTTAACGCGATTTTGTACATGGAATTTTGTATGGGAAAATAGGATTCGATTTTCGCGATTTCGATATAAACGATGGTATTAGGGAACGCATCTATCACGTAAATCGAGAACTGTCTGCAATGAGTTAGCTCATCCTGTCACGCTCGACTGTGGCGCCGCCCTTAAAAAGCAGTTAGAAAAGAGCGAGAGAATCGAGAACTATTTTTGACTGACTGTAATGATATATTTAACAAACTATCCGAGTATGTGAGAATGGGAGAGAGGAAGAGTTTCTCTAGGAAGAATGGGAAGTGCCTAAATTCGCATTCCCGTCATATTTGACGGGCAACTACGCTAGTTTTATTCATATTAGTAGATAATTCCCAACCTCAAAAGCAATATAGATGCCAGAGTGGCTTTATAAAGTGTTTCTTTCCTTAAAAATGCATATTTTAGCAACTTAATAATGTAGGACAAGTCATGCCTCGTGAAAAAGAAAGCCAATAACTCAATTTTATGTTTTAAAATACCCTGGCAAGTAGAAAAACCAAACGTGTTTTATTTCTACTGTCATTGTGTTAATTTAAACAAAACGTGACTCCTAATGATGATTTTGTGGCTAATCACAAGATCCCGACACACTACCTTGATCACATAAAACTATTTTATAGTAATTGATATTATATTTCTACTTCAGAAATGGGGAAATTCGAGGTATACCAATATTCTAGCTACAAGACCTCGCTTTTCCGGTCTGTTTGTGCGTATAAAATACTACGCACCTAAATCAATTGCTATTTGAAAATTCCACTTTCACTTGAGGATATTGTTTTTATGTTTAGGTTAACAACTATACGGAGCCAGTGATAGGGCTTCCTAAAAATCCAAGCGCAATAATACTGACCCATTTTAGGTGACATAGATTGATGTGGGGTGTTGAGAAAGCTACTCATAATTCAAAGAACGGGAATTTGAACATATTCAGCCATTACCAATTGATTTAATACTTCAAACTCACAAACGATTTACGCGATTTCCGTATGTATTTATGACAATTTGGTCTCTTTCAGCGAAAATATTTAATTTCATTATTTTACACTCTTCCAACTCCTTTGAAATTTTACGCGAAACTTCCTTTTCATTCAGACCGATTATGAAACCCCGCCAAAAGATGCCATTGATAGAAGAATATGTGGACAATTTGAGGAATAAGTGACAAACGTGATGCTTAGAAGCGTAGGATATGGTTCGTGGCGAGAGTGGAGTTGAAGAGATGACAGTAGAGAGGGCAAGAGAGCCATATAGAGCAAAACAGGATGATAGCAAGCACAGACCCAGAAACAACGTACAGGATCGGGGAACCGAACAGTTTGTGAGCGCGTCTGTTGGTTGATTTTGGTTCGGTCCTTTTCCCACTGAGCACGACGGAATGTCTCTGGTTTGCGTGAGTGGATCTGCGAAAGGAGAAGAGAGGAGTGTGCGGAGAGGAGGAGGATATAGGAGATTCAGCGGTGCCATGGTGGTTGTTTTGGTAGGGGGAAATAGAAAGCGGAAGATTGAAGATGTAGAGGGGCTGCGAGGGGGAGAGGAAAGGTTTTGAGGGAGGAGGGAGAGAAAGGTGGAGATGAGGGTTGAGTGGGGAGAGACTTTGAAGGAGGAAATTTCGAGGAAGAAGTTGCGATGGATGGCAGTGGCATGGTGTGTTGGTTCGGTGGGGGTGTCGCTGTCCATGAAGGGTGTGGTGCGGAGAGGGTGGTGATACTGAGGAGGTGATGCTGGGGAAGAAGGAGAGAGAGAGAGTAGGAAGCTGAGGAGGTTTCCAACCACTTCTTGCGGGAGGTGTAGGAGAACGGAGGGGTTGGGGTGGATGAGGTCGGCAGCAGAAAGGGAGGAAGGAAGGAAGGATGGAGAGAATAGCGGAGAGAGAGAGGGAGGGAGGGAAGCTTGGGGACTAAAGTACGCAGTGTCGCTGACTCAAGATCGATATATGTAAATGAAACGAGAGGATGAAGACGAGGACTCGGAGTGAGAGGGGGAGGGGGCGAAAGGGAGTGTATAGGGGAGAGGAGAAGGGGAGGAATGGAGAGAGGGTCGGGGGAGAGAGGATGGCGTCGCATCTCGTCGCCTCCTCAATATCTTCTCTTTTCCAGCCGATGCAGACCCCCTTTCCTGGTCCTTCCGCCTTCCAACCCTCCGCACCACCCTACTCCCCTCCACCATCCACTCCTCCCACCCCGCTACCCTCCATCTCTCTTCTCCTCCTTCCCCTCTACCCCCTCCTGCCCTCCAGTTTCCTACCCTCATCCGCCATCTATTGCAACCTCACCTCCTCTCCCTCCCATCATATCCTCCCCCCACTCTCTCTCCCCTCGCAATATCTCTGGACTCTTCCGCGCTTCTTCCCTATCTGATTATTCTCCCGTGGTCTATCCTTTTACTTCTTCCCGTTCCCACTCGATTCCTCTCCTCTTGCTTTTCTTTTCCCTTACACTTTCCGTCTCGCCTCTCCTCTCATACTTTTTTCCCGTCAAAGATTTTCGCCATAAGTGTTTTTTTCCTTCTTGGGCGCTGAATGCCCGAATCCGCCGCCCGGATTTCAAACCCTATTCGACCCTATTATGCATATGGCCGTTCCTCCTCAAGATTTTCACCATGCAACAAAAAAAACTACGCTATTACAGAAAAAAACTCGACGAAAATAGCTACGCTCCATTTCGTGCCTCCATTGAAACTTTTCGATATGATAGACGATACACAGAGCCGTCGTTAATACCAGTTACACGATGTCAACGGTTCGGATGAGCAAAGCGAAGATTCCGTGTCAAGAGATTTAATTATTTCTAATCCGGGGCTGTTTCACGCTTTTTTGGTTTTCAATCTTCTCTTTTTTCTTCTCCCGTCGGAGTTTTGTCAGTCACGCATCGGTTCTTTCATATTCCCCCGTTCTTTCACCCCTCCTTTCTTTCTCCCTGCTTCCGCACTCCCATTTCGCCTTCCACAGAACCCTCCCTTCTCCCCTTCCCGTCTCATCCTACTTCCCCACCCACTGCTTCCTCACCAATATCCCGTTCCTCATATCTCACTCGGTATCATCGAATTTCCCCCTCTCTCTCTCTCTCTCTCTCCGCAAAACATCCTCCCTGGCTCCACTTTTGAATGCCTCCAACACATCTTCTTCCAACCACCGTTCCTTTGGCTTCAAAATCTAAATCTCCCTCCTCTTCGATCCTACCAGACTCTCTCTCTCTCTCTTCCTCCCCCTCCTTTCCGCCTCCATTCTCTTTCTTCAACGCTGAAAGATGTCGCCTCTTTCGTTCTTGCGTTCCAAAATAAAAAGAGAAGTTCGGAAGGGGAGGGGGGATTATTCGATTGGGTGGGAAACGAAACGGTTTCATTCCCTCCGTTTCCTCTTTCTCCCAACCCTCCTTCTTAATCCAAACACCCCTCATCCCTCCCCCGCGATTCTCAAGGAAAAACTCTTCAGTTTATTGTCCTGTTCGTCCCATTCCGCTGGATTTGAGAACGGCTCTATCGTGTCAGATTAGGACAAACTGGTCTCGTTCTCTCTCTCAGAGGAAAAAAAGCACTGTCCTGTCATCAACGTTGGAAATTCCTTTAATGAGTAACTTGGGTCTTAAAAGCATTCCAGGGCATATGTTTTCAAGGGGCCACTTCTTATTCTTAAAGCCTATTCATCTATTTCACAAATATTTTGTGTAAAAATAAATATGCCTTTGAAATTTTATTCTGCGACTCGTATTTTTCATTACCAGCATTCCGTTAGAATTATTTCCTTTTAATCCTACACAAGAAGAATCTACGCGAATAAACGAACATGCATTACAGTGGGGCACCAAAAATAGAACTATATATTGTACGCACAACATCTGCATATATGAATAATCAACGCACTGTTCCCTTTCCTATGTTATTTCCATTGAGGAATGATACAGTCTTGGAATCGACACAGACGTTTATTTTACTCAGTTTTACCCAATAGCCTCTTTAGAAGTCAGCCTCTTTATTACTTAAATAATAGATCAAATAGATTCTGTTGTTCTGGAGTTATACGACATTTTTTGGGATATGGATAGTTGAACAGTTCCATAGATATAAACATATATACTTGAAACGAAGTCAAATAAAAGGAATTAAAAATCAGCGATATTTTTGGATATGTGCTCCATCGAAAATTCATAGCGCGTCCTCTCTAAAACACGCTAACGTTGCCGAGAGCCAAAATACGCATTTTTATTTAGGATCTCAATTGTTCAAATGAACTAACAATAATTTGAAACGAGCGCAATTTATCTGTTTAGCATAATTTTGATTTTTATGTCAAAAATTCCTTCGTTTCGATTTTGAAGATCATACTGATCAGCGCATTCAAGTTAAAATAGTAGCTCTGAAGATAAAATCTTCGTATTCCTCCAAGGGATTTAACGAAAATTGGGCTAAGTTCACCATTTTTACTTTCCCCATATACGAAGTATAGAGAAAGTGTTGTTTTCATGAAAAACATCGAATTTGAGATTTCGACGGAAATACTTTTTAAGGTCCTCGGAACACATTTTGACTATTTTCTCGATGTCTGTGGGTGTGCTAGTGTGTTTGTGAGTTTTTTGTGTGTGCTCTAACTCAAAAACCATTAATCAATTCAACGCAAAATTTTATATTTAACATTTTTGTTAAAGGAAGAAGTGCTGATTAGTTTTTGGTAAACATCGGTCAACCGGAAGTGGGTGTTTACTCTTGTCACATTCGTTTTTACTTTCTCCATACGTAGTATAGGGAAAAGAATTGTTTTCATGAAAAAAATTGATTTCGAGATTTCAACGGAAATACATGTTTTGAGGTCCCCTTAACAAGCTTTGACCATTTTCTCGATGATGTCTGTGTGTATGTGTGAGTTTATTGTGGGTGCTCTAACTAAAAAACTATTAATTAAGTCAACGCGAAATTTTATATTTGACATTTTTGTTAAAGGCAAAAGAACTGATTAGTTTTTGGTAAAAATCGATCAACCGGAAGTGGGTGTTTACTCTCGTCACTTATCCGTTATTTTGAAATATTTGCTTTAATATGTGATATGTGATAAAAATATACTGGAATAAAAGTTGTAGGGAATTTTATTTTCTACAACCTTTGTTAGAAACATTTCACCATATAAATGCATTGTTTAAGAGATGTCTTAAAAACTAAATATTTTAGCTTCCACCACGCCACCTACCAACGTCTATTGTTAACAATTGCTTAGTTACGTCTTATTGTTAGTAACGCTCCTTTATAGTTTCTTAATTGTTGGAGCTTCGTGGCTATATCAAATATCAGAAGGCTATGGTTTGCGTTTATTTCTGTTCTTCTTAAAGTCTTTAAATGTCTCTCAGTTCCTTAAAATACACATTACCATTTAACCTATTTGGAATTTTCATAAATAATCTGGGCATGGAAAAACTTATGTGGTGGCCACATCAGATTTTTTGGCTAGTGCTATGATGTAGAAAGTGTAAACCGTAAGAAGCAGCCCTTTCTCTTTATCTTCCGACTGTAGCCTTCAAAGTTCACTTAAAACCACTCTTTTGTCCATCTTGCGGCCCGTACATATTTCCCAGACCGCGTTCTAAATCCCTTTGCCCTAGGTTTCACCATTTGAACTCCTTCGCACCCACTCCAGCCAATCCAAATCTCCTCTCTCTCCTTCCTCCCCCCAACCTTCCGCATCCACCCCACAGAGAACATCTATCCCGTCCTCACGCCTTTATCCCTCTAATCCCTTTTCTGCATCGAACCGCCCCTTGGAGCACACGCACACATAACGCTCTCCCTCTGTCTCTCTATCCCCTAACTATCCCGACTCTCTCTCTCTCTCAACCCTTTTAAGCCATAAACTTCCCTTCCTTCCACACGTAATTGACGGAGTAACGCGAACAATCTCTCCTCCCTCTCTCTCTTTCCTCCTATATCTTACTAATCCTACCTTTTCATACCTCTTCTCCATACTTCCCTTTGTCACGGCAGCAGTGACCTTCGAATATTGGGAGGTGGCGATATGATTTTCTAACCACACACGCCAATCCCGACACATCACTCTTCATCCCATCCCTTACGGCACTACATAACCTCGGTTTCACCTCATTGTGATCCATTTCATCGAAATCCCACCCCTATCTCGCTCTATTAGCGTCAATACGTCACTGAATTCCCATCCTTAACACACTTCTTCCGCAATTCTTTCCGTATCAGTCCGTCATTTCCTCTCATTCGTGCATCCCCGCCTCCTTTTCATTTCCCCTCAACCTGATTCTTTACTTCGCATCATCCCATATTCCCGACATTCGGATGGATACGTACGGAGAAAGACGATGAAGATCGTACAAAACGTGCCTTTCTGTTTATGATCCACACCTCATCTACTCACACGCTTCGAGGAGCGTGCGCAAACCTTAACAGGAGATGATGTCATCGTAGCGCCTGGAAGGTGTTTGCATCATTTGCGTTTATACTCGTGTATTCGTGCTCCTTTCGAAATATTGCTTTTTTTTGGCTGAAGCATTAGCAAAAAATGTTTCCTTAAGTGTTAAGGATTTTAATGGTGTTTCTTTTTATGGTTGAATTAAGCGGTAATGGTAACAAAATGCAATTAGAAAAATATCACTCTTTTCCCCACTCGGTTTCAATTTTAAGTGAAAATGTCATTGGCATTTACTATACTTGATCATTTTTAAAATATGGCATAGTTACCTACATAAAACTATAAATTCGTAGAATTATTTACAAATTCGTTAAACTTTCCACAACTTTCATTCAAGGAGTGCAAGAAAGAACTTTCATAATAATCTGCTATTTATATTTACCATTTTTGCATATTTTAGTATACACAGTAATACAACTTTTAATTGACATCCATTGTAATTATTATTTACTTCATATTTAATAATTCATCTGGCTGAAATTATTGATGCATTTAAAAGAATATTTAGTTGTAAAATTGTTCAAATTTCGAAGGTTTTGCGAAGTAGGTAATATCAGCGGCACCAATTATTTCAGTAATTTGTTTTTTTTAGTTATTTTGAAAACGGAAGGCTATCTGAGCACTTCCGATACAAATTTGCGACTGTTTGAAATTGACAAGCGCACGGATGAAAAAAACGCACGTCAATGTACTGGTTGGGCCATGGAGTCCTAGACCTAACCCGTTCACTGCTAAGCTTCTATGGTTACTGGCGTGGAACCGACAAAAAACAAACCAGAGAGCGGAGGTTTGCGGAAACCGATCGGTGAGTGTACTATACCTTCTACCAATGATTAAGTAAAAAATCCATACATTTGTCCTCTATTCTCCTCTCAATCATCAACTTATCTCACTTCCGTCATTTATTCTTTCCCCATACCAACTCATACAACCCTCTCGTCTCCGTTTTCCCTGTTTCTTCCCCTCCCTTAACCTCCGCTCTGTACCTCGCTGCCTCTTCCGCCGCCTCCTTTTTTCTTTTGGCCAACCCCCTTTCATAATGAGTTCAAATGCCTCGGGATTCTCCACAATGGGAGTAGGGTTGGCGAGGAGCGGGTGGTAAAGGAAGGCATCGGGGGAGGGAGAGAAGGGGGGGCATTGCTGAGGGAAGAGAAGGAAGGGTGAGAGTGGAAGAGATAGGGATAGCGAGGGAGAGTGGGAGGTCGGGTCTCCCCGTCATCGCCAAGTCCCAGAAATGCCATAACTCATTCGCCCGCTCCCCATCCTACAATCCTCTTCTTCCCTTTCCCCATCAACCCATTCACTATATATTTCCACCTCTCTCTTATTTCTCTTTCCTTCTTTATTCCTCTTCCTTATCTTCTTCCTTTTTCTTTCACTTCCCTTATTCATCGGAGCTGTTATGCCTATTTTTTCCTCGATCCCACGTTCATCTTTTAAAAATACGATTACAATTTTACCATTTGTTCTTTTAACGGTTATAGTTTCGCTTTGTTCATTTATCTGTCCGTTGTGTGCCAATTAAAACAAAGAATGGCGGTACAAAAATGTAATTTTCTCATTATATGGGTATAAGAATGTCATTTAGCGATATATTTATTCAATTTAGTTCAGTATATCAGTCTTTCTTTATATCTGTCATTCATCCCCCTAAAATAATTTTTTACTGAACTCAAAGGTATACGTCAAGGAAATTTTTAAAAGTGCGTCTCCATGGTTACCATTCATTAAATTTTATTTGTTTGTAAATTCATCAAACAAATATCCTCAATCTATAAATTTTTAGAATAGATATTTCACCTATTTTCTAACAGTAGCCTGCTCTTACATCACTCTCTCTATATATACACTCATACCTGCGTATCATTTACCTATCAATTTTTAGCGCTTATTTTAAATCACTTATGTTTTCATTTGGCCCGTCCGTGCGCAAAAGTTTGAAGCAAAGAGAAGAGCTGGGAGGCTAGGATTTTTTAGGGTAGTTTTGGATGGTAACAAACGTGAACCATATTCGTTTTTAAATTCGTACGTCTGACAGTTTGCCTTTTGGTAGGGTTTGAAAAACCCCTTATGAACTATCTATACAAATAAATCCCTTGCTATGAATAAGTTTCCTTTTAATTACGTAGCTACATCAATAAAAGCGAAGCATAAATACGTTCAATTTACTTTCAAAAGGATATAAAGATCATATTACAACTGCTGAACTGCGGTAAGATGTTTTAAATAACTTTTGATTGATTTTGGCTTTTACGTTTTGCTTTTGAATGCTAAGTTTCTAATGAAAATACAGTATTACATTATGAGAACACAGTTTGCTCGCTAAATCTGAAGTTTGTTGAATCATGCATATACGTTAAATTGTTTGTTTTATGAAAATATAAATAATAATTTTATATATTTACTAGCGTAATTGCCCGTAAAATATGACGGGTATGTGCAGATTGTGTATTAAAATTAAGTTACTTTCCATTCTTCCTCCCTTTCTCTCTGCCTCCCTCCCATTCTATTCCCTCCCTCTCCCCCTATTCTCTCCCCATCCCTCTCTCCCTATTATTCTTCACCCTCCTCTTTTCTTCCCATCCTCCATCTTCCTCCCACCCATTCTCCTCCCTTTCTTCTAAAATTGAATTAGTTTTTTCGGAGGAAGTGCAATATATTCCCCCTCAAAATAGCGCCACAAACAGACTTATTTCTTTAATTACTATGTAAATAAAAAATTATGATTAGCTCATTATATAAATTTCTGCAAAATTTCAATTTTCTATCTACATCATTGATCGAGTTATTCGCGTTTTAAATAGCTTGACACTCAGACCAACGCACTGAAAACTTAGCCTTGATTCTTTTAAACCTCTCATTCCTTCACGCTATAAATATTTTACATGCTCGGTTTGTTTATTAAAACGTCCAGCAAATACTTTCGATTTTCATACCGTTTCTATTTCAATAATATTAAATTTAGCTCGTCAAAACGATTTTAATCTTTTTAAATAGTATTTCAGGTTTTTAGGTATACCTTCTCCTAAATAACTTTGATTGCTATGAAAATCATGTCCTGCTCCTGTCTTTCTCTCCTTCTCGTATTAAAAGCCTTCAAAGTACGCTTAAACCTATAAGGATTGAGATGATAATAGATTTTCGAGGTTTAACAATGCACCTAATTGGTAGGAAAGGCAATATCCCGTTAAAATGGCAAGATTTCCCCAAAATATGTGAATTAAAGGTTTAAGACGAGGACTTTCAAATTGTAGTCGAAAAACGATGAACAGAATAAGAAACCTTGTAAGTTTTTCTTTAAAATGGTGTAGATGTAATGGCCGTGAGTCAATTATTTCTGATTTTAATGTCAAAAAGAAGACAAGTCTGCACGTCAAAAAGTTGATTTTTACGTGTTACCTTATGGGGAATACAAATTATCCTCTGGAGTCGAACTCTGGACGTATTTCGTACATTTTCCTTCTTCGCAGCATTTTAATATCTGAGTAGATTATCTCTGCTAAATTTCAAGGTAATATTTGCATATTTGATTGAGATATTCGAGTTTTAAGAGCTTGACATGGACCAACCAACGCCGTCTGTAGACATCCCCGGCGATGCTTCCCCGTCACGCAGACAAAGATATCAAGCGTTTTATATTACTTGATATTGATTTACTCATTTATTTATAGTGCTACAGATATGTGTTTATTAAATGCAGTAGAATTTCTTCGCTGAAATTCTATAATTTGCTTAGTTTATATATTTGTCTCTGATGCGATTTGAATCGCTAAAACTGAAAGAATTCGTAATGAATCTTCACAAAAATTCTAATATAAGCTAATGTTGTGTACAAATTTTGATTTCTTAAAACAGATTTGGTGGGAGGAGGGGTGGAAGCTAATGCTTTTTGAAACATTATATTTCAGTCAATTCTTAATGAATCTTCACCAAATTTTACATATAAGCTAATGTTAAGGCTATATTTGATTTCTTAAAAAGAATTTGGTGGGGGGAAGAGCAGTGAAGGAGAGGGGATGGAGGTAGGAGGGGAGAGAGGAGGAGAATGTAGAAGGTGGGAAAGGGAGGCCAATTTTATACTGGCTCTTACACCATAAATATTTTGTTTCGTTGACTTGATTTCAAATTTTTCTGTCGTTTTTAAGAAAAGCTAGAATTTTAAAAAAATTGTGGAGCTGTCGTTTTTGACGGTCAGTACTTTTATAATTGCAATTTCCAAATAGGATTCTAAAAAAAGCGCTTTTGGAATCTTCTTTTGCAGCTCTTCTTTAACTTGTTACATATACTCTCACGAGTTTGTAATAATCTCACGCATTGGCGATATACTTACTCTCCGTTTACTTTATTTTCGGTTCATTAAAGGGCTCTTCATTTATTATCTTCTCATAGACCGACTATCAAGATTACATTTTCGCATTTAAAGTTAGCTCTCTTTAAATATCAATTGCCTTTTGTCGTCTCCTAATTATTCACTTTGGTCACATCATTCTCTTTCTCACTCAATTTCGATTCCAATTCGGCGTCTAAAATTTTCAAACTTAAAAATATACTGCATTAGTTTAAAACCTTTTTTTCATGCCAAATTCTTTGCATTTTTATCTTATCTACATCCTCGGTAATTCTCTCATTGGTATCATTATATGTCTCTACTTCTAATTCTAAATAGTTGTATCGAGTTTTTTTCACGATCTTCTATAATTTCTTTGTCTTCCACTTTTTCGTGATCACTCCATTTTTCTATACATACATTCTGTTTTAAAACTTAGTAAACATTCTTTAAACTTTTAATTCCGTCAATGATTTTTAATGTAAACGAATTCATATTTCGTACTATTTTGATTAATATCTTACTCATGCTCGACCAAGAGAGTATTCACGATGACTGATAAAATAATATATTGCCTATTTAAATTCCACACAATTGTGTAGTCAGAAAATTATCAACATGATGAATGTCCAAGAATATTGAAAAAAAAACGGCTTCTCTGCGCGACATTTGAACGAAAATTGAAAGAAAATCGTTGGACATGTTATTATTATGAGTGGAGCTCAAGCACTTTAATTGCCGAAAACCGAACTTCATGCAAGGAGCTATTTATCATTATCGCTACAACACTAGAAGAACAAAATAAATTAAACAAGCCGAGTCAAAGCTGTCCGCATCCCGGCATTAATTTCGGAGAGAGCCCAGGTAGATCCAAAATCGAAGGTCTAAATACTCTGCTAGAAACGAAACCGAAAAGATTATCTGAGAAGAATGAGAACTGGATCGCATTAACCCGCATCAAGTAAGGGATTTATAGGGCACATCAAAGAAACTCCACTTCTCGAATAAAGACTTTTTATGCGTTTCTCTCGCGGCTAACGCGTCAAAATCATACATCCCTCATGAGTTGCGCTAATTTACCGATTCTCTTCTGTCTTTCCTCCCTCTTTCTTTTTCTCTCCTTCACCCCTTCACCATAACGTCCGTCCTATACCTCTCTCTCTCTCTTTCTCCCACACCCATGTTCCTCAACCTCACCCTCTCATTCTACTGAAGGCCTTAAGACCTCTTCCACTCCCTAACACCTCCCTCCCTCCACCATGACCGACCCAAAAAGCAATGAAGCTGAATTCCACACGTCATGCTGAAAGTTCCGCCCCAACCTCCTAATACTTCGACTCCCTTAACAAGACCCCCTTCCCTTCTACTCCCCGATCCTCCTCCCCTCCCCTAACTCCCTGGTCTTTCCGCGCCGCCCCCACCCCGTTCCCTCCGACCCCTCATCCAGAACTCCCAATTCCCCATTTCTCATCCACAGATGCCAACCTCCCTCCACCTCCTCCTCCTCCCCACGTCACTCCTCCCACGAAACGCTCCCTCACATATATCTCTGTCTCCGCGCCGACCTCTCCCTCCCTCCCTTCTCTTCTCTTTCTCTCTCTATTCTCTCATTCACTGCCTCCCTCGCTCTCTCACTCTCCCTCTACTAACCATCATCCCTCTTCGCTAATTGCGAGATGATCCACACAGACCCCACTCATTATATTTATATATCTTTCCCTGCGTGTGTGTGTGCGCGTGTGTTCCCTCCTCACCCCTACTCCTATTCTCCATTCCTCTATCCCTGCCACTGATGGTCAAAATGAAGTCCAGGTTCGGGAGTTCACAAATGCAGGAGTGCATCCTAAAGGAGGAATGGGAGAGGCAAGAGAAAGTGGTGTTGGCAAACTTTCCCGGGAGGTCTACCCGGTCGAAAAACTTACTTAACACGTTTTCCGCTTTTCGCTAATTAATGGGGTTCACTTAATGACCGACAATGACGAATTCTTGCAAGGCAGTTAAAAAAATATTCCTTAATTTCGGCGTTTTGTTTCCCATATTTCGTAATGGATTTTTTTTGGAGAAGCAATGAGGGGATCTTTTCATTATGTTTATATGTTAGTTAATGGTATAATTTATTTCTCAATGCGAATTTTTATTTGGAGCTTTTTATACTTGTCGAGATAAATACTTCTTCCGAAAATTCCTTTTTCAACTGTTTTTAAATAATTATTGATGGTATCTGCCAATAAGTACTTACATTCTTTGAAAGGTAAGTTCAAAGAATTATCAAGCTCGTTATTCTTATGGCTAAGATCAAACTAATATTTAAGAATTAGTTCTATAATCTACTACCGAAGAATTACCATTGATGATGCTTCCTTTTTGAAACTATTTTATCACTTTTGGAGAATCCTATTTTATCGCTTTGAAAGATATTTTTAAAATAATGGAAACAAATTAAAAGTATAAAAATATGTACTGTATACATGTATATACAGTATCGTAGCTAGGGTGGGGCAAGAGGGGCATCTGCTCCGGGCGCAAAAAATCCAAATAGGTAATAACTAAATAAACTAGAGACGATAAGTTTTTGAAGGAGGAGAGGGTCACACATTTAGTAGTTTGCTCCGGGCGCTAAAATAGCTAGTTACGGCGCTGTATATATATATATATATATATATATATATATATATATATATATATATATATATATATATAATTACAGTTTATATACGAAAGCTATAAAGAACATAAATTTATCGACTTCACCTGAGAAATTCCAATAAATATGATTCATTATTTTCGCGCCATCACGTTAACTTGTTTGGTTTGTATTTTATGACTGTCATGAGTCACTATTCATCACAAATTTGAGAAATATTTTTGCCCACATAATTCACTCGAAATATTAGTCTATTTTGGTCAATGAAAATTTTTAATCTCATTTGCCTTGGTGTATGTGATGGAGTATATTTTTTTAAATCTAAAAACATGTCAGATGCCACTGCTATTTTTGTATTCAATTACCTATTTTAATTTTCTACTCATTGTTCAAGTTAATGGATTACGAGTTTTCTTAACATTATAGACAAGTTTCATTGATTTGTTTACAAAATCTTGGAAACTATTTAACTTCAAAATACCTTAGACTAACAATTATAAGGATCCATGATGTCATTTACATCCATTAGCATTTACTCATTACTCTTAAAATAGTCAAATATAAGACTTTGAGAAATAATTATCAAGCTCACCTTATGGCTGAATTTGAAAAACTATCTATAATATAATTTAGTTTCCATCGTCACATCGCACGATGATTATCCATTGGTTCAAATTCCACCTATCGCATTTAAGTTTCGTCGTGTTACTACAAGCGTAATTTATAAAAAAAACAAAAAACATTAAATGTTTTAAATTATATCCAATATACTTGCTTGCTTGCGTGCGTGTAATTCAATAACTCAACAACTACAAAACATAAAAACAAGTGAAAAATGTCATTTAATTACAATAAAATGTAAGGTGGCGTGATAAAGTTTTTAAATCGATTTAAATGACCAATTTGATTCTAAAAAAGTTTTTTTTTTATTTGAATAACATGGGAACGAGTGCAGCATATTTTTAATTTCCTTTTTAAAATTAGTTAAAATGAAACTCTCAAACTCGGAATTTAAACGACTGTACACCTGAAAGTACAAACTTTCTTTTGATTGAAGAGAGTATTCGAATCCATGAAGAAATATCGCGAAAAAAACATTTGGATCTTCAAAACTGCCCATTTCCATGGTTCTAACAATGAGAAATTATAAATTATATGACTACGTAATCGCATTGTTACCGCCAAGGAGAGTCCAATGCTTATTAGTCGTTTTTTACCAGCCAAGGGGTAGTAACGGAATGTCTTATGGGCACGTCTCCTCCGTCTGTCCGTCGTAACTTTCATCTCCTAAACCGCTGGGCGGATTTTAATTAAGTGCAAGTGATCCTTATTAAAATTTATCGCCAAATTCTGGTTTTAAACTGCATCCGTCAATTAGAACATCCACTTTACATAAATACTTTAATAAACTTATACTCGTATCTCGTTAAATGGCAACCGTTAAGCAACAATTAAATATCGTATGATCTGTGAGGTGTAGATTTAAAAAATATTCGGATTGAGGACAACATTTGCCACAAAAAAGTCGTCGAGACCACATAATGACGACTTGTAGTTTCGGAGATAATAATTCGAGAAAATCCCAAGCATATCACATATTTTTTTACATCGATCGCTAAGACGGTTCCATCGACAAACAACAATTAAAAATCCATATTTTTCTCTCCTAAGGTTCTATGTTATCTGTGAGGTATAGATTTAAAAATTTATTCTGATAGAAGACAACATTTACCACAAAAAGTCCGCGACACCTCATAATTACGACTCATAGTTTCAGAGATAAAAATTCAAGAACTGCAGAATCTTTCGATACCGTTTTATACGTCTTCACGTAAAGAAATGCCTTTCAAATCTCTGTGTATTCCATTTATTGAGTATACTTTTTCATCTTATTAATAGGAAACAAATATCCACGCTATGCTTAAAATAGTTTTTGCTTTGTTTACATACCAATAAATATACTTATTTTTTGGAAGTTTTAATATGATAATATTCGTTGCATTCATTTCACCAGAGCCTACTTACTCTCTGCCAAACCAGACATTAGACTTAAATCAAAGTTTAATATAATGCTAATGTATATAAGGATATCAAAAGTGGAATACTCCTTTAGCCAAAACAACTAGAGGGCTGCAAAACCCAATGCATTTCGCCCACAAGGTGGGCATCGTCAGGGGTAGAACCTGTTTCAACAGTGAACACCTTGTGGGCGAAATGCATTGGGTTTTGCAGCCCTCTAGTTGTTTTGGCTAAAGGAGTATTCCACTTTTGTTAGTTTTGGCCAAAGTTATTGAGCTACTATCAATTATCATCATCATCATCATGCTTCTGTCCGAAGACAGGTTTTAACTGAATCGCTGCCTCCATTTCTCTCTCTCCCTAGAAGCCTCTTTTATACCTCTATAAGTATAAGTATTATCAATTATATAAGGATATAATTAACATTTACTTTATAAGATTTATTAAACGTTGACAATGTGCTTTTCATATTTTTAATAATACCAGTGTTTTATTTTGTGCTTTAGTAGATTCACTAAACCCGTTGAAATTCAACGGACACATACACTAGTTATAAAAGAAAACTAAACATTAAAATTTAAATTCAGGTATCTTTGATTTAACGAACTAATTGAGAAATCCAAATTGACACACTGTAGAAGTATTGTTGTCACTAACACAAATATCTGTTAATAGAACGACCAATGAGAAAGTCGAACTGCGATATATTGTTATATGCTCTGTTATATGTTTTGTTATATACCTTTTCTGCTATGTTATATAATTGATCGTTCACCGAAAATCTATATCCCTATTGATATGACTAAGTGTGACGATTTTGATGATAAAACAACGACAAAAGTCAACTTTTAAATAGTTAAAATCCATCGGGTTCATCGATGCATGAAAGAACAGTTATAATGCTCCTGAAAAATTTGGTAACTCATAAGGGATATTGCAATGGGAAAGGAATGCAAGTGCAAAAGTTTGGAAAATGTACTAAAATGCGAGGTAATTTATGGAGAATTTGCTGATAGTATTCGTTTCATTCCAAGAATATCTTTAGATGCTGGAAGCGACCCTACCCTTCCTTTCAATTTCATTTGCTAGAAGTTTCCAGTTCAACTTTCTAATGCGATGGTAATCAATAAGTCCTATGGACAAACGCTGGATAACGTAGAAATTTATTTAAATGAAGTCTGTACACTGGTTGTTGAAGAACCTTTTCTGAAGATTCACTAAAAATTCAAGTTATTGAAATAGAAAAACAAGGTAAAATTGCACGGAAAGTGATGGACGATAAGGTTTTTTAAGAAGATTTTTAATATTGACAATAATAACGCATTTAAATAAAATTTCCAATAAAAAATCTTACAATGGTCTATTTTGTTGCTTTTTGTTTTGTTATAAATTCTGTTATAGAATAGGAATCCAAACGCAATAAATTATATTATTTATTCTTGAATTTTTATAAAGATAATTGATTAAGATCCGTCAATTCTTTCACGAGCTTTATTTTCTGGGTGTTTCGAATGTTCGTAATTCTCCCTTCAACTTTTAACGGGCAAGCCGCTATTCACACTATAAACTCGTTAGTATAAACTTCAATGGAATTATATTTTCACGATTTGTAATAAAGAGGTCACTGTAGTTAATAACATATATCTTCGTTTTTTTAGGGACAGAAGTACACTTTTTATAACTGAGAATTTGGAATTATCCAATTTTTTATTAACTGGGTTTTATGGTATTCTCCAACATATTATTATTATTCACATAAACACTACGATTGGGAGCAGGTCCCGGTGGCAGCGGGTCCTCATCACAACTCAATGCATAATAACCAAATACATTATAAAAATTGAATGTACTTAATACAAAAATATAACCTTTTTTGATAGTAGTTCCTATACACTATATACAACTTCTTGACTTCAAGTCACAGGAACTCTCGTCACAACAGCTTAGCTAAAACTACAACATGTTTCATTTATTATTTGTCCATAAAACTACAAAAATTTAGAATTAGTAAATAATCTTCTTCATGAATAAAAAAAAAGTCGACCCTAATTTGACATTAGAGAGCTATTTGGAGTATTGTGATTAAATTATAACCCTACTATGTTTATTTACAATAATTAATGCCGCTTGGCGGCGCAAGTCCTATAAAAAAATAATAAAAAATATATGTGTATATATATTTATTATATAAATACTCATGAGGTTCCAAATAAATCAGAAGTGCCCAATATAGTTAGATTTAATTTTTAAGTTCATCATCATGGGTAGTCTGTCCGTAGACAGGTCCGTGATTATTCGTGGTTAAACCTGGTTCTCCATATACTCCTATTTTCCGCTGTCCTCTTCATATCTTGATAACTCTCTTTCCCTTTCAAATCGTCTATCAGCTGAAACCTTTTCCTACCTCTTTCCCCTTTTCCATCTAGTTTTCCTTCTAACACGTCTTTAATCATACTCTCTCTTCTCAGGTAATGCCCAACCCAGTTTGCCTTCCTCTTTCTAATAGTCTGTATAATCATTCGCTTCTAACCTACTCTTTGTAGCACTTCATCGTTTTTCATCCTATCTCTCCATTTTATCTTAAGCATTCTCCTCCAAGTCCACATTTCAAAGCTTTCCAAGTATTTGATGTCATTTTTCCTTAGCGTCGATGTTTCTGCCCCGTACAAAGCTATACTCCATACGTAGCCTTTTATCAACTTATTGCGGATATCTTCCCTTATATTCCCCGTAAGTAGGAGTAGGTGTTTCTTTCTTCTGAAAGCCGCATTGCTTTTCCTATTCTAGTTCTGATCTCATCCGTACATTTTGCTTCTCGTGTTATGCTTCCAAGGTATTTATATTCTGAAACTTGTTCTAAAGGCTTTCCTTCAATACTTATGTTCAGATTCTCTTCTTTGCCCGATATTCGAATGACCTTGGATTTTTCTGTATTTATTTCCATGCCGTATTTTCTACCTGTTATTACTAGTTTATTTATCATTTTCTGGAGTTCCTTTTCCTTTCTTGCTAGAAGTACTTGATCAACCGCGTATTTTACTGTTTTTAAGTTACAGATGCCCAAAAATGTAAATATACATGAGTTTAATACTGAAGTTTACAATGCCGAATGTGAAACTCCTTCGCCAAGACAACATCATTTTCTCGTCTTAGGCAAAGTTTATTCCCGTCTGATTTTGACAATGAATCTTTGCCTAAGAAAAACTCCGCGGTCTAAGTGAAAAACGCACCTAAAAAGCTTAAAAATTTGCTTTACCTCACAAGATAACCTTCACCTCCATCAGTCGAGAGTATCTGTACGCAAGAAAGGCAATTCCGTGATAGTTTTCCCCTAACATCCACAGAGTAACGAACATCCGATAAGGAGAAGAGAAAAATTCAATTTCGCGTTAAGGCACGTTGTTTATTGCGTCGGAGTCGAGGGTACCACACACACGCGCGCCATATTGGGACACGACAGTAAAAAGGGGAAGGGGGTGGCGACCCTTATTTGGTGTCTCACTTTGGATTGGGCTAAGTGGCTCCCTTGAGGACAGAGAGGGCGAGTTTCACGGCGGAAGCTGCTCCTCCGTAGTGCGCCCAAGGGACAATAGAGGGCGGGCGGAGGGCAGTAAGAGAGATAGAGAGAGAGTAAGATATAGATAGACCTGGTGGAGTGGGGAAGACGGCTAAAGGGAGGGAGGAAGATAGAGGAGGGTGGGAGGAAGAGAGAGGATGAGAGGGAGAGAGAGGAGGGTGAAAGGGAGAGAGGAGGGATGAGAGGGAGCGAGGGAAGGGGATTGGCCTGCGGAATTCGGTTGCTTATAATTCTCATAAATCATACGTGGAGGGGAGAAGCATCCTTATAACGAGAGCTTCCTACAGCCTCCTTCGGACACCTGATTGTAACGAAGCCATTCCGTATCAAAATAACATCGTAAATCATCGTATTTTGGATGCCATCTATGGGATATCCTTCGGACATTCCGACTTGAATTAAAGGCGATAAGGATTGGGACGGTCAGGAAAAGTAATTTCGCGGGCCTACTGGAAATGGACCTGTCATTTGTTCTGAATTATTTTCGTTGTTGTAGAGCTAGGAAGGGGTTAGTAAAAGATGGAAGGCCAATGAAACGCGATCTGTATATCAAACAATGCTCGCGGCTTGTATATATTATTTTTCTTACACATTAATCGCGGACGGAGTTCGCGGTTTGTTTCGAATGCGCCGTTTTTTACAAGAGCAGAAGTAATATTCATAGCCATTCCTCTAACGTTTTTCGGCTCCGCGGAATTATTACGGTGTCAATTCGAACACATGAGAGAGGGATTCGTGCCGACGACGAAAAGAAATCTTGGCCTGAAGGTAGTAAGGGACGTAATAAATAGCTGGTTACTATAGGGAAGCAGCCAGTAGGCTTTCGCCTTCCTTTGAAATGTGTTGCCATTCCCGATGAGCCCTGGACGTGCGCATATATTTTCGCATCATTGCGGCGCGGGTGACAAACTGCTTCGAGTGGTTTTCGCGCGGTGTCTTTTGAGCCAACCTCCCTATTCTTCCCCCTGCCCTTCTCTCCCCCTCCCCTTCTCTCCCCCTCCCCTTATCTCCCCCCTCCCCTTCTCTCTCTCTCCTCCCCTTATCTCTCCCCTCCCCTTCTCTTTCCCCTCCCCTTCTCCGACCACGTTTGTGCGGCTTTTAAGATGGATCGCTCCTATGGAGTCGTTGAAAAATTTACTTTTCTCTCCCCCCGATTGCCACTCCTTAAACATTTGAGGTGATGGATCGCTTTTGTCGAAGCGAATCTCTTGACGGGTTAAGTAATTATTAGGCGCATTATGCGGCGGAATCCGTTTTGCTAGCGCATTACAACTTCACCAATGCATGGACGATGAATGCGATAATTTTAAACCGTCTATTCAGGAAGAGAATGGTAAAGGATGCCGTGGCTGTAATTTTTTTTCCTGGCGTTAACCTTCAAACTTGGTTTAATTTCGCCAATGACGTTTATAATATTGTTAACTTTTAATACAAAATCCAACTGACAGTGGAAATATAATCGTTTATCTCGACATGAAACCAGTTAACTATAAGTTTTTGTATAAGTAATTCTCGCAAACATATGAAAAATATGCATGTTCTAAGGAAATTATTGGTCACATTCTTTTATAGCATTCTCTAATATTCGTAATAGCTATAAAAAATCGCGATAGTTCACCGTTTTAGAAAACGTATTCTCTTAATGCATTCATATTAATGTTTTAGAAATTTGGAAAATAAAAATCAAATTTATCTCGAAGGGATTATGCTAATCCCAAAAGAGACGATGATGTCAGTTGTCCACTCGTCAGATAAGAAAGATTTTCGTTAATATAAATGTGAACTAAACTCTCGTAACTTTCCTTTTTATTTTTATATTAATAATAAACAAACTATATATCAGCCTTTTTCTACCTAGCTGTTTAACATAAGATTGATAGTTATCACGTAATAAGAAATAGAAAGTCGTTATGTGGAAAATCAAGCGTTAAAAACAAAAACTCACAAACTGAAAAAAGCGCTGAAAACCACCTCGTAACTAAAGAGAAAAACACTGTGCGCTAAAATGGCATCTACCGACTGTTTGAACTATTTGAAAACGAATTTGTAAGAAAAATTCGGATACATATAAAAGAATTTAAGTCAGTCGAATATTTCTACTGCTAATGAAGAAATGAATTATTACGATTTCACATAAGAAGTCGAAGCGCAGAGTAATTATAGATAATTGACACTAAGAATACATGAACTGAATTCTCGGGTTAGTTGATTGTTATTTTTGCATTCTATGTTGTTTTTGATCTATCTATGAAAGCAATTTGTGAAGGAAAACTTATTTTCTCTCGCCTTTCTTCTTGCAAACACGATTTTCCTGTCATTTCTTCATCAAATACACTGATTATGAATATATTTATAGTTTTGTATCAGCGGGTATTATTCCATCAAATAATCATTTTATCTTCGTCACACAATGCTTATAAATATATGTGAACGGTTAAGAGATTTTTGCCCACTTAAATTTATATATAAAGAAGCTATATATAAAACACATTAAAAAGATCTCATCCTTCTCGCATCGACCAGAGAATTCCATCATGTTTACGAGCAAATTCGAGGCAGTTTGCTCGAAAGCGTTAAAACCTTTCTACTCTACGTTACAAACACGTGATCGAACATTCGGCCACCTTTTCCCTACCTCTCCGCAAATGAGTCACTCGTCTCAGTCCTTTGAAGCTCTTCTGCAGGTTTGGAAAGTAATATGAGTAGGAAGTCTCATATAAATCCCCCTTCAATGGAGGAGTAGGATACTGGAGACGAAAGAGAGAGGTGTGTTTCGGAGCAAACCACCAGAGTTATAATGGTAGAACTAAATGCCGGCACATTTCTGACAGAGAGACCTGGAGAGGACGGAGTGGTTGTACTTTTCTATACTAATCCAACAGTCGAGGCACGCCTGCCTCCTCCTTTCTCACTCTTTCCTCGGTCTCCCTCCCACCACGCCCCACCCCCTCCTGCCTCCACAAAACGCCATACCTCGCTTCAGCGCCACTCCCTTCTCCTCCCCTCTCCCCGTTCCCGCCAGATCTAAGGAGACTACGGAGAGGGAAGGGATATGTCCTCTCTGGAGTCCTATTCCATTGTCTCGGCTGCCTCTTTTTCCCCCTTTCTGCGCCCCCACCCCCTCACACCCCGTCTACCCTTTTTTCACTCCGCCCTGCCCGTCTTCTCCTATCCATCTCCTCCTACTCCTTTATCTCTCCTTTCCTCTCCGCAACTTTCCAAATCCAGTACTTTTTTCCTCTTTTTATTCTAAAACCCTTTCCTTTTTTTGTCAACCGCCGCCTCCTTCTTGGAGACAAAAAATTTTCCATCCCTTTGTTTCTCTCGTTCCTTATCCCATTGTGACCGTAACAGTATTTACCTCCTCATTAAGGGCTTACCAACATTGTCTTCGCTCCTTCCACTTATTTTTCACCTCTCGTGATTTTGCGTGCCTTTTAGAATTTATTACGTTAACAATTTTTTGGTACGTTTAGGCTTATATGGTTGGTATTTGGCATACTTTAAGGATTGAGAAATCGGTTTTAATTTAGCTACTAATAAGAATTCTGCAAATAAAAATGATTAAATCTTATTTTTCCCAATCGAACTAATTTAGATACGATGAATTATTTCCTGTAGTGAAGGTTGAAAAAAGGCGTATTCATAGCATCTATAGTGGTGATACTTTTATTTATTTACTTACAAGTGCTAACGTCACGTGACTTTTTCGCGTGACGTGTGCAATTAAACGGAGTAACTTCTCCAATAGCAATATAAAATATTAGACGCTATTTTGTTTCACCTTTTGTCTTTGATGTACCTTTTCGCCATTTTATCGAATACCTCGCTAATTCGTCACGTATGGTGTATTACTGCGCATTATTATCCTGCATGAACCCCGAATGGCTTTTTGTCGCCAAACACAAATTCATCTAAATCCACTCCGGTTCCCTATCGATATTTTTTTGTACATTTATTTCAATGCAAGTTTAAATCTCCTTTATATTATCTATCGTTTCAATGTGAGCCTGTAAGAGAGTTCGCAATAGATGGACGAACGGCATAATAAAAGCATTTGGAGCATTATTGTAGAAAATATGTTCGGAGTAGCAGACATCCTGAACTAATTTCAAAATGAGAAAGAATTAATGCCTGATATTTATGAACGCGATGATCTATAAGAGTTTTATATGCCATATACGTCAATCGGTATTAGCACCATTATGCAAAAATAGACCATTATTACCACTTAAGTTCATGTTTTGCTATTAAGCTCAATGACTATACATAATAACTATAAAATTCATTGGCAAGTGTGAGCTTCCAGAGTTGAAGTCGATCTTTCACGACTAACGAGGCGGTAATTGCACATGTCATATTTTCCAGCATTTACACGAATATTCTAACCCATTCATCTAGTTTATCAATACCTATCGATCAAAAAAGGGAAAAAACCCGCGAATATATAAAATAATAAAAACCCCTTAATTTGATACTCTAAATCAAAATTAATTTCCTTAAATTCTAATACTAAAAATGTAAAACATACCCATGCGACTAACTTGTGGCCAGTCCTCGATTTATTGGACCAAAACGAAGTCAAAATATATAATATACATGTAGAGTGAGATATACAAACGGAAAAAGTTAATGGAACACAAAAAACATACGAAAACCATGATGTTTGAGGACATCGCCCCCAAATAAGGGGTCATTAGGCAAAGCTCCATCAGTTTCTTTATATTTAATTCTCATTGTTTTGATCCTCCTGAACAAGGAGTAATATTTACTTTCTGTTTCGTTTCGCACCTATTTAATTTCATCTCTTGTGTGCTATTTCATTTTCTTGCACACACACCTCTTAAAGAGGGTCCAAGATCTATAATACTCCAACATATCCCTTTTCATCGTTCCTTTTCACCTCTTCCTGCCGTCTTTCTTTTTCTCTCCTCTTTTCCTCTCCCTGCATTTCTAAACCCCTTTCTCTCTTTTTCGTATTTCCTCTCCATATCTCTTGTATATTTTTTAAACCCTTCGTTATTTCCAACCTGTTTACGCCCTTGTCTCCCTCCTCTCATACTCTCTCCTCTTCTCCATACACATACACACATGCCGCTGCAGACGTCCTTTGTCCTCTGGAATCGTCGTGCCGTGCCTCTTAATGACTCTGTCCCTCTCTCCCTCCAACCCCTCCTCTCTCTCTCTCTCTCAGTCGTTTCACGGGCTGTCCGCCGAATACAACTGCCGCGGGTTTCTCTCTCCATCTCTTCTCCTTTCCCTTTTCTCCCATCTCCCTTCTCTCTCCCTACATTTTTCTCTTTTCTCTTCCTACTTCTTTCTCGCACCAGATTTGTCTTATTTTTCTCATGTTTTCTATCGTTTTCCTTCATACTATATAATCTACCGACATAATTTCTTTCGTTTTTTCCTTATTTATCCCAGTATGTATCCATTTAGCACAAGATTGAAGCATCATATTTGTACATATGTACGTATTTATACTTATGTGTAAGCAAGATGATCCAAACAGAACTTATGATGCCTACTTTCCATTTAATCATTTATTTAATACTTGTATTTGCTTTAATAGCTTTAAAGACATCACGGATATGTAGCTCTTTGTGTTCCCAAATTTCATAATTTAGCGTTGTAAAATACTACAAATACATCCGAACGGAATATCAAATTGATCACGCGTATTTGTTAGGCAAAAACAAGTAGGGTTGTACACGGGTTTCCCGTGGTACAGAAGTGCTTTTCGTCAAATTCGCCGCAGTCTAATCTTATTCTAATATATTTGCCTTGAAATCAGAAAATGATTTTTCCTTATATTGCGGCAACCCTAATTTTTAGATCCGTTTTAAACATGTTCATTTCGTTTTGTCATTCTATACTACTACTACTATACTACAAACGAAATTTCTTTGAAATCCGTTCAGCCAATACCTTCGAAATTAATAGCTACAGGCAAATTCTAACTTGGATACTATAGTTGACCTGTTTGAATATAATAATTTTGTTATTTATTTATATAAAGATTATATGCAACATATTTGGTAAAATACTTGCCGTCAGTTTTCTAGAATTACGTGTAAAAGAAATATTATTTTACTTTTTAATGTGGTAGCCCTGCTCTTTAGCTCAACTTTAAACATCTTTATTTCATTATGGTATGTTGTATAAATCTTACATAAAAATTTAATTGAAATCCGTTCGGCAAATTCCTTACAAATCCTTAATTACTGAAAGAGTTTAATTTGTAATTGTCACATCCCTGTTTGGCTGATTCAGTTTAAATGTGCTATTATGGTTTAATATATATGTGTACATTATAAATATTATAATTTGGTTTAAATTGATGCAGAAATTTCAACACAAATATGTGTAAAAAGAATGTTTTACTTCTTGTATTGTGGCGGCCCTGCTTTTTATATCTATACTATACACCTTGATTTTATTTTTTTATGTTACACGCCTCCTTCCTACAAAATTTCATTGAAATCGGTTAAGCCAATTCCTTCCAAATTCATAATTACCGAAAGGTTTAACTTCATAATTTTGGCATCCCTGCATGGCCGATCCGGTCCAAATATGTCACTTTGGTCATTAATTTATGTGAATATTTTATGTACCAATCGGTTCAGCCAATTCTTCCCTGATATATGCGTATGGACGGACATCACGAAGATAATAGTGCTTTTCAGCATTGACGAAAAGCACTAGAATCGCGTGTACATATTAGAATATACCGAATCTGAGTCCAACAATAGTTGTTGCTATGGTAAAACTCTCGTATTGAGTGATAAATACTGCAAAACGCGAAATTCTAAGAAATACAACCGATAAGCATAATTCTAGGATAGAAATTAGAATCTTCATTCCTTTTCTCAGAGAAAAATACAAAACTCGCTCCGATATTACAATTCTAATATATTTTAATTTGCAAGAGAAAATTATCCTGCACGATAGATGTCAGATTTCTCATGTAAATCAAATGGGAAGGATAGTTCCTGGAATCGAACCCGGGACTTCAATCTTCGC
The DNA here is from genome assembly GCA_028673005.1 of Tanypteryx hageni. Lineage (NCBI taxonomy): Eukaryota > Metazoa > Arthropoda > Insecta > Odonata > Petaluridae > Tanypteryx > Tanypteryx hageni. The sequence continues at coordinate 51,477,299 of CM054118.1, read as the reverse complement.
AACAAAAACTATCCTCGGGAGCTCGGCCCATGTACCAAGAGATTCCCACCAAGTTTCATGAAAATCGGTCTATTGGTTCAAAAGTTAATAGGAGGGGACGGGCAGACACAGACAGACGGACAGACAGACACAACGACAAAACTATAAGCTTATTTCCATTCTCATTCTTTCAAAATAAATTTCCATTGAGAAGACCTCAATTAGAATCTTGAAATTTTCTCAGTTATGTTGCTTACGAGTTAGCATGATCAATTTATTGAACAAGTTTTTAATTCTGAATTATTTCGGATTTTTGCTTTTCCTGAAGTACCTAAAAATACATATTAATTCGGTACTCATTTATTATCTATGTGCACGACACATAGCGATATCGACTTTTAAATGTGTCATTTCTTCGCGTAACCAAACGTCATGTTTTCGTTTAGTGTTTTCATAAAATTTCTGAGGAAGTGGATGCATTTTTCGTTGCGCATCAAATTTTCAAAACGTAAGATTACAGCTATTCACACCGGAAGCATATCCAATTTTTGAAAGCTTTATTTTCCTCCTATTCCGTATGTATTCAACTATCGAACTTTTCAAGCAGCGATCCATCAGTGCCAATTACATTATCTCTACACACTTAGAGAAATCTTTGGCTTCTATCTCATTTATTTCAAACTTTTGATGCGCTTCAAAGAGTTTGCCAGGTCCAATTTCTTAAGCTGATTAACCCAAGTTTCTTTCACAACAGTCTTTAGGACTTCCCGCTAATGGTGGAGAGTCATCCGTGGAATTCAGATGGCTCAATTATTCTTCTTTCGTCTTTAAATCCTTTACTAACTATAATTTTAAAGGTTTGGATTATCCTGCCCCGTACGTTTCCCAAGCTGAATGAGATCTTTTAGTTTATTTCTGTATGCTACAAAGATTTTTATAAAGGATTTTTTGTTTTGTTATCACAAAACTTGTTCCATAAAGAATAATAATTATCAAGGGTGAAATATTCATTAGCACGAACAGTCAAATGCCCAAACTTCATCCATTACATTCTAGCCAATGAATTAATTTATTATTGAAAGAGTTTTATACATATATACAGTTTTTTAAAACTTTTGGAAAATCGTTGAAAAAACATTTATAAATCGGCTAAACTGTTTGGTATATACATGACGATGTTTATTGATGTTGATATTCATGCCGAATGACGTCCCTTCGTAGTTCTCGATAGTTAAAGGGAAGTCCATTAAGGGGTGACAGTTTCCAATCATCACTGCATAGGTATATATATGTGCACATACACAAACATAACTTATTAAAAGGTATTATTTCATTTTATCATTCGAAAAAATCAAGTAATATCTTAAGCTTTTTGTTATATAACTGATATTTTATTTTACATATAATACCATACTTTTACAGCAATTTAGCATAATGATATAGCTCTTCCCATCCTTCCCTATCTTGCTTTAATCATCATGCTCACTGACTCTTTTAAAAACCCTAATGCCTCTATCTACTCGTCTTTGAAATGTATTTCTAGATAATATTTCAACTCTCGCTCTTCCTTAGTTTAGTCCCTCGAAGATTTAAATTTTTACTTATATTCTTTGTTTCGGGTACAGTTTTTATCTCGCATGTCTTTCCTAAATGCGCCTACAGTGTTTTTTACTAAGACTCAAAGTTATTTTTCGGTATTTCTTTTGTGCCTCATTTTATTTCTTTTTCTTCGGTAATATTTTTTGCGTTCCCAGACACTTTGTATGCCCCATCTATTCCTTTTCTTAACGCATTTTCAACTCTGGCGATGTCACCCATCCGCGGAAGATTAGTCCCGCCAACCCCTTCTCCCTTTTGCCCTTAAGTAACCCTTCTCCTCTAACCTCTCTCCTCCTCCCACCCTAACAATGCTCTCTCCCCTCCCACACACACACACACACACAGTGACACATGCAAGCCACCATAGCAACCAACTTCCTCCACCCCTCCGCCTTCCTCTACCCCACTCTTTGTTTCTCCTCCGTCCCCACCCCTCACTCACCTCCCTTCCCTTTCTTCACGGCGCCATGTCGAGACACACCTGGCAGCAGGTGGCATTGGTTGGGAGTTGAGGGAGGTGACTCTCAAATCAATGCGAGAGAGAGATATAGAGAGGAATGGTTATTGCATCGGCATATCTTTAATTTCTAAATGTCGCGTTTGATTGCCCGTGTAATGAGGGCGGATAAGTCACCGCGAAGGTATGACGCATCGCTAGCTTCGGTACTGCCGACGTTGGTCATGGTTCGTGCAACCGATAGGATTTTTTTCGACAGGACATTGTAAAACGGACAGATGCATCGGGCGTTAAAGCTACAAAAATTCAAATTGAAGACATGGCTACGGATGCGAATGACTTCGTTTCGATTATTCACTAACTGATTTTATTTTGATCCTTCTCTCCTTGCAATAAAGTTTTAAAGAAACAGATAATGGATCATCTACGATTAATGTTTACATTGATTTCGTGATTTTTTTTCTGCCATTATGCATAGATTTATACCTGATCATCCACAACTTACTGAATTAATGTGCAAGTGACCGCTGATACGAGTTGAATTACTACGCTCCCATATGAATCAAATTTTGGCCTTTCATCTCAAGCAACGTAATTTATCTCATGTTTTAAACATTCCCATATTACTCATTTTAAATTCAGGAAAGGGGAATTGCGTAAAAATCAAATGTAACAAAAATATAAGGTTATGAATCTGACCGCAATATTTTTCATATAATATCAAGGCGTCTTAGTCAAATAACAAGCTCGAAAAAACATTCCTACGGTTTATGGCGGATCAGGACAATTTTTTCTTGAAGCCGCAACGATGACTAAACAATCGTCCGAAAAAACTGACCTGGGCAGAACGTGATGGGAATCTTTTTCTCGCTTGGCACGGGAGGTGCGAGAAAGGGAGAGGTCAGCGAGGGCAATGGAGGGAGAGAGGTGAGCGAAGCGAGTGACAGTGTCCGATGCACCGCGGGGAAAATCCGACAATGAGAAATCGGGCGCGGAAGAGAGCTTGTAAAAGAGAGAGAGTGCAAATGAGAGAGAGAAAGAAAAGATCGTGACATATGGCAAAGAAAATGGAAGATGGGGAAATAAGAAGCGCTATGTGATAAAGAAGAAAAACAGAGAGAAAACCAAGAACAGAGAGATGAGTGAGAGAGAGGATGTGATGTGGATTACAAAGGAGGAATAGCGAGAGAGAATTCCTGATTCCGTTATGAATGGAACAGTCGGGAATGCATGAATGGGCCGAGAGGAGGGAGAGAAGAAGGGTTGGGAGGATGGAGGCTGTGGGAGAGAGATAGAGGAAGAAGGGAGGGAGGGGATGGGGGCTTTGGAAAGGTGAGGGATGTAGAGGTGGGGAAGAGAGGGAGAAGAATACGGCAAGGAGAGAGGGAGGTAGTTTTAAACGGCAGCAGACGGAAGAAATTCGGCCTGTGGAACATTTTAGGATAGTGCATGGAGGAGAGGAGGGTAAAGAGGGAGAGGAGGATAAAGAGGGAAAGGCGGGGTTAAAGTATAAGAATAAATGCGGGAGGCTTGAGTACGAGGAATGAAGAGGAGGTAGAGGGGAGGTGAGAAAAGGCGAGAGGGAATTGCTGGTAGGTTTAAGAGGGACGGTGCTTACCGTCGAGTCTTTCCGAGAAGCGGGAAAACCGAGTTGAGGATACGGTAGAGCGAGGCATCAAAAATAAAAGAGTCGAATACGTGAGAATGCGCTTTGGAGGGAAAAGGCAAGAAGGGTATGACAGAAAGAAAAAGAGATAGAGGGTAAGATAATGACGAACGGAATAAAAAGAGGGAAAAAGGAAAGATGGTAATTATTTTGAGACGGCACACAAATGAAAGTTTCTAGATAAATGGTTCGTTGCGACGACTTCTGCGATTGCAACTCAGAAGGGAGGTTCCTTAAAAAGAAGTTGTGGTGATGAATTAAATCCGAAGGAACGGTCGTGCACGCAGTTGTTACATTTTCGGAGGCAGAGTTTCGGATTTCTTTTTGGAAAACGTTTCACAGATAAATATACCATGCACATACGTTTTGGTTTCGTAGTCTATTCTCATACTCAATTATTCTGTTTCTCAATTTTTTTGAACTTTTGTATTCACGAATTCATTCATTCCAAAAGTAACGTAAAGTCATTTTTAGAAGGTGTATACTTGAAGTTGTGGAAGCATAGAATATATGAATTTAACGGACTTTCATTTTTCAACATATCGACAATAACCACCTATGAATTATTTTTCGAGGTGAAAACACTAAAAGTGATAATATGCTGGACAATAATGATGCGAGCATAAAGCCAATACGGGTAATTTTTGGAAGATAACCGTGTAAACATCTAATGCAAGAATTTATTTCATGCAGTCCCCATGTATAAGCAAATCTCATGAAAAGGAATACATTATTTGCTTGGGAATCGTTCCCCCTATGCTACATTTAGAATATCTAATGCTAAATGAAAGTATTTATCGAAAAATTCTGCAATTGATAAATAAATAAAAAGGGAAAATTTTACTGAGTCAGCGACTCTTCAGAGATGTTTTCCTTTTTCTTATTTTACTACAAATATGGATTTCCACTAAGTTCGGCAAACTCCATTACATTATAATTTCTATTTAAAGCAACATATGATCACAACAGTACATAGTAATGTAAGGGGCATTGCTTGGATATGAAAATAAGCTGGAAAGATGCTTCAACTTGAGTTATATAATAATTTTCGGAAGATTTATTTTTAGACGAAAATGAATGCGATTTAATAATAATATTCGTTATAAATGACTGGTATAGTACTTATGTTATTTACAGAAACTAGTTGGATTAAGATTAAGCTACATCGAGAGTAAATTTATTTCACGCCAGATAATATTTGTAATCCACTGTAACTTTATAGTACTTAATATTTCGAACGAGATAGCGTGAGATATTGCATCAGTCGATCAACAAAAACTTTTCTCGTCGCCTCTGCTGATAAAAAGTCCAGTAATGTTCAAATGTCCATCTTCTACAAATACCCTCGACTTGATTTCCTTCAGGAAACCGCCGTGCCAAATATAAATAGTAAAAAAAGGAAACTGCTGAAAAGACGGAGGTAGAGAGAGAGAGAGGATATTCGAGAAAGGCATCAAAGGAATTCACTGGCGAAGGATAAAACAAATGAAGGACAAGGTGCGAAACGACTGTAAAGAAACAAATACGGAGCTCAAAGTAGAAGGACAGCCATAAGGAAGCGGCGCTAAAGAATGAGACGAAATGAGGAGGTAAGAGAGAGAGGGGGAGGTAGAAGAAGAAGAGTGGGAAGATAGATAGGAAGGAGAGGAGAAAATTGAGGGAGAGTGGGACTGTAGAGAAGAAACCAGTCTAAATGTGGGAGGTCGGCGAGTGTGTGTGGGGGAGGGTAGAAGATAGGAGGAAGGAGTGGAATGAGAGGGATGGGGTAGCGGAGAAGGGAAGTGGGGGAAGGAAGAAGAGACGCGGATGGGACGTTACGTAGCGAGGACGGGAAAGGGGTGGCAAGGAGGACCAGAGAAATCTCTAGGGAAGCGTGGGGGGAGAAGAGAGAGGGAAAGGAGAGGGGGAGGCGTGGGGAAGAGGAGAGAGAGAGAGAGGGTGGGAGATGGTGAGGGGAAGAAGAAGAAAAGTGGCGTTGGAGGTCTCCTCCATTGGCTATTTTTGTTTCGCCATTGTTTTGAAGAGTTCGTCTAAGGAGCTTCTCTCAGACGCTGCCTTCGGAGACCCCCCCATTCCTCGCCTCACCCTTCTCTCCCTTCTTTTGTTTTTTTGTTTCCTCCCTCCCCCTTACTCCCTCCCTCCGCCGACGAGCGCTGACTCCGGCGGAACGCCACGGAATACGAATTCATTCAAGTCGAATGGAAAATCAAAAGCGTTATGGAAGGAGGGGGGAGGCGGCAGGAGGGAGATGGAGAGAGAAGAGGGAGATAGGTAGGGCAGAGAGGGTGGAATGAGGGAGAAAGAGAGCTTCTTGCTGCCCGAAGACGACGTGAGAGATGGGGAGGCTGAGATGTCGAGTTTGGGAAAATGGAAGGACTCGGGACGTATGTTGTTACGTGGACTGGAGGACGCGCTCGCATCCGCGCCCTGTCCCCTCTTGACAGTAACTGCTTTATCCTCGTCTATTCCGCCGAAAGTTTATTCTCTTTCTGATCTATACACGCGAAAACTTGCGCAAAAAATACGAATAGATAGCAAAGTTTGGAGGGACACCGCCCCACTATTCATTTTTGAGTAGCTCAGAAATTGCGTTCAGTAAGGTTAAAGTGTGCATACGTGGTCGAAATGGCTTCAAAGATCATACATGTTCTTGGCCACGTGGCAAATTGAAAACGAATTTTAAATAATCGACCAATGCTCCCTTTCCATTTCCCTCCTCTGATCTGGAAAATTATGCGCCTTTATTATTAACAATGCCATAACCATTTGGGAGAGATAGGCAGAGATGGTATTGGAGATGATGACTTCTAGGATTCGGTTGAAATACAATTGGAATCAAAGAAAAATTAATATTTTAATGTTACAATTACGTACCAAAATGTTTATGAACTCGGATGTTTTTATTGTAATTATTTATCCATCTTTTCATCGAATCGAATTGACTTGTGACATCTGCTCGACAGGAGAATAGACCAAATGAATGGTTGGAGAGCTATGAGGTAGATAAACAACGATTTCAGAGTTAGATAATGAAAATATATTGTCACAATAACGTGTGTATCGTAAGTAATCGAGCAATTGTAGACGTTCGGCTTTGCAGCTCTTTCGGCAGATGTTTATATGGCGATTGGTATCATATCGCTCAAGGAAAAATATTCAATCAAAGCGTTTAATGTTAAATGAGAAATCTAACTCCTTAACCGTAAAGTTAAAAAATTAGAGACAGAAAAAAGGGGTAAAAAATAGAGGTGAAAAGTCAAAGTAAATGAAAAATACAAACTTACAGGTTTAGGGGGTGTTACTCCACGCCAGGGACCTGAAGTCACTCACACATTCACTCACTCAATCGCACAAGCATTAATCCTAAAGATGGAAAAAGGATAAAAAGGAGTCGGGTTTGCGAGAGATTAATCTGCGCCAGGGACCCGAAATTGCACCGTTGCTAGAAGGTTTGTGAGTATGTACGACCGCGACAGAGACCTCAAACACACGCACACACCAAGAGGTAAGGGGAAATAAAAGGAGAAAAGGAAAAAGGGGGAAATAATACTAGGTTTACGGGGAATTAAACCGCACCATGGACCTCGTATCGCACACGGTTGCCTGTAGGTTTATGTGCCGTCCTGCCAGCGTTTAATGATTCTAATGCATAAAGGGGACTTCTCACATCAAACAGTTCCACCAGATAAATTGGTCAAGAGGATTGTCGAAAGATCCGACCTGGGCATGAATCGAAATCAATTTAATCTGTGGAATAGGAAGAAAGATATATACAACATTACTATAAGAGCAGTCATTCCGAAATGGAAATAAAGTAGCCATGCTGAAAAGATAAATTATGGCCATTGGACAAATGCCTGTTTGTATTCCAATAAATTTTAAAAATTCGAAGTAATCAATAAAAGATGGAACGAAGTTTACAGATATTATTAGAAAATTAGAGGAGGTAATGAGAAGGCAGTGAATTACACAAAAGTGAGTGTTAATTAATCATTGCGAATCTTTAACAGAAAATTATCTCATGCAAATGTTTTAATTTATAATCGAGTATTAAGTTCTAAGAATGAGTTCTAAGATATATGATACCCATTATCAACGTCTACATAGGATCGAATCTATCCTCGCAGTGAGAGGTTAAAAAAAGATAAGGAAATATATTTCACGTTTGGGATGAAAATTAGTAGTGCAATTTTATTAAGTTATTGACTTATTTCTAAATCTCTCACATAAAAATGAAGCTCTGGTAATCATTGATATCTTACAAAGAGTTTCCTCGCATGCCCGCTGTGGTTTTTAACGATTGGAGCCTTTTCGATATGAAATTTAGATCAAAATCCTAAGCTCAACACAACAAAACGGAAAAACCTCTGTTTGCGTTGAGAAATGTAAAAGATCGTTTGATAAATGTTGTAATGATAAAAAAATATTTTAAAATGCTTTTGGGGGTAAAGATTAAAAATCTGGTTAGCAAACATGATAATTTCTTAATGGAATTGTGTAATAATTCTCACCTTTTTTATTACATTTTATCTGACCCTGCTGAAATTAAGACAACATTTTCCTGAATTTTAAAGATTACGTAGATATAAATATTTATAAGTATTATTTTGTAGTATCTTAAAAAATAAAACGTAGTTATTACCCCATATTTTAATTCGATAGAGGATTTTTGAGATAGTGTTATGGTTAAAATAAAATTGACAAAACGTATTTAAAAGTGAAATTTACGAGTACAGTCATTTCTTAGTTATAACAGATACTTAACTAATGATTTTGTTAATTTGATTTGAATGTAAGTATTATTCTCTCAATCTTACTGCAATGCTCGCGAAAGCGAGATGGCTGACTGGAGCTATTTATACGAAACTACAATATTCAAGAAATTCCATTGTTTCATGATCTGAATTTGTTAAATTTCTTTATAACAAATTGAATTATAAAAAAATTACCGACTTTTCTCATTTCGAAATACAAAAGGAAAATGGGCGTAACGGTTATTATTTTGATTGAATAATTCGTTTCTCCAGAAGAATAGCATCTCCTCCGTTCTTTAAGCGAAGTATTAGAAAGTAATTCGGTAAATTGTGGAGACGTGAGTTTAGATTAGGTGTACCTAATCCGAGATCCAGGAAATTACATAGTATCCCCTGGGGAGCTATTCGAGTCTCCTGATGAATCGAATACCACGCCGTCTGCCCTGCAAATCCTAGCGCAGCAGAAGGTAGCCAGAGAAGTCGAGAAAACTATTTCATTTACGGTGCCAGAAGAAAAGGAATCGTCCAAATGAAGATCGTGACAACATCGTTAACCCTCTTCCTTGCTACTCATCCCTCTCGAAAGAGGACGCAAGTAAAATCATCATCCGCATTAAGAGCGAAAGATTAAGACACCAGGTTATGGAAGATACACGCACTGAAACGAGAGAGTTGGTCGAGTGATCTTATCGAAATTCAAAATCTTCTCCTCATAATTGAAAATTCTGATACATCTGCCTCTTAAAGTAAGAATGCTTTTTACCGAGTAAAATGCGCAGAGATGATAAGTGTCGACAATAAATTAGATGGGAATCTATAATTAAAATGAAATCCGGAGATATAAGAAAGGAGCATTGTGAGAGGCACTAAACTTAGGTGACAAGACGTACTCCTTTCAGTGACTTTGTACTCCTGAAAAATTATGTACTCCTGTACTCCTTTAAAAAATTTGCACTCCTATGCAAATTCGCAATACATTGTCTACCAATGTATATTCTACATAGGGGCATGCCAATATCGATTCCTTTAAAAACAATGTTTAAAAGAGCCGTGTATTTAGTTTTTATACTGAATTGGCCTACAAGTTAGCGAAATCTCTCAACGTAATCATACAAGGCAGGGTCATGTGGAGGATATTGTTACAAAAAAGAAGCGCGTAATATCTCGATTCAAGCGGCGAATTTCTGGGTACGTCCTAACTCTACAGTCCGAGCAATATATTCTCATAGTAGCTATGTAAACGACTCGAAATCGCCACTGAATTGTATTCGGTGATGTCTTCCACTAATCTATATCACTACGGTCTGTTTTATTTCTTCCTCTGACGAATTATTTTATATTAATTCTGAGTCTAACGCAAGTTTATGTTTAAATTATATATATATGTCACGGTAAATGTGTACATTTCCCGGTTAATGTGCGCATTTACCACTAAGTTCGGTAAATGTAAGTATAACACACTTTTACCGATTGGATTTGGTGAAATGTACACATTTACCTAGAGACACTGGTAAATGTGGCTAAACGTCGCAACACTGACCACAACATGGCGGTATCTCGAACATTTGGTGCAGTTTAGAAGTACGGCAAAATTGCGTTGTGTAAATTTCCCGGTAAATGTGCACAACTAACTAAACTAAAGGTACTTTTCCGTTATACGCCCCCACACAAATAATAGGTTCTTATAGGTAGCTTCTCTACAGAGATATGGAATTATTTCTTTCTTATGGGGGTTCTGCTCCCAAACCCCCGTAATTTTTAATTTTTATTTAAAATTAAAATAAGAAATTAAAAATTACGGGGGTTTGGGGACAGAGCCGTCATAAGAAAGAGGGAAATACAAATCATCTCAAAAACTGATATACTAAAGAATACTAAATAACCAAATTTGACTTGAGACGAGAAAAAAATTAACTAAGGAATCGATTTAACGTAAGTGCCATGACTCATTTCAAGCTCTCTTTCACAATATTTTACTGATGTCATCTCCATGGCCCATGAACAGTAACGCATTGCGAAATTTTATGCGAGTAGTAAGAAAACCATGTATCGACCCTTAACCAGACTTCCTTATGACATTCCTTCTTTCTGCATCTCCAAAACGGGTTCTTCCTGTGTTATATAACTTCATTTCATGATGATTTTCGCAAAACCATTCTCTATGCAGCAAACCTTTGTCTAAAAAATAACGAATTGCATTGTCTCATCAGGCGTATAACGGAATAGAACCAAACTAAATTTGAACATGAAGGAAAATTTTACTCGGCCCCACCGGGTTGGGTAAGTTAGTCGAAGTGTTTTTGGTTCCTCCTCACGTTCACTGTGTTCTCCCCTCGGGTTGGGAAGCGTTCATCTTAATATATATTTACAAGTGTAGCCGACCCTTCGATGATTTTTGTTACAAATTAACGTAATGATTAAAGTGTAGCATTTCTCATTCTTACTTATTTCCACATTTCCCAAGGCACATCGGTAAAAGTGCACATTTACCGGTAAATGTACAGATAATACGTATTTCTAGAAACTTAAACTTACATTTACCGAGCATGGTGGTAAATGCACACATTTCTCGACTACGTACCTTTACCGTAACATATATATATATATATATATATAATATCATATGTATATATCATTATAAATAGCTGCTTCTTACATATATAGGATATATATATATATATATATATATATATATATATATCATATAAAAATAGGTACTTCTAGAAGTGCTACAGAGCTGAAATTTGGCAGAAATATTGGTCATTGGTTACAACCTCTGGAAAAAAATCCGAAATTCCAGAAAAAGTTATATTTAAGGGGTGTTTTTGAACCCAAATTTCAATTTTAAACACCCATATGAAAAGCATTGAAAACTGTGCAGGGCTATATAAAATTGATTTTTAAAATAATTTAAAATTAAGATACAAAGTCGGGACATTCACCACACTGTGGAAAAAATAGTGAAGTTTATTTTTTTTAAGACAGAATTCAAATCCATGCTGAATTTGCATAAAAATTTGATTTTAATCATAAAATGGTGACTTTTTCGGTTTTCAACAATGAAAAATATTAACTACCATAGCAACGACTCCAATGACTTCAATGGGAATTGATTTTACCTACTTCAAGATCATGATTTAATGCTTATAATTAGACTGCATTATAATGCATTTGATTTCAGTCAATGACGTATACATATGATGACGTGACAATTTTAAATTATTTTTTTATCCGGATACGAACTGAAAGGCACGGATAATGATGCCTACCACACAAAATATCTTAATTTTTAGATAACTTTTAGTGTAACATATAGGCTATTGTCTTAATGATGATTATAGTTATTGCTAAAAAAGGGCGATCGGTACCATGAAACTTTAAATTCGAAAACATGGACGCGAGCCGATTGCCAAAGAATTTAGAAATTTCTGATAGATGCCTTAATTTCGCAGAAAATGAAAACTATTATCTTATTTATAAATGGGGCCCTGGGTCTCTATGTCCGGGCCTGACCGTGTATGTATATTCCCTAGTCAAAACCAATCAATGAATTGGTAGGACCTGTCGTAAGACAGAACACGAATGAATGAATATATATACTAGTAGAAGGTGCTTGCATACTGCAAGCATTTCATCTCACCTTGAAAAAATATAAATTTTTCAGAGAGATATTTCATCATGGGAAATATTTCTTTAATTCATAATATTTCTCCTCTGTACCGATTTTGTTTTTTCCTTATGGAATAAAAATGGAGTAAAACAATCACTAATTTGTGCAATTTTAGGAATGTTATAATTTATCCACATTGGGTTAATAATGCTACACATTTCTGCCAAATTTTAAATTTGTAGCAAATTTAGAAGTGAAATGGCATTTATCTAATTGTTTAAAATTAATTAATATTTAACGGCCGCAATAACAATTTGATGGATACATTGAAATGTTTATTCGTTTGTATAGACTAATCTCTAAATAACTTAAAAATTTCAGCTCCTTATCTCGCCCCGTAGTATCTAAACATTTACCTATATGTTTAAACTTTTAAGAATTTTTAACTGCCCAACAAATATCATTATATATAGACGTTCCTTACAGAGGAGGAGGAGAATATAACATATAGGAGGACACTAATTTTTTGGCACTTCCAGATAAGCTGGAGATTCGAAATTTTTTTCCTAGGTAGGATTTTGTGCAAAATCGGCTAGAAAAAACGAAAATCTTGAAAAAGTGCAACAATGCGGCCGCTAAAAATTCGCAATTGTTTAAACAAATTTTCGAGGTTTACGTATTTTCTAAAGTGCTACGAAGCTGAAATTTTTTTTAGAGGTAGGATTTGTAAAAAAAACGCAATAGAGATTATAAAAATTTTGATATTTTAATTTGTTTGGCAGTTAAAAATTGTTAAAATTTAAACAAATAGATAACTGTTTAAGTACTACGGGATGATCTAGGATGCTTAAATTTCCAAGCAATTTACAGAGTAGAGCATTTGCACAAATAAACATTTGAATCTCTCCATAAATATATTGCGGCGGCTATTAAAAATGTTTAAAATTTAAACAATTAGAAAAATTATATTTCACTTCTTTAAGTGCTACAACTTTGAAATTTGGCAGAAATATGTAGCATTAGTACCCCATAATGAAGAAAGTATAAAATTCTTAAAATTGCAAAGTTTGGGGATTGTTTTAATCTATTATTTTTACATAAGGGAAAAATGAAAATCGCCGCGGAGGTGAAATCTTTAGAATTAAAAAAATATTTGTAATGAGGAAATATCTGTCTGAAAATTGAATGTTTTTTCAAGGTGAGATGATATGCTTGCAGAATGCAAGCACCTTCTACTAGTATGTTATATATATGTTATATCCTCTGTAAGGAACGTCTATATATAATGATGCTATATGTTACTCCCCCTCTACAATGAACGTCTATATATAATGATATATATATATTATAAAATCGTATTGGCCATCATCATAATGTGTAACGCTCTAATTTTGTTAATAACTCGATTATAAATTAACTTAGAAGCCTGAAATCCCTCACGATTTCAGTGTTAATGAATCTCTAGGTTATGACTAAAAATAATTTCAAATGAGGTCCCGGGTTTGACTTCAGAGGATGAATGCCGTTTTCCATAAGATAACACCTAAAAATCACCTTTTTTATTTGAATGCATTCATTCTTTTACTCTTTAAAATATCTTAAAATTAAGTTGACACAAAATTTACGCTAAAAAACGCCAAAATGAATGAGGTTCATTATTCTTACCGTCGAATACTCAATCTCATGCGAATTCGCCCATATTTTGAATTTATACTCGAGTTTTGGAATTTTTTTTAAACATTTCAATACTAAGATTTCATTGTTACGGGTATTATTGTCCCCAGTAATTTCAGTGTACATGCACTTATATAAAGTCTTAAAGGTCGAAAATAAGATTAAAACTTGCCCGAAATGAATATATAAATTAAATGCAAATAAATCGGCCGTAGTATTCATGTTATTTATATTTTTATCTATATTACTAAAATCCTATTTCTGGTTCTCTCTCTTTAACGCTCTATACCTCTGCCATTTTTAATCTCCGAGAATTTCAGATCTCTTTTTTATCGAGTTATTCAACTAATTTTCTTAATTTGTTATTTAAAACCAAACATACATCCCTAAAAAAATATTCATTAAACTCACGTCACGTCAAGGTGTGAAAATACAAATAACTGGAAATGAAAATAGAGCAGAAAATCAAATAATTAAAAATGTAGTTTATAATGGATTGTTAAATTAAATGTCATTTAAATTTATCATTTTTGTTATTTTTTTATTAGAAACCAAATGTATATTCCGTATAAAATATTCATATTCAATTAATCCCATATTAAAAACATATTAATTTTTAAAAATTCTAAATCCAATAGGTACATGGTAGAAACGAAGAAACAGCAAGCAAAGGGGAGGGCGGTTCACGAGCGTCAGCCCCCTAGTATATATATATATATATATATATATATATATATATATATATATATATATATAAATATATATAATATTGTATTTTAATCTACACGTTATGGTTTAAATTATGGCCTTTAAAAATCTGACCTTATTAATTCTTCAGGCATTATTCATGTGCATGCACAAGGAGTAATTTTAAAGAATTCCAAGTTCGCAGCAGTTATGAATTTTCTTATATAATCTTCAGTGAATGTTCTCCTGAGCGATAAATGCAGTAAATCAATGTACTGGGTCTTTAAAAAAAAACCGCTAGGTCTCGCTACCCAAAACGTCAATTGTTTTGTTCAGCATTTATCATTAAGCCCTTTACTTCTGAAATAAAGGATACTTAATCAATCAAGTTTGTTTTCTGATTAAATTATAGTATTAGAAGAAAATTAAAACCTATATTTTATTCTAATTTTTATTTAAAAGCCCCTAGATTCAAATTACTCTACATTCTCTTATAAAAAAGTAAAAAAAAATTCTGTTGAGCTGGAAGGAGGGGGAGAGAGTGTAACTAGGATTCGACGCTCCTGCCTTAGTGCACTCCTTTAAATTTTTTTAAATCTGGACACTTTAAACAGAAAGCATTGGAGAGTGATCTCAATTTACACAACAAGTTTTAAAAAATGCCAAACGGAGGAGATGTTAATTATACTACAGCCCACGCTAGTTTAAGTTATCCCAAAATTTAGTGGGTAGAGAGTGGTCTTGGTAGAGACGAGTTCCTGGCAATGAGGTTGGAAGTGAATCGATGGCAAAATTTCAAGTTTAGATTTGAGGGCGAGTGTTAATTTTTATTCTTGAAGTATTCTTTAGCAAGAAAGTACGCAACACATTTACGAAAGGTATGAAACGTGTAACAATGTACTCGTCGGGACACATTGAGTCATTATGGAAACCGCCGTGCATACACAGAGATGCGTACGCGATGAAAGGAATTGTGCCCATATATGGACGTTGGTAGGTAGATACTGTTTCTGATTTCTCAGAGTATAAAGTCTAAATTAATCGCTAAGCTTGAAATTATTCCAAATACAACCGCAACGTCGAACTTCCCGTTTCAAGTTGTTTCTTCTCTCTTATATTGTATGAATATATTTTGAAAACACTGCAAAGTTTTAGAACGAAATTTTTTTAGTGATGAAAATATGAACAGAGACTTACGTACACTGTACGTGTTGATGTTGAGGCCTTTCTCGATTCAAACTCCTCATATGCTGTCTTCTGGTTGCTGTTTAGATGCTTTAATCATCATAAACAACTATTTTCAATGCTTCTCCTTAGGATTAATCTCGTTTCCAGCTAACAATTAGTTGTGATTAACATATAAATGACTCTAAATACATTTTTTATTTGATATATCGGATCTTTTACGTACATTTTACCCCTTTTTCTTGTAATGACGAAAAATGACAAAAAACAGTTATGACAAATTTTTGCATCCTGCATTCAGAATAGAAAAATCCTTGGTTCTCTCAGAATAAAATTTTGGGACGATTCACTTTAAAAGAACTAATGTGTATTGTGTATTCTTGAAGTGAAATCGCCAGTTATTTCCTCATGAATAGTGCAGTGCCACTATAGCAACAAGGTTATTAGGATTAATTTACTAGACCATATTTTACTATCAAAGCGATTTTTTCTTGTTTAAAATAATTTAATCTAAGCTTATTAAATTGATATTAGCTACATTTCATTACACTTATTATATTTGAAGTTTGAAAAAGAGTTTATTAATAACTACTTAATGCATTATCTAATATATGTGATAATACAGAGAGAGACATTGAAATATGTATACTATATTTGCAGAAATAGTACAGGCGCTCCAAAATTATTACTGAAGTTTTGCTGTGATTAGTTAAAACTTATTCCAATCGGTTTACAAGAAATTCTCAGTATAAACACCAACTTGTGAATTTCACAAGAAGATCTCAATTTTTTAGAAAAATTTTATTCTGAAAATCAATGAAGAACTTAAGCTTAGCCAACGTTAATGGGAAACTTCCGACTTGATCAATTTCAGGAATAGGAAAATTGCGTCTACTTCGTTTTCATTATGCACAGTAGTAGAGTAAGATGAGACACATCAATCTGTTATTTCTCTCAATGCTTGCTACGCAGTCCATTAAAGGTATGATAAATTCCAGCTTCGCATCCGTTCATGGATTACAAGTCTTCCTTCCAAGAAGCTCAGGATTGCCGGGAATTCACTTTTCATTTATTCTATTCATGGTTCACTGATATGATATTGTAAACCTGCCTGACAAAATAATTATACATTGCTACCGATTTTCGGGAAGATTGAGATTGTATCATGAACGTCTCGATATATAATAATAACCATCTTTTTGGAATAAAACTGAGCTACGTATTGTGTGCTATAAATTTATAAACATCTAGGTCACGATTAATTTTCACCGATGATGAGTTACCTACTGCACGTGAATAAATAACCGATCGTTTAACAGATTCGGAGATGTTAATTAGCGCAGCACGTCAACTAATTATGGAATTTCTGCCGTTATATATGCTCCAACTATTTAAATCAAGTTTGCAAGAAAAATGTGCGCGCTTTAGGAAAAATGACGTGTTCACGGCGTCTTAACCGTAACATATTCGCTTCAGACGTCAACTGCTCATTAGCATTGACGTTGAATACCATCGAAGCGAATTTTTCCTAGCAAGTAGAAGTAGTTGCGAGGGAAAACCACTAACTCATCTAAAAAAAATTCCGCAGATTTCCAGTCTAAGTTTCAACAGAGGTTGTGATGCATGACTTACTAATCATGAAAAAATACTACACTTCTAGGGTAATTTTTCAGAAAACGGAGACACCTAATTTTTAAAACTCTAATCGTTACGTCAAAAAATACAGTTATATCAGAGGTTTAGTTAAATTCACACTTCCACTACGAAATTTGATGAGGTTATACATGGAATAGTTCGTAGAGATTTGTTTTTATCCAATTTGATGTATTTTTTCAGAATTGCAAGCATTTGTATAATATCCGAGAACGGTATTACATTACGTGTCGCATCATTATTTTATTCATAGAATTGATTTTGGATCACGTCGTCTAAGTATGAATACTAAAAAACATCAAATCGTCATGAAAGAAGACGGCGTCTCAATGACTACGCCTCGAGATTAAGATGGCAACAGGCGGATAAGAGTAGGAACAAAGCGTAGAAAAGTATGTTACGCAAAATGATTTGCCCCGCGTATGGAAGAAAGCGTAAGATTCAAACTAAGATCTATTAGAAATGGATTAAAGCCCCATTTATTATATTTTCATCGTTATAAATAAAAGGCGACTTCGTCCCTTGTTTATACAAGTATGTTAGGAATATATTTTGTTTTTAATGCCATTAGCGTTCGGTTTGTCCGTCTGTCTGTCAGACACGGTAACTCCTAAACGAAAGCGGAGAGAGACTTCGTTTATCACCAATCGATTCAATATTCTTTATTGTTGTAATAGACTAATCATATTAGTGTATATAAATTTTAACAATCTGTATTAACATTTCTAAAACAACGCCATTTACTATCTGCTTCAGCAGCTCTTTCCTTTCTTGTGATTACTTTTAAAATAG
Organism: Tanypteryx hageni; assembly: GCA_028673005.1. Taxonomy (NCBI): domain Eukaryota; kingdom Metazoa; phylum Arthropoda; class Insecta; order Odonata; family Petaluridae; genus Tanypteryx; species Tanypteryx hageni. The sequence continues at coordinate 51,459,243 of CM054118.1, read as the reverse complement.
GCTTTAACAGCAGAGAATAACTCTAATATTCACTTATTTATAAATACAATATTCATTAACAGGACGAATAGGATATTTGCCTATCATTCAGAAAGAGTTAATGGTGTTTTAAGTTAACGAAATATTTTGTCTATTGATCGATGCAAGAACTTTAATGTTTTATTGTACGAAAAAGTACTTTCTGGTAATTCATTGCATCTTGCATTTTTAACTCATTTCATTTCGTCCCATTCGTTACCGAACATTAATTAAAGTCATCATTGATTTATAGACTTGATGCCACCATATGAAGATAACGTAATCAAGAGTTTAATTTTTTCGCCGGCTTAAAATTATCCCTTTCCTTCCTCCAAGAATAAACTCTTCAGAGAAATTTAAACAGACAAATATTAATTTATCAGATTAAATGCATATTGAAAACTGGCACCAGAAAACAACCCACGAAAGCTTCCACGCTACGCCAATTCTATCGATTCGCGCTCTTGGGCATATAATCACCCGTTATCTCCCAAGCAGTAGTAATATATGCGGACTCAAGTGCCGCCATCATCGTTCTCATCAAGCATATCAGGATTATTAAAGTAAAACAAAAAACAAGACGGAGATAATGCAATTCAAATTTCAAGTTTTACAGTACGTTCTTTTTTCCGTATCGAGATCGTCGGAGTGAGGAGTTTGGTAACAGGATGAGGGGTGAGGTGGGATAGAATGAGAAAAGAGGAGATTGTAAGGTGGGGAGGAGGATAAGAGGAAAGGTTGGATCCAAGGAGAGAAGGAGTGAGAATACGGTGAAGGTAGAGTGAGCGGGTGGGGAGCGGTGAACAACTGCTCGCTTTCCTTCCATTGCCAAATACATGAGCTTAACCCCCAAAGTGAATTCTTGTGAGAAGGTAATTGACATCAGAAGCACCTCAAGGTTAAGATTTACGGCGGAGATACGATGAAAGACAAAATTTTTCTCGCTGCATCTCATTAAGTATCAATAACTCAATAGTATTTGACATCTTAAAAAAAAAGAAATTAGAGAGCTTACTGCTACTTTTTGCTAAAAAGTAAAACTGGTGGAATTACTCTTCGCTTAATGAAAACTCATGAGCGTTTTTTATAGTAATTTTGCGAAGATACCTTTTAGAAATTTTCTATTCTTTCTGAGAATGAGAGAGATTCGCGCTTTGGCAAAATGTGGCTCCCAGGTGGCCGTATTTGAAAAAACGCTGTTGCCAATTTATGAATATGCGTGGGTTACGTAAAGGTTTTAAATTATTGGCGGTCGAAATTGGCACAGAGATATATTTTACGATAGAATAGATGACGGCCTAGCAACTATGTTATATTACCCTAATTTCCTAATATAGTATACGTAACTTCCAAATACGTACTTCCAAATCGGTGTTAATCAAAATCGAATTCTAGATCAACGTTCAATATATTTTGTTAGAGGAATAAAATATTTTTTGTATGTACGACCACCTGGAAATGTATTATTTTTAAGTAGAGCGATTACCATAAATAATCCCTTATTTAGACAAAAACATTATTTGCGAGTGGGTGGGAGCAGCTGACAATAAGAGTCAGTCCCCCTGCCATCCGCCAAAAAAGTGACTTGCAGGGTATCATGTATATGTAGTCAGTAGATTTATAATAAAAAATTAAAACGATATCTATGGGCAATTCAAGATAGATTTTGTCGCTTATTGAAAATTTTTTAAGCAATTGAAAGAGAATATCAGTTTTATTTTTTATGCCAAAAATTTTGATTAGCATAATATAAGCGAAGACAAATGTGCTGTGAAATATTGCTTTCATAATCACGTAATACATTATAGCTTATATAAAAATGGTAATTTTGCAGTTGTATGATTGTTTTAGATCTGTCTAGGTAAAATTTACCGCACCAGTAGCGGGTTTTAAGCGAAATTAAAGAGTTTTCAGGAGATATGGATGCTGAATTAGAATTAACATTAAATACTTTTGAAGCGAATGAAATCTCTCTAAATTATTTTCTCTACAGAAACCAACAACAAGAACTAAATAATAAATTATGATTTTAATCTCCCAAAAATCTCTTTTTGCAGTCAATGTCCATTTTCAATTCTATTACATAAACATTAAATTAATTGAAACTATTTCCATCATATTTCATTGCAATACTATTCTTCAGGAACATACATAAATTACATTTTTTAATCCGACTTTCGAATTGGTCTCGAAACACGTACCTTTCAATACCAATAACCTCATTATCTACATATGTACTATTTCATATTATGTAGTTTGATAGTTCAAGTAGAAAGATTTTTAGCCTTTGGTAAAAACGATGACATTTTATAATAAATTACTTAGTATATCCTATTGCATCCACCATCTTAATATGGCTTGAAACTCCCGAAAACTGGAGAAATAGTTCTGCAAAAAGCTTTTCAAAGTAGTGGATTTAAATGAGATAGAATTTATTTCGCCAAAGCAAAATGTAATCTAAAACATAGAATTTAATTACATATCATAACAACTTCTCAAATAAGCATTCATATATGAAGGAGAATTTCTAATAGGGGTGAGTTTTCAGCGCTTTCGGGTAACTGTGAAAAAAGTAGTTCTAAAAGTGTTCGTTGTAAAATGTCTCGGACACATTAATCCAAAAAATCTGAAAAATTGATACATATTTCACTGTTTTCTTTTCGTGCACGCTTGATATTATTTCAACCCCCTGCCGTTTTAGATTTCATACACTTTTAAGCTGTCAGTCTCAAAATAAAATGAATGTTACGTCGCCCGTTGAATTAAGTATTTTTGCGAATTTAACTCCAAGCGTCAGCCATTTTAACTGACAGATTAACTTTCTAAATCTCAGTATCTGCATTTTATAATCATTCACATCTGTTCTGGAACCTTGAGCACGCTTATCAGGCGTTGTTGTCAGAATATCTCTTGACAAGAGAGCGGATTTTTATCTCTCTTCTTCTCTGGCGAGAGAAAATTCGCGTGCGGGTCATCTCGGGTGGAGTACGCGGGCACACGCTCAAGAAAAAACCGCCATTGTTTGCCCATTTGCTAGGATTGCTCAGCGTATATTATGACAGACATTTATCGGTAAAATCTTGAAATATTCCAGCTTCTAACAAAACCAAACAAATGAGCCGTATCTTTGTGGAAATATGTGCGAACAATTGAAATATATAAAAAAATTATATCCAATTACAAAATTTTGCTTGAATTTCTTAACCATATGACTTTGTAAGTCGGAGCCATGAACGGCTATGACTGAGTACTCTTATTGAAATTTTGCGCTTAGATATAATTTTATATTTTTAAGATGTTTCTTTTAATTCCATGTCCTATTTCTTGCTGTCATCATCATAGGTAGTCTGTCCGTAGACAGGTCCGTGATTATTCTTCTTACTGTATAATGTAGTAAAATGTTTTTGGAATGCCCCTTTATCGTTTTCATAAGTAAGGTGAAGTTTTAATAATTATGTACATAAGAGCTTATTCGATTAAATTACTATTTTTCATCAATGTATGCTACTGACTGTAAATGCTGTATAAACTCTCAATTTTACCTTTTGTCTCATTGAAAGTTGGCTTATCTTTTTAGGTCAATGATTTCACTCATCGTTATCTATGCAAGAGTTTAATGACAAACTCCATTAAAATACATATTCCGCTTTTAATGTTTGTCTGTCACGGGCGAGTGATTGAAATTTTTCTCAGATAAGACGCGTTGTATGTGAATTCATTACTACATGAGAACTAGTTTGATGGAAATATAGCTAAGAGGATTGGGATTTCTGGCTGATAGCAAAAATGAACCGAGTAACATTTCACTGAATCGTACCTTTACCTACTACATATTCGCTTACAAACTGAAATAATGATGACACTTTCAACGTTTTAAAATTTTTATTAATATGCTATACCTAGTTTGAAATAAGATAACCCCGTTAATTAGTTCTCGTCTGCTCTTCAATATATCTGAAAAACTAAATTCGGGATAAGAAGTCGATCTGAAACCTCAAGTAAACTCTCGAATGTCCGCGTTTGGAGATGTCTATGACAAATTCGGTTAATATAATATTCAACTTCGAAGTGCCACACTAGAAATTTTATTAGAGATTGTATGTGTAAATGATGAAACATTTCCAACTATCCATTTTTGGTTCTTTTTGCCATTCATTTCCTTTATGTGTGTCCTCTATCAGAAGATAATATTCGTAGAGAGGAGTGAAATGCACGTCTGCGGGAAAGTAGCATCAACTACAATAAATAAGAATGATATAAGATCAATCACTATAAAAAGCTGAGGAAAGTGAAATGTCATGAATAAACTAGTTTTACAAATATATAAATATCCTGAGAGAGTAGGTAACAATGGAAACTAATAGCCTATTGGCAGAGAGCCTCAGATAATTTAAAATTTCATATAACGCATAAACAATTCTTTAAGGCGAAAAAGTAACGGACAGCTAAATTTATAAAAACACAAACTGTGGTCTTTTTGTAATTTGTTGTATTCCGATCACTCGTTGCTTCAAGTGATGGCAACTCAGATGAGCTGCAATTTATAAATCAATCCATCAATCGATATAAAATTTACAAAAATTAAATTTGTATGGGAAATGAATATTCTATAGCGGAGTTTCACTTATCAATGAGAGATTTACATATACAGGTGTAGAAAGCCTAAATGTAACATTTGAGATCAAATTACTAGCCGTAAAAATAACCAATGGCCAGTTCGAGATTTATACAAGCACTAATCTCTCTTGAAAGCTAAGAAAATATATTTTGAGAATTTCTTTGAATAAAAGACTTTGTTCATTCCAAATAAATGACTCTAGCGTGGAAACCACTACCAAACGGTCCCATATGCATACAACGTGATGACTGTACATAGCAGTTACTAAAAATATTTCTTACTGTTACAGAATAGTTCAATTTGAAATATATTTTCGAAGAAATTGTTCAAATGAAAAAATAATCATCGCACATTAACTTGGCTATAAAAAATGAACAAATAAATGATGATGTTTGAAGTTATTTTGTCTTCCGAGCAGGCGCTTGACCCATCCACCGCACGGTGACGCACTGCGCAGCCGCCAAACGGGCGACTCCGATTGGGGAGTCGCCGATGGCGGATATTCTTGCTCAAACCAAAAGCAAAAGTTGTTCTTTTAATTTCATCGCGTGGATTTATTCCAATAAATGAAATCCTCTCACTGTTTCAATTATTAGCAGTATTGCTATCTAAAAGTGAAAGCATTTACGTATATATAATCCCTATAAATGCCGTGGGAAATTCATCGAATGGCATTTTACGGTATAGCCGCGTTGAAAAAAAAAACAAATTTAATTTTTATTGGCTAAAGTTAAAAGACACTATTCATACATATATTATTTCGTTAAAACCTTATTATTAAATTAAATATTCTCCGAAAGCGTCTTTTATAAAAATTCTCCGTAGTTATGATAATGTAATCTTTGAATGGGGAAGGATGCCATCGGTTACTCTATATTATACGAAATGAGTTTCGTACTAAAAAAGCATGCTTATTAACACAAAAATTTCTGTTAGATCAAACGAGAAAAATTGACACCTGAAAATAACGACTAGAATCTAAACTCAAAACGTTGATCCAACCAGAGTACCCAGTTACGATTATACACACTTAATTTTTAACTGTTAGTATTTTTATTAAAAACCATACAAAATACTGGATGTTCATGGAAAGAATCGAACTAAATTGTTCTCGTGGAGATGAATTATGTCAGGAATTAAAGTTACCGTAGGTGGAACAGAATTACATTTAAATAAAACTACACTATTGGCAAGAAATTAAAGCGACTTTTAGATTCTTTTATTTGTTTGCAGTCCTGATCACATGCTTAATATTTATGGACCCATTTTCTTGAGGCATGCTGACTTAATAGTAATACATAGACTTACAAAATATGACAAAAAATGTATCCAGAGTTCGAAAATAAGATCAGTCCTGTGTAAATACGTTACCTTCCTGAATTCCAAGATATTAATTTATTTAGCAAAACAGGAAATGTTAGCAGGCTATGACCCAATCGTATATTAACCGTTACTCACATAAGATTTAAAACAAAATCTTTGACGTGCTATCTCGTATACGTAAGAAAATACTATTTTGAACGTTCATCCGTCAAGTAATGTAATTTGAAATAGATGGGCCATTCATGTCATGTAAAACGTACAAACCGACAATCCGTCGGACTAGGAACTTTTTACTTTCATGCGTTAAAACTATTCACCTCTGCGACGGTAGTGGAAGTGATTTATTCCGTTAAATGACGCATGCATTAAACATTACTTTCCCATACCTCATTCGAGCAAATCGGTCTCTACTGAAATGCCTATACACTCCCGTACATATAATGAATCGAATCCGTGGATCAACGATGAGAATTGTATATTTTTATCTTCTTATACATCGTATGCATATATTATTTTCAGTACACAACTACTCGAATTCCCGCCAATATATCAACGCGTTTTCATCCTTTGTGCAAAAATTTATAATTTGGTGGCAATATATTCCTTTTGAAGGATCATTAATGCGGAAAAATATTATTTAGACCCTGAGAGATTGACTGTGACCGAAACGCTGTCAGTCGCATCGTTGTTGCCATGAAAAATGCTCTAAAACCCATTTGTGCGAAGAAGTATTCCGAAAACAATCCTTTTGTAATTTCTACGTTCGAATTTGGGTTATGCAGTGTAATTTAGGTGACAAAGCCGAAAAAGATATTGCATTTTTTTGCGCGAATTAAACGAAAAGAAAATCGAAAGAAAACGTTTTGAATTATAGCGAGAAATCTGTAGGATTACACTTCATCTGGCTAGTTCTCTTAATTAATGCTGATAAACCGATATCGTTTGTTTTACCATTTTACAGCGCTTTCCCTAACCTTTCTTAAAAAACAGCAATGATTGTACGAGTTTTTGAAAGGCAAAAATTTAAATAAGATATTACATTGATATTGCCAGAACAAAAACAGATTTGATTTTCTCTTTCAGACAAATGCATTCATGCATTTCCTGTACCTATAGTTATTTACACTTTTATTCAATAGTTAAGTGCTATAACATTAAATATACATGAAGCGCCAGCCTTGGTAGGGGTAGTTAGCGTGGAATGCTATTCAAATCCTGCCGAGGGCATGGTTTTATGTGATCGTTGCTGTTACCCTTATTATTTTTCTTTCAACGACCTGCTGATTCCCTCTTGCTCACGCGCAGTAGCTATCTAAGAGGTAGGGCAATGAATAGCTGGTCAGTTTCAAAGGTTTAGGAAGAAAGGTGACTTCATCTTTTTCCACCCTGCTCCAAAGCAGGTGTTTGGAGTAGGCGAGTTAAATAGAATATATAATTTTATCTATGTCAAATAGTTTCTGGTCCACCAATTACGTTATTAGCAAACGAAATAGAGACCATCTATTCTTGGAGAATCTTGGCGATATATAGCAGAAAATCGCTGCTCTTTGGAGTATCGTCACTTATGGAGCATTCATTTCTCGCTGTCTGCACGAAGGTTGGGACGCAAGAAGGACACTGCTGCCATCTATACGCCGTGAAGCGTAGCAAGTCGTAGTGTCTGCTGCCGCGGTGAGTGGCGTAGAGGTTGTGAACGGCTTGATTCGAGGGGTCCCCTGCGTCCCGCTTCCGACCATTGCATGGTGTTTCTGACGACCGGTGGAGTTATCGAGAGAAATCTTTCTTTGCTTATTAGCCGTCGTTTCAATTTTGTTCAGTGAAAAAACTATAAAGGTTAAAGCTTTTTACTTTTAAATTCGGATTAATCGGTAGAGGAATTTTTCGGAAAATAACCGCAATTATGTCTAGAGAAATCAAAGGTAAAAATATTATTGTGAATACATCAAATCAACATTCAATAAACACGGGGTTTAATTTAAGCGTAAAAAATTGATATCTTATTGCGTGGTGGCTATGACACATCGGTGTAGCAGATATTTAAAAACAGATTATTTTCGATTAAAAAAATTATTTTAGTGGTATGAGCGAGATCTGTGAATACTGCCAATAAATACACGCATAAAATGTTCTAAATATAAGAATAAAAAATGCAAGAAAAAAATTGCCAAAAGATTCATGCGCACATTCATGTCCACGAAGAAATAAATGTAAATATTATATATAATAGGTTTTCTCGTTTCCAAATTATTCCCAACTTTATAGCTAATGCCTGTCTGCATAGGATCTTACGATCATTTCTTTCCATCAATTTATAGGTTTTATAAGCTTTATCCTAGCAAGAATTTAAAATACAATTTTTCGTCTCAAAACTTTTAGTTCGATCGTTATAAGGCAAACGAGCAAAGAAATCTTACAAAAAACTAATCTTTATGATTACAATTTGCTAATGAAACAAACCTTTTTCAGAAGAGTAAAAATCAAATTATGTAATTCATGCTTTCATCTCAGGTGAAAGTGTTTTCGTCGAGTAAACCTGCAAAATGTATTTGACCGGCCTTGCATTAAGGCCTATTTTGTTTGATGGATGGGACACGAAACTTACTGAAAAAAACCTGTTGTTTCAAGACCATTACTCATTTGTCCAACCGATGATTTAACACAGGAGTAGGCAAACTACGTCTTGCGGGCCACATCAGGCCCGCGATGCAAGTGTGAAAACGAAACGTGAAAATAAATGCAGATAATTTTATATTAATTGATTAAAAGTATAACTGAAAAACATATTCTAGCAAAGTTATGGCGCTAAAATATAATTAACTGTCGATTTTTACTATTGGGACCCTTCGCATCATCTCGAGTAATTATTGATGTGAAACTTAGTGTGGCCTGCCGAAGCATTTACATCTGTTAATGCGATCCGCCTAAGCACTCGCAAGTGCTAATGCAGTCGTCCTCGTAAAAAATATTCCCGCTCTTGATGTGACCCTCTGAAGAAATTTGTCGTTAAGTGTTCACTCGCTATGCTCGATTTGTATAATTATTATAAGTATTGTATTAATCAACTAATAGGCAGAAATTCTTGTCTTTTGCAATTCTTATATCAACAATAATAAAGATAAGCACATACCACAATGTCCAAGTGAGGATTCGAATCCGTGACCCTACCGTTTGGAGCCTGACATACTAATCACTCGTACACAAAATTTCAACACTATTCTATCACTTTGCTATTATTCTAAAGCCCTAGGACGGTATAATGGAGGAAACGTATCGCAGCATAATGAACTTCATCCTCTTTATATGACAGAACTACGCTGCCGAAAGACTAAGCGCTGCCGTCGTGATCATACATACCAATTGGATATTAAATTAATATCGACGAGCGGGCGGCAATATTTTTAACGAAGACGGTGCCACCGACCTCGTAGCACACGCCGCCCGATTCGAGTGTCGTAATATACAGGCTGTACGCATGAACGGGCTTCTTCGGCATCTTCCAACTTCTGGCTTCCTCGATAGCTTTCGTTCAAGCCGATTAGTTTTGTTCGACACGACAGGCTTATAGAATCTCGACGAAACCTCGCATTCGCTCTTTTACGAAAGAAAAAAGAGCAACGAATTAATGGTGTTATTCGGTGCCCTACTTTTGGTACGAGCAGTGTGCGCCAACCTAATTTCCGTATATCTGCATTCCAACTATCTATTTATCACCTCGTCCCGGGAAACTACAATACCTTAACTATTCGAATTTCTTCCCCCTACATTTTCTCGTCGCCCTCCGGTTATAACGCCGCAATAACCATGTCTTCATTTTCACTTTCCGCCTCATTCTCTCCAATCTACCCTAATGATATTGGTGTTGTGGTCACGCTGTTTCTGTTTCATCATCATATATGTTAGTTACTTGTTACGTTAAGCTCATTTAAACATTTTACTCATTTTTAGGCGTTCTTTACATAAAGTGAAAAAGAACGCCTTTTGGTCAGGTCGTGCCCGATCGTCCGTCAGCATGTTTCATCTCCGAAACCACTGGACAGATATTCATAAAATTTGGTATTTAGTAAATAAGGGTAAAGAAAATGATACAATTGGTTTACGTAGCCTAATCGAGAGTACCACTTTACAGGTGACTAAAAATGAAATTTTCTTTATATCTTGTAAAATATCACTTATAACAAAAAGTAGTCAACTAAAAATAGTAGAACTAGTCAAATAGCATCTGTTTTGTTCAGTAAATTTTTACCAAAGGAGTAGCCGATTTCAAGAAAATCAAACGAGAAAATCGTAATTCACTTTGAGCTTCGATAGTTTTTCCAGTGTTTGTCAATTGTTGTCAACGAAAACAATCTTCGTGGCAACTGAAGTAAATAATATCTGCTGTAAATAATTAAATAATTAGCTTTTCTTTCGTGCGCTCGCAACATTTGGTAAATGAAGAGAAATGGATTATCTACGAGGAAGAAGTGAACGTAAATACGTCTTTACGTATACGCAGCGTTTGTAAGTGAAAATAAATGAGTAATTTACGACGAAGGAGTGAACGTGAGCATAAAGGTTATACTACCTATTACTACTATTCGAGTGAGGTATGTTTTAAGTAATTGTTGATTGTTTTAAATAATTGTTCAGTGGCGTAGCGGACCCTCCGTAACTCCCGCGCGGCGAGGAGGCCCATGTCCAGAGCGGGCCCATATTTTTTCGTGAGGCCCTTATCTTCTTCTTAAAGTATTCTGTCTTATGACTGGTCCAATATACCAATCATTCGATTGGTTTGATGACTAGGGAATATACATTCATGGTGTGGTGATTTTCCGTTGCCTTCCACACTGGACACACACAGAAGGGAGGAGGGAGACCCATAGCCGGCATTAGCCTACTCTTTGCGAAGAGCACCAAGGCGATCAACTGCTTAACTTCCCTTCCGAAGGACGGAACGCTGACTTTGCGACCACACAAGCAGGGGGCAGGGCGACCTCGGAAAAATACTACTTTCGCAGGATTCGTGCCCGCTATCCCTTCGAGCAGCAGGCGAGTAGCAGCCATTACACCACTGGCACCCCCTTAGACCTTATACTAAGCCATTATTATTTTTCTTTTTTGACATGATTATATATTATTTATTACATAAACCGTAAAGAACGTCTTTCCCTCGCATGTATGCAGGCATGACGTGTGCATCTTTCCTCTCTTGTTCGTGTTTTGTATTTTAACTATTTACTATGTTAAGGAATGAATTATAATGGACTTCTTTATTATATTAAAATAAAGAAATGCTACAGAGCAAGTTATCATACAAGATGATATCTAGGAAACATAAAGACTCGAGAAATAGCTTGCTTGAAAAATCATTATAACGCATTATTAAATTACTAGATAATTACCTGGGCTTTGCTCCGGGTTTAGAGTTTCGAATTCTTCATGCACGTATCATTCGCTAATATTTTCATTCAAATTCAAGGAACTCTAAAGGTAATTGACGAATATTTCCCTTTAATTGGTATGAACAAATGAAATATAGTTTCAAATTTGATACCTCCCTCCCCCACAAGAAATTCTGGCACAGAGGTGCATATCCTCAACGTCTCTTTAGTATGTGTACCAAGTTTTAGGTCTCTACCTTTCTTGGTTTAACATTGATATTGGTGGAAAATTCATCAAAACCGGTCAGTTGGTTTCTGAGATATCTTCAAAAAACCGAAATTTGGACCGACCGTTCCATGGGGACCCCTCGATCCCGTGGGTCGATTAAAATTATATTTGGCACTGCAACTCTAATGATCAACCTGAACCTGCATAATAGCTTTAGAGATAATCTGGAAGATCTATTCAGAATGTTAGGAACTTATAGATAATATTATGAATAAAGGATCAACTTCTAATTATCACTCGATGGATGAGAAAAAATAAAACTCGATCACGCCTTTTATTTTAGACTCGAAAATGTATCTCACCAAAACAATGATATTACTGAAAGATTCATCGAAATCGGTCAATTCGTTGCCGAAATATATTTTTTTAAACAGAAATTTGGACCGGCCCTTACATTATGATAGATTTTTTCAATTTTTGCCTCGAAAACGTCTCATTAAAACATTGATATTAGAGGAGCTCTCATCAAAATCGGTCATTTAATTGCTGGGATACATAAAAAATACCTAAATGAGGATCGACCGTTGGAAGGGGACCCCTCAACCCCGTAAAATTTGGACCGCCCCTTACATTACGACCATTCGACTCCGTGGGCCGATTTTATCCGTTTCCGGCTCAAAAATGAGTCTCATCGAAACATTGATATTGCCGAAGAATTCATCAAAACGGTCAATTGGTTCCTGAAATATCTTTTAAAACCCTAAATTTGGACCGACCGCTCCATGGGGACCACTCGGGCCCCTGTACGCCGATTTAAATTATTTTTGGCACTGCAACTTTCATGATCAACCTAAAGCTGCTGCCAAATTCTGAAGCTCCTACATTTATTTTCTGAAGAGTTACGGCTTCCACAGACACATAAACACACACAGCTTCTTTTATTATTATATATAGACTAGATCAGGGGTCGGCAACCTACGGCCCGCGGGTCACATGCGGCTCTCGAGAACGCTTTATGCGGCCCGCAAAGCTGTAATGAAAAAGTGATAACGATAATTTCTCATGGGCAATTTTATATTTTTTGAGTAAAATTATGGTCTCAATGCCTTTTCTGGTGAAGTTTTAACGCTAGTAAATTACGTAGACTTGATTTCGTTCATATGAAATCACAGAATCTCTAGAAAACTTCTGATTTATTCGCTCATCCGGCCCGCCGATGCTTTCTTGACTCCCAATGCGGCCCTCCGAAACATTCACATCTGCAAATGTGGCCCGCCATGCAGAAAAGGTTGCCGACCCCTGGACTAGATAATGACCCGGGTTTTGCCCCGAGTTTAGAGTTTCGAATTTTTCATGCACATATCACTCGCTAATATTTTCATTCAAATTCAAGGAAATCTCAAGGTAAGTGAGTATATTCCCCTCTAATTGGTATGAACAAATTAAATATAGACTCAAATTTTATACCTCCCTTCCCCTCCCCTGGAAGAAATCAAAGTTCTGGCACCGAGGTGCATATCCTCAACGTCTCTTTAGTACATCTACATCTACAGTTTACCCTTTAGTATATGTACCAAGTTTTAATTTTCTACGTTTCTTGGATCAACATTGATATTGGTGGAGGATTCATCAAAATCGGTTGCTGAGATATCTTAAAAAACGAAATTTGGACCTTCCCTTACATTATGACCTTTCGAACCTGTGGACCGATTTTGTCCATTTTAGGCTCGAAAACGTGTCTCATCAAAATATTGATATTGGAGGAGCATTATTCAAAATCGGTCTTTTGGTTGCTGAGATATCTTAAAAAAATCGAAATTTGGATCGACCGTTATCTACATCCCATGAAATTTGGACAGGCCCTTACATTACGATCCTTGACCCCGTGAACTGATTTTATCCATTTTCGGCTCGAAAATGTCTCATCAAAACACTGAGATTAGTGAAGGTTTCGTCGAAATCGGTCATTCCATCGCCAAGATATATTTTGTAAAACCGAAATTTGGACAGTTCCTTACGTTATGACCTTTCGACCCTGTGAACCGATTTTGTCCATTTTCGGTTTGAATTCATTAAAATATTGATATCGGTGGAAATTTCATCAAAACCTTCAAATCTTCAAAAAACCTACATTTGGATCGGCCGTTCCATAGAGACCCCTCGGGCCCTCCTTTCGTCGATTTGAATTATTTTAGGCATTTGCAACTTTCATGATCAACCTAAATCTGCTGCCAAATTTTGAAACATCTACGTTTATTTTCTGAAAAGTTATGACTGCCACAGACACACACAGCTTCTTTTATTATTATAGATTAATTTTGAATCAGTTGAAGACACATAATATACCTAAAAGTAACAATAGAATTGCGTTACAGTAAAATTAATTGTTGTCTTTGATCCCGTTGGAGACTCACGATAGTTTGTACACAAACGTATGGAGTCGGGGTCGAAGGGCAGACAGCCAAAGGGCCGAAGTACGCCGAAGAGCCGACAAGGGTCATAGGGCCGAAAGGGCCAAAATGATGAAGGGCCGAAAGTACCTAAGGGACGGCAATACAAAAAGGCCGAAATGATTACTACGCTCTTCGGTTACTTCTCAATTATTGTTATTATAATATTTATAGGAATAATAACAATTTAATTACGTAATTTTCATAAATAGTCGTAAGGTTCTTTATCTCTTTATCTAATCGCCTCAAAGTTACTTTTTAACGATCTAGATAATTGTGTCTTCAAGACTTCATGTTTTTCAATTTAATTATTTATACTTTAAAGTTTTATACAAAATTATTTGGAACTTGTGTAAGTAAGCATGACCCACCCAAACCCATATTATAAAATTATACATGAATAGGGCCATATTTTTAATTTCAATATATTTTTGCTAGTTATATCCTGATATGTCTTCTATTCAACGCGTAAGTCTGTTTAATTGAGTTAATGATTTATCTATTTCTGCAAATTGATGTTGTCCGCTCTTTGTCTTTCGGCCCTTCGGCCGGGCTCCAAACGTAAGACAGCTAAATCGCGTTCTTGAGCCTATTTCTTGTAAGCGATATCGATGAAATTTAACCACAACAAAATTTTAGTATTATAAACCATACAAAATTTTTACTACCACTGCGATTTGGTATTTTCTCTCAATGCGTATACATCATTTTCTAAACCATGCGTAACATTACTTTCGGTGGCCAGGATAATATAAGCAGGAAAGAATGAAAATGAGTGTGGATCCATAACTGCCTTTTCTGATGTGATAACCGCAATTTAAAATTCGAATATACATCGGAAACGGACTCTTAAAAACACCGGTGAATAATACTTTTACTCCTACCGCTGGATCCCGTCATCCTTCCGCCGCCTCTCGGCGTCTGGAAAGAAAAATGCTAATTCTATTCGAGATTCTCTTTTGAAATTCTTGACACCAATCGCTCGCCACACCGTGACGGGAGCCGTTCCTTTACAAGCATCCTGTTCCACTCCAACGCGATGGAGGACAAAACAGCGTCAAATTCTGAGCACCATGGAACACGATAATTTTTCCATCGATAATTTATTCCAAACAGTTTCGAAATAGGACCTTCCGACTGCCCCGAAAAAAATGACGCGACAAAAGAACAAAACGGAGGCGGAATTATTTTACATGATCGTCACTATTTGAGAGTTGAATCCGGTTAAGAATCCTCGTTTGAAATTTCTCCGAATCTTACGATTGTTTCGAGAATGTGTATAATTTTCCTCAGCTGATTTTTGAGCGATATGGATGGGAAGAGATGGGAAGCGATGACGTAATACAATGGCGATGAGTTTCATTGCGAATCTTCCTGTTCTTCTCGTTAGTTGAGTTCAGACTTATCATCCTTAGTGGCGGCTTAGAAAAACGAGTCCGAGATATGAAAATCAAGAAGTTTAATCTATTGACTCCGAAGTCTGTTACCCTTATTGATTTTACTGTTTACTTCTAGTTTAATTTCGGTTATGTAGCTAAAAAAAAGGCTTGTTCAGCCCTCTCAGTTCTCGAAAGCCATTCTCTTTTCCATCATCTACTACAAACATCTACTATATTTGGCTTAAATATAAATGGAAGTATAATAAATTGAGTTTATTATCTAAGAAAATGGCAATGGCAAATTGATTCAAATATTTTATGCAAATACAATTTTTAGTGAATTTAACAGTACTATTAATGTTTTAAGCACGTACTCTTTTTCCTCCGATGAAGTTTGCGTCCCATCAAATGTTGAGAAAGCCGTGCAAAGTAATCAACGTTTCTCTCCGTTGCGGCAACCAAAGGTCGCAAATTTTGTGAACGTAGATAATATTCAAACAATGTACATCGACCAACTCTGACGCATCTTTTATCGTTTGCTCCACTCGGATAAAAGTCCTCGTTAACTTCTTTTGATTTTCCTGTCCAATTTTAGTTCTAAACAAACGAAAGGTTGGAAAATAAAATATACGTTAACGACAAATTTTTCCATTTCATTTACGGAAGATTCCCAATAGTCAACACAGGTTTTTCTCTCCAAAACTACCCTGACTCCTTTACATAAACATCTTCCTATCGATAAAGGTGAAGTACTCCTTTAGCCAAACAATTAGAGGGTTACAAACCCAATGCGTTTCGCCCACAAGGTGGGCATCGTCAGGGGCAGTTGGCCCCCAGTCACTGTTGAAACAGGTTTTACCCCTGACGATGCCCACCTTGTGGGCGAAATGCATTGGGTTTGTAACCCTCTAATTGTTTGGCTAAAGGAGTACTTCACCTTTATTAATCTTAGCCAAAGTTATTGAGATACTATCAATTATCTTCCTATCGAATAAAATGTAAACAATATTAAGAGTGATTGCTCTAATTTTTTGCGACAGTATAATGTACTGAATAATTTGCCACGAGTGATTAACTCGAAAATTAAAACGAATATTTAGATTGAAACAATCAACAACTTTAATTTTTGGGATAGAAATTCGGATAATTACTGGGATATTTTACAACTGTGATCTTTCATATGAGTCCCTTCGCCCGCTCATCCTCTTGAGGTTTACGTGCTGAGGTGGAGGCTGTTTATATTCTGAATCCTATAGCTTACTCAGCTGGACGCCACCAATACGCGCCTGCAATAATTTAAACTTCTTTTCGGGGGCCATGTATTATGCAGGCATGTATCACTTTTGAAAGAATCTAACATCTACGATATAAAGATTATGCTTAAATTATCGCGTTTTCTTATACTTGATAACATAAAATTTCCAAATAAATTTATAAATGTATCTCTACCGCCTGTCGCTAAGCAACTTCGTCTACCTGTATTTATTTTTGCAACCCATGATTTATCTTTATTTAAATAACAAGACTTTCCGTTGTAAACATACAATTGTTTAAAGTGAAGATGTGCGTAACCCACATTTTGAGCGATTGACTTTCCAAATTAAACAATTTATTCACAATGAAATTCCACACAATTATTGCTAAGAAAACAATTTCTTGCCCTTAAAAACGGTTCTGGTTCTATGTACAATGTACTTACGTAGAACCAGAGCCGTTTTATGTACTATGTATATTGTACATAGTGACTTACCGGCGGAAGTTTATAATTCTTATGAACTAGCGTAATGGTGAATAGTATAAAAGTAAGTGAATTGAAAGATGGCATACGAAAGGAAAGAGGATTGCGGAGAGAGGGGGTGCTGCAGTGTAAAGGGAGAGAGAGCAGGAAGGGAACTAGATTCGCCTCAGGGGGAACACATGCTAGGCTGCGGCAAGATTAGGAGGTCCAGGGACGTAGGATGGAGCCGTGTAGCACGGGAAAGGGTATGAAAAAGCGGAAAAATAGTTCTGGAGAGGTCTGGAAGGCTCAGGACGAGTTATGAAAAGTCGCTAGAGGACACGAATAGAAACAGGGATAGAGAAAGAGGGATAGAGAGAGAGGGATAGAGATAGATACAGGTAGATAAAGAGAGTATGGGAGAGAGTAGACAGAGGTAGATAGAAAAGAGGGGCTTAAAAGAGAGAGGTTGAGAGAGAGGATGGACATATATGTAATCGTCTTGAATTAGTCGAGATTGAGACTAGACACTGCTTTCATCCAACCCGTTGTCAACTACAAACAAGAAGAAAGTAACAAAAAATAAATAATTACATGAAATAAAATGATACATAGATACAATGCCAAGTTAGCATCATTGGAAGTGAATCGAGATGAATAATTGTTTGTGAGGAAAAACTAAGGATGGTTAAGATACATATCTACTATACCCTGGGAAAAAACCCCACAGCAAGAAGATTGAGAGCATCACAAGAGATAAGAAGACAAAATGAAATACACGTAAACATAGTTATACATAACAAATTAGAGAAACATACAAATACACACTAACATGTACAGGAGAGATGTTGCGAGAGCAGAGAGACAGCGAGGTTGAGAGAGAGAAAATAGAGGTGGAGAGAGAAGATAGAGGCAATATTTAGAGAGAGAGAGAGGGCAGACAGAGAGAGAGAGAGAGAGGTGAAGGATGGTGGATGGCGACGAAACTCGGATATAATGGGTATGAAATGATTCAGAAGCGGTGAGGCTTGGAGCGGAGATGTTAAAAGATGGCGAAGAAAAGGACGGCAAGAGGTAGAAGAGGGAAGAATACGAGCGAAGAAGGAGGGAGATGGCGTCCAAGGGGGAGAGAGAGGGAGACGACGAGTGAAGGGAGTGTGTAGGCGGTATAAAGGGAAAAGAAGCGACGCCGAAAGCCCTACTTTTAAAGAAACTGAATTCGCATCCCTTCCCTTCTACCTCCATTTTGATCTTCAAGTGCCTCACCCGTGGGGCACACTGGGAATACTATTGGGAACGTCGAGAAGGGTTGCTAACGAAGCGAGCACGCGGAGAGAGATAGGGATGGAGAGGGCGATGAAGTAGGTGGAGAGAGAAAGAGAGAGAGGGGGAGAAGTAATATGGTGGAGGGGGCGAAGAGGGGAGTGGGGCGGGGTTGGTTGCACGGAGGCGTAAGCATGCGAGGTGTTGTCTATGAGATTATGAGCGGGGGAAGGGTGGAGGTAGAGAGTGGAGAGAGGAGGAGGGAGGGAAGGAGTGACACAATGGGGTACGGGGGCGTAGTGTGCGGTTGGAGACAAAAGGGGATCATATGCGTGTTGCCATGGGTAGCGGAGAGGATGGAGCGGAGGGTGGTGGAATGGTGTGGTTGTGTTTACCGCGTGAGGACCTCGCCTTCTTCCGCCTCCTAAATGTCTTCTCTCCTACTCCCCAATCCACCTCCTCTCTCCTAACTCCCTCCTTTACCTCTTTTTTCCCTACACCACCTGCCCTCTCCTTTCTTATTTATCCTTTCTATCCCCTCATATTCTTTCGTTCCATTAACTTTCACCGCCTTTGTCTCTTTTCAAACTCCCCCTTCCTAGTAGTTTTTTGACCTTCCTCCATCTCCCCTCTCTCCCTCTGCGCCCTCCACTTTTTCCTCCCCTCCCTTTGTCTTTCCCTTACTATTTTCTTTCCCGCCTTTTCCTATGTTCTCCTTTCAGTTATTTTCTCGCATCTCTTTCTACAATATTATTGTTTCAATTCCTTTGATAACCGAAGACCTCAACTATTCACTGCGCTCAATTATAGGTTTAATCTCTGAATATATTTAAGCATACGCAGCCTTTTCATATAAAATTTCCATGATTTCAATTGTTAGATAATCAAGTCTCTCTCACTTTACAATAAAATCCGATTGTGAACATCATGAGTACTGATTTTCGTAATACGTTAAGATAGAAGTAGGTGGTTATATATAACATTTAGAAGTCTGCCATAACTAACTTTTCCGTAAATACAATTTTTATTGCATGACCTGGAAATTGACATTTTGGATCACATAAACGTATTTGGATCTTACATTAATGGAGTAAAATCACTTTCATTTCTTACGAAGCCGGATCCATAGCAATCAAAACGATTTTCAGGGCGTGGCAAGACCAAATGAGTTTAAATACCAAGAATACTTCATTTTACCCTTACCAAGAGAAAACGAGTATTCCTACTTGGACATGTGTTGCGACTCTGCTAAGCAACTCTTTTGGGGGCGCCTAGAAAAAATAAACAAAGTAAATTATATTTAATTTTACATAAGCCTACGTAGTAAGTAATATCGTTTTTGAATTTTTGCTCACACGTATTTCTGCATGTTTTCTCGCTGATTCTTCTTTCATATTTTCAATGTTCCATCATAAATAGTTGGATCAACTAATCGATAAATAAAAACAAATACTAAAAGAAGAAAAGCGGATTTGGTTAAAGCATCCGCCCGGCAAATGTAAGACCGGAGTTAAATTTCCGGTTAATGATCTACCATTCGTAAAATCATTGTTTGTGGTCAATTTAATTTTGTTAGCGATTGTTAGGATTAATTAACTTGTAATTGATCCGAGTGCTGAAAATGAGCAATTGATAAGTAGTATGTGACGTCAGTGATTCGATATTCTGTGAATTCCTTGTCAATTTCTTCCTCTTCCATCTTATTCAATTTGACATTCATGTCCACGCATTTCCTTTTCCTACGCTGAAAAAGTGAGTCTACTATAATACCATTGTCCGATGCATCAATCCGCATATTTCACCATGAATCAGCGACTGTCATCCCAATGGTCTCTTCTGATTGGTTTCCCTCCCTGTTTCTTCCTTCTGCCCATTATAACTGTATTCACTTTCAATTTATCGATTCTCCACGTCAGCTGGGTTGTCTTTTTATTGAAATAAATGCTAAATTTAATAATTAAATGATTGGTTATTGATAAAAAGAGGAATTTCTCATAATTACGTGATATTTTTCTCATATGTATTAGACCGATTTCCTAAAAAAATTATTTATATAACTATCGAATTCATGTATTTTCGTCATCTCTATGACTTCGAGTAGTTCCTCGATCGATGTTATCTAACGTGAAAATTCAGCCTCAGGGACAATCTACACCACCGCTAAAAAATTTCCTCCCTGGTTCCAAAAATACGAGCCTTTTGTGCTAGGAATAACTCCTTTGTCGTTTTTGTTCCTTCGTTCGTCACTGGGGTCGTTTGAAACCAAGTTGATAAGGAAAGATAAAGCATTTGTATAAAACATCGCAGGATCGAACGTTATCATATTGCAGGCTGCTAACAAAGACAAAGAAATTGCAATCTCTTTGTTTTCTAGTACATGCGTGAATCTGGAGTTGGGTTTTATACTTAACGACAAATAATTTTATATCCATTACCAGCTTATATCCCAAGCACAATAATCACTTGCAGTAACAATAATACTCCATGCCTACCTTGAGATAGCTTTTCCAAAAAAATAAATGCATTTTATCCCCTTAAATTTCAGGAAAATACCCATTCAAAAACTTAAATTTACGCTCAAATCCAGTGGCGTAGCCATAAATGTCGTTTGTGGGGTATACCATGACGACGCTCGAGAAGCTTATTAGCGGTCCACTATCACAATTAAGCATTTTAGAATTTATGATAACAATGTAACAGTCATGAAATACATGCATTACGGTCGCATTTTAATTAACTTGATTACTGCGGTGGTTAACGCACTGAAAATTTCATATTTTCTGGAGCATTTTGAGGGGTGCACATGCACCCTTGCACCTCCCCTGGCTACGCCACTGCTCAAATCTAACAGCATCGATGGTAATGCGTTCGTTCCTTGGGTCTCACAGCTGAATCGATTCTAGCCAATTCATATAATCACGTCGAAACTATTTGAAAATAGTATAATAACACACACGATCATTAGCTATTCCGACAAGCAATTAAATACGAAATAATGCTAATGATATGTTCTTCAAATATCTAAGGTTAGATTAATATACGCCATCCATATTTTGTATGTTCTATTACTATTCATGGTGAGATTGAAGGTTTGAATTGATCGATATTAATGTGATTATGATGAGCACATAATGTATCTGCCTCTCAAGTCGTACATAAGCGGGTATATCGGCACCCGAACTTAAACTCTAATCGCCACAAAAATAATGTTGAATGTTTGAATCATGAAGACAACGTCAGATTCGGAAAATTTGTAGGTCGGATTGAAATCCAAAACTATGCATAGAATTATTTTTGTGAATGTTTTTATGACTATAGCTATCCCCACAAATTGAATGCCTTCTTTTGATCGAAGGTAATGCAAAAATATTTTCTAATATTTACTTCACTTAATATCTGCAAACACAAATAAAACGATCTTTTTATGAGGGCTAAATATATCACGTTAAAATCTCCCTCGAATTTACCCGTGCATTGAGAAAAAGTTTCGCAAAGAAACCAATTGGTTGTCATGGAATGTGCGATCCATTCGCCACTGTCCGTGAACCGGGTCGATTACGACTTCTGCCCTAGCTCCATCTTCGATTACCCATCATTTCTGCTGCATTGGGGCTTTTCCGAATGACACCATTTCGTCTCCGCACCCATTACTTCCCAACCCCACCACCTCCATCCTCCATTTCGTCGTATTCGTGACCTCAAAATTGAATCACTTATTGGGAATTCCCTCACGATGTTTGACGGATCCGAGCGACGAGAGGCCATCCCGCGCCATGGTATGGGGGTCGTCGTCCTAGAACCTACCGGCAGATGTCACCTCATCCGCGAGTCACGACGTCCTTCGATTCCACCGCTGCCCGTGGAAGAAAAGATGGACGACGGGCCCTCATTGGCACGGATTGGCGTCACATTCTTCAGAAGAACGACGCTCTCTTGCGCACGATTGCTCAAACGAACTCACGAAAAGGATCGATTTGTTATTTTGGATCGCTGTTATTTATTGTTACGAATCGTATGAAAACTTCAGAAGTTCGATGTATAACTATGTGAGATACGAGGAATGGAATGATTTCTGGGATCGATTCAAACTCCAATTTACGAGGGAAGGCATAATAATGGAGATTGCAGGACTAATCGTTACAATGTTCTATAACCTAAGACATCTGCATTAAAATTTTTCTCAAGCAACTTAACTAATCGGCAGGTAGCAAGGGACGTAATTTTCCAAACAAATCCCTCTCAATGACTTGGCTATCCTATTTGGATATGTAGTCGGTAGTTCTTTAGAACACGTTACCTCATCTCTAGCTTCTGTATTTCTCCCGTAGCTTCAATCTCGTATCCACCCAGCGATCCTAGAACGATAGCCTATTCTAATTTTCTAATAATATCAAGCAAATTCATAGGCTTTATGCATACTTTCTATCTTTTTCGATAAATATGTAGTTCTGCCTTTTTTATCTCCTCAAGGTATAATAAGTCGCTTTCTAACAAATTAATTACTCACCTTCAAGTTGCTCATTTACTAAGGTAATTTTTCAAGATACCAAGAATGCAAATATATTAATACCTATTAACTGAAAAACAGAAAATCGATTTGTCATATTCTTTCGGAAATTAACTGTTAAATCGCGTTTATCGCTGGCGTGGAATATGATGATCTCCATCTGTCATATAGGATTTAAAAGATTACACTCCTTATGTTTTTTGATATAGCGATATTTTATCTGCTGGTCTGAAAAACGCTGTTAAAGGGGCAATTTAGGAGACTAAACTTTAAAGAAATGGTGAAATAAAAATGATGAAACTTTAAAACTAGAGTTTTAGCGATGCCAAAATTATTCTATTAAATTTGAGAAATTTCCTTCTATAACCTTCAGCGATTCCAGGAAATTTTGTTTCTCCATTTGAGGAAGAGAGGAAACTTTTGTAAAGATGGTTATTAAGTTATTTTAGATTTTAATCATCATCATAGGTAGTCTGTCCGTAGACAGGTCCGTGATTATTCTTGGTTAAACCTGGTTCTCCATATACTCCTATTTTGCACTGTCCTCTTCATATCTTGATAACTCTCTTTCCCTTTCAAATCGTCTATCAGCTGAAACCTTTTCCTGCCTCTTTCCCTTTTCCCATCTAGTTTTCCTTCTAACACGTCTTTAATCATACTCTCTCTCCTCAGGTAATGTCCAACCCAGTTAGCCTTCCTCTTTCTGATAGTCTGTATAATCATACGCTTCTCTCCTATTCTTCGTAGCACTTCATCGGAGATTTTAATACAAGTTCTTATTTTATAAGGAATTTGTGTCTATTTACAAAAATAATGAAAAATAGATAAAGGCTAAAAATTTGATTTATTGTTATTTTTGACGGGCGTTTACGCTAGTCTTGAATAAAATTTCCCATTATTTCTACCCGAAGAAAAGACACTGTTTAATATATGGAGCTCGGGTGAAATTAAATTTGCCTCAGCAGATTGTCAGAAGTACCAGCATTCAAAGTAATAAAAATTCGGATTAAAATTCCATCATAAATGTAGATATGATTTTTAATGCCTTCGCTACTACACAGCCTTGGTAATGAATTTTATTTTCGTATTAATGATACTAAAAATATAAGTTTTGGAATAGTTTATCAAACATACGGTCGACCATTCGAAGGAGAATAACATGGACTGGTGATATCGAATAAACCATGCTCCCTGATTTGCCGTTTTAAAAACATTCCAAAATTTTAGTCGCTAACATTTCGGAGATAGATAGCGTATGAGAAATTTAGCGCACGTGGAAAACGAAATTTTCGGTCAGCCCGTCAAAGAGAGTCGAACAGAAAAAGGAGGCGGGAAAGGGAGTAGACGGCGTGGGGTGGGAAAAGAGGAAGGAGATGGAACGGTGCGGTGGGGCGGAAAGAGAGAGGGTTCTCGGGGGCGGAGGGGGTGTGCCTAAGGGCAGAGAGCGGTGCCACGTTGGGGAGGGAATAGGGCACCCGGGGGCGACGCGCGAGAAGGGGCCGGTCGGGGGACGAGTGGGGCAGGGAAACGGTTGATCAAGATAGCGTGACGTCACTTCAGTTCGGGTGAAAAGATTTGAAAGGTGTAGCGAACTGGGTGGGGATTGGTTTGGAATTAGGGGTGGATTTGGATAGCGGGGGGAGGTTTATGATTTTGCGGCTTGAATAGAATGGGGGAGTCAAAGTCCATTTGCCACGCGTTTTTTCCTTCATTGAACACCAATTTTCCAATCGTAAACATTTATTTTTTTAAATGAAATAACGGCTGGAACTATTTTAGGGCTATGGATTGTCTATCGTGAAAAATGAACACACGTTACCATATATTTTAACTCATAGTAGCGTTGTTATTCAACATAGAATAAACTTGAGAAGATGCATCTCTGTTATTTGTAAAAAGCAACATTTCCAAGTTCTATGAAATTGTGAGTCCGAATCTAATTTTGAAAGGTCCAAAATAGAATTAGTATACAGAAATACAATTTTCTAGATACAGAACTGATTGGAAATTTCCATTTCATAGATTATTTTGTGCAGAGATTATTTAACGATTTGTTCCTCCATTAAATTTTATGTAAAAACGAAATTTGTGAGGAGTTTATAAAGCTACTTTAGTATTATATCAAACTCATAAAAATATCGCTCCCTTAATTTCAGTGAAGATTGTTTAATTAATTAATGGCCATGGAGACGGGCTGTGAGAATGTATATTTCATTAGTCACTTTTTGCTCAAAAAAATGAAGTTGAACGTCACTACTTGCTCTTGAATATAATTATGTATTTCTACAACTTTGGAATGCCAGGTACAAAGCAAATATTAGGTCTTCCTTGCAATCCATCAAGATTAGCTGCAAATATAAACTTTTAATGAGGTTATAGCTAGAACCGAAAGCGCTTTTATCCATATTTTTAGGCGAAATTAAGAATTCATGCAGAGGACTCCTACAATACTGTTGCGTTTTCAGGACTTAGGTGTGGTATTAGATACTCCCTGTAAACTGTTATTCCGGATGCACGGTATAAATATAAAGAAATTGTAAACGATTTTCAACATATATTTTTAACGAACTTCTGAACATGAGAAAATGTAATATGGAGATCCAGTTTTATATATCCCATTAATAAATGAAAATCGATTAAAAAGCTTTCATTAAGCACCTTATTATCATTCATGAAATTTTTTTATCAACCATGTATTTTGTGATTGTTAAGTTTCCCAGAAGGATTCAACGAAGCTAATTTAATCGCATTTACAGTATAAATGTTTTATCTACCCATTATTTTTGCTTGTTAAATATGCAATAATTACGCATTTGTTATTAACGGCACTTACACCGAAGCTCAATGAGTTGAATGCTAGGAGAAAGGCCCAAAAGCAAAAAAATATTAATTAATAATGTTGTTTTAATTTCTCTGTGACTTTTTGTTTGATGCTATCTGATGCAAATACTATATACATCACAACAAACGAATCGTACAGAGAGGGCCGGTCCAAGTCTGCCCGGGGTGCTAAAGTCTTGGGGGTGCTATCATATATGCATTAATTATTGCAAATGAATCAGTATTGAATAAAAATTTATAACGCGGAACAGACTGGAAACTTGATGGCAATCCTTTTATTTTATCATTACCAATAACTTTTACAGAGCGATGAATAAATTAACATGTACTTTGAAAATATTTCAACAAACATTGACTGGATGCTATCTCGCCCAGGGCGCCAAAATTCCTCTGGCCGCCCCTGCGCACAAATACTACAGCCTAGTGACAATACCTAAAACTAAATGTGTACAAAATTACGGCATGACACAGTCCTAACTTCTTACGAGATAGTAAGGCGACACAAAATGAATAATTTTTTTCGGTTCCCCTGGTGACTAATCACAACGACGGAAATAATTATTTGTTGCCATTTAACGAACCGCTATAAACCTAAACGACTTTTGAGTGACGTAAGGGCGAGAGCGTCGACTAAGGGCTTGGGTTGAGGGAAAATTTTATTGAAACGGGGGAAAATGGAGAGAGAAAGAAGAAAAGAGTGGGGAGAAATAAGGGTGCATAAGAGAGGGGATGGGGCGGGTGTGGGAAGAGGTGGGTAGGTAGGCATTTAGCTTGGCGTGTATGGAACGGCGGGTGGGCGGTTTTGGAACAGTGTGTCATCCGAACAGACTTCGGAACGGGCGACACAGTGCTCGCTAAATGGGTACAAGGGTTTCACACTTGGCAGGGGATGGAGAGAGAGAGAGGTCCTTTTTTCTGCCTCCCGGTACCTTCTGGTGCCCTCCGGTGCCTCCGGCAAAGAGAGGAAAGAGAGAGGGAGAAAGGGAAGGCACCGGAGACGCTCCCTAACGACGGCACATACACACACGCTCGCCCCCATTCAGCCTCACCGACTATGGCTATGGCCCGGAGCGATACTTAACGCCGATTTTCCAGCGACGAAAACCGCAATTGGCGCCCACTCATCAGCCGCGGCAGCGTCCGCCCGAATTAACTCCCCTTTCCACTCCATCCCGCCCTTCCTTCTCTTTCTTCCCCTGGCCTCTTAACTCTCTCTCTTCGTCGCCTGCCCCCACGGGCGACATCCGCTTCTATTATCCTACGTCCCTATGAATCGGACCTCCACGAAATGCCCTCGTCGCAAGAGTCACTAATGCAAGAAACTCGGTCGGAAATTGACTAATAAGATAATTCGGGCGAGACTTGAATTAAAGTTTATTCACTAATCGCTTATGTCAAGAAACGTCAATCAGTTTTGCTAATATCATAATGCCCTCTTTTTTGGCGGATAAAAGTGAACAGTCTGAATCGTTTGATAATTCGCTTAATCATTCGCGATTTTTTGTTAAAATATTGAATTGAGTGACTTTGAGCCTCTTAAAAAGCATCGTTGCTTCTATAATAAATTCTTGAGCGATTTTAGGGTATTATTTTTTAGTCACAGATATTGCGAGTTTGTTAATATAAGAAAAGGGTTAATCGGTTGTGTGATTTTCACTCGAAATTAAGTATACGTAGCTATTTTGGCTTCTTTAATAATATGCCTGTGCATTACGACTATATACTCTTGCGTGAAAACAATAGAAAACTTAGTAAGAAGAATTATCATAGAGCGATGAGATATCCAACCGCTCGCGTGACATTGTGTTTAATAATACAATAAAATATGTCTACGTACTAAGTTTTTTTAACCATAGAAAATAATGCAAATTCTAAATTTATCTATCCGAAGAAACGATTCGACCAAGTCCTAGAGCCGTAAAGGGAGAAGTTTTGTTTATAATAATTTAACGAGAATCTAATATCGATGAATTGCCACCGAGGATGGCTACTTAGTAGCCGATCTCACTCGGATGGAAGCCATGATGGCAATTTGAACATTAATTTTTTAATCGATTTTAAAAACCTCTTGGACAATTTCTGCTGCTACGTGGGGAATAATATATGTACGTAGATATAAAGTATCATTTTAAATTCCTCAATGTAGAGCAAGTATTAGTATTTGACGTAGGTATCGTATTCTTTCAAATTTAACGATTGTTTTGCCAGTTCAGTTTAGTTTTGTGATTAAAGACGAGCGACTATAATGTGACTGAGCTGGTTTTTAAATTTAAATAGCATCTCTTAAGCTGGCTTGATATGGTGAAATGATAGGCGGGATTGTAAAGTGTTATTTAGTCAACTAGCATACTGCTCTGTAAAAATCCTAACTAAAGGATGTCTAGACAGTATTACAACTAAATTATATGCAATCGTGTTTGATACTGAACCTCATTTCCACTCACCAAGCTTTAATTCCGATATTTCCATATCGCCCATCGAGAGCCCTAACAATCCTTTAGATCTGTACATTCCACGCTATAATGAAGCTGAATTTTGAGTGATGTTTGCCAAAGAATTGTCTTGTCCATACCTTTTTCAGCAGTAAATCCAGCGATAGAAGGGATCCTTTTCTACACGACGATGAAAGTTCCTCTTGAGACAAATATCCATACACAAAATTCACATTGAAGTTTCAGATGAAACCTAAAAAATGAAGGTGAAGATTGATTAAAAATTACAGACAACAGTATTTCGATAGATTTTTTTAAAACTATCAAGGGGGATAGGGATGGAGACAAACGAAGGGGTAAAGGAAGACGGGAATAAATTTTAACTTCTTATAAAAGGAAATGTTTTTAATTCTAGTAAATAATTGTGGGGCATAATAATGATCTTTCAATCGCGATACACTGAAAATTGGAAAAAAACTATGATGTTCGAAGCCATTCTCTCAGTGTATAAACTAGATGAAAGAAAATGTAATAAAATTAATATGAGCCGAGAGAAAGTTATTTTTTAACAATTACCTTTCCGTAACCTTTAAATAACTAATTAATTCGCTCCCGTCGTAAAAATTCATGAAAATTCGCGAGGTCGTTAAAATAGAATTTATTACTGTATATATTCAACTGATCACTGAAAATGTCTTTGTCCCACTATTTTTAATCCCGTCAAATATAATCAAATATGTTATATAATTAGTTTTAAAGCTTTACGAATTTATAGCATAAATACTTTTATTTCATTTCTTAAGTTGCGACATTGACACTTAAGTCAGAATGACTAGAAAAACAAACTGTAGGTAATTTTTTTATAACTTCGCGGATTTAAGTTTAAGAATTTTTGCTATAGATCAACACCCATTAAACCACGATTCTGGTTATGTAATGGCTATGGGTTATAGGAATACGAGCAAGAATGGATTAATGGAGGATATAGGAGGGAAGGAAGCAGAAATTCCTTCATCAAACTAGCATACTGGCGGGTATTCCAGAAAATATTAATCGGGTTGATCGAATACTGACTTGAGCACCTCGAGATGTCAACAAAATTTCCTAAGGCGTTTGTAAGAGCCGCTCTTGCCAGCCAAAATGTATTCCGTAAAACGTTTTCGTTAATACCTGTATGAATTGTACGATTTGTTTGTAAATATAAGTCAACATGTAACAATATTGAACACGAAAAAGATCAAAAGAATTAAATAAAACTGAAATTAATTTGACGTTGGAAATTGCAATCGTGTCGCCTAGAATCCTCATCGCCGGAGGATGAAGCTCGAAAAGGCCCATGCCCGAATGGAAATTGACTTTTTTAAGTGCGAGAATAAAAAGCATCCCCCTCTTTAATATCCGTAAAAAGCTTTCCCATGTACAGAGGCGAGTAATCAAAAGCCTACTCGGAGGCGAATAAGTCATGACACGTGCCACGACACCTCCTCGACAGCTTCATAACGGAGAGCGCGTCACTGAACGAACAAGGATTTCTTGTCGAAAGTAAGCAAACCCAACAGCCCGGAGACAGGGGCCACAGAGGCCCACTCCCGCGGGACAACCCATCCCAGCCCTCAGGAGCGAGACGAACTCGTGGGTCGACAGTCTTCTGTTCTCTACACACCCACACTCAACTTTCCCTCCCCTTCTTCCTCCCCGACACGGATTTGCCCTCCCCTCCCTTCCGCGTTCCCTCTCTCGGCGTGCTCGTCGCCCCCGGGCGACCCCCGCATACACTCCTCCCCCTCATCCCTCCCTCACCCGTTGTTGCCCCGAGATGTTCCGAGAGAGTGAGAGGGACGTGAAGGGGACCTCTCTCTCCCTCCGACCATTTTTCGCGAGTACCCCTCAGGCTGCCCATCGGTGCACAGCCTCCTTTCTTTGCTCCCGCACTCACTCGCCTCACTTCCGTCTCTTCCTAATTCGCACCGACCTCCCGATTCCGCTTCGCTCCTCTGATGTGAACACAACTGTCAAACATTTGTTCCCACGGAGACCGCCTCCTTCGAAGGGGGATTTTCTCACAGCTAGGATGTCGGTAACATTTTAAAGAAAACACCAGGTTTTGGACTTCATTCAAATTTGTAGACATCTTTTTAGTTTTGACAAATTTCTCCGTATTCGGCAATTTTCACTTTCGAAAAAGTAATTTCTATTAAGAAAATTGTGGAGCTAATGTGCAATGGTTTCATTCAAAATTTAGCAATAATTCCATTATTAGGACTCAATACACACGGTCCTGATGTTACAAGCTGAAAATCGAGCATGAGGGCCAAGATTTGCATTTTCTGAAAATAACGTTTAACTCGGCATATTTTCTGCGCACTGTTAAGCTCCTTATGGAGCAAATCTCTTCTCACAATTTAAATGTAATTTCCTTGAAAAAAGGTGCCAAAACCAGATTCACATTACAGCTACAAAGCCCCCATAGTCGGTGGCGATTTGTAGATATTAGATTCTAACTCTTATGAAGCCTTTTGCTCACTTATGAAATGTAGTTATTTAGTAATTCGCTTGCCTAAGAAAAGACACTATCCAAAATAAAAGCAGTTCACTGAAAAACTGTAAACTCTTATTTTCAGCGCGACGACACGAACAAAAACAAAAATTCCACATTCATATAATTCGGTGTAGTTGTCCACCCCAAGGCCGCATTAAGAAAATTGGGACCCCTGGTGCACAATCTTTCGTAGTCCACTCACACAATCCCACACACAGTGTCCTGGGCCTCTGTAGGGCCGCTCTAATCACGGGGCTTTGGTGCAACTGCGCCACTGCACCCCGGAGTGTCCTGGGCCTCCGTGGGGCCCCTCTAGTCACGGGGCTCTGGTGCAACTGCGCCACTGCACCCCAGTTAATCCGACATTGGGCCACCCGCACGTTTAACATCAATCTCGGTAACTTTTGAATAAAAAATACGAAATACTTACAATGACAGAGAGTTTTGGGGTTTATGATTACTTCGAAAAGTAGCGATTTGGGTAGTAATTAATCTTTGAATTGAATATTTTTAATTTTAAATTAATTATCACCAAACCTTTTAAATGTAGATACTCTAAACCCTAAATCATTCACTTATTTATACGTGCGGAACCCCTACTCAGATTTGCACGGTATTCCAACCGGCATTTACATATTTCCTTTCCTATCACCACTGCCAAATGGCCGAGACCCAGTTGGAATATTACTGGCATAAATATTTTGGGTAGAAGATTTGCAAAATTTTGTGTTTAATGGGCTATTTCAATAAAAAATAAATACTCAATCGAAACACTTTCTCTCACATGTAAATAAAAGCACAATTTAAATACACACACACATGTAGTTAAACGTATATTCGTACGTACTATTAATATTTCATTCTACCATCTTTGGACTTCATTTCTTCGTTCGCTATTTTATCGCATTAATTCGCTCTCTTCCCGTGCATCCTCTGTTCACCATCACATTCTCCATCCTTCACATCATTTACTTCATTCCCCCACCCCACTCCCAATCCATCCGACCCACCCTTCCCGATCCTTCCCGACAGACCATTCCGCACCGGGACCCTGGAGGGGGGATGCAGATGGGGAGATAGGTCGTAGTGGAAGGACTGGATGGGCCCTGGGGGATGGGTGTAGTGGGAGGGAAAGGGGGAAGGGAAAATGGGTGGGGAGGAATGGCCGTCTATAAGGGTAGGGAAAGCGGATTTTCCGATCCGACACCTCCGCTGTGAAAACCTCTCCTCCTCTTTCTTTCCCACCCCACCTCCTCTCACTCCTCACGCATCTACCATCCCGTTGCAACCCTCATACCTTCCCTCTCCTCCCCCTCTTCTCTCTCTCTCTCTCACCCCTTTTCTATAACGCATCCAGCACAATGGCCTAAGTTTGGAGGAAGGCATATTTTACTCGAGAAAGCAGCGTATGCAACCCGCTATTTCTTTCTCCTTGCGGAGCCAAGAATTTTCGCTTATTTTCATCACCCGCCCTCTCTCACTCACTCTCTTTCAGTTCACTCTTTTTACGTATGCGTGAGAAAATATAGAGGGGAAAAGCATTCGTATATATTTGAAAAATTGAGAGCATTCTGTTTCTTTCGTGGATAACCTTCTGTGCACCCTTACTCGTCTTTTTGTTTATGCTTGCGCAGTCATAGCTAAAGTAAAAGCAAGAGAGAGAGAGAAAGGAACCGGAACTTCAAGTATTCAATGCGACAGCAAGTGGCATTGGGGTATTTGTAAGTCAGCGGGTCATTTTTACATTTCCGGTCCTTCGATACGAATTCCTTCGATTCAACCTGCTCGTTTTGAAGACCGAATAACTTATAATCCAGATGTTTTTCTTGTTTTGAGTATATTCACGAAACGTTTACGATATTATATAAAATGTTTTTTTTTTATATTGAAGTTCTCTATAAAACATTATGCCTAATAGCGAAATTGAAAAATTCTGGTTTTATGAAACATAAAGGCGCACGATTTTATGAATAATATTTTACGTTTAAACCAGTTGAATAGCGTTTAGAAATTAAACGGCTGCGGTAATCATCTTCATAGAAATTAAAAAATGATTGTAGTTGTAAAAATATCATTAACACATGATATGGATAATACTGTAAAATTTGCGTC
Source organism: Tanypteryx hageni (assembly GCA_028673005.1). NCBI lineage: Eukaryota > Metazoa > Arthropoda > Insecta > Odonata > Petaluridae > Tanypteryx > Tanypteryx hageni. Next base: position 51,426,455 of record CM054118.1, on the reverse strand, counting down.
GGGGGGTTAACAAGTTCAATTTCATTAGTGCTAGTTCAAATTTCAATAATAAATATAGATAATATTAACTTGTTTAATATCATTGAAGGATGATTTCTCTATGAGTCACTTTTAATTATTATACCTTTCTTTCTGCTGAATATATTAAAATAAAGTGAAGATTTTACTTTGTAAAAATTCATTTTAAAAGTTTAAGATTTTTTACATATTTCATTTGCTTTTCCTAAATTAACTATTTTATGTAATGCAACTTAAAAGTTATCAGACTTAGAAACATATGACATAATAATAAGTTCCTCTTTTAATTATTTTAGCCCATTCAAACATCCAATATATAACTACATTATTATTAATGATTGCTTAATTTTTTCAGGTAGAGAGTTATAAAACCAATGATGCCATCAGTCAATTGTGAGTAATTTTATTACTTTTAAATCCTTCCCATTAAATTTTTCTATCAACTCAATTAATGGCAATTTTAAAATGATACTTTCTGTCCTTTTATTAGAAGTACGATTAGTTTTGGTGCCTATAGTATTATGAGTAAATAGCATTTTTCTCGCTGAATGCATTTATAATAGGATTTCTCAAATACATCTCATTAACTGATTTCGGAGATTTATAATGTGACGTTAATCCTGGGCTATCATAACTGTAATAAAGAGATGTTATCTTGTTCCTAATATTCTTTCGAGAGGATTTCGTTTTTATTTGCTGCGCAAGGGACCAGTGTCAGACAGGCACGCAACGGTAAATAAAAGCACTGAATATTTATTTGAAACGGAACTTTTATTATCATCAAAGAGAAATTTCTTAAATTGCTGCTGCTTGCTTCGTAAGCAAGTATCTTAGTGCTAGATATATCCTTTGTTGCAATGAGAAATAAAATACAAATGCACATAAAGAATGAAAAATAGTAACATGTAGACGCATTTAGGGTGAGATAGTAAAGTTGCGAGATCAACGAGTCGCGAATTATACAGAATTTATGCTTTTACAATTACGTCTGAGAGTTACTTATGCTGGTCACAACAATAACATAGTAATTTTCCAATGCAAACAACATAAATTTTAGCATAATATGACTTCGTAGTTTTAGATCCGGCAGCCTGACAAGAAAAATGAAAAGCTTATCGAAGCTGATCAACTTTTTTTATTCCGCTCTAGCGGTCAGTTACTGCAGATAATGCGGCGCAGACACAAAAAGTCGGATGAAGAGACTTCGATTTCGCAACTCACGTATAGGATCGAATGTATCGTCTTTCATCTCCCTTTCATCCGGGAGCAGAAAAAGAGAATGGGGAAGAGGGAAGGGAGGAACAAAAAAGGGGAAGTTATAGGAAAGTACCCCGGCATCGCTTTCAGTCGGCGGCAAAGCTATTCTTCCGCTTCCTTTTCATCTCGCAGTAAACCACCCCAAACCAACCTCCAATCCCTCCTCTTTCTCTCTCTTTCCCAATATCCATCATTCTCCTCCTTCCCTCTCCTCTCTCTCTGCTGACTCTCCCACCCCTCTACCCCAACCCGCACGCAGAAACCGGACCTACGCTTACACATAAGGGGCTATTGCGTGGAGCCTTGATTGCCCACCGACACCCTCCAGAGCAAATACGGCCGCTAAGAGGAAAACCAATTGAAAACAGTGGAGAGAGGCAGAACTAAATTAAAGAGAGATGCTGAGTTAGGAAAAGCGACATGCACGTGAACTACAAAAAGTTTTTTCTATCTTTTGCCATGAAATGCTTTGTACCGATAGATTTTTTCAATAAATCTGCACTTTTTAAATTGGCATGTAAATAAATAAATAAATATATATATATATATATATATATATATATATATATATATATATATATATATATACATACATACATACATATTTATTTGGGTGAGTTTGATAGTAGGATCTATTTTTCAATCAAACCAATGTAGAAGTAGCCTAATTAATTTCAAAATTCCATTTAAGAATTGATTTTTGCGAAATAAGCAATAAAATTAATTACTAACCAACTATTACTACTAAGAATTTTTCCTGCCTCTTTGAACGTAGATTTCAAGTTTTTTTCACATCGAAAAATGTAGTTCATTTTAATATTTTTACAAGTTAATGATGAGACCAGAAATACTAAAATATTATGTTTATCTTTCTATAAGACATTTACTGATTTTATTTATTAGTTATTTTAATTTCAAATAAATGAATTAATCGTGAGAGTAATAGATAAAATCGCTTAATCGGGCTAACTTTCTAATAAACTAAAACTATCGGGTCCTATAAGCATGTAGTTACACCGAATCGAGTAGAATAAATTAAATCGCTATGCTACAAAAAATTAAAGTTTACTGAGTGAAGATTTGAATTAACCCATAGGTACGAGGAACTGCATCATTCAAACCAATCTTCAACGTTGTTTCAGATACTTGGAGATTCTCGTAGCTACGGGTGGGACCGTCACTTCGATGACAAAGATAAAAAGGAACAAGGGAAATCAAACCAATAGAAAGTGAGGAGAGTCGGATGAAAGCTATGAGAAATAGTGGAAGACGCAGAGTTGTAAAGGATAGGTGGTAGGATGAGTAAGGGGGGGGGAAGTGATGGATCGGTTTTCCAGAAGAGAACGGGAGGTGGGCGAGAGGTGAGGAGGAGAGATGGGAGAGGAGTAGGCGAGAGCCGGGAATCGGCTAAGTGGACAGTGAGAAGGGGAGTGCATTAGGGTGCGACTGCGAAGGGAGTTATGGTAGGGTATCATAGGGGGGAAAGAGAGAGAGATTGCATGGATGGAGGTGGGGGAATAGAAGGGAATACTGCCACCCGCTGGCGTGGGGACAAATGACCTCAGTCGTCATCCATTTTTTCCCACCTAACCCCTCGATCCAAACTCCCACCGCCCTCCCCCCACCCTTCATCGTCCCCGACGCGTATATATATCAATATAACACCCCCTTTCCCCTTTGTACCTACCGCCTCATCCCTTCTTTTTCCCTCCCTTTCTCCCACTTCTTTTTTCTATCTCCCTTTCTCTCTCCCCTCCTCGCAAGCACGCGCAAGGGCAGAGGCGTGCAGCGATGGAGAGAGGAATTGGTTCAAGACTAGCGCGCGTGTCCGCTCCAATATGACTGCTGGATGGCAGTGAATACCGGGGAATCGTCTCTAGGATACAGCATGAGAGAAATGAGGGGGGAAGGGGACGTGCGTGCGGGCGCGTGTCGCACGGGACGATGGGAAGATACGTACGCACGCCCACCGCAGTAGGGGCAATAAAAAATTGGAGGGAAACGATAGGGAATAGAGACGGAAGGAATATATCGGAGGAGGAATATAGGGAGGAGAAATTAAGAAGGGAAGAGGACCATAGGACGGAAAGTAATGAATGGACGCGCTCGCAGGAAAATAAGGAAAGGAAAAAACGCGGATATGGAGGGAAAACGGAATAGAGAGGGAAACGAAGTCGACCTGAATTACCGATGAATTAAACAAATGATGCGGATTGTGAGGGTTAATTTTTACCCTCGTGTAGATGTTTCAACTGAAACGTTTGACTCATTGATTCTCTGGGAATGACGCGTTTGACTACGGATCGAGAAGTCATTATTCGAATTGGCGAGTTTTTTTCCGTGTTGGTCATTAGAACCCGTATATACTCGGAGTTTTTTTGGGTCGTGAAATTCGCAAGAGAAAAGTTTCCAAGTTGTATTTCATATTTAGGGAACATAAATTTATTTAAGACTACGTAAATTATTTAGTGAGGAAGTTTTCCTGAGATATTTTTACTTTATGTAGAATTCTACAATACACAGAATCCCATTTACATTAATATACTTAAATAATGATGACTGCTAGCGATTGAGTTTACCAAAATGTTTCGTAGCCCATGACGTAAACGGGTCAATTAATTTCTTGTGATTCCCAATAGCTTTTGATCCAGTTTAAAAAATGGTGTATTCTGGCCCTAAGAATTTGAAAATTTTTAAAATTACCAAAGGCACATCATATTTTATTTGCAAAATTAAGGAAATGGATATCATAGTACAGTTATATAGATTCCTTAAAACATGCGTCTCTGTATCACTATTAATTTCAAATTCATCCTACACTTGCAAAACACTGCGTTCAATCAAAATACTGAATGAACAACACAGAAAGAAAAGTTTTTTCCGTGAATAATCTTCGAGGCTTTTTCATTCAAATGGAAATTAATCTTATATTAGATAAATATTAGACCATGGGTTGACAAGGTTTTTTCAATATTACTAATGTGACTATCCACGCGTGCCACCTGTAAGTTCATTTTTTCCGTAACGATTACGGAAAGCTCTGATAAAGTATTCTGAATATAATGCGGTATTATTGCAACACAGAATACAGTTGAAATTTCAGTATAATTCTTTAAAAATGAATACTGTTTTGTAATTTTTCTCGGAATTATCGTGACACAAAATCTTTTCGCGTGCCACCTTTGGCGCGTATACCGTAAGTTGCCGATCTCTGTGATAGACGATAAAGAGCAGCATTTTTGCTTTCATAGGCTTGAGGCACTTTGTACTCAGAGGGTGTAGCCTTTATCCAAAAAACAATTTCGCAAGACAAGCTCTCGTAATGCTACAGTACCCCTTTCTCCTGTTACAGATGAATTCCTAAGCCTTTATTCTTCTGTAATTTTTGTGTGATATACTTGATCAGTGGATATACTAGCAACTATTTCGATAGATTTTACTGAGTTCCAACAGTCTGGCGTATTTTTAAATTAAATGCAATTTTTATAAGTGTAGTGCATTTTTGATGTAGGTACGCAATGTATATCCTTATAATTTATCCTTACGTACGCTTATCCATTAAACTACTTTGTTTCTATGTAAGAAACTACTCGTATTAACCAGGAGCATTTATCAGAGACGCTAATTAATTGTACTAGGTTTGACCGTACGAATCTATCAAAGGCGCTAAAACTGAATGGATTTAGATCGTTTTTTTTATTGAAAGCCTTTGACACAATGTACCAGCAAACTTCAATTTTGGTTCAAATTAGAAAAACCAGATTGGCCATTTACACGAAATCCCAAGAACGGGCTTAGAAATTTTTCATTGGACCAAAAACCCTCAAAAATGAGATATATAATCAGCTTTAATACCTCACTCATTAGTTTTGCATTTGAGAAAGCCGATTAATTTACAGCATTAAAAATTAAAATCAAGCAATCATATTACTGACTTAATTGAGCGGATTACTTTGCCAAAAAACAAAAGCAACTACCATTTACGGTATGCAGTCAAAAATTAAAATATCGTGTTTTTTTCGCAAATAATGACTGGGAGAACAGCCTATTACTTTGCCAAAAAACAACAACATACTACCATTTACTATATACAGTCAAAGATTAAAATGTCGTGTTTTTTCGCAAATAATTATTGGGAAAACAGCTTATTCCGACGAAAAATGAATCTTAGTTTCGCGAGCAACTAATCTCATATTCTAGACAAGTTACTAAATCGACCTCACACCACTAGAGAGAGAATGTATGACGTTAACAAAAAGACACTGTAAAAACGGTGTTGGGGAAGAGAGAGAAAAGAACAAGAGCGACACAGTAACGAAGAGAAAGGGAAATTTATACCGGGAGATGAAACAGACTGGGCGAAGTAAAGAGGTTGGAGATTGGGGCGAAAAGTAAGGGGAGGGGAGATTGGAGGGAGAGGGGGTTTAATAAAAGTACGGGGAAATGGAAGGAGGTACGAGGGGAATGTCAGAGAGCGGTGGCAGGAAGGATTAAGCGGGGCGGCACGCTCTTGCCTCCATTGCACGTGTGTGTGTGTGTGTGTGTGTGTGTGTACGCGCGCGCGTGCTTGTGTGTGTGTGGGTGTCTGTGAGGTGGAAGAATAGAGGGTGATGCCCGCCCACCCAGGGTTGGTTGGCTGGTTGGTTACTTTGCTCGGTGGAGGGGTTGGCTGCGTCGGGAACGTTTGAAAAGAACGGCGAGGTGGGTGCGCCTGGGTGTCATGAGAGGGAGGGAAGGCATTCAGGGAGTAATATAGGACTAATTTGGGACGGGGAAGGGGGTCGCAGTATGAAGTCTGCGCTTTTGCAGAGGGATAACCTTCTCTATTCCTCTTTTTCTCCCCTTCCTTTCCTCCATTCACGTTCCTTCACTTCCAATGTCCGATTATATTCTTTCAACTCGTAATCTTCGCAGGTCTTCCTCGATATTTTTATGGTTTTCTTCCAGCACCAACTCTGTATTTTTCCTCACTATACCGTTCTTTCCTGTATTTATCAGCGTTGTCAGACCAACTTTTTCATTTCTTTAGCCTCATAAATAGCTTAAATCGCCAGATGTAAAGAAATCGTGGCTAGAAATAATCACTTCAAATGAGACGTCATTGGAAATATTCACTACTAGTATTTAATTAATTCTTGAGTCTATAATTAATTCTTTTAATTGATAATCGTATGAATTATTTTATTTTATCTACTGCGTTAACCAAAATTAATTTAACGTTTTACAAATTCAAACCAATTAGAATAGCGTTTGGATAACTGTGAACTCCCAAAGTACAAAGACCGTTACAGAAATATGATAGCGGGCATACAAGGTCATAGTATTAATAACTGCAGTAATCAAATGTAAGCACTGGTACACATATACTGATTTTCAAAATATCTTTACCTAAATCAAATTTGCTAATGAAATTACATATTGCTATTGCTTTACTGAATTTTCTGGCTAAATCGATTGCTTCAATTATTTTACATCATACTTCATTAATGATTACAAAGTTTAAATTTTTTTCATTTGATCTTGTATAAAATCTCCAAATTTATACTTTCTAAAATGTTGGAAATATCTGTGATTATTATATTCTGTGATTTTATCCTTTTTAAAATGTTTCCTTCTCTTGTTTCCAATTATCTATTCTTTACCACATCTCTTTTTCTTCTTTCCCTATCCTTAAACGCGCATTTCCTACTTCCACTGCTATTTTTATTTTCCATTTCCTTCTCTACCTAAACTCACAGGTTCTCTCAATGCATGCCTCTTTCGATATCTTTATTTAGCTTATATACCCATCGCTTCTAAGAATTCGAACTACAGGGCATCCCAAGTCTCTTTAGCCCCAGTTATTAAGATTGAGTAGCAAAAATTGAACCCGGAATACTCTATCTAAAACGAATCCTGGTTACTCATCTTCACCCATAAATAGCAAGAATAAAAAACACTCGCAAATGCAGCTCGCTACAACCAAGAGTACATTGACACTCATACTGGTGTTCATGATTATTATAAATTGTGAGGACTAAATAAACCATAGCTATAATAATTAATATAAAAGAAAAATATAATAACAAATATAACGTTTTTTGCTATTCAATCTTAAAACCTGCAGATAAAGGGATTTTTGGGACTGTGTATTTTGGAGAAAGGATAACTTTTTTTAGCAAACTAAAAATTTTATCCTTCGAAAACAATGGAAGAATTTTACGTTTTTGCACATTTATTGTTAAAGAATGGAATTGCCATGCAAACATCCTGAAACCCTTAATATAATCGGTGAAAGGTGAAAATATGTGAAAACAATTCTGCCTTCATGGGAAATAGAATATATTACGTGCATTGTTTGGACAATTCAATGCTCATTTTATTGCTGTAACCAAGGAATATTTTTATCATTTAACTTTATAAATAATAAGCAAACAAACATTCCTTTATGGTTAGTGCCAATTATGGCAAAGCTTATTTGCGCATTATATAAAATAATGGCAACTGTTTTGTCTCTGCTCATTCACGATAACTCCCATTTCTCCTCTCTGTCCCTTTCTCCCATGGAAAAAACGCCTTTTTTCCCCACTTCGTTTCCAACTCCACCTCCAAATCTTTCCGCCTTCGGCCGTTTCGCTTCACCCCTCTCCCTCACCTCACCCTTCTCCATTCTTCCCTTTCTCCTTTCCTCCTCGCCCCCACAAAATCCTCTCGCTCCATTCCCCTTCCGATTCACACCCTCTCCATCTCTTTCTGCCGCCGTACGCCCACTCCCCCTCTCTTTCTCCCCCTCCTCACTCTCCACACACACAGCCCACTAAGACTCCTCCCCGTTCTCCGGAACTGTGACCAGCATTAGCTTAAATTAACCGTTGCGACAGAGCGCGCGTGCACCCTTCCTTTCCCCTGCCTCTCCCTCACCCTCCATTGATGCCGGCTGGACCTCTCTTCCTCATCCCACACGACACATTTCCTTCCCTCTTTCTCTATAACAAACGCGCCACCCTTTCCCCCTCTCTAAACTCTATGGCACCTCCCCCCTCACCCTCCCTCCATCACTCGTCCTCTACCCCTCGCTCTCCCTATTCCTTCATCACAGCCATTCTTCTCTCTCTTCCATTTACCATTTGGTGATATGTACACATACACGCACGCACGGTGTTTTATATGCGTGTATGCGTTCGTTATATACAATGGAATGAGTTCAGACTGCCGCCAACGCAAAATAATATTGCGAAGGATTCACTCGGTGATTTTTTTGTTTAAAAAATTTGCTATGGTGGAGCAGGTTAGAAGGGTTGATTCCCTTACCAACAAATATTTTATTTCATTAATTCCTAGAAATATAAGATGATAGAATTTCACGAATGGAGCGCGCTGTTGAAACAAATCATTATTTATTCTAGTGCTAATAATATTATAGCTGAGCGTTCGTAAATAGCATGCTTCCGCTCATAACTGCTAAACTTACAATTAACTCCCTGAAATTAAATACTTATGATAAGCAAAACTGCCAACAATCATATTTCTTAATTTAATTACGAAGCTTTAACTATCATACTGTAATATCTAACTCCATTTAAATTCCTCGCATACATATTCTCCGGCTCCGTATTAATTTAAATGAAGTGTTGTTTCTTTAATTCATTATCCACTTTGAGATGCAGATCAATTAAATTGTTATCATCCGTAGAAATACAAACGCCGCCGCTAAACACACCAAGCATTCATTAAGTGAAGCAACAGTTAATATCACCAAGCATTTGTCGGCTAAGGATTAGCATTTGGCCGTCCGAATCGTAGACCTGATTCCTGGGCCTCCCTTCATCCAAGGTATGTTTTTAGCATTGAAATGTATTCAGCAATTTGCATTGGAGGTGGGGACCGAGGGATTCGGAAGAGGGACGTGCCGTGGGCATAAAAAGAGGAGGTTAAGGGCGGACTGAGTGTGCGTATCACCTGAATGGCCGTCGCGGCAGGTTTCCATTGGGACAGGTACTCTTAATTCTTCCAAGGAGTAAACAACCTGAATTGACCGTCTCGCACATGTAATCACTCCAAAATTATCAAGCAACATCGTGACGCTAAGTGCATAATCTTAAAAAGACGAACGAAAGGAATATGATCTCTCCATTGCGGTTTCATTGAAAGTAAAACGCGACGGGAAAATCCGATTAAATATGCACCCTTATTTTGACCTTAAATACATGAGGCATCTAAATTTAAATGAATGGCGCACGCATCGAAGTAAGGAGACCTAGGGTGCTAATCGTATTTATTAACCAGGATCTATTTTCATATCAAACTATCTTTTAACCTTTTTGGAATGTATGTATTGTGCGGTTACGCAATTAATTTGGTGATATTTTTCAGGAAATGCAGAGAAAAAACTTTATTTACATACATTTGATAAAAAAAACCAAATAAATAAATTTCATGGATTAAAATGCCATAGGATCGCATTCACTCAACGATAAAGAAAAGAAAACGTTTAATAGATATCAACTGTTCATAGTGTTGCATATTTTTTCGTTAGCATCTTTAGAACTGTCATGGTTGATTATGTAATAAGGCGTCATAAAAATATCCAAGCAAGTTACCTGAAATTCAACAGTTCCAGAAAGATTATGGCCGATCAAATTTTTTCTAACGCGTTTTAAATTAGGTTGCTGTGCATACCGTTATTAACAGAATATAACCTAAAGCTAACTTATAGAATTTTTAAAATACTTTCCCTTCTTACGGTAAGTCCATATTTGAATATTATTACCAACTAAACTATTTTCAAATGCCATTACCTTTTCATCAATTATATGTATATTCTCGACTTCATACGTTTTTTCATTTTCCTATTAATCGTTTGGCAACTGCAACAAAGGCGGAGTCGTTGCATGTAAATCAGTCTATCTAGCTTTTATAAGTGGAATTCTAAAATTACATACTAATTGGTTAATTCAAATTTAAGAATAACACCTGTATTCTGTGCTTTGCTCATCATTATTTCCTTTTCTTGGACTTTCTTCCAAGTTAACCGATATCTACGATCTCAAAAAGAATTAATCGTCGAATTAAACAGCCACTTATCCCTCCATCGTGCATTCTCATCTTGGTAGGTAGAAGAAAAACGGGAAATGTTTTGCGTGAATTCAATTTCGGGCACGCTAGATTATCTGCGTATTACATGGGTTTCTTTATAACGCCCCATTCAGAGATAGCTTGGCGGATGAATGGCGCTATCATTACTCATTACGAGTAAGTGCCAAGGTACTCCGTCACTGTTCAACCGCCCCACGATAACGAAAATAAAACTAAAACCTCTAAAGTGCGATATTATTTTTTTACCTTTTTTCCTTCCCTCTTTTCGGCGGAAGCCATTACACTTCATTGTTTTTTATCGCGTCGGCCACGCAGTCTGACGGACGGAAGCTCAACAACCGCGAATGTACATACCTACCTCTATAAAACGATGGAACATCCGTAATATTATCGCTCGTAAAGCTTTAAAAAAAATCTCCCAGTCACTTTCCTATGGGTTTTGTTGGAGAGGAAGGAATTTTTTTGCTCCACAACCGAGAGACCCTGTCCGGATGGACCAAAGAGAAGGGAGGAGAGAGCAGATCGGGGGTTTGGCGGGGCAGAGGAGGTTACCATGGCGAAGGGAGTGGAGATACAGTGGGAAGGAGAAAAGGGGGCAAGAGAGCACAGAGAAATAAAAAGTGAGAAGTAGCGAAGAAAGGGAGACTAAGGAAGGAAGAGGATGGAGTGGAAGAGGAGGGTGGAGGGAGGAAGAAGTGGAGGGAGGAAGGAGTGGAGGGAGGAAGGAGTGGAGGGAGGAAGGAGTGGAGGGAGGAAGGAGTGGAGGGAGGAAGGAGTGGAGGGAGGAAGGAGTGGAGAGAGGATGGAGTGGAGGGGGGAAAGAGCGGGGGGAGTAAGAGAGAATGGAGGAATAATAATAGTAATTCGACTTCATACTTAGACCATTTAGTCCACTCTTATATATAACCAAATATGACGAACACAAACGGTGGGATTCGAACCCGCGACCTTATTATCCGTCGGCAGATGCTCTAACTACCCCTTCTACCAAGCCCGGCAGAGGAAGAGGGCGGAGAAGGAGGAGGAAGAGAATAGGGAGTAGATCGAGGATGAGAAAGAGTGGAGGGGGGAAGAGGGAGGAGACGAAAGAAGATGCTAGATGAGATATGAGAGAATCGAAGAAAGGAAAAGGGAGGACAAAAGAGTACAAATGGATAACAGGTAGAAGGAAGAAGAATAAGGAAAGGAAGAGCGAACATGGAGAGACAAAAGGACAGAGGAAAAACGGTTGTGACGATAGCAACATAAAAGACAGATAAGGAGAGGGTTCTATGATGAAGAGAGGAGAAAAATAAAACGAGACAGAAAATGAGATAATGGAGAGAAGCAGTTAACGAACAAACGAGCAAGACGAAAAGTGGAAAGTGAAGAGAGGGAGATTGAAGAAAGGGAAGGAAAGGTGGAAGCGGAAGGTCGGCAGGGAGGTTAGACAGAGGTTAGGAAGGGGACGAGGATGTAGGGAGGCGTGGCTGGCAGCTGCTGAGGGATTGCTGAAACGATGTGTCCCGAGTATGGACCTGAATTCAGGATAGGGCAGGAAGGGATGAGGAGCAACAATAACAATCCTTCTATGCTAGGACCGAACAAGACTTACGTAAATCTCGGGCGGGCTTTTTTTCTTTTATAGCTGTCGGAGCGCATTACCTACGGCGCTAGTTAGTAAGCTTTGGGTCACAAAGGGAGTTGGTTAACGGATATGCATTTGTGTTTGTGTGTTTATCTGCATGTGTGTGTGTGTGAGAGGCGCGTTAGAAAAGGGCAACAGAGAAGACTTTAGAAAAATAGAACCACCGCGGTATTTTGCCTCTAAGGGATATAACAAGTGCTATTCTGTTAAAGTTACTTTAAAATCGGAAAGGGACCGCTCCCTGTGTGAGTTTGAAGAGGGGCATTATGGTCAGTTTCGTGTTTTTATGCTATAATTCTCCCAGTGCAAGAACCATTTAATACTTTATAAGTTACATTGAACTAAAATTGGAATGATGGGTAACTGATTAACATAAAAAATACGTTATCACTAAAAAATAAAACATTCATTGATATATTTCTATTTTTATCCTAATAGTTGGGTTTGTGCTCACTTTTCACCTAGGAAAAATGCTGGGCCACAATTTTTGTTTTTTCTAAAACTCTCAATTCATAGGATAGTTTATATCAAGCATATATATAGGAATCAATGTGCTATTTACCCTAAAGTAAAGAACATACTATTCTAACATGGGCATTATGCACTAATCAAAATATCTTCATTGCAAAAGTAATCTTTTTTGCACGAATTTACTCCTTGAATGTAAGGCGATAGTACTATTCATACAAATGTCTACTAAAATAAATATGAACTAGAAATTTTATGGTTAAAAGATTTTCGGTTACAAACATTAAAATTTATAGCAAACCTATTTTACCTGTTAGGAAGCAAAAAAATGGAAGCAGTTTGCTGAACAATATTCGACATTTAATATCGATGATTTGTAATTTTTTTAAAAGAAAATCAATAAACGTCTTTCACAAATCTCTAAAAATTTACATAAAACCTATGTATTACATCGTTACGGCTCTAAGGACATTGCCTAACGAGTTGAACAAAAATTTCAATGAAATAACAAAAATATGATAACCGGATTTATAATTTATTCTCGGAATTTGAATTTTTAACACAGCTTTCTAAAATGATCCATATATATTAATTACATCTTCAATATTCTAATAATATTTTACCATAAAAACAATATATTTAATATTTAAATTATACCGCCATATGCACGTCTTAGAGAAAATTTTAGAAAATTTATATTATAATGTTTATTACAAATGGCTAAGTTTTAGGTCCATATTTGAAGGAAAATTTTGGTGGTCATAAATACATTTCATATTTCTTTCAGATCGCCAAGAATAATGTTTCAAAACCTACAATTTCGAGAGTCACCTTCCTAAATCTCTTCATTCTATATTAGGTACCTCTCTTGTACACGTTTTCGGTGGTCCAGAATGAAAATCATAGCAAATCAGACCTCACTCTTTACACTGTGGCAATTTTATGCTTCCCAGGATACATATGCGCTTAACATTGATTATACCGCAAAAACTGTTATTTCGATCAAAAAATCTATTGCTCTTTGGCGACACGGATTTTCACAGGGAAGAGGAAACTGTTCAAAGGGTATTAAAATATCGTGTAATGTGGATTTTGAACAGCATTTTCATGTTACTAGGAGCAAAACGATTCCCCTCAAAAATCACAGCGGAGACGCAAACGAGAATTAAAACCTCTCAGAAATCTCGACCCCTTAAAACAAGTATCAATATCCATCGCTTTCCTCCATATCAGTTTATCTCAGTCTCTCTCTCTCTCTCTCTCTCTTTTTCCAATTCGGCCTGACGATCTCATTCCCACGTTTAGTAAAACCGTCACCCTTCTCCATCCCTCTTTTTCTCTCTACCTCCCTCCCTCCACCGCTTCCGATCCAGACGGTCCACCTCTATACCACGGACTCCCCCATCTCGTCCCGCAAGCACTCTCTCCGTGTCAAGGAAATTAGCCACGGCCCCCGGATTAGAAGCGGAGGAGATAGGGAGGAGGTGAGGGAAGAGAGAGAGAGGGAGGGAAGGGAGGAGAGGAGGGAGAAAGAGAGGGATGGATAAAAAACACACAGAGGGCGCTCCGACAGACCGACCACCACCCATGATGCTCGACGCGTCTCTTCCCATATGGCGGCGAACAAGGGCGACGGAAGGGGCGGCTGCTGCCGCTGCTGTATGTGGGGGCGGACTCGGAGATATACAGAAAGAGGAAGGGGACGTTGCAGGGGACGGGAGAGGGGACGGCGAGAGAGTCACCTCCACGGTCGCATATGCCGAGACAAGCTCTCTGCGATGGAGGAGAGGAAAGCAGATATTGGGAGGAGAGGGAGGTCCTCCTGGTCCAGGACAGGAGAGATTGTCCTGCTACCACCTCCCCTTCTCCAACTCTCCCCTCCCTTCCATATGAACCCTTTCTCTCCGCCGTTTCTACTTCTTCTATTCCACCCCGTTCCTCCCAGCTACCCTCCATTTCCCTTATCCTTTTCATTGTCCTACCTACCTCCTTCCCTTATTCCACCCTCTACTTCTGCCATTTTCCTATTTTCTTCTTTCGCATCTCCCCTTGAATTTCCCATTGTCCAGCTATACTACTTTCTGGCCGCTAAAACTACTCCCTACCGCCTACTGCTGGTCGACCGGGCCAGCCAAGCGATCTGGTACGTAGCAGCGTTGGTCCACCGGTGTGGCCGGGCAGAATACACCTTGAGTGGTCGCTTCCGATTGTTGGCGGCAGGGAAAGGGTACGAGGTAAAAGCTATTGGAATCGTAAAAACAAAGGTTTTGTTTTTGAAAGTTAAAAAATTATCTAGCTCTGCAAGAAATGACATACTTTATCTATAAGGTTATATTAAAGGAGCAGGTGTGATGATGTGCACAGTATCAGAATATTGCAAACTTTAGTTGAGGTTGATTCAAACCTTAGCTAAAATAATTTGTTATCGTCTTTTTTCGACGCTAATAATGATTATTTTATGAGCTAGGGTATAAATTGACATTAATTTTAGACGTAACAACTCATGACGCAGGTATCGTAGTTATTTTAAGACAAATTTAACGCCAACCCATCTCTTCAATCTGTATAAAACATGTAGATGATATATCTTAAAAATAGGTAATCTATGAGACCTGATAGAATCGAACAAAATCGCAACAATGCTGTACAACTATACTAAGATAACAACTAACTTCGATTAAATTTCAAAACAAATACCATCATCTAGAGCAGGCATGTCAAACTTGAAGAGGATTACAGGATTACAGCCGTTTAATGGAAACAGAGTTGACGAAATTTATTTAGAAGATTTAGTGTCTATTTTGCAATTAAAAGCAATAATTTAGAAAACACCTTCTATTGTACCCCAATAACTATGAAAAAGCTCACTCCTTTTCAGAAAAATAGATAGTCTCGAACGATTTAGTTTAGACAAAAATTAGTATTCCGGTCGCAGTAAGGAACAAAAAGGACTTCCACTCTGACATACCTGTTATAGAGTAACCAACAGAAAAATTATCAAGTCAGTATCTAAGTTTTCTTAGTTCATGAAGCATTGTTTTGAAGGGAACGATTTCTTGTTCATATACGTCACGGTATTAGGAGAGTATTTCGAATTTTTGCCTACCTCTATCATTGAATTTATGTCCTTTCGTAAGACTTTTTGTTCAATACTTCAATGCATTCGCCGGCAAAAAGGGATAATTTTTTAATGTCAGTCTTGCTGCGCTTTTCAATCAATTCCATTTGTCCGATTTGGACATAGAACGGCCGGATGACGTTTGACCGAGTATCCTTTCACCTGTCGCCATCATTGTTCTGAAGAGCAATCGATTGGTTGGAATCGAATCGGCCCAACGTGTACGTCATTCGTCAGATCACATCAGATTGGACGCGCGTCTTTTCGTATAGAAGGGTGTGCTTTTCTTCAAACCCGTACCGAGGAATCGAAGAACAATACGGATTGCGCGGATGGGGAAATTAATGTTAAGATACGTTCAATTACTCGGTTGATGTGTGGTATGAAAAAACTGTTTTGAAGGTAACGCGAATGCCGACGGGACTGCAATGGAATGCGCTTCGAGTTTGTTCAGCATTCTGCGTACCTCACGGCAGTATGCATTCAAAAATTACTGCCCTGCCGCGACTCAAAGAGATGAAAACTTCTCTCGAGCACTCGCTCTGACGGGAAAACGAAGTTAGTTGAAGCTGTTTAGTTTATTTCTGGTCGTTTCTACAAATATGAGTTTTCTAAGATTTTATTCATTTTTATTATAATAGAGTACGTCACGAATAATGAATTAAAACAAATATTAAAAATGTTGGACAACGGGTTTAACTCCGAAGGAAAGCAGATAGAGAATTGCGTATGTTGATTAACATTTACTTCCGTAAACATATATTCTTAATTCATATTGTTATTCTAAACAAATAAACTACAAGATTGAAGATATCAGTGGAATATTAGATAAAAATCATCAAATAATAAAGCCTATTAGCCATTTTTCCAACTGAAATAAAAAACATGATTACATTCTCTGAACTTAACGGGGAGTAATTTAACTATTTCCAACGGTGAGAAAAAATGTAAGGCATAGCTAATTATTGAAATTAATATTGGCAGAAACTCCATTATGGAAAATCAACTAGGTATCTAAAATACCTCAAAAATTCACTCAGAAATGTCAATTAAAAAGATTGATGAGGATTGAAGAAATGTACTGTTTGATTTTAGCAGCAGCATTTGTAAAGCAATTTACTTATATCTTTTTAGTTTCCCTGATATATTAAATAAAATTTCTCGTGGACCTTAGAAACAATTTCATCTCCATATCACATAGCCGGTGAAATTCAGAAATGCCACTCATTTCATGTTTAAGCCTTTATATTACTTTCAATTAAATATTCAATCCAACAGGATCAATATATTTCAAAAGTATTTCGCATCTTTAATGATTTAAAGTCTAAACAGCAACTCTTCTCAAGGGATGCCATTGTTACTATTATGTATTTAAGTAAAAAAGACATCCAGATTTTCACGAGCCGCTTTGTATGCCAAATCTTCAACTAGATATAAATATGTTCTTCACTTATTTTTTCTTATTAAATAACAAACCCCAAACCGTAATAAGAGAGGCGTCTTATCTCGCGCTTGCAGCGCTACAAGCGATAAATTTGACGGACTTTGTAAAGCCACCGACTCAAGCCTGCTTGTGTTTGTGCCACCCTCAATATCACACTTCCTTCCCCACCAACGCCGTTCGCTCCCTCCTTTTCTTTATCCTTATCCCTCTCTCGCACTTATTCCGTTCCTTCCTTCGCCTTGCTCATTATTCCGCCTTACCTCATCAATCACCTTCACTTTCTCTCATCTCCTAAACTGCCTTATCAAAATACCCTCCCTCCCTCTCTCTCTCTCTCTCCTGGCTCCGCGTATATCGGCCCTCCCATTCTCACTCTTCCTCCTGCATCTCTCTCACCACGACTAATCCTTCAACCTCCCTCTTACTCTCCTTTCCCTCTTCTCCTCTTTTCCCTCCCTCTCCTTGCTCACCACCTTCTCACGCCCATTCCGTCACAATCCAGATCCAATTTCCGGCGCGGCTACCGACGATGCCTTATCTCGCCCCAATCTTAATGATAAGTCCCTCATACTCGCTGTTTGTGGCGTCAAGTCTTGATGGAAATAGTTTGAAGAATAAGGAGACCGGGAGATAGTCAGAAGGAGAGAGAGGATGGCGGAGAGCGAAAGATAGGGAGGAAGAGAAAGAGGAGCAGAGAAAGAGGAAGCGAAGTGGATGGAAGTTATGTCGGTCCATAGGACTCGATTATATTGGCTCGTTCAGAAGGTATAAAATGCCTGCGAACCGATCATTCCGTTTCGTTATTTCAGTTCTGTTGTTATTTCGAGAGGTAAGAATTAAGATAACATTGCGAAGCAGTCTAAAATTGTATATTTAGTGTAGTGAATTCATTATAATTTTCGTGATAACAGAATTAATCCAGGGATATGTTGTCAAACAATTCTGTGTAAGAGAATAGGTCGCGAAAAACTTTTACTTAAAGTGTAGGTTTTTATTAATTCGAATGTAAGCCCATATATTCATTAGTCATATGTGATACCACATTATACTGGATACAAACTACTGACGCGACCCTCTCAATTGTATAACATTGTCGTTAGCTTCCAACTAGGGCCCTGCGAATCTCAAATTATGGAACGAATCGAATCTCGAATCGAATCGTCGTAAAGTATTCGAATCTCGAATCGGACAGTTTTTTTTAAATTTCAGTCTCTCTAGGCTGAAATGTATTTTATTTCTAATCACTCTTTAGCTAGTTATCCAATTTTTGTTTTTTTTTCTGTTTTGTGTCAAGAATCTTTTAAAAAACACACCGAAAACAGTCACCCACCGAATTTACCCGTTCTGATGAAGAGTTTGTAGCCTGAATTGCCAACAAATCCCTCGCATCTTTTGCCAAAAATGGGTAGGATCTACTTTCCAGTAAAATAATGGGTCACTATCGCGGCCCATCACAGATTGCTTTGTGTATTGGTGTATTTCCTCCTGAAGTGTGGATATTTCGTCCATTTTTGACCACGCTTCTTTTTGCGAGTTATTATTTTTTAAAAATAAAGTATCCAAAAGGTTGCCCTTTTTTGCTTCGCTTTCTATATATCCAGTATTCGAGCCTTTATCTATTACAATTAGCTCTTCGTCTTTTCCTTCTTGTCGGAATGTATCTCCTAAATCTGAAATGAATTCTTCCCAAAAATGCTTTATAGTATTCGCTTGGTTGTCCGTGAATAAGACGAGTTTAAATCTTGGACAAAGAAATGTTGCAGCCATAAGGTGATCTTTGGAAATGTCCTATCTGTCATTCAAATGATTCATGAGTTCATTACGGAACAATTTTACACCATCTCTTATTGTTAGAACCGAAATGCAGGGAATAATGAGACTAATGGTAACAGACTTTTCGGAGCTAAATATAGATGTTGCCTCCGCTGTTACATTGAGAATCGGGAGAGATGCTTTTAGGGTTTCTTTCAGTTGATTTTTCAGAGGTGCGGGAAGGACTTGAACACAATTCCGTTTCGCACTGCGTTCAATAAGTGCAAGAGATATTACAATATAATTCCTTTGCACGCAATCAAGCAACTTGTACGATGTACTTAAAAAAAGATGATCCAAGAACCACTACAAATACACTGCACATTAAAAAGAAGGCCTAAATGGACACTGGTTCATATTTCGACCGCTCTGTTCGTTTGTACCTTGGGGGGGGGGGATGATCCAAATGGAAAAATTTCTCTTACCAGTACTACCATATATTTAGAGTATTACACTATGGGGGTTAAAATTAGACCAATAATTTAATAAGAACATATCAAACATTCATTGATCGATATATAGCCTACCGATTCGAAATTTACGAATCGTTTTTTGCTATATCGAATCGAATCTTTAAATCCGAAGCAAATCGAATTTCGTTGGATAAATTTCTTTTCCGCACGACTGGTTGCGCGAAGCAGTATCCAGGAAGAAGAAATTTGATCGAAGGAAGATCAAGGATCCAGGTGATGTCACTTCTAATGTTTTCTATAAATAAATATTGCTAATAGGTTTAAAACTGTAGTCATATATTAAAATATACTTATGAAACCATTTAAAAAATGTTTTTCCTCCTGATTTTAACAAGACTCCCCAAACTAGCCCAAATTAAACAACTGGCTCCTACGGGCCTGAAAAAGCCCGCTGCAACATTTCTCTGGATAAATCTCAGTTTAGAGAGCATTCATATGATTGCCATTTCCTCGCATTTCAAATGTCATTTGAAGACACCACATAATATTTACTCGTAAAAACCTGACTGATTAAAGATGTGGAGAGCCAAAATAATATGAAATTTTAAATCTTAAATGAATATCAAATATGCGAATCGATCATTTATGTCAAGCTTGTATCGGAACCATGTTTTTGGATGCGACTCTAAGATGAAAAATACCTCAGTCGACACTTTTCCCGTTTTATGGACTTAAATTGGAAAAGCTTGTTCATTGTCAAGTCAAAAAGGCAAAAAGAATTGGGGTGGTCCACCTGGCAATGCAACGCCCGAAACGGCGGATGACTTGTTGGAATCCACCACCAAAAGACGGGACAGGTGTTCAAATCAAAACCGGTGTAGGAACATGGTAGGAATTCTCCTTTTAATGACTCGTCCGCCAATTAAACGGCAATAAACTCAATTAAGTCCGAGACAAAAAATAGCGTGGGAGAGTCATAAATAAAATTCACACAATAGAACATCAGTTACTTGAAGCTGGAGACCCTCTCGTGATGTTAACTCCGCATTTCGCTTAAAAGAAGGCGAATGACTGATCCGCGGTCCCAAAAAAATAAAATAATCATGCTCGAATTATGTGCGAGTTAAAAAAGTATGAAATACGACTTCAACTCCCTCCATTGTGATGTTGATGATCTCATCTGTCTTCATGAATTAATTGCGCATGCGCGCAGCTATCGAAATTGCCTGCAACGACTGCCCCCTGGGGGACTTTTCAGTGCTCACCGCCATGCAACCTTGACCTACGACAGTAATGAAGCCACAAAGACCCACCATCCCATTCCACCCTCGAGCCCCTACGCGCTCTGTTCCCATCCCTCTTACACTCCACCTCCTCTACCACCCTTAACCCCCGCTCTACACCCCCACCGCAGGGTAAAAATGGCACGCGCCATTTAACCCCTTGAATGAAACCATTCCACACACATACTCGACTCCCCACCTACGTCTACCACCCGACTTCCTCGTCCCGCACTTTTGTCCTACGCTCTCCCCTCCCCTTTACTCTCCCTTAAATAACCATCCTTAACTCTCTCCCCCTCTCTATACTCCCTCTCTTTCACCTCCATCCCTACTCCTCTCCTTGCAACACGCGTTGTTCCGGATTTCTGCGGATTTTAAGACTTTCCCCGCTAATGAACGATCGTCATCCTCCATAGGAGACAAATGAAGGCGAGGATGCGCGAGGATTTGATGACTGAGAGAGGAAAGGAATGAATGGGAATGAATGATCAGTGGCTCAGAAGGAAATTGCGCGATGCCGACCGTCTTAGCTCCCCAGCCAGCTCCTCCCCTACCCGCTGCCATCGCCCCGATTCCTCCCACTCCGCTTCGGCACTGTTCCGTAGTCTTCTTTAAGCCCCCGCCAAAGCCTGCTTAGCTGGTTTAATGGGATAAAAAATTTAATTCGTTCCTTTTTTCGGTGGAGATCGTTCATGCAACATGGAGTCTTTCTTTATGTTGTATTGGACAAATTTAGTGGAAACTTAGGGATTATAAGGATTTAGGATATTTTTTATAATCCTTTTAAAATGTAAAACCGAGGACTATCGAAATGATTCGGTTTTTAATGTGTTTAATTTGTTTTTGTGTAAATGAATAACTGGTTTACTCATTCTGGCAAGAGGTACTGAAATGTTTCGATTTTCTTACTTGAATCTTTCTAACTTCAATGAAACAATTATGTTTTTATTTTGTCTAGGTAAGTTGCTTTGTATCATTGTGTGATGGTAATTTATCTACACATTTTTACCTAAATAAGCTTTCAATTTTTAATTCGATTCTCTATATATTTTGACTTTAAAGCTAATATTTACAAACTGTTTCTCTTTCTGATATTATTGCATATATTATCAATTTACTCTAGTACCTAAAACATATTTTCCCTTAAAGCTTATAGGACTACCTAATATTCAATTCATATGTGTAAGGTACGTGCATCAGCATTCTGAAACAAATCAATGTAATCTAGTTTCTAAAATTTTATCCATTACAAAATTATAGGTAAAATCTTAGACTTGATAACTACAATCTTGCAGGACCTCTAATATAAAGGTTTTAATGCGAATTTATGTTTCGTCAATTCATGCGTGTTACGTTAAATAGATATCAATCAATTTGAACAGATATCCGGTATATTTTCCACATTTAAAAAGATATATAACGTGTATATTTTTAACGGAGTTATTTTAATATAGGAGAATTTTCGGCATGAAGCGCTCGAAAGTTGTTGTATTAAGCGCAAACAGGGAAAACGTGACACCTTGACTTTCGTGCGAATAAAGAAAATGATGTGGCAGTTGTTTTTAATTAATATATACGTGTCATCTGCCTAACGTTTTAACAGTCTGACGGCAACAAAAGTCTGGTCCTCGTCGGCAAAAAAGGAACTGCTAAAATGCATCGCTTTTATTTTTACGGCTTAGATTATCGGACTTCCATCTCACGTAAAATATCCTTTGAGAAAGGAGGTTGTGAGGAAAAGATAGGCCTAGTGAATAGAATAGAGGGTGAGAGAGAGAGGACAAGGTAAAGAGTGATGGAACTAAAGTTAACAAAGAGGCAAAAAGTAGGGAATGGAAAGAAAAGGATAGGGAGAAAGGCAATGAGATAAACCGTGAAAGAAGATGAAAATAAGGTGATGGAAGAAGAGCAGAGGGAGAAAAATGTTGGAAGTCAAAGAAAGGAATGGATAAGAGAGAATAGAAAGAGTGAATGGGGAGAGTGAGGATGATGCAGGCAACTAAATGGAAGAAGAGAATGATAGAATGGTTGGCAGAGAGAGAGGAAGAAACACAATATATCAGAAGACAAAAAAGAATGATATAATAGAGAAGACGCCATATACGGAGAAGAGTAGGTGAGATGAGCGAGGGAGAGGAGAGAGTAGGTATAAGTGAGGGGAAAGAGGAAAGAAACTGCGTGAAAGGAATGAAGGGGTAGAAATAGTCGGAAGTAGACCGGCAGAGGTGCACGGGGTGGAGAGGTGGGTAGGTAGTGGGTGGGTGAGAGAAGTGAGAGAGAGAAGGGGGGGGCAGAAAGAGAGAAGAGAAAGAGGATATTTTCCGGAAGGGGTGGGAGACAATACGGACTCGAGCGAGACAAAGAACTGTCCTCTTCTTCCCTTCCGAGAACTTTTGTATTCCGTCGCAAGATTTATCGGCGACCCCTTTCGCCTTTTCGGGCGTGGGCAGGAGGAGGGGAGGGGCCGCCGAGGAATGCGGAGGGAAGAGAGAGGCAGGAGATGAGTCAGGGAGGGAGGTGGAGATGCTGGCGAGGAGATGGCGGAGAGGAGCAGACGGCAGAGGAAAAGGGGAGATGGCGAGGAAGGAGAATAGGAGGGAGGAGGCGGCGGACGGATGGGAAGAAGGTTTGGGACGGAGAGAAGGGAAAATATGATTTGTGAGGGACCGAGGTGGACAGGACGTAAGGAGATGGAAGTTGGATGTTATGGAAGGAGCATAAGCGCGTAATGGTCGGATAACGGCCTCCTCGGTGTTACGAAAAATTGATCTCGTTATCTGTTTTATTGTCCGAAAAAGGGAAGGCTACTCACACCGAAGTGAACTCCAGTAGGATTGTGATTATAAATCCGAATTTATTTCCATAAATAAAGATATTTTAAATTTCTTTGGATTTATGTCCATTTAATAAATAGATTTACAGCTATGGTTCTCCAGTGTAACGAGAAGATTTCGCGTCCGCAAACTCTGAAAACTTAACTTGGAATTTATTACAGCTGTCTGCATCATGGAAGTAGGAAAACTATTATTTTATAAGTTTCATGTAATTTATTATTAATATTATATACATTTGTATGACCTGATGCATGAACTATCAAGAAATGGAGAAGATAGCAGACAACACAAGTATGTGGAGAATCAGGTTTAACCTATAATAATCATGTCATCGCAAGCGTGAAAAAAATGAGATTCAAGATTAAACTTTCTTTAAGGTAAGTTCGTGTTCTTGTGTGTTTTTAGTATGGGAAAAATGAAGAAATGGTAACATTAGTAATTCTGCCTGTAGCAGAAATGATACGCCAAAAATATTTCACGCTTCATCTTTGCATAAATGAGTGATGTTCGAATAGTTTATTAAAGCATATTTGTTAATAAGCGATGGTTATAAAAAATAGCCTATAAATTTTAGCATTCACTAAAGAGTGATAATGCAATCAGTGCACATCAGCGAGACATGGACAGACTACCTATGGTGTTGACATGTGTATAAAGAATTGATATCAACACATGTGTATCAACACATTATTTAGAATCAAGCATTCTTCCTCTTCACTGGAAAATATAAAAATGTCCCACTGATGTGCACTGATTGCATTATCACCCTATAGTGAATGCCAATTTTTATAGGCTTTTTTCTTTTGATAACCATCGCTTATTAACAAATATGCTTTAATAAACTATTTGAACATCACTCATTTATGCAAAGATGAAGCGTGAAATATTTTTGGCGTATCATTTCCGCTACAGACAGAATTACTAATGTTACCATTTCTTCATTTTTCCCATACTAAAAACAAACAAGAACACTGACCCTTAAAGAAAGTTTAATCTTGAATCTCACTTTTTTCACGCTTGCGATAACAAAATCTTAATGCACCCCACCATTCTTCAAAAAGAATACAATACGCAGAACTATTCTTTTTCTACCATTCCTACACATTCAAAAGTATTCCAAGTTGGTTGAAAAGATCACAGAAAGAAAGCGAATATAATATGTTTCTATTTCTGGAGCTAGAAAGACTGAAAAGTCTGGTTTTCCATTTAACACTTGCACGAGTCATTGCTGAGGAGAATGGGAAGTAACAGATGAATGGATATATGTAAGAGGACCTTAAGAAACGTCAGTAATGAACAAGACTTTGACAAGCAGATAGGGACAAAGCATCGAGTCGAAGTCGAGATAAAGATAAAGGAAACAATAGAAATGGAAGAAAGTTGGGAACGGAGTGATGCGTATGAATAGAAAGGGAAATTGGATTACAGCAGTGCGTAATAATATGGGCATTAGTCGAGGACATTGGGTACGTAAAACAAAATGATATTAATGTGTTAAAGAAGAGATGAAGCCGAGCCCAAATTTGCTGCGACTAAAGACTGTTTCTAGTGTTTGACTAAGAGCGAACGGGGATGAAAAGGATAGCGAGGTGGAGATCGTGAGGAATGGGTTTGAGCGAGCGGAGGGGGAAGGAGAAAGCGAGTAGGGTAGGAACGGTGAGTGGGAGTTAAAGTAGGGTTGTCCAGGGAAAAAGAATCTCCCATCCTCCCCACGCCTTAACCGACTTCCCTCTCCCTTTCCTCCGACAGACATTGGGATTTGAATGGTGGCCACAAGGGGTGGGCCTTCGATGGGATGATGGATTGCCCAACAACAATGCAGTTTCTCCTTTTTTCGAACGTCCCATTCCCTCGACACTGCCCCTCCCCCCTAACTCCCTTTCTCTTCCTTATCTATCCCTTCTCATCCCTTAAACCGCCTCCTGCTCCTCGCCGGAACCCTTCATTCGGTCCATTCTTTTACCACCGTTGTCGGTAGCGCAGCCTCTCTATGCCCGCTTACCTTTTTCTGCCTGAAACATTCCTCTTTTTGTTTCCGTTGCTTTCTCGATTACTTTTTGCTTTTCATTGATAAAAGGGTCACATTTTGTGAAAAACTGAAGAAAATTAATAATATATTTATGGGAAAATTGTCCCATATTTAATTTTAGGAAATGCTTACTGTAAACATTAGAAAATATTTTATCTACTTATGAAAAAATTGCTTCGTGATTATCAAAATGGCAATGTCGGCCTGTATACATTTCTTCCGATTCTATTGCAGAAGTTTTGGTTAAATCTTTATCTATAATAACAATGTCGGTAGAAGACATGAATAACCCTATCAATAAATTCAGCATGACTCACTTTATGACTTCCTGTGATTCAAGCGTTGACACTATAGGGGATTTAAAGCTTATCATTTGTGTTAAATGAGTCTATAATATAAATATTTTTATAAATTTGGAATTATTTTTTAAATTTTATTTCATGAAAAGTAAATTGTGAAATTTCTTCTATAGAAATTTTCACGCCATAGGCAGAATGTACGCATATGTGTCGGTAATCAGAATAAATAAAATAAAATAACTATCAAAACTACTGCATTCGAGGGTTAGAAATTTATATATATTTTAATAATAATCGTATAGATTCGGAATTTAGAGTTTTTACCTCGTTAGCCGATTCACTACACGCAAGTATATTTCAGCGACTTTCATTTTTAAGTTGAGACCTGTATTTACCGACGAAAAACCAGGTTACTACGTTACTAAGTAAAAACAATGCTTTTGATGGCATCTTTTTAAAGAAATCTAACCGTATTGCTGCAACATTAGATACGCCAGGTCTAAAAGATTATACAAAGCAGTAAACTAGGGACTTCGATAAAAAATTTGTAAACAGATGAGTAAACGTATTATAGGGATGTAAACTAACGTAAAATTAATTTCTATTCAAATGCTAATTTCTTCAGCACTTTTTGCCTGTTACTTACAGAGTGAGAGATTGAAGTCTACCTCACTCGTAAACTGTCTGACAAGTGCCAGAGTAAAACAGCAAAAAATAAACGGAATATATGAAAGCAGGCCTAGCAAAGATCGTTGGGAATGGGACGAAAAGGAAAGAAACATTTGCCTTTTGGAGGAAATTCAAACAATAAACAACCCGCTCTTTTCCGCCAACTAAAGAGAGATGGAGTGAACGAGAAGAAGGAGAGCGCACGATTGAGCACGGGGTGACATTTAAGTGGGCGGTAAAAAAAAGAAAGACGGGACTTGGACTTGGGGGGAGGGGAAGAGAGGGGGAGAAAGGGTGGGGCACAACGTGGAGAACGACTGAGAAAGTGGTGTGGGAATAAAAAGGTGTAGGGGCCAGCATGGGCGGAAAAATAGAGGCCAGGGAGCGAGAAAAAGGGAAGAGGAAGGTTTTGCGGTGCATTGTGGGAGCACTGCCAATTTGACGCCAGTTGCCCGTGGACGTTCTAAAAAGGGGGAAGTACTGACGGATGGGAGGGATTGGGAGGGCGATTGCATCGGGAAGGGGAAAAGAAGGGGGAGAGCCTGGAAAGAAAGAGATTCGTACGGAATAGGAAAGGAGATAGGAGAGAGGGGGGAGAGAGAGCGATACATAAAAGGGGGTTTTGGGAGAGAGAAATAGAGAGAGAAAGACGGGTGGGTGTTAAGGTTTTAGTTGTAGCAGCGGTCGGAGTCACCCTCTACGCCTTTTCGGATCAGGACACCCTTCCCCTACTCGCACGCACACACACACATGCTATCCCATCAGAGAGGGTGTGGGGAGAGAAGAGCTGAATCGGGGTGCGACTCGAAAACCCTTTCATTCCCTCCCCTTCCCTCCCTCCCATTCATCTCTCCATCCTCTCCCTCTCCACGTATCCATCCCTTTCCTCACCGACGTTCCGCTCTTTAGGGGTTGGATTTAGGGGTCTCTAGGGTGCGAGATTGGGAAAGAAGGGGGTTTAGGGGAGTGGGTAGAGAGGTGGGAGGAAGTGGGAAGAGGTGGAGAAAAGGGAGTTAAATGGGTTAATTAATAGCGGTTCAAGATCTCATTTGCATGGCGCGTTTGTCTTCCTTCATTGGAATAGTTTCTAGCTCCGCTCTTGAGAATCGGCCGGAGTGTGTGAGGGAGGGAGTGAGGAGGAGGGAGGTGATGTGTGGAGGGATAGGAGGAGGAAGAGAGCAGAGAAGGGAGGCGAGAGATAACGGAGGGTGCGACAGATAAGCGATTGGTCACGGCTGCCGCACCCTTCGGCCCAGTATCGCCTCGGTCCCCCTCTACACTCAATCCAATTAGAATCCTCTTTTATAATCCCAAGTGTAGAGAGCTCGAAAATCCACGCGTACTCTCGATATCTTCAAAGGAAGATGTATATTCGTGCGTGGTATATTTTTTCACTAAACCGCTAAGAGTAATAATGGGATTTTTTCGTATTGTTAGTAGGTGTGGTCGGGTCTTTTGTACTACGAAGGTTTTTGCACGGCAAACAGCTGCGGTTTTAGGAAAACATGTGTTGAGTCGAGAGAATCAGAAGTACAAGAGTATTTATTAAGATTTTAAAATATCCGCCTTCATGTTGTGAAAGAGCGAGTTTCCGATAACGTACAACGAATGAGGAGGTAATGACTCGGAAAGAAATATGATACAAGTCGTTGATTCTCAATAAGAAATCATACGGATGAAAAATATTCACATTTTCCTGTTTGGTGGAATTTCTGAAATCATAATTAAAAAGTTAAAGCGGTCAAAATCTTAAACTATTCTATTTACCCGAAGTCGATTTGATAGTCTGGTTACATATTTCTCACAGAATAGGATGCTCCAATCCTTATCGTACCTTATTGCACATATTTCAAGTGTTCTGGAATATAATATAAATAATTTGTTTCATAAGTTAATCAAGTCTCATAGATTAAGGAAATTAACCTCACAATTCGCCTACGCATACGATCTGCATTTAAGGCGAGGCGACATAGTATTACTCATGAATTGAAAAGCACTTTAGTCTTAAATCAGAAGGGACCCAGATGAGTTCGCCACCGCTAAAATTATTCCGTGATCTGCTGCTAGGAAAGCATTGCCTACTCAGCACCCAACGTACATTGAAAAAAAAACGCCACGTTACCTTATAAATTTATGTCAGCGTAAAATAAATCCGTCTATTGATAAAGAAGACATTAAAATTGCTCAAGTTATCTTAATTGCATTATTTTCGAAGTTTACCATTATTTGCAAGGTTTAATATGATGTTCAGTGATTATCAGTACAAAAATATTTAAGAATTCCATTCAATAATTACATATTATATTACCGAAACATTTCGCTTTTGTTCCGAGATTTTTAAATCTATCTTTAAATATAAAATTTAATTTTATGTGGCGAGAAGGAAAAAAATACATCCCACATCATGCAAAACTGAAAGAGAAGTGCATCGATTTTAAACAAGCAGTCGTTTCCTGACAAACTTAAATGTCATAATGCCTCTCATGTGCTTATTATGATACAGGAAGAAAACTCTTAACAATGAAACTCTACCGTCTGTTTGTAAACTTCTTCATGGGTTCCTGACCGACCTCTTACATCAAGAGGATGTGCGGCTTCATATCAAACAAACACCACTCCGTCCCACGTTCTTGTTGTTCTTATTCACCCTTATGCCTCCAAATTGACCCGCATGTTCGTCTTCTGTTCCCTTAAACACCCAACTCCCAAAACTAACTCCAATTTTCTTCGGACCACCAGCAACACTTTCTCTGTTCCCAAACTTCCTTTTGCCAGAGTAGCAACGTATAACTTCCTTCTGTTCTCCCTCCACCCTTTCAACACGGCCCCATCTACCTCACCGCTTCACGTCTCCAAAACTACTCCAAACCTCTCCGCATCCTATTCCTCATATCCTTCCCCTTACAGCGCCCGTCCTACTTCCCTTAGAGCAAAATCCTTCCATTTTATTATCACTTACTTCGTAATTTCTTCATCTCCTTGTTTTCATCTCTCCCCATCTCATCCTCGCAAACTACCCATCTTGTACCTTTAGAACGATATCCACCTCATCTCTTAATGTCTCCAAATAACCTCTTCAAATCCTCACTTCGCTTACATCTCCTTTGCCCCATTGCGCCTCCTCTTCGTATAACCTACTCCTATTCTCCTCCTTGAGTCACCTCACTCACTCCTCTTAACCTCCCTCACTCCTCTCAACCTCCCTCACTTCTGTCAACCTCCCTCACTCTCTTCGCTTCCTCCTCTCCCTCGCTCCGACCGCTCCCTCTCTCATTTCCTCTTCTTCTCACGTCCGCCTCAACTCACATCCTCACCCATTCCACCTTACCTCAACTCCTTTCCTTTTCTCTCCATCTCCTCTTCGTCTCTCGACGATTTTTTCCTTTCTTCTTATTCTGTACATCTATTCCTTCAATTCTCTACCACGTCTCTTTTCTCATTTCTCCCTTTTCGTCTCTTCCTCTCTTCCATCCGTAGCGTATCAACCTGCGCCCGCTTTTATTTTCTTCACCTTTTCTATACCTCCAACACTTATCACCTATTTTCCCTCTCTTCCTTCATTCATTCACTTTCTCCTCCCTCCGCCTTCTTTCCCTCCCAACCTCGCTTCCTTTTTCTACCATTGACCTCCCTTGCACATAATCCCCTCCTCCGCGCCCATTCTTCATCTCCCTTCCTTTTTTGCAGAGGCCGATCTGAACTACCCCTCGTCCCGTTGCCAGTAGCCATCCTCTATCGCATCCCCTCTCCATCCTACCTCTCCCTCCTTCCCTCCCTCCCACCGCGCGGCAGTTTGACGGAATAAAAAAATATAATGGTAGAGCGTCAACGGCTTTCCAGTATGCGTACACACGCTCCATCCGAAACTCCCCTCTCCTACTCCACCTCTCCCATCCCCCTCCTTCCTCTTCTATTCCCCTCTCCCCTTTTCCATCTCTCGTCTCGTCAATTCCGTCCATTCTCCCCCTTTCAGTCTCTCAAATCCCTCTCTCTAGCTCTCTCTCTCTATCTCTCTCTCTCTATCTCTCTCTCTCTCTCAATCTTCTCTCACCCTCTTTCTTCAAAAAATCCTATCCCATCCCGTCCTTGCCACGAACCTCCCATTCCCCCCACTTCCACCCACACTCCGGTTCCCATAACTTCCTCCCGATACCCTGCGACGTGTCTCTTTCCTGCGCCGCCGCACACTCCTGTTCCGATACTGTGTCAACCCTTTGAGGACGCTCGCTAGACAAACCTCTCTCGCTTCTCCCTCGCTCTCCAGATGCGATGAGGGAGTTGGAGCAAGTGTACGCTCTAGCTATCAGGAGACGGCCAGTTTGGACGCAGCCGTGAGTAAAACGCGATCAACGTAACTCAGACCCTCAGCAGTAACTTCATCTTTTCTGGGTTATGTGGATAAATGGCATAACTTTCCTCTCAATTTCCCGTTTGGACGTCGTAGTTATCAAACTTCATCCCTCAGCTGATCTTAGAAAGAGCTTTAAAAAGACCATCTCCATAAAGAGAATAGAAATCACATATTCGATATAATGGCTAGTATAAATTAAGTAGTGACATTTTGAGAGTCGGAAAGGAAATAGCAAATTCATCGTAATGAGAACGAAAGAGACATGAATCCAACTAGAGAGAGAGAAAGATGAATTTGAAATTGAAGTATACGTTAATAGTCTTTATTACAAAAATAAGTTACGTAATTTTATTTAAAAATTTTTAGTTTAACAGGAAGATGAGAGAAAGAGCATAAAGAAATGGAGAAAAGATAGCACGCGCAACCCAAAGGGAAGAAAAATAAAAGAATGAGGATGAGGTGAGAAAAGAATGAGGGTGAGGTGAGTAAAGATTGAGGATGAGGTGAGAAAAGGAGAGACTAGATAAGTTAAATGGAACGACAAGAGACGTCTCTAAGGGATATTTATAGGGAGAGAGATGCGAGGGTTGGGCGGAGTATAAGGGGGCAATGGAGCATACAATTGAGATCGTCCTTTGTTTTGATCTCCGCCTCTAATGGAACAGCCGACGGCAATTCTTCTGGGACACACGCAAACAAACACAACAATGAGAACAACCTCCCCGCTTGAATTAATGGCGTCACATTGTCAATGACTCGTTTATTTCTATTTCGCCTGCTTCGTTTTCGTGCAACGTGTTATCTGTATGCTTAGATTTCCGGATGTGCTTCTGAGAATGCGAATCGCTCTTGCTATGTTCTTGATTTCGTTACGAAAAGTCACTATTAATGTTTCCTATCGAGGGGAAATGGATTCTGGAATTAAGTGATTTTGATCGAGAGAATACGAAAAATTTGTTAAGCACTTCCGCTGAGGCAAGAAGATTATAATAGCTATGTTCACGTTTTGAAATGACTAATGCTACCATCAATGACTGTCTCCTCGCAGATGAGTTAACTACCTGTAACAGAGATCCTAAATTATCTGTAAAAAACCATCGTTAACTAACTGACGTTTATATATATTACTCCTTTTAATACGAGAATTAACCAAAGGTTTTAGGTTACTATAATACCCTATTTTCATTTATATCTAAGCGTGATAATCAAACTAAAAAATTAACATTTCCTTGAGATTTTCTGCGATAATAAATTCACACCGAATGATTACAAACCAATTACGAAAATGTTCTGCAACTTAAATAACATACTCTTAGCCTCACTCTATCAACTATGATTTCAAATAAAATTTACAAGTTTATCCGTGTTATTACACCAAGAAATGCAATTATAGTTTAATGGTTTTTAATGGGCTTTGGAAACATTAGGTTCAGCTGATGCATTTGATGTTTCAAGGATCTTGACAGATTAACAATGAAACAATTAAATTAATAAACAAGTAGAAAACAAAACAAGAATTTCTCAATATCATAAAATATATTTTATTTTTCTGATCTCAAATGTTTCGCTATTTTGTTTGGTCGCAATTTTCACCGAATAGAGACTCTTTTGTTTCGGATAAATATTTTTAGTAGCCATGGTAGATAATATTTTTCGCTATCGTTCGCCAACAGTATATCCTTTCGTTCCTTTGCTACTCCAGCCTCGAGCTAAATCAGTGCACGATATCACAAAGTGACGTATAACGATGCCCAGAAATTATGGAATGGAAAAATAGAACAATATTGCATAAAAAAACGAGCCAACATATCGGAATTCTCAACGATATAATTTCCCGACGAGTTTTCAAAAAGAGGCTACGTTGCCAAACTAGGAAATCAATCTTTGACCGACCGGCCTTGATAGAGGAGTGGTTAGCGCGTCTGGATCCCATTGCTAGGGTCGCGGGTTCGAATCTTCACAAAGGCATGGCTGTATGTGATCGTCTATGTTATCGATATTATGCTCATTGTAAAAGGCAGATAGCGGCTATTTACGAACTAAATAAAAAATAATTATTTTTCTATGAATGTATTCTAAGAACGGATTTTTCATAAATTACGTTAAGGAAGAGTTAAGGCTGAGAAAAATGGTAAACAATTACGGCATCAATTTATTTACTCCAATGTTTTATTATTTCTCCGAGAAATAAAGAGTCGTATACAACGTATATCTCGTTTGGAAGGATTCCAAGAGGAACTGCAAGGAATCGACCACCTCAATCTCCTCACCGAAAAGTGCTTCCTCCACTCGCGGGAAATACACCTTTTCTTTTTTTTTTTTTAATGGAGAGGGGAAGGGGCGTTGGATGCGCAGTTACGCGATTTGTGCGGAATCCACTTCTGGGATCTCCATTTTTCCTCTTTCCCTCTTTCATAGTTTCGATAGCGGAGTTGATAAAGCGGAAATGTAGGAGAGGACCTCTTTCAGGCGGGTCCTTTAGCCAAAGCTTTTTTCGCCTTCGCGGTGGGTGGTCCACGGATCTTTCTTTTCCTCCCTTCCTTTCCCATCTCCGGTCACTATATATCCCTTTGTTTATTCGCTCCCTCTTCCTTTTCCCTTCCTCTTGCGTTTTCTCTTCCCTTTTGTTTTTCCCTATCCTTTCCTACCATTCTCTTCTATCAGTCACCTTGCATTTATTTCTCCACCGCAGCCGCACTTCTTTATAACTTTTCCTCTTGATCTCAGTCATCTTTGTTTTTCTCCCCCGCCTTCCTTCCCCCTCACCCCAAACTTCCCTCCCCCTTTCCCTCTCTCCTCCTCACCTCGTCGCAGTCTGTCATCGCGGATCGCGCCATCTTTCGCCTCTCGTGCACCTCCTGCCTCGCAGAAGACCCCCGACCTACACCCCATCCAGCTCGGCGATGTCCCCTGGTGAGAAGTTGCCGCGTGGCACCTCTCCGCCCGAAAGCGCACTTAATATTCCGCGCCCAAACACTTCCCTAACCCTTTTGTGAGATCTCATTTTTTCCCTTCTTTCTGCATCCCCCTATCCAAGCGTTTTCCCTCGAGTTTTCTCTTCCAACCTCACCCCACCAACAGATTTAACTTCGTACGTAAAAAGTGGAACAAAGAGCCTTCTAGCGTCCCGGCGAAATCAAGATTATTTGCGGCAAGTGCTGAGCCTTGACAGCCATTGTGTGACACGGAAGCGGTTAGACTTTCTGTTGACGTTGCAATCGAAAAGACTGGTTCTTGGCATCTTAAACGCCTTAAGCTTTCTTGGAGCCTACTTTTTAAATTAAGCAAGAATCGGTTAATGATAACTGCCACTTTATGAAAACCGTAACTCTGCCGCATTATCTTACAATGGCAGGCAAATGAGAACAAACGAAAATTGAGGAATAAATTAGATTTGATAACAAAAAATGGAGATGTACAGTAAATATTTCTATCTTTGACATATTACGATAGATTTGATGGAATATGACGATATTTCTATTTCTGAAGCTATTCCTTTGAATAGAGAATGTTTTTTTTTGCAAATTTTGAGGAAAGCTTATCTCTAGTCGAGTGCGTAGATTTAATCTTCTTTTATCGTTTTTGTGATATTATTATCCCAGTTTTACTCAATTTCGGAATTATTACATGTACTTGCAGACTTAAACCTGAATAATTTACGTATAAATTGTAAATGAAAAGTATACATTGAATGATATCTACACGACATTATATGTTCCCTTTGCAAAACTCTAAGATAATATTTAAATCATTATAAAACATGAAAATAAGTATGATCTCCACTGTTATATTTTATTAATTAATAGCATGATTTGGTTTAATTCCTGACGTGAAGTAATGTTAAGCATAAGCAAAATATTCGACAAGTGAAAAAAATACTGCCTCTGCCTCCATTCTCTGAAATAATTAAAACATTCCTTTGTGGATACACACAACCATGTATAAATACTCCTTAGAGTTGCTTTTTTTATCAGAATTTTAAAGCCGTTACGTAAAAAAGCGAGCAATTTCTCCTCTTCGGATATGTACGTCGAAATTTCCTAAATCCTGACAGAACAGATGGACCTCATTTTCCGCTATTGTTTTCCGCTTGCTGAGATACGCAAAAATACCCCCTTCCCCTTTTCGCCCTCTTAAAAATCCCATTCCCCCATTTCGCCCTCTCTTCCCTCCTATGGCGTCATCTCTTTCGACCCTCTTTTCGAGCTCCGCCTGGTTAACTGAGTGGAGGGCCTCGGAAGAAGAGGGTTCCGCCATGGAACGCGTAAAAATAAAATACCATTCGAGGACCAAATCTGTCGTCCATTTGTCCCGTATCTTGTGCCAACTCGATCAAAATCCGACTCTTGACGGAAGGGTAAACAACGTAATAACAGCGGGTAACAGATAAGGGGAAAGAAAGAAAAGGGATGTGCGCGCAGCAATACGAATCGTCCTTTTGATTGCATACACAGAGTAAACTCACTCTCTCCCTCCGTCTCTCGTTTTCTGGGAATTCAGTAGCGGAAAAATACCGCGTTGGTGTAATACGGCAGAGCGAGAAACGCCAAAAACTACAAAAAAAAGTGTTGATTGACGGTTGAAATGGATCGGCACACAAGTTTTCGGGCCGTATAACAATTTGAGCGCGTATGTAAAGAAAACAAATGTGTACCGAATTGCGTCGATACATAACCAGAACTAAATTGTCCCGAGGCCACGTAAAAGAAGTGTTTATCGCTGCTCGGTATTACGCTCCTATCACGAGAGAAACAGAAAATGTCGCCTCTTCAATTTCGAATTAATGGGTTTCTTTAAAATTGAAATTGAAACTGATTTTTGCATTACAGATGAAGAGCGTGAAAGGCTGCGGTAATGCGCGCAAATAATTATTATCTTTGAGACTAAATTCACTCCTAATTAAAGAATCCGTATATGCTATTCGTTAAATTAGTGAAATATGATCCTCACGTTTTTTGTAGGAAATATAACATTGAAATCCATGACTAGCCAAACAGATTTTAATATATAAAATTAATAATATTGTAGAGAATATAACATTTAAATCCATGACGAGCCAAATAAACTATAGATAATATCGTCCATAAAATTCAAAATTTTAGGTTTCTTAATGCCCTTTAAATTTTATCGTATAAGATGCAAACATAAAAAGTCGCTTTTCATTGGAAAATATTGAATAGTTAATTTTCAATATTTAAGTAAAACAAACATTACCTATAAATGCCATAGGTAAAAACAGCCTCCTGTGTAGTCTACCACACGTTTCCTATTTCGCGGTCCTATCCGCTCCCATCATCCATTGCATGACTTGTTTTCTGCATCTCTCGCAATTGCACTTTAATTATTCGACGCGTGGAAATGAAGATTTTTCTGGTTTTCCAGCCAAAAACACGGCGGCATTGTCAGAGGTGGGAGGAAGAGAGCGGGTGAAAAGGGAGGAAATACAGTTGTCATACCCGAAATAAAAGGAGATATTGGTTCGCGACCAGAGAACAAGCCAACTTCTGGGAATAAAAATTACGTCCACACCCTTCTCCCCCTCTACTATGTCACGCCCCTCTCCATCTCCTCACCCCTCCAGTTATCCTCTCCCCCCACCCCCGCCCCGGGAATCGAGCGTTGTAAAAGTTGAAACAAGTGAAAGCGTCGGCCCGAGGTCGGTTTAATAGTTTTCCCGGAGTCGATTGTCATTTGTCGACTTCTTTCCGGGAAAAAATCCCCGCGGGTTATTCCCCCGGGCGCAAACTCTCCCGTGCCTCGTTCCTCACTTGTTTCCAATGATTACTTTCGACGGAATGACAACTCGTGCAAAACCAACGTAGGCCGGATTTTTTCCGCCCGATCTCCACGGCTACGCCACGGGTCGGCAACGGATCGGCTTTTGCCGCGGCGGCGGTGACGGACGCTCGGTGCTGTGGTGTTCATGTTCCGTGCGTCACGGGACGAGAGCGAGGGTGGGGAGAATGACAAGAGAGAGGAACGCGTCCACGGTATGAACGGAAATGCAACGAAAAACATATACGCAAAGCCAGAAATTTTTTTATTGCTGGGACCATTCTGTCCCAGAGGGAAAAAAACGAACGCGTGTGTTTCGTTATTCGATTCTATGAAACATTACTGCCTTTCTGTAGTGAAATGCCTCGCGCGGTTTCCGTTTACGCTGGGCAAAGATGTAAGAATATACCTTAAAAGCGCTCGTCCTTTTATTATTATTTATTTAAATATTCTCATTGTGAATTTTATACAGCAGCTTATATCTATATAAAAATACGCTCTATAAATATTTATATTTTAGGTACTTTATTTGAATGACAATATTTGACTCGAAGCTCAGATTTTCATCGCCAGAAATATCTGGCTAATTTATTTCTTCTATAGTTCAAAGTTAATTCAGGATAAATTCAAGATATGCAATTTCCAAAATAAAAAACTCACTAATACAATTAAAAAATTGCTTATAATCGTGGTATAGAACTCGGTTTCTATTCTATATAAATAACAGTATTAAATGTAGAAATTGTTTAAATTTATAAATATATTTCATGCATTTTATTTTATATTACAATATAAGATTTTTATTTAGAATGACATTCTAACCTTTCTCTCTCTCTATCACTGAGTATTTATCTTTGTATAGCAGCCACACACAATACTTGGGTACGATATTTTTGCACGTATTAAGGCAGTACGCGGTCATTAATAGAGATTTTTTTGGACAGAGTGGAAGGATGCTAGTGGGATAGGAGAGAGGGAAGGTCCGAGGGACAGTGAAGGAATTGCTTGCGAATGGCCCTGGGTGGATATATAGAGTGGGGAGACAGGTCGGACGTTATGCGGTTTCGCGTTTGGGGCGGCAACGGAGAGCGGGGATTAGGACCGTAGGTGATGCAGAAATGTTCCGTCGGTGGCGCGGGCTTTTATACAAGACCGCAACGACCCAAAACAAGTACCTCCGTCGGGCCGCGAGGATATTTCTCCTCGATCCATTAACAAAAAAATAAAACGTGGGACGCGGAAAATTAAGGGGAAGAAGGGTAGTTTTGCCGGTGCACATGACAGGGTCCCACTCCACGAGTAATGGGGGATTGATAATGAGAAGAATCCTTGCCCCGAATTGCCTGGGAGTGGAGGTAGCACGAAGTATATTTAAGAGCGGTGGAGTTTGCGGGACTGGAACCACGAGAAAGTAGGGGGAGGAAGAGAGGAAGTAAAATACGGGAGGAGATAAAGGAAAAGAGATGAAAATGGAAATGAATGCGTGTGAAAGGGTCACGCGATCGTATGATCCGTGAAAATAGCTCGTGTTTTTTGCATAATCACCTTTGACGAACGTTTTTCCCCCTCTTCCGATCACATATATTATTAACTGGTTCACACTTTCCCTTTCTCTGCAATAATATTGCTAAGCGATCTAGAAACAGATCAAAAGTAACAATTACGGCTGTTTTAAAAGCGTGGCGGCTCCTTGTCTCGAAGAAAACAGGAGGACTATCATTATTTTTTCGTTAATTTTGACGGTTGATGTTAATCAAGACATATCGTAGCGAGAAACATGAGAATATAATATTTACTACAGTGTAAACAAAGATATTTAATTTAAAAACGCATTTTAAAAGGCTACCTTGTGATATAAATAAGTTGTAATTTTTGACATTATGTAGTTTAGTTGGTTTTTATAAACTTAAAAAAGGGTTTTATTTGAAGACTTTTTAGGTCTAAAACAAAAAAGACTGTTCTAGGATAGTAAATTAAGGCGCTTGAATTTTAGTTTATTAAGGCAGTGTAATTAAAGCAATTACCGACACAATGCTTATCCATTAAGACTTAATGAATGATGCTAATTTGCAAGTGAATAGCTATTAAAATGCCCCAAACGTTTAATGTATTATGTTGAAATGGCATGCTCCCGAGAAACTCAGCAGGAAACATTTATTAATGTGTTATAAGTTTATGAAGTTATCTCTTTTGGGAGCATAATCTAGAGTAGGCAAGCCGTTAATCATTCATGGGGGTGTTCATACTAGTGGAGGGGTAAATTATTTACTGATGTGTTTATTTAATACATGTTACTGTAAATTTTTCATGAGTAATGCTCTGCGTTATGCGATCAATAGATGCACCAATCGCGATCGTCTTCGTAGCACGTGCCCCTCAGGTAAT
The DNA here is from genome assembly GCA_028673005.1 of Tanypteryx hageni. NCBI lineage: Eukaryota > Metazoa > Arthropoda > Insecta > Odonata > Petaluridae > Tanypteryx > Tanypteryx hageni. The sequence goes on along the minus strand of CM054118.1, from coordinate 51,387,598 downwards.
TGCGAACGTGTACTACCACCGCACGTAAATTATTCTTTGAGTGTTCATTCGGCGAATCAACGAATAGTATTCCAAAAGCCCTTTCAATACCGTGATTCTGTTATTTACGCTATGCACGAACGAAAATTTCCTAGCTAAAGAAATTTCCTTGAAATACGATTTCGATTTCTTCTTTGTTAAGCTAACGTAACTCCTTACGGCCATGGCAGATTTCTGACTTTTCAGTGTGGCATTGGATAAAATTTATTAACTATTACTCAATGCCAAATTATGGATTCCTCTTTATCGGTAATGAATCGTATTATATTTTGAATAAGGTAAAATTTGGAACAAAATTATTGTTTATGATCGGCAAAATTTATGAAAGCAGTCTCTGTCGAAGTTTTTACGATTCGCATATTGCTCATTATGTTTATTTATATAACAATGCTCCAATGCGCCCAAATAATTCAATCATTTCATTGTATATCGCAAAGTAATTTTTTTACGCGATTGCACGGACTTCGATCAAATGCAGCTCATGTTGTTGATCCATCAACATGTTTTGGGAATTCGTGCACCGACAATGTAATTAATTCCAAACAATTGAATCATTAGAGAACGACTCTCTCGTGTTTGATAAATTCCGTTTTCCACATCCCCTTTCAAATGCGATAAAAAATCCGCCGTTTCCCTCTCGTGCCACCCTTTCCCCTTCTGCCCACACCTTGTTCACCAGCGCCAACCCCACCCCAACTGCGGTACGCCCTACGTACGCATAATAGCGCTTCTCTACTTCTCAACTCGCATAATTTATAAAACTTACCGAGTCCTTATTTCATTTGCTATATAGTGTTATATTTCTCGATTCGCAGTTTATTTTAAATAAATAATATCGAAATAAGTGGCGTAGCTGCAACCACGAGGGCCCAGATGAAAGAAGTACTGGTGATTAATTAATAAATTAATTATGCAAAAATAACATTTTGACAGTATAACAAAATTCCTAGTTTGATTAGTTACTACTTGGGCATTATAAGTAAATAGAAAATACTCTTATATATGAATATAATATAAACAGAAATTAAAATTGAATATTTCGTGTACGCAGTGGCCACTTTTGCCGGTGGGCCCCTACACCTCGCGTAGGCAGTATAAGTTTAGGTAGGCTACGGAATTTAATGTGCTCTATACTTTACATACGTACATATTAACATTGATATGGATGCCTTAAATTGTATCACGTTGCAATTTGTATTAGTAAACTACTCGCACATGAAAAGTACTGTTCGATGCTTTGTATAGTTATCTTTGATGGGTATCGGTCAGCATTCTTGGAAACGTTACCCTTAGTTCTCAATTCTAGACAGTGGCGCACATGAAATTTTCTCAAGGGGAGTGAGGGTCCGAAATATTTGGCTAGCACTAAAGATGTATGCAAGATACATTATGCGATACATCTTATTTAACAAACTTGCGTTTACGTTGTTTACCATTATGATTTTAGATGCACATAAGATTTTTACAACCATTTTCTTTGGTAATAATACTATTTGTCAAAATAATCATCATGTACGCAATTGGTAGAATATATTTTAGTTTAAATGCATGGAAGCATACCGATACCAAAATAGAAAAACCAAACGAAGATGAGAAAAATGCTAGCCTTTGTTGGGAATCGAATCAGCGTTAGAGTGGAAAATAAGGCTGCCATTGTATCTCATTTGTAAGGACTTGCGGACTTGAAAATTTTTCCCGTTTTTTATTGTTGTCAAAGAAAACAATCTACGTAGCAACTGATGTAAACAATAGCTGCTGTATACACCTAATTAATTTAATTTTCTTTCGTGCGCCTGAAACATTTGGTAAATTAAGGGAAATGGATTATCTACGACTAAGAAATTAACGTAAATACGTCTATTTTCTTTACGTATACACAGTGTTTGTAAATGAAAAGAACTGGATAATTTACGACGAAGGAATGAACGTGAACATAAATATAATATTACTACTATTCGAGTGAGGCAAGTTTTAAATAATTGTAGATTATTTTATTAAGTACAACCGATTAGGAAATAAGTCGGTGAATAAAAAATCGATATTTCTTTGTCTTACCAGTTCTTAGGCATTTTACTAAGCCGTTCATATTTTTTTTTGACATGGTTGCCATAAATCGATAATAACGCATCTGCCTCGCATGTATGCACGCATGACGTGCGCATCTTTCCTCTCTTGTTATTTTACACATCTGCAATTCGCTTCATGGACACACAAAATATATCAAGAATCTCATTTTCATCATCGTCATCCTTCCTACTCACCAGTGACAGACCGGGGTTCGATTCTCGGTCAAGGCGGAATTTTTCTTCTACTTTCTAGAAACTATTATAACTCAGCATATGCCTGCTTGCATAACACTTAAAGATCATTTTCGATCGAGATTTATACGGCATTAAATCACGTACATTTTCCTCACTTCTTGCAACATCGCACGGATCGCCATTTATCTTCAATCGACTATTAAACTAGAATTACGCATTCTTAGAGGTTTCTTTACTCCCCTGCGCCCATTTCCTGCGCGGCCCTCATCAACCGTATCGTTTCCCCCCTTCGTACTGCCCGTTCGCTTCCTGACTGCTCCAATCTCTCGTCTTAATTCGGATCCATTTCGTGCACCTCTCTCTCTCTCTTCCTGCCGAGTCATTCTCAATCGCAGCTAGCCCCCTTCTGCCCCTCAAATTCGCCGCACCTCCGTCGCATCCCCTCACCCTCCCCCATTTCGCCGCTCACTCCCTCTCATCACTCATACTTTTCCTATCATTAGCCTCCTCTTACCGCACAAAGGCCTTTACTCTACGTTTTCTATTCTTGCCACTCTTTTTTCTGCCATTTCCCTTTGCCTTGTTGGATCCTTGGTCTTTGTCACTTTTGGTCTAGCACTCTCCGTCCCTTCCGGCTTCTCTGTTTTTCCTGTTCTTTCTTTCTCTCTTTCTTTCGGCCATTTCTTATTCCTTGATTCGTCTGCCCTACCTTTAGTCTTTTTCTTTTCCTCTTCTGCTTCCATTTTGGGTCTGATATATTTATCTCTTCTTCGAATTTTTCGTCCTCACATCTCACCTTGCCTCTCTTCGCATATATCTATTCATTAATATATTTCCCGTTTCTCACTTCAACCTCTCATTATCGTCCTTTCTCTCTATGATTCAATCTACAATAATCTTTTATCTATGCCTCCGAAAATTCCCCTCCTCTTTACTCTTCACCTTAGGTTTCATACCTCATTCTCTCTTCTCTTCCATTCCTTCTTCCATCCGCCCTCTTCTTTTTTATACCTTCCCCTCTCCCGCTCACCATCCCCTCTCGCTGTCTCTTCTCCTTTATTATTTTACCCATCTACATTTTCCCCTCCATTCCTCCCTCCCAATCCATACCACCCCCCTCCCCTTCCTCTTCCACTTCCTCCGCTGACAACCTTCGCGAATCGGCGATCACCACTGGACGGCGCTTCGCTCATCCAAGTGGATACTATACGCCCATAAATCACTTTCAACAATGAGACTTCCTTCCTTCCGTCCCGACCACCTCCTCTCTCTTCCCCCTTATAACCGTCCTAAACATCCCCTTCCCGACCCCCTCCTCTTCCTCTTCTCCCCTTTCCTCCTCATCTCGCCCGCCATCCCTTCAAAAATCCACTAACTCCCTATCCCCTTTCGCTTCACAAAAAAGATCCACACCCCTCTTTCCCTCTCCTCTCTTCCCTCCCCCTTCACACCGCCACATCTCCCGAAAACTCCTCTCCGAAAAAATACCTCCCAATCCCACTCCACCGCAAAGAAACTTCCATTGCAGCGTCTTCATCCGAGTTTTCCACCTCCAGCCCTCCGCAGAAGACATCCATCATCACTTCTCCCTTTCTCTATCCATTTCCCTCTTTCTCTCTCTCCCTCTAGCCTTACTCACGCCGCGCGACTTCATCGCCATGCCTGCGATTTTGTAGCGAGGGGACGCGGGATAAAAAGTTTTTTTTTGCTCGCCCAACAAAAGCGCCGTCTGGTGTTTCGGGAAGAATAATTTTCTCTCTCTGAAGGATGTTTTAATATATTCCTATCGGACTGATGTAATATGGGCTCTATAGAACGATAACAATGTTATATTCTAGTAAGTTACTTTAACTTGTCCAATAAAGACAAAAATTATATTTATTTAACTGAGATATCTGCACACGTGTTAGCATACACAAAATGTGACTTTACTGTTTCTATTTTCCCTCGTGTCAAATAAATAACTATTGACGTTGGAATTTAAATGGCTATTTCAATTTCAAGATTTGACAGCAAACTTACTTTTATAGTGTTTGTTGTTATTTCGCTGTATTGAAATGCACTTTTACTAATCTATTCACAATTTATTTTTAAATAGGTATTTGTTTAAATGAAATATGTGAATTAGCTAATTCAATGCATTTCAGGAGATGAGGTTCATATTCTCTTTAATTATTTCTACATGTATCGCAGCACATTTTCGCTAGATACATAAATTCCCATGAATTAAATAATGCAGACGATAAATATTTCCAATGTAAGGATCTAATCAAGATATTTAAATTGCTAGTCTCAATCCCTCATTACGTGACTAAATCGATTCAGATCAGTGACACTGATATTCCTTTCATAACATAAAACATATTCTTGGACGCACTTCCTCTCTCCTGTCTCAAATAGCGCTCCCATACTAGGTCAGACAACTCGGAGGAAACATCAACCGAGGTCAATGTTACTACATTCCGCTGTTTGTTTTCGACGTAATATTAACCACGACGGCCAAATAACTATTGCGAATGCTCCTCTGCTTCTAACCTCGTCCTATAGAATACACACGGCGTCGGATGTTCGGTAACGAAGTACGTTTTTTCAAAGCGAAATCGTGATGTGAACCCATTTCACTCTTCGCTGCTAAAATATGACACTTCATAAGCGATAATGCGCAAAGAGAGACGTGTTCATGACAGCGGAATAACGGCATTAGGTTCGCATCGGATGTCCTCCATCACACACACACAGCTCCATCGATCAACTGAGGAACTTCCACGGGAATTTTCGGCTATGTTGTTGGCTGCGCCCCATCTTCTAATGGAACAAAGATATGTCACCGTCTTTTTAAAGCGGAGAAATGGGCCTAAAAACTATTTACAATCTACCGGCGGTATGGTACGATGAACACCTATTTTCCCTGGAAAAAATTCATTTTCTAAATAGGAAAGAACTAATAGGCGAGTGTCAATTTAAAAGAATTAAAAATATACATAATTACAGTGAGGGTTATTACAGAAGGTATACTTGAAATTATGTGTTTAGAACGGTGGAAGAGGTTTTATTTTAATATCGATCAGGAAAAACGAAAGCCTTTCCATAAAAATTGATAACAAAAACCATAATTACTTTTGGAAGATATTTAAAGTCGATATTCTCAGATAGCAATACCTAGGAAGTGTGACATTGCCAACAAAAGACTACGGTTCGTGGTGGAAGATGAACGCTTTAAAATAGCGACTCTAATTTAAACGAGACGTAAATCCGCCAGAGAACTCATTACCTCAAATAGTAGGCTAAAACAGAATTGCAAAAACCGATGAAACCGAATGATTTATCGTTACCTGGAGACCGTCCTAGAATCGGTACGAGCTCTCTAAACAATAAAAAAGACGAAGATTTTTTCCTTTACGAATCTTGCCCTGAAATTTTTCAGATATTAACCGTATACACCCTCTCTCGCGTCACATCCTACAAACCATCTTGACTTCCTATAGGCTGCGCTCCTCTTCATCAAACCCCCTAGACTCCCTCCTTCCTCTCCCTCCTGATCCTAACCCTCCCTTTCCTTCCCCTCTCCACACTCCCTACTCATTTTTACCCCGGCCACCCTTTACGTCTTCAGCCTCACTGCCCGCAGTCTCTCTCAGTCTCTCAACTCGATCCCGCCCTTCCACACCTCTCTTCCCCCCTCTCCCCGCTCCCTCTCTCTCCTTCCGCACCCCACACCTCTCCCTGCTCTCAAACCTCTCGTACACCCCCCTCTCACTCCTTGCTCTCCCTCTCCTTCCCCTCGTCGTCGTCGTCGTCTCGGTCCTGATTTGCATGCGCCGGAGGCACTGAGGAGGAGGAGAGCAAGAGTAATCGATAACGCTTCCATTAGGCAGTGGTGGAGAGTGAAGAGAGAGAGAGAGAGGATATGAAGGAGGAAGATGGAGAACATGAAGGTGAGGACAGAAGATGGAATAGGAGGTAGTTGGAAGTAAGGAGGTAAATGTTAGAGAGGGATAAAATAAGATAGAAGAGGAGTGATGAGAAAATACGAAAGATAAGGATGAAATTGGACCTGACTAGAAGAGATAGACGAAATGACCAGTGTAAGAGTAGTCGTGGAAGGTCGAGGAATAAGCTGAGGTAAAGAGTCGATAGAGGAAAGTAAAAGGGCAGCGGTCAGAAAGAAAAGAAGAAAAGGAGAGAAATGATGGATTGAACAATAGTGAATCAAGCAGGTGTGAGTTAAAATAAGAAAAGGAAGCAAAAATAAGGGAGAGAAGAAGAGAAAAGACGTAAGAGATTGAAGGGAAGGGAGATGCTATATAAATGATAGCGAACAAGAGGAGCGAAAAGATAAAGCGAGAGAAGTAGAAAGGAAAATATTATAGATAGAGATTCACGTGCATGTACCAACAAGCATTGGAGAGTTGTTAAACAGCTTTGAGAGGGAAATGAACCCGAGAGAAAATAAAGGGAACATAAATTGAGGCGAAATGGAAATGTGCCGTAAGGGAATGGGTAGCTGTGAAAAATAGCAGGTAATGCCTAGCGAGACTATCTATAAGCATTTCAAGAATAAAAGTTACAAATAATTGGAAAGGGATTTGGGCGAATATGCCGATTAAAGGCATTGTAATAATAAGGGATAAAGTAGGGTGTACATAAATGGTAATAAAACTGTTTGGAAAAGAAATGTATGAGGAAAAAAGCATATATCTGAAATACTTTAATATAATTCAGATGGAAAATGGATAAGCATGAGGATTAAGTGATAGACAAGGACGATAGTCAAGGTGTAATGTACACCAAGGCGAAGATATAGGTATAATAGGAGAGGATGGGGAAAATGGAAGAAGGATGAAGAGAGTGAAAGTAGAAAAAGAATGGGAACTTAAAATATTTTAAGAGTGATAGAGTAAGATACTACAAAAGAAAGTATAAAAGAAAACGGCGCACAAAAAGATTGTAATGTGAGACATCTGTGCAAACGTAATTTCTTTGAATAAAAAAAAATTAGAATACAACACGTTCACCAAATAACTCCATAAAAACAGGAAGGAATATTTCTGCTTCCAAGAAATCTCTTAAAAAGTAATTTATTTTTCATGTTATTGCTATGGTATACATACATATAAGGATTTGTAGCTTAATAGGATGTCAAATTCGATTTTCTAACTTTATTGTAGCATGCGCTCATGTATAAACTACTTGGCCATTATTATTTCTAAAACCACTGCAAATTAATTTCACAATTCGTTCCAAACAATTGCTACCATCGCAGACGATTATGAAATTTAGATAATCGCCTATAATGTATTGTCCAACTCGCTTAAAACTGTGACTTGAATAAAACATTCACTTTATAAGCAACTGTTTAATGAATGTCTAATTAAATCGTTCGCTTTCTTAAAAATGCGTTACGTAAAATTTAAATTAGACTGTAGAATTCTACTCATAGGGAACGTTCAAAGAATCCTGATTTAGGTGAATAACAGTGCAACTCTGCCGCACTTATATGTACATAGAAATGAGCGGTAAGAGACGATAGGAATTGGGAGGCGAAATACGTATGGCCGCCAGAGGAGATAAGAAGCGAGAAAAGCAAGAATTAAAGAGAGTTGAGGACTCTAGGGAGAGCCTTAGGTATATAAAGAGAAAGGAGAAAGAGATAGAGCGTGTGGGGGAGAGAGGAGGAGGAAATCTATATCGTTGGTTCGACGCGAAGGGTGAGCGCGGGCTAGTCTGAGTGCCTCTCGTTGAAGGGTGTAAGGGAGCAATCGAGCGGCTAGGATTATGGGATATGGTGTCTAGAGTAGGAGCTGGTGTCTGTGAATATCCTCTAAGGACGGGATCCCCCTGCTGACCGTAGTATCGCGTACAAACACACACGCACGCACGGACATTCATTCCGCGTCGGAATTTCTCGTAAATTTTTATCCTCGTATCTTGGCATTTTTTATGCCGTTCGCCCGCAAAAATGTGACGAGCTTAGTAGTTATTTTTGTGCATAAATATTTTATTACATTATGTTCTCAAGATAAATTGGAGAATGGGAAATTTAATTTATTTCTATTTTGTAAAATTAAAAATATTAAAACGTATTTATTTCGAAATGCATATTCGCTTACGTAATTAGGTTGGTCTCTCATTTTGTTTTTTATGCACTTTTGCGCACGTACTGGAAATTTTATCAAATACCGTCATTATTTATTAAGTACCAATATAAATTCTTTTTATAGGATCTATATCGTAAATAGTGAGCAGCAGACTTTTTTGCTGGATCTACGACATAGATGTTTTCATTACGAAAGAGATTGAAAAAACATTGCTTGGAAAGATTTATGAAAATCAACTTTTCAAATAAATAAAATAATGCAAACTACGCTTGTCACAGCACTCGATTGAATATGACATTGCAGACAATGTCTGAAATAAACACTTCTTTAGTACTCGTAGGCTTAAAATGTGCTATATTCGTAAAAACTCATTTTCAAATAAAATCATTTGTCGCTTGACGATAAAGGTTAAAGGAAGCATGGCGGATTAATGGAAAGACATGAATAGAGTGGAAGACAAGAATAAAGCAACTCGTACAATGGCGAGTAAAGGCATTTAATATAACACTAGTAATTGCGAAAAGATGGTTGTGTTAAACAGGTTATGCATGGGATTCTGGGATGCAAAATAACAAAAATCTGATGTGGCCACCACATGATTTTCTCCATATCTGTAATATTTCTAGAAATTCCAAATAGGTTACATAATAATAAATATTTTAAGAAACTGCGACAAAATTTTAGACTTTATAAAGAACAGAAATAAACTCAAACCATAGCCTTCTGATAATGGATATAGCCACAATGCTCCAACAATTAGGAAAATAAAAAGGAGTGTTACTAAGACGTAACTAAGCGTCAATTGTTAACAATAGTCGTCGGTAGGTGACGTGGTGGTGGCAGCTATAAATATAAGATATCTCTTAAACAAAGCATTATATGGAAATACGTTTCAAACAAAGGTTGTAGAAAATAAAATTTCCTACAACTTTAATTCAATATATTTTTACATTTATCAAATATTAAAGAAAATATTTCAAAATAACGGATACGTTACAAGAGTAAACACTCACTTCCGGTTGACCGATCAGTTCTTCTGACTTTTATGTTAAATATAAAATTTCGCGTAGACCTGATTAATAGTTTTTGAGTTAGAGCACCCACTAAAAAGCTATCACATACACACACAGACATCATCGAGAAAATGGTCAAAACGTGTTCAGGGGATCTCAAAACATGCATTTCCGATGAAATCTCGAAGTTGATTTTTTCATGAAAACAATACTTTCCCCTATACTACGTATGGAGAAAGTAAAAAATCGACATGTTATCTAAGATCCTAAACAGCACAAATCAGTTCTAACGTTAAAACACAAGCGCAGAGAATTCTTTTTAACCATCTTAGACCAGATTCAGAGGACTCCATTCGAGTCCTCAAACTCGGCTATGAAGCACGACTAACAAAACGCCATTTACAACCTTCTCCTCTATCGATTTTTGCCTCCCCTGCCTTCTTGAAAAATCCCCTTGGCTTCAATTGTGCGCTCCATCCTTCCAAGAGACCTACTCCAACTCCTCCTCCCTCTCTTGTCCGAGTGATCTCAAGACGCCTTATCTCCTCTCCTCACCCCCTCCCTAACCCTCTCTCTCTCTCTCTTCCCCCTTCCCGTCATATTATTACTCCATCCTCTAGAGCCGCGTTCCTTATTTGAGACTTTATCGACTCCTCCGATCTATGAAAGAGAAATGAAATAAAATAACAGCAGATTCTTTCTCTATCTCTCTCTCTTATGGCGTTCGTGTTTTCTTCCGTCCCCAAAGCCATCTTGAGCTTATTCCGAGAGAGCGAAAAGAAAACTATTTTCATGTGGAAGTTGGAAACTTTAGGACAACTTTTAAGTACCTCACGGACTTGGCTCGTAGTTATTATATCCATCGTATGGAATTCTTCAAGATGAAGAATCCGTGCGTTTTATTTTTCTATTCGAGTTTTGGTTAAGCTGAAGGAACCGGCATAGGAATAAAGTATGGTAGACTCGAAGACAAAAACAAAGCGATATGTTGTTGAAGAAGGATTTAGGAGAATTGTAGAAAATATAAAAAAGCAAATGTTTGTTGTAACATTAACAGTAAGAATAAAATGGCATGCCTTGATAATTTTGAAAAACTGAAACAATTTTTTCAAGTATTCTCTAAGTACTCCTACCACGTAGATATATGATCATATCGAAGGAGTTTTCATTTTTGTTTTATTGCATACGATTTCAGCAACCAATCTTATATTATATTACCGTAATCGTCGTAGGCGAACTTTTTGGTAGGTTGGTTATAGCCTATTGGGAAGCTTATATCTCCTGTACAGTACTAGAGGTCAACCGGAAATGTTAAATACTTTATTTTTAAGAGGGGTTTTCCGACACCCTTGCACTTTACAAGAAAAGCATTGGAATCGGTTTCGGGTACTATAAAATAGCATTTTAAAATTATTTAGAATCAAGATACGAAATCGTGACTTAAACGGTTGTGTTGGAAAAAAGAAGTTCATTTTGGTTACCGTGAAAATTCAATTACGTTTCGAATTTCCAGGAAAATTCGTTTTTAATACGAAAAAACGCGACTTTTAAACAAAGAGAATTGTCAGTTACCATGGCCACCTCATTTGAGCGAGTGGTAATATTGGGTGTATACTCGCGAGCCCCTTGACGACATTGCGTCATTTTGTTTGTTTACATGGATTTCGAACATTTTTGAAGAATAAGTGAGCCTTTTCCCCTTTGAATTAAAAAACCATTTTATTCGTTATTGTTGCATCGTTTAAAAAATAATTAAATTAATTTCTTTAAGACAAGCGAAAAACATTTTAAACTGTATAAGATTAAAATAGAGCCTTGACGATATTACGTCTTTTTTGTTTACATTATGTTGATTTGTGTCCTTATGTTGAGCCTGTTTATTCTGTAATATTTACGAATAAAGTAGTTTAAAAGAACTTAGCAAGGACAGTTATATTTTTTTATCACATCACTTGAAAAATTAAAAAATTAAGTTAAATAAAAATTAAAATATACTTATTCTTAATACTAATACAGTTTAATAATAATAGAATCTTCTGTTCTATTTACGAAGAAAGAAGTTTACATCTTTTTCCAAATAAATGTCTAATCAAATTAATTAATTTCTAAAATCAAAATCAACTTAATGTGACGGCGAATCGTCACAGGTTCTCTAGTTTTAAACAGCAAAACATTGCTATAATTATCCAAGATCTTTGTTAAATATAAATTTAAAATTTCAATTTTTTTCAAATAATTATATACTGGTTCATCTTTTTTTATTCTGTGGGATCCATAACGCCCGATAAGATATGTTTTGAAACTTATTTGTACTGATCCAGCTGAGGGTTAGTGCGTGGCCGTTGGTGATAACGCGGAACTCAAGCTGCGCCCAAGCAACTTCGTGCACACTAATTTTTACTCTCTGACCAGGTCGCATCGGAATAAAATTGATAAAATAAAATTGTTAAAAAACTAAATAAAAAATAACTCATGATATCATATTAACTCGAAATTCGCGTAAGTCGAAATCGCATAAATTGGGGGATAGGTGTATATATAGGTTCTCCTCTCCTGTATCTCACATATAAGCAGGCTTGGTAGGATTCGACGTTTATTATTTTAAATCGACGAATATTATCCCGGGAGATTTTCGACCAATATCGAAGCTTCAAATTGCTGCTTAAATATAGGACTGGCAGTTTTTGGCCTTTCAATTCGATGATTTAAATTTACGATTTACATCGAAATTCTACGTAAAATTTACTCTGATAGTTTATTTAAATTTTTATATGAAGTTAAATCATTATGTACAAATTAATAGAAATAACAATCATCATCATCATGCTGTCCGAAGACAGGTTTTAGCTGAATCGCTGCCTCCATTTATCTCTCTCCCTAGAAGCCTCTTTTATACCTCTATAAGTATTATATTCCTGCTTTATATTCTCTAATATCCCTATTATTTTTCTCTATCATCCTCTTCTTCCGCTAATTTTGCCTTCTAAGATCGTCCTTTGTAAACACTGTCTTCTCAATATGTGTCCTATCCAATTTGCTTTTCTTTTCCTGATTGTTTTTATTAGCATTCTTTCTTCTCCCACCATTTCTAATACTTCTTCGTTTCTCTTCCTCTCTGTCCATTTCACTTTCATCATCCTCCTCCATACCCACATCTCAAAACTTTCTAAATATTTTTCCTCCTTTCTCCTTACCATCCACGTCTCTGCACCATAAAGAGCATATGTAGCATTTTGCTAATTTCTTCCTTGTTTCTAAATTTATTTTCTTGCTTGTGAGAAGCTCCTTCTCCTCGTTAAATACTGCTTTTGCCATTGAAATCCTACTTCTGATGTCCCGTGTACTACTTCCAATCCTGCGCTAAAATACTGCCAAGATATTTGAAACTACTTACTTGTTCCAATTTTTGGCCATTTATCATTATATTTAATTCTTTATGTTCCTTTAAAACCACCATGACTTTCGTTTTTCGGCATTGATCTTCATTTCATATTGTTGGCCAACCTCCACTAGTGTGTTTGTCATCTTCTGAAGTTCTTTCTCGTCTTCTGCTAATAATCCCTGATCATCTGGATATTTAATGGTGGTAATGCTTTCAACTCCTACCTTAAATCCTTTCTATTCTATCAACGCTTCTTCTGTTATTGTTTCTGCATAAATATTAAATATTACTGGTGAAATAGGACATAACTGCCTCACTCCCCTCCCTATTGAAGTACTTCCTGTTTCTTCTCCTTCAACCCTGACTCTAATCTTTTGATCAAAGTAAAGGTTTTTAAGCAGTCTTTTATCTTTCCAATTTTATTTTATTAAAATTCCTAACGATTTATCCCATCTCACTCGGTGAAAAGCTTTCTCCCAATCTACAAAACAAAAATACATACCTTTCTTGACTTCTAGCGCTCTTTCTAACATCATCCTCATACATCCTATAGCATCTCTAGTCCCTCTTCCTCTTCTGAAACCAAACTGATTATCTTGCAGCTCCTTTTCTATTTTACCTTCAATTCTTTTAGTTGTTATTCTGGTTAGAACTTTAGCTGTATGAAAAATTAAACTAATATTTCTGTAATCCTTACAACTTCTTGCATTGTTCTTTTTCTCCAGTGGTACCATTACAACATCTATAAAATCTTCAGGCCATATGCGAGTATCATATACTTGGTTAAAAAATTTTGTGAGTTGCCTAACTGCTTTCGACCCCAAAACCTTAAGAACTTGTACTGGTATATCATCACTCCCAACAGCCTTCCTTCTTTTCATGTCATCAATTGCTCTTTTAACTTCAGACTCGAGAATACTTGGTCCTAGCCGATCTTTTTCCACATCCTCTTTTTCATTTAATTCAGTATTTCTTGGCTTTCCTTCTTTGTCATACAGCACCTCAATGTATTCTTTCCAGACATTCTTTACATTGTCTGGCTCCGAGACTATTTTACCACTTTTGTTCATGATTCCTTTTCGTCCTATCTTTCTTGCCTTTTTCTTGAATAGTTCCTTTGCTTTGCTATACATGAGGTCTGTTCTACAAATTCTTTCACACTCGACAATCTCCTCACATTTATCATTTATCCACTGTTCTCTGGCTTTATCTGTTTCCCTTCTTAAAGTAATATTTAACTCCTCGTACTTTCTTTGGCCTTCTTCAGTGTTTATGTTCTTCCACTTTCTCCTCTCTTCCATTTTTTTCAGCATGGCTGCTGTGACCCAGGGGTTTTCGTTTCTTTCACCCGTCATCTTTCCTACCTTCGTTTCCATTACATATTTAATGTTGCTATGGATGTATCTCCACTTCTCATCTACATTGTTCCTATTTTCTTTATCTCTCTCCCCCAACCTATCCTCCAGCTCAGTCATGATAGCCTCCTTGTTCTTAAGGAGTTCCTCTAAGTTCCATTTCTTGTTAACGCTTATGTTTCTCTTAACACTCTTCTGTCTACGTTGTGTATTTGCCACCAAAATGTTGTGGTCGGAATCGATATCTGCACCTGGTAGTGTTTTCACATTTTTAGTGCTATTTCTAAATCTTTCATTGACTAGTGTGTAATCTATCTGGTATCGTCTCTGGTCTCCTGGCCTTCTCCATGTGTAAAGTCTCCGCTGGTGATGCTTAAACCATGTATTAGTTACAATCAATCTATTTCTATGGCAGAATTCCACAAATTTCTACCCTCTTTCATTTCTCTTTCCTAGTCCATATTTTCCCACTATGTTATCTTCCTGTCCCTCTCCGACTACACTGTTCCAGTCTCCCATTACTATGGTTGGGATCCTTCCTTTTCCCTCCTCCTCCAATACCTCCATAATCTGTTCATACATTTCATCTACTTCGTCGTCACCAGCATTAGTTAGTGAGAAAAATTAGACTTTGTTATTGAGCGCTTGGTCAACAGTCTTAGCTCAAATCCTGATTAAAATGTGTTTTTCCAATCGGCAAAATATTTTACAACAAATAGCAAATAAATATTAATATTTAATCCCTCTTCAATTTTTATTAACGATTGCTAATTTATCTGCACCTTTTTTAAACCATTATATATAAATTGAAATTTACTAACCTGTAGCAAAAGACGAAGGAGCACGAGAGAGGAACGATCCTTCCTGGATAACTTTAAGAAAAAGACTGCCAAAAGATTTGGTTGTGCATAGGGAGAACGGGTGAAAGTGCATACAAGGTCATCTATAGGAAAAACCCTAGAAATGATCGAGAAACACTTGTTTCCAGAATGACAATCCACGAGATTGATGAGTGGAAGGGGTAGAAAACGATTAGCGGGCTAAAACGACCACCAAAATTCGACAGGGGTCGAGGCATTCTCAGCAGGGCATATCCATGACCTTATCTGTATAGAAAGGCTCGTGGAATATCACACCATTAGGTCGGCAATGTAATCTCAAAAACCTCAAAAGGGCTAAGAAACACGTGTTCTCAAAACTACCCTAGGGCCTTGCGGTTACCTGATTGCCCTGAGTAGAAGCGTGAGCTTTTCAAAAAGACGCATATTTGGCTGTAAGAAAATACCCTTCTTTCAGTCCTACTTTTAATGCAAGCCCAGAAAAGGAACGAAATCGTAGGTAGAAAATAATACTGCGAAAAAAGTAAACAGAAACGACTTAAACATTAGAATTAAGAGTAGGTTTTTGGACGTATACTTCTCCATCTTGTTGGAAAATCGACGCTTATCGACGACTATTCATTTTCGTCGATTTTGAAATTTTTAAGAAACCGACGTTTATCGACGTTTTTTCGATTTAAATCGAATACTACCAAGCCTACTTATAATGAGTAACTCAACTGGTTTGTTTTGAAATCATTCTGTGGCTGTGATAAGAAAAGTCGATACTTGCACAAATAAAAAATATCTCGTGATTCCTTTAAAATTAACAATTCCTGCATTGATAAATTTCTGTCGTCCTGTATACATCTACATCTACATATTACCCTGCAAGTCACCTTGACGGTGGATGGCAGGGGGTGCCGCGCACCAAGTTCCTATCTATATATACATTACGAATGTATCATAGGTAATGATGTTTTCAATGAAAAATGGTTATCTCGCAATAGTAAAAGAAAGAAGAAATTATTTTTGACGGTATTCATCCAATTCTCCAAGGAAACAATTATATATCTCAAGTACAATGCTAAATTTACACCTATTGCATGCAATAAAATGAATGAATTTAGAGCACAGTGATCATACTTCATCATAGATACCTTATTAGTTTGTTGAACATTAAGCCCATATAGAAAGATGAACAATTTATGCCACAGGATCAACGTTTGAATTTATTTTCTAATTGATTTGTAGATGTAGATTGTGAGAAGGTAAACAAATATTTGTACTGTTAAGCAGCCAGTAGGTGATTTTATATATCACTGTGGCGTAGCATATGTGCCACAGAACAAATCCCATATAAATCTTCGTCAGTATACGTTTAAAATGCAAAAAGAAACCTGTTCAGCAGCACGATAACCCACCGAGTAAAATTATATTCACAAGTGTAACCAGATGCCGCTTACGTATTTCCTCTTACCGGTCTCTCTAGCATTATTATTTAAAGATCGCCCAAAAAAGTGCCAATTCGACGACCGCTATGTTTTATGCTTTGCGCTAGGGTAAATCCCGACATTTAAAACGAGGACTTTTTTCCCGCGATGCTTCGACGAACATTTACGACGTCATAACGCAGAATAATGGAACGATTATCATTCCTCCTTAGCCTTTGGTCTGGGAGTGTTTTTTTCGACGCGGGAGTATTTTCTTCCTCCATACACTGTTTTTCCCGCCTTAAATTTGCGTTGATAAATTGTTAGCTGTCTCATTTCAGCGCCTGTTTTACGATTCTGAAAATCGGCGAGACCATTACTCAGGTTTATTGAATCAAACTCCGAATAAATCAATCACAAACTCCTACTATTATCCCCACTTCTTACGAGGGAATACAGGTATTAATCAGGAAGTGACGCAAAAAAATATTAATAAAAAACTTCTCTAGACGCGGTGTTGTTCGAGCGATGGTTACGGCCGGTGAACGGCGTATCGCATAAAACATTTGCTCCGTTTTTCCTTGATTGACTGATGGAGGTCAATTGCGTGTGAGTGCCGCTGCTTGCGATTCGTTTTCCAGCTAGCAGCCGTATCCGCATTACTATCTTGTCATTATTTGACTCCTTGAATCTATTTTCGACTCGAAGCAACGTGATACGCGAGACTAAAAAATGCCTTTTAATGACTCGTTCTTGCCAGGGGCGTAAAACAATGGGTAATATTATTTTGAGGAAAAAATATGCGTACATTCGAACAAGGTCTGATTTTCAGTTTGTGGTCTTATAAAATACAGTAAATAATTTATCAAAAAGGTCTTGAACTGACAGTGATGTAAGATTAGCTCAAATTCCTTTATTCATTGATATTATTTCAATCGGTTTCCAAAAAATTATTTAATAATATAAATATCTAACATGTTAAATAAAAGTTGCATTTACAGGAATACCGCATTCATTCAAAAACAGTGGGCTCAATATAAATTTTAGCTGTATGTTTGTATGTATATTTATAATTATTAAATTACATTTATTCTATTTTTATCCCAATTTTCAACTGATGACGCCTCCAGCTTTCCCAACAAGAAATATTATACCGGATAAACTCGAAAAGGAGGGGATTAAGAGGGATTATAAATATAAATATTAATTTTTTCACTAAAAGTAAATCCTCTTCTTTTAATTTTCTCATATTATTTACGACACGATTTGACGAATTACTATTTTTAGAATTAGCTGATTTATTTTAACTGTTGCAATTTGGTATGATCAACCATTTTATAGCTACAGAGTTGCCTTAATCAACAATTGGAAGCAAGTCATGAGGTGAACTCTTTTAAATCATTAGTATTTGATTAACGTAAAATAAATATATAAATATATAACAGAGTGAGTTAAAGAAAAGTGTGTAATAAGTCATTTACAGAAAAACGGTAAAAGTAATCACAAACTTTTTCATGAATGTCTTACTCAAAAAAATATACGGTATTAATATACGATAAGGATAATTGACAACTATGTTACGATCATATAATTTCTTTTAATATACATTTCTTAAGCTACTAGAATAATTTAGAGGAGAACAATCAAGTACGTAGCTGTCTCCAATGATTCCGCTTCACCAACATCAACTGAACACAAGTTTCTACGAGAACTAGGATCGCAGAAAATACTTTGAATTACGAAAGGGAGCTTACACCACTCTTATTCCACCCGCGGAGTTTATCGCTACAGTTTTAATCATAAAATTCTGGAGCCGTGCCCTCGGAAAAAATATACAAAGTAAAAATTGTTTCCTTTTTTCCTTTTTAATTCTCCCTTAACTTCGCAAAATTCTGATCTAAAGGTCTCATTTTTTCAGGACTCGTCCTCGCGCGCTTCGCCATAAGATAAAAAGAGAAGGAGCAACTTTATGTGAAGAGAACGACGTTTTACGGAGACCATGATCCTAATATCTTGGGGAAATCATGGCAGGAATTACGAGCTCATGGGTGAGAGACTAGCATTTTACTCTTTTATTTTATTTGAAATCATTTTGTTTTCCCTCCTATGCCTATACAGATTATATAAAATAGAAAAATTGACGTGGCCACCACATGACTTTCTCCATATGTGTAATATTTCTAAAAATTCCAAATAGATTACATAATAATAAATATTTTAAGAAACTGCGACAAAATTTTAGACTCTATAAAGAACAGAAATAAACTCAAACCATAGCCTTCTGATAATGGATATAATAGCCACAATGCTCCAACAATTAGGAAAATAAAAAGGAGTGTTACTAAGACGTAACTAAGCGTCAATTGTTAACAATAGTCGTCGGTAGATGGCGTGATGATGGCAGCTATAAATATAAGATATCTCTTAAACAAAGCATTATATGGAAATACGTTTCAAACAAAGGTTGTAGAAAATAAAATTTCCTACAATTTGTATTCCAATACATTTTTACATTTATCAAATATTAATGAAAATATTTCAAAATAACTGATATGTTACAAGAGTAAACACTCACTTCCGGTTGACCGATCAGTTCTTCTGACTTTTATAAAAATGTTAAATATTTTCGCGTAGACCTGATTAATAGTTTTTGAGTTAGAGCACCCACTAAAAAACTATCACATACACAGACATCATCGAGAAAATGGTCAAAACGTGTTCAGGGGATCTCAAAACATGCATTTCCGTTGAAATCTCGAAGTCGATTTTTTTCATGAAAACAATACTTTCCCCTATATTACGTATGGAGAAAGTAAAAAAAAGCCTTAATCTGTGTGTGTGTGTGCTCGCCATCTACACTAAAGTCATGACTTCGGTTCCAGGAGCGTTTATTTACTATATGTTAGTAACATTAATTATTTCCATATTAAAATTACTTAACACTATCGTATTAATTCGAGACTTGAAACACCGAACGCCTAAAATAACGGAATTTTGTTTTCCTTCGGTCAATTTTCGAATACGCTTCGAATCGGTCTATAAATTAGTTTTTAACGCGAAAATTTGACGTCTTCTTATGTGAAAATCCTCAGGCTGGTTTTTTATTGTTGCCGATATCACGTATTTCCGTATGATTAACTGGGACTATAATTTAAATATTCCATTATTCACTGATATTCTGTTAATGAGAGTTTCTAAGTCAGATATAGAGACTAAAAGGGATGTTTTCAAAGATTTTGAGTACATTTTCTGCTAAATAAGTTTTTAATCTTTGGCTAAAAACAAAAAAAATAAAATTTATAGATTAATTTTAATGAAACATTTTATATGCTATAAAAAGTAAAAAAATATATTAAACTCGCATAATAGTATGTCCCAGAAAGATAAAATAGTTTTGAGAATATAAAAGTTGCCTCGCGTTAAGTTTAAAAAATAAGTATTCATGCTATATGTAAGATTTTTATATGTATCACACGGAGAGAGATACCTCAATTTTTTAGGAAAGAGTGAGGAGAAAGCGAGGGAGAATGGGAAGATGGGAGGAGAATGAGGGGGAGAGAGGGAGGAGAATAGGAGAGAGAGATTGAGGGGAATGGAAAGGAGAGAGAGAGCGGGAGAATAGGAAGGAGCGAGGGAGAAAGAATGGGATGGAGAGACGGAGGAGAATGGGAGAGAGGAAGAGAGAAAAGGAGTAAGAATGGGAAGCGCCTTAATTTTAATATTTAATCCACGCATACCCGTCTTATTTGAAGGGTAATCAATATATAATCAATACAAATAAAAACGACAGTTATAGCGAGAAAGAAAAACTCTTCCCAACCAGATTTTCACCTTTTAAACATGGTTTCACGGGTTTGGGAGTCTCTTTCCACACAGACTCCATATCTGCGTTTACGATCGTCTTTTCCTTTCGCCGTAATTTCTCTCAATCGAACTCAATCCACGACCCCTTTAGGGAAGGGATACACCAAGCAGCTCCAGACGCCATTTCCTAGATGTCACCACCTACCTAACTTCCATACCCTTCCCCACAAATACGCCATGAACCTAATCTCCATTCCCACCTCTCTTCCCCTTTCCGGAAACTCTACAAGCTCCTTAACAGAGTCCTTGCTTCCCTCATTCACAACTGTTTATTCGCGTTGTTTTTAATCCAATTGGCGCGCTTTACGGACGGAAAAGTCTCGCGATCGTACACCCACCGTCCTTTAACATGTTAACGAATAACGTCGATAAAATCATTTATGTCTTTTAAAGTTTAAAACTCAGAAACATGTCGACGAAGGAGTACGCGAACATCGACTTTCTGACCGTAACGTAGCTACGGTTCCCTGGTGGAACTACTCGCATGATTTGTCGATGTCGTTAGCGTTTTGCAGTTTTTCCCCGTTGTTTTGCCAAGTTTCATGTATGAACTGTTTTTTCCAAGAAGGCTGTTGTGGCGGAAAAACCACGCCGCAATTTCGCTTTTCAAAGTATAGAGTGAATAACGGCAGTTAGATTCACAAGAATGAATTCGATTCCCTTGAAAAAGTAACTGCCAATACACTACGTTATAAGGAATTTGCTAAAGTCATTGCGAACAGTTACATTTATAGCTGATTTATATTTAGCTTGGTCTTTACACACGAAAAGTTTCCATTGCTGATTAATTTCCACTGTTATTATTCCAATCCCTAGCAAATATATTATAAAGATATAATTATATTATTTACATTAATTTCTTAAAGAATATATGAGAAAGTTTGCGATAAAAACTCAAAGGAATCCAAACGGTACTGTAGTCAAGAGGCTCTTCGCAAAAATAATTCGCGTTTGGCGAAGAATAATTTCACTTAGGATCTTAAAACTCTTTTAGCCATGGCACAGAATCTACTTGCAGTCTGATTCATTGCTGGACACGTAATAGTATTCCTTTAACCTACTGTTAATAATCTTTCCATTCCCACCGTATTTATTTTTCCGTTCCGCATTCCATTTCCTCGAATTCCTTATCTTTTCTCATCTCCATTCTCCCTTTATCCATTCTTTGTATTCCTTCAAAATCCCATTGCTTACCGTGTTTATGTCTCTTTTCGCCCCAACACAACCTATCGTTTTCCCTTCTCCATCCCAACCCCTCCTTCCCCCTCCTTTGCATCTCCATCTCTCCCACATCTCTACGCATCTTTCATTTTACTCCCTCATCCTCTCTCCCGGCTTCATTCCGTCTGTTCCCTATCCTTTCCCACTCCTACCTCGTTCCTCCCTCTGCTTCTCTCCATCCACTACGTACATCTTCTTACCCAACCCTCCTTCACTCCTCCGGAGAGAGAGAGGGGAGAGCCACCCTCCCCACCGCTGCGCCGTCTCATGAATCTTGCATGAGCCCCTTGCACTCGTGACTCAGGCAACCCACACTACACACACACACTCGTATCTCCCTACCGTCTCTCTCCCCCTTCCTCCGCGTACACCCTCCCGCAACCTCCCTCCTTTAACTTCCCCATAGGAACTCAACTCCTCGTCATTAATGGATATTTTAGACCCCGTGTATCATTCTCCCACACTCCCTTCGTTCCTTCCTCCCTTTAACACCCCCTTCTCCCCTCCCTCCCCCCACTTACCACTGGCTAAACTACTCCGATGTACGATATCCGCACTACGCTACACCTTACGTAAGAAGGGGAGGGTGGGGAGGCGTTGGGGCAGGGAATATTCCGCGTTTTTGCAAAAAACCTTTTCAACGGCGTCTGCCGCTCTGGAGATTGAATAAACGGAATCCGCATGTTGGAGATCGAAGGAGAGAGAAAGGGAGAGATGGAAGAAAGAGAGTGGGCCTCTCCTCCTCGGCTCCTTTCCTTACGGGCCGTAATATCGTGCCAAATGGCGGGTACGAAGCTTGTACTTCGGTGGGCCGACGGTAAAAGCTCCCTGCCCCCATTCTCCTCTCCGCTTCTTCCCCTACCCAGCGGAACCCTCCATTCTGCATGCGCATATTTTCGTCCGGGAAAAAGGGAAATCCTTTTAAAGATGCACAGTCTCCTTTCCTGCGGGATATATGCCTGTTGTGCAGGGTCAGATGCTTAAAATGTGGAGCGTAGGATCGGAAATATTCAACTGGATCAAGGTCGGAAGAAGGAATTTGGGTGAAGAGCCGGGTGATAATGGCGCTGTTTATAAGCATCCGTATTGGAGTGTGCAAACAAACACGTTCTACTTGTTCCGCTTTGCTTTTTAAAGGTTTTTACACGACCTGACATCCGATGGATACACGAAATGAACTTATATGCACAAATTCTTTTTCAGCAGAGACTACGATAAAAGTAAATAATCTGAAATTCTTAGGAGAAATAATTCTTTATGACTATTAAGCTAAATTTGCGTTGTTTCACCCCATTTTTTAAAATCGACGAATGCCGGGATGATTTTTTGTCAAAGGAAACGACATCAAATCGGCCACTGAGAACCAAGGTAAAACGTTTACATAAGACAGAATAAGACGCAAATCATAGAAGGTTGCCCGGTCTTCGTGAAGCACAACATTAAATGGTATAGCTGAGATATATAATTTTATTTATATTTTTCCTCAAAAAGAAAGACTTAGAATATGGAGTTAAAGCAACATGACTGTCGCTGTAAATATTCAAATACACTATGTAGCATAAAATACAGCGATCTAGAAACAAATTTTCACAGAAAAATTCGTTTGCCCAAACTACATAATATATTAAATTGGGTTTTGGTTAAGTAGCATAAATGTACTCTAATCACTATTTAAAAAATAAGCACTTATCTTGGTGTTTCCAATATCCATAACAAGGTAATGAAAAACTATCTTTTTACGGCTATTCGAGATATAAAAGATAAGTACTTATTCTAAAGGGCTTATTTTTTCAAAGTTCTTTCAGCCACAAAATGAATTCGACAAATCTGTATTAAATTAAACTATACCCTAATCGTCAAGTTTATATAGAATGGTTACACTACATTCTTCCCTACCCTCCTACACCATCGTCCCTAAATTCTCTGCTCGAGACTGGCATTACATTTCTGCCAAAATGTTAAATCAGTTTCCTAATATGGAAAAAACTCCAAATGCCAAAAAATTCTCCCGCTCGGATACTCCTCTTTTTCGAAAAGCACATCTCCAGGATAAGCAATGTGATCCCTATGTTATGTCTTTTGCTCGGAGCTTCCCCTTTCCTCCGCTTGGGGACGCCACCACCCACCACGACATCTGGACGGCGACTCTCGGATGCGCGTGATGGAGGCGAGATTCTCACGTACTCTCCCAAATCCCGAAACCCCATTGGCTCCCCCTTCCTCCCCCGTCCTTTTTCTCTCCTCCCTCCCGCAATCCCCTCCCGACTCGGCTTCCAACCCCCTCCCGTCTTTTCCCCCTTTGGCGCACTACCCCATTCGCCACGTCTCTGTCAGCAGCATCCGTCGCCATGACGACGACGCGCAGCAGCGTCGCGTGCGCCCCCTTCCCTTCTATTCCCGCCTCCCCCACCTCCTCTCTCCCCCTCTCGCCATCATCAGCCGATCCGACACACCAAGCAGCGCGATCTCAGTCTATCTCTACCTCTTCGCTTCCCGTCACATCCTCCGCAATCTCCATTTTCCCTCTCTCCGTTCCCCTCTATCTCTCTCTTCCTATCTGCATCTCCTATACTCCGAAGTCCTATCCAATTTCCGTCTCCTTTTTTTAACCTCACCTGTCATTTTACGCACCGAGTCGCTACCGGGCGTTTTCTTGCAGCAATGCCATGTTAATTACTTAGGGGCGCTTAATTTTATTCCGAAAAAGTATACATGTAATGGAGACGTTCCTAATGGTACTTTACGCATTTAAAAAACGCGATAAATCCGGAACTAAACAGATTTGTATCCATAGATAAAGGGTTGCCTCAATCCTCGGAAAGCAAAAATGCATCACAGATAAAGATTAGAATTCTAGTCATATGAGAGATTTTTCTCTACTCCTATTTTAAACTTTTATTTGATCTTTCTCCATTGGATTGGAAATTTGTAACTTTTAAGGGAATCTGCACAAGGGCTAGAAACCTAGCCGAAATTTAATAAACATTTAATTGATTAATAAAGGGCTAAACTGAGGAAAGAATCAAGATTCTTGAAAACTAGCACATATTACATGATAAATGGATACATAAAGCCAATCCCGCAGATTTTGTATTTCGAGCTATAAAACATCTGTAATTAGAGAGGAGTAATATTTTTAATCAAACAAAGAATTTTCAAGGGCTGTATTACTAAAGCATGCTCTTAAGTTAATTTGTACCCTCGAGAAAAAATTATTTTACAGCCTCAACGTTTCTTCAGTTTATTAACATTTAAATCGTAGTAGACACGGATAGAAACTATGGTATGTCTTCTGTGAGCATACTAGCAACACGGCAAGTAAATACCGGCATTTTTTGCATATCTAATGTATTATAACCGCTATGTCTCTGCGTCCCTGCCTGCGTCTGAAACCTTCCGGCATGAACGCAAATAAACCGGGAACGGTCGGCTCGATTTCGACAAATCTTTCGCGTGAATATTCGGCGCGAACTCCTACAGGTTTTAAGTGGGTAATTGTACTCCGGAAAGGCATGGGTTCCATACCAGGATAGTTTTCGTTTTTGCATTTGATTAACACGTAATCGGCTATAATACGATCTTCATTCTTTAACATTTTAAAATATCTTACAATCGAGGCTTTGATTCGAGATTTATACCATTTAACGAAGAAAGAAATGAAGATTCTTATCCTTACCTCCAATTCTGATGTTTAATCCCTGTTTGCTCATATTTTAAGTTAATTTTTGAATAGGGTAACCGACTTTGTTCATCTCGGATTTTTGCATTGTTAGACTCGGGCTTCAAGTGCATTTGCACTAAGCTTGCAATAAAACGCGTGAAGGACAAAAACAGATTAAGCCTCGAGTGACGTCACCTCTCAGTATAGACGCAAATAAATCAAGAACGGTCAGCTCGATTTCGACAAATCTTTCACCTGAATACTCGGCGCAAACTCTTGCAGGTTTTAAGTGGGAAGTCGTCTCCCGAAAAGGCATGAAAGGTGTGAGCTATATAATTATTTTAAGAGGGACAATTAAAGTGGTTCAACTAATAACACTCTTTGTATCAATTTTTTGTCATAGGAACTATCACATTGGGTCCCTTCACTAAAGGCTTTTTGGATGTTTGTAGGAAGTACTGCAACAGGCCCCTAGTAATTTTAAAAAATTCTCTTTCCAAAGCTAATATGTATTGTCACATCTTTTTCAGATTTAATTTAATACTGCACATTAATCTTCAATAAAAGTGTAAATTTAAGGACAATAATAAACTAATCCATAACTTTAAAATTATACATGTGTGGGTAGATAGAAATATCGAGAATTTTTGCCTTATCTGTGAATTATGGTAAAAGGAAGGAGGACCCAGTCGCAGATTTTTTTCAGCCATTAATTCCCCGCTTTATTGCTTTCGAATTGTCCATAGTATTCCCATGAGCCATCTCTTCGGATTGCTTCCTCTTGCCCCTTCTCTCTTCCTTTCTCCATCTCTCTCCCTCGCATGCGGTCTGGTTTAGTTAAGGAGTGCGGCACGTGTAGTTTGGAATTATTCAAAACGAGTTGAGTTAGGAAGAGTTAGTTTTTCCTAGGCCTCACTCAACTCCATTCCGAAAGACCCTTCTCGCGCAAGCATCTCAATCTCTATACTTCTCCCTCCCTCCCCGCCACTGCCTTTACCTTCTCCTATTCTCCCCTCCCACCTCCTCTCCGACAACTCCCAGGGTCAACCTATTCCTCACCTCCCCCTCGCACTAATATTCCGCCTGCCTTGTTTCCACCGTCTCTTTCATCGTCATTTTTTTCGTCTTTCATTTTTTCTCTCAATCTTCTCTTTCCCACTCGTCTTTGTTCTTTCACCTTATTACTTTCTTCCACTTCTTACTCTTATTAGTTCCAATGTAAATGGGCTACTATGTTCTTTTAATAAAATATATTTTCCTCAATTCTCGTATCCCCTAACTTTTCATCATTTCATCGTCCATTCTTCTCTTGATTTCCATCATTACACGAACTTTTCATCTTCTAACTCCTTTCTACTTCTTTCATTATTCCCTTCCGCTTCATCTTCTGATGACACTTTCAAATTCTCTTCCGCCAGCCAAAATCTTCTTCGACTCTTCCAGTTTATTTTATTCGCTTTTTTTTATTCTTCTTTGCCCTCATACACTTCATCTTTTCCCTTTACATTCTACTCTGTTTCCATCATTCTATTCTAGTCTACTAACACTCTTGGCCCTCAGGCGATGGTGAGAGGGGAGCCCACCCCTCGCATTCACTTCTCCCCCTCAGGCCTCCTTCCTCCCTTGCTTCCTCTCCACTCTCTCGCATTAACACTTCGCATAATTCGATTCCTCACATGGTGTTCCCCAGTGCATTGCGTGAGTTAGTGAAATAAGAAGAAGTGGAGTGACTGAGGAGGAGAGTGTGACAGAGGTGGGATAAAGTGGAAACCGTTAGAGAGATGAAAAGAAAGGGAGTGAAAATGAGGATGTGACTAAGTTACAGGATAAGTATTAGAAGAGTTGATGAGGGGGAAAGTTTAATTAGGTGATTTTGTAGGCCTTATTTGCCGCATTGTTTTCTTACCATCACTTCGACTTACTTTACACACAGCTAATAAACAATTTTCATCAAATTGTGAATTTCGTGCTCTATCCAACAGTCTATCATTTTCCAAGCCACTCTTCCGATATTATCGACTTCACGTATTGTTTTCTTATATTAGAATCCTATATACTGCGCATATTCTATCTCGAGTTAACCTACGATTCAGGTTTTAGAATTATGGTTGCGCAATTTCACATTTCAAGTTTTTACGTTTAATATCCTAAACCTTTCATTAACTGATATCAACGTAACTTCAATTTTTACGCAAGTTTTTGATGCAACTTGTGAACGTGTCGAAATTTTAGGATATTATAAAGAGAGTTATAGAAAAAATCCGAGGCTTATCATGGGAAATTTTTTCGTTTTAATTGTGTGCTTCTCTTAAAGATAACTTCTCATAGTAACCTTGTTGTCTTCAATAGATATGGCACACAAGATTTCGTGTCTTATCATTCTCTAGAGCGAGATGATGTTTATGAGTGCGGAAATGCCTGAGCTGCGTGTACTATCTTAAACTCCCCGCGACCGTATCCCGAAGCGAACCAAAGAAGCTAACGGAAGTCGAGGAAGAGAGGAGATGAAAAAGAAGAATGACATTTTAGTCGAAGGGATTGATATAAAGAGAAACGGATTTGATCCAGGAAAGGAAATTTAAAAGGATGAAAGTTGGAAAATGGCGAAGCGAGAATAGGAAATGTATGGGAAAAGGATGTGAATAATTTGGTAATAATATATGACTACTCGATTTAGTGAAATATTATATATGCAAGGAACGGAGCGGAAAATTACCTGACAAGTCACGGAAATGACAGTGAATAGTGAACTTCGAAATCAAGATGCAAGAATAAAATGAATGGGGATGATGAGGCCTTAATATGCACAGGATACATACGTATTGAAAGACGAAACGCAAAAGGAAAGGGAAGACGTGATACAGTCAAAACAGAAGACGTGATAAAGTCAAAACAAAAGATAGCAAAAGATATGTTAAAATGGGTTTAATCTACAATGAAGGATATCCAAAACAGAGAGCAGGCTGGAGTGAAAGGGCAGGAAGCAAATTTTGGAGGAAAGCAAGGAGACAGAGAGATATGACTTAGCAGGTAAGGATGGGTGAGGAAATGTGCGTCCCAGAGGTACGTGGGGAGAGCAGGAGAAGATAAGGGGCGCCAAAGAGGAGCAAAGCGTGCGCCCGCGAGGCACGGCAGAGGAGAGGAAGAAAGACGTGGAGAGAGAGTGAGGAGGAAGTGACGGAGTGGTTTGGCAACTGAACGAAACAGAGGGGGGATCGAAGGAGAAAGGGAGGGAGGGAATGATGGAGGGTAAGTGAGATAGAGGAGAGAGAGGGAGATAGAGGAGGGCGCAGGAGATTTGAAACGGAGAGGAAGAGGTGAGGAAAAAGGGGAGGAAAGCAGAAATATGGAAGGGACTCCATTTGGTTGAGCAACTCCTCTTCAACCCGGCCGCGAGATCAGAGAGGACAAGAAGACGAACCGCGGGGTGGCAGACAAATTAGATTTGGGGATTGTTTAGTGTGAGAGAGAGAGAGAGAGATGGAGTGAAGAGTGGGGGAGGAATAGGAGGAGGCAGAGGATTGGTTGTACCCTCTGGGGGGGACCCGACCCGTTCGGGGGAATTACTCTCCCTTTGGCACATCCTTGCTGCCGCCTACCTCCCACTACCTTCTTCACTTCCTCCTCCCCTCTCCCTCTCTCTCTGCCCTTTGCTCCTATCCCGACAGCCCCTACTACTAAGGGAGAGAGAGGACTTCACTTCGCAGTCGCTCGACATCCCCATCCTTCAAAAAATCTCCTTTGACGCCGTGCTACTTCATCACCTCCTCAGAAATCCTCATTTCGTTTCCAATTCTTTCTACTTGTGCTTTTCAAGGACTTTTCCACTTACTTTTATACGTGTGCATCTATCGTAATGACAGAAACGCCTGAATCTGATTCCTTCCATATCTGCGTTCCCTCATACTCGTACTTACGACTAATTTGCTTTCCATAGCTCATTTTCATCTCACGTATTTCTTGGGCGATCTTTTGTATCTGGAGTGATTCATAATTATAGAATTATATTATGAGTTTTCAATAAATCTGGTCCCCAACTTATATAATCATCATTTTCTTCTACCCTATCTTATCCGCGAAATATAGATACAAAAATTTAACGCTGTATTGATTCTTCCAACCAACATCCTTCCAAAATTTAACGGAAAAGTCGAATTCTCATAATTGATTACAAGCATTGGAATATTTTAGTCTTGCAACAGTAAGGAAGATTACAATTTTAGACGCTACATCCGTTGTAAGCATGAGGGATTTTTTTTTAGAGGTTTAAGGTAATTTTTATGTAGTCTCTTAAGGTATTCTATCGACATTTATTGATATTAATTAATCGAATTTGAAGAGAAATCAGGAATTAAACAAGCACTTATATGAACAGTGGTAGAAAACTCCTTCAGCCAAAAATTATAGGGTAAGCCCTATGCATTTCGCCCACTAAGTAAGTGGGCATCTTCAGAGGAGAACCTGCCTTGGCAGTGAACAGAGTTCATTGCCAAGGCAGGTTCTCCCCTGAAGATGCCCACTTAGTGGGCGAAATGCATAGGGCTTACCCTATAATTTTTGGCTGAAGGAGTTTTCTACCACTGTTCAACTTGGAGCCAAAGTGTTCAAGAGCTACCATCTAAAGCACTTATATAGTAATTTAACAGCAAATTTGATGTTCTCCATTATTTTATAGGAAAATTCCGTCGAAGTTGTACTATGGTTAGTGAGATACAATGGGTCGAGTGAATAAAAATTAAGCAAATGCTTAAAACAAACAGTAAAAGCAAAAGCATTTGCTAAAAGGATTGGCAAATGATAAAAGCATTTACTTTATTTTGAGTAAATAAAAGTTTGCTTTTTCTTATAAGTATTTGCTAATCAGTTTTAAGCAAATGTTTAAATTTTTCGGAAAATGCCCTTTACAATGCTTCCCTCAATTGTTTTTGTTTAGATATAAAGTATTAGTTGAAGGTAAAACTAGCAACAAATATATTGGGTAATATTTTTAAAATGTTAATTAATTATTTTTCTTTAACTATTTCTTTTATAACTGAATTCGATAGTATAAGAAATCATGGGTACATTTATTCAGTTAGTTAAACTTAGAACAAATAGTACAAGCCTTTATCACAGGAAATGCAGGGTCTATTGATATTCCCCAAAAAACATATTTAAAATAAACTTCACATTTTCTTCAGAGTAACGATATAAATTTTTATAACCGTTGGTTGTTGAAACTCATCTTTTTTAACTTTTTGTGTTACCATAAACTGCCAAATCAATTTATATTTAGGGTCAATTATCATGAAAATAGAGTACTTTAAAATATCTTAGCAAGCCCTTTATCTCACTTAAAAAAATATAAGCATTTGCTTAAAGCATTAAGCAAAAGTTCGGTTTTATTCACACAATTTTAAGCAAATGCATAAGAAAAATCATAAAAATAAGCAAATGCTTATTCTTTCTAGCAAAAGCACATGCTATTTTTTTATCCACCCCAAATAAAGCATTTGCTTAAAAAATGATAGAAATCTTAAGCATAAGCATTTACTTATTTTTCATTCACTTGACCCATTAGCATATAACTGGACTCGCATTGCATCTTGCATAAAATTATAAAATGAAAATCATTAATCTTTATTCAAAAATGAATAATTCAACAATGGATAATTTAGTGCAACATATCTTAAATTCAGCTGATTATCAACATTACTGCTGCACCCATAAAACGGTTGAGCGAAACAAACGAGAATTTCAGCTATGTGTAGTCGTATTAATTGTACGGCAACAGGAGTTATCTCTATATCCAATTATATTTAAGCAAAACCTTTGATTAGACAACAAATTATTACCTCTAAATGCACAAATATTGTTAAAGTAAGTGACGGAAATATGCGTATAAAATTAACGTCAAACACTTTTCAATAATTACATCAGAGAGTAAGTTTGGCTAATTTAAAGATCTACCATAATAAATATCAGTATATTGCTAAAAGAACTTTTCTCACAAATAACAAATGTGAAAACGTATCGTGAGACAAAAAAGGCAAAAAGTATTTTTTTAATGTTAGGATTCCTTGGTTATAGGAAAATACTCCTGACAAATCAATTGATAAAACTAAAGGAATTTAATAGATACCCTCTGCTCTAACACAAAACCGAAAACGCGGTTTCTTAATAAGTGCTAACAATTGAAAAGAGGACAGGAGTTCATGGTTGCAGCAACAAGGCTTAGCCTTTAGATGAAGAAGAAGAAGAATTGAAAAGATGAAAATAATGTGAATTTCTTCAGCTACCTATACTGGATGATATGAGAAATTTTACTATTGTCTATAGCGGAACTAGCCGCTAGTATTCGAATATTTTAGTAACGTTCGATGACCAAAAATCCAAAATATGATTAAGTTTGTCTACAATGAGGAATATTTTCCGATATCATCCAAAACTCAACCATCTGTGTGTTTTGATTTGACGAGCAAGAGTATTTATATGAATATATAAGCTTCGAATATCAGGTAAAAAAGAGAATCTGAACATAAGTATTGGGGGAAAGCCTTTAGAACAAGTTTCAGAATATAAATACCTTAGAAGCATCATAACACGAGAAGCAAAATATACGGATGAGATCAGAACTAGAATAGGAAAAGCAAAAGTGGCTTTCAGGAGAAAGAAACAACTACTTACAGGGAATATAAGGGAAGATATCCGCAAGAAGTTGATAAAATGCTACGTATGGAGTATAGCATTGTATGGGGCAGAAACATGGACGCTAAGGAAAAATGACACCAAATACTTGGAAAGCTTTGAAATGTGGACTTGGAGGAGAATGTTGAAGATAAAATGGACAGATAGGATGAAAAACGATGAAGTGCTACGCAGAATAGGAGAGAAGCGAATGATTATACAGACTATCAGAAAGCGGAAGGCTAACTGGGTTGGACATTACCTGAGGAGAGAGAGTATGATTAAAGACGTGTTAGAAGGAAAACTAGATGGGAAAAGGGAAAGAGGTAGGAAAAGGTTTCAGCTGATAGACGATTTGAAAGGGAAAGAGAGTTATCAAGATATGAAGAGGACAGCGGAAAATAGGAGTATATGGAGAACCAGGTTTAACCAAGAATAATCACGGACCTGTCTACGGACAGACTACCTATGATGATGATAAGTTTCCCGTTATAAAGTCAAGGATAGCTACTCATTCATATTTTGAGTTCGTTTCTTGAAAGGAAATACTTAAGAATTTTCATTTAAAAATTCAAATTTTAATTTAAGAATGATTAAATACACGTGCACCTGCCTATCTGAAAGCTAAACTATTCGCTATACCGCAAAAATTTATTGACTCCTGATAACATCAAGTTCACGCGCTTTGATTTTTATTTCAGATAATAAACCGGTTCGTGTCAAATGACTTTCCATATCATCGGCTATGCCACGCGTATACTCATTTGTTCTTTTTAAAACCGCCAAATAAATTTTAGAAAATTTATAATATTTTTTCTTCCAATGCATTTTCACTCTAGTTATATAATAAAAATATTAAGTTCAGTAAAATGTTCAATTTATTGTATATTTTTTACTTTCTCATATACGTAGTATAGTGAGAAAGGATTGCTATCGTGAAAAAAATTCGACTTCAAAATTTTGATGGAAATACACGTTTTAGGTGTCCCCGAGTCCATAAAAGTGGTTTTCGCCATGCCGTCTGTCTGTCGCTCTGTTCGCCGTTCTAGGGCCCAAACGCGTGCATAAAATCGAATGATATTTTGTATTTATTCAATATATCATCTTTTGCAGATCTGTTTTTGGTAAAAATGATATTTCACACAAATAAAGGGTAGTTTATTCTTGGCGATTTTTTTAAAAATTTGATTTACTCAAAAATGGCTGGAGATAATTTGATTACAATCATATCAATTGTAGAGCCTGATGTCACAAATAATACTACATAAGCCATATATCTCTTGAACACTTTATATGCCGTCCAGTGACATTAAAATGTACGCTAAGCTACCTTACCTAAGCCTTATGATGTCACGCCTCCGCCGCGATGAATTCGAACTCTTACTACAGCCTTGCGGTTAAACTAATTCAAATGATATCTCATATTTACGGATAATATCATTCATAAAAGACATTCTGTTGAGATAAACGATATTGCGCAGCATTTTAGGGTACTTTATTCTTGTATATTTTTAAACAAAATGCGATTTACTCAAAAATGGTTATAAGGATTTCGATTAAAATCCATCCAAAAGTACAGCCTGATTTCACTAATAATACTAACTAAGCTATATGCCCAAAAAAGTTACTATACATCGTCTGGTGGCATTATTTCTGTACAGGACGCTCAGCGCACGTGTCAGAGAGGAGGAACCCGGGGATTCCCTAGTATAAAATTCCGTACTTCTCTGTTAACGTCACGCCCTTATTAGTGAGAGTTATTAGACGTGAGAGGTTGATGGTGTCAGTCATTTTGATTCTGTTGCTACGCATTATTAACATAATTGGCAGTGAATTGCCAAGCACACAGAGTTAATTTTGGGGCAAAGAGTGTAGTGAGACCAAACGTATAGAGTACGCATATGAGAAAGGTTGTGCAATGTATATTGGGCCTTTTATTTTAATTTGACACTTGTAGACATTTAATTATATTAGGGGAGGGATAAATCAGGGATAATCATGTAGTCGAGAAAAATTACGAAATTGTCAAACCACGATGCTTTCACCAAGGAAACTGCAAAGCTGAAGTGTTTACTAATAAAAAACAGTTACATGCCAGATTATCTTCTTGTCTTATGAACTTATTGTGATAACTAGGGAGATGCCCGTTGAAATACAACGGGAAAGGTTTTTGTGAAATAAGAAATGAACATAAATATGGCTTGACTTTCTTTGGATGGCAAGAAAACACTTTCGTTCTTTTAGGCGTTCGTTGTTTCAGGTTTCGAACTCGTACGATGATTCTAAGTACCTAATTTTAATATGCGAATGATTAATATTCTACATTCAAATGTACTCTTCGTAAATAACGCAGCAAATGTTTACATTGGTTCCTATGAAAAGAATTTCTCTCTCCTCCTCTCTCTCGTACTAATTGTAAGAGCATTCAAAGCACGCTTTCACCCATAAGGATTGAAATAACAATAGGATTTCGAGGTTTAACAATGTAATGGGTTGACATGGCAACATCCCGTTAAAATGGCAAAATTTCCCCAAAATATGTGAATTAAACGTTTAACATGAGGAATTTCGAACTGTAGGCGGAAATAAATGAACGGAATAAAAAACTTCATAGTTTTTTCTTTAAAATGGTCTAGATCCGAAGATCATAGGTGAATTCTTTCTAATTTAGATCTCAAAAAGAATAAAAGCCTGCAAGTTAAATAGTCGATTTTTACGTGTTATCATATGGAAAATGGAATTTATCACCATTAAATTTTCTTAACGTTTATCAAAATATCCCTCAGTAGAACTGAGTGCTCTCTACAAGTAAACTGATAAAAATCATAATGATATATTAACAAGAGAGGAAAGATGCACACGTCATGCGTGCATACATGCGAAGGAGAGGAATTCTTTACGATTTATGCAATCATGTCTAAAAAGATAAATATTAATGGTTTAGTATAATGTCTAAGGGCTGGCATGTCAAAGAAATATCGATTTTTTGATTCATCGATTTATTTCCTTAACGGTTGTACTTAATAAAACCATCGCCAATTATTTAAAACTTACCTCACTCGAACAGTAGTAATATAACCTATATGTTCACGTTTTTTCCTTCGTCGTAAATTATCCAGTTCTTTTCATTACGAACGCTGTGTACTTATACGCAAATAAAGTAGACGTATTTACGTTCATTTCTTCGTCGTAGATAACCCAATTCTCTCCATTTATTAAATGTTGCGTGCGCACGAAAGAAATTTAAATTAATTAGTTATTTACAGGAGGTATTGTTTACTTCAGTTACCACAAAGATTGTTTTCGTCGACAACAATTAAAAAACACTGGAAGAACTTTAGAAATTCGAAGTGATTTACGATTTTAAGTTTGATTTTCTTGAAATCGGTTGCTCCTTCGATAAAAATGTACTGAACAAAACATGCAATTTGATTAGTTCTACAAATTATTTAAGACTTTATAGTTATATAAGTGATATTTTATGAGATATAAAGAAAAGTTCCTTTTTTGTCATCAGTCTAATGGCACTCCCGATTAGGATACGTGGGCCATTTCCTTATTTCCTTTGCCCTTTTGTCCTAAATACCAAATTTCATCAACATCCGCCCAGTAGTTTCGCAGATGAAACTTGCGTACGGACAGACGGACGGACACGACCTATCCATAAGGCGTTCTTTTTTTACTTTTTGTGAAGAACGCCTAAAAAGGTAATAGGTCTAGAACAACGGCAGTATCCGATTGGACAAAAAGTTCATGCGTATTCTAATAGGTAGCGATATGATCATATATGCGAGTAATTAAGGTAATAGATGCCAATCAAACTTTAAAACTACAAGTGGATATTATAAACAGCACATAAAAATAAATTTTGGAATTTTAAAAGTGAATATAGTTTTTGATGGATTAAAAAGAGTATATAAAGTACATTTGTGTCATGTGATGCTTCATGAGTTTAAAAAACGCAACGATCCCACAAATGCAGTAAAACATTTTTTAAGTGTATGGAGAAGGTGCTTTGGCTATTCTAAACTGCCAAAATGGCTCAATAGATTCCCCGAGGGCTCAGTCAGGCTACCATAGACGAAAATCAGGCTGCTAAAGTGCACAGCGGTGCTAGCGAGTGCCAGATTAAGAATTCCTGCAGTAGCTTATTCTTCTCACCGTCCCTATCCCTCTTTCCCTTATTGCTCCCAACTCACTCTTATCTGCCGTCCCTATCCCATCCTCCAAATTCTTCTTCTATGCATTTGATAAATCATGTGTTGTACGACTAAACGACTTTATACTCGCCAAAAATAAAATAAACACAAATAGCTTGTTAACTAATGTTCATGATTTAATGCAGAAGCGGTAAAATAGCCTTTAAAGCAAAAGCGGTGAAAATTTTAGGTCGAAAGTCTAGTCAAAAAAGATGAAGAATAACCCAAGAGTATATTTGCCATAATGATTATTAATTGCAGATTTCAGTGAAACCAACGCATGACTATTGTGATCTAGCACGACAAATCGATCCGCAAATAAAAAGTGAATATTTGGAAGGAAATATTTGACGCAATGCAAATTGATAAACGTATAAGACGTCTTTTTTATTTTGCCTGAAAACGTTGCATACATTATTTTGCTGAATTTAGACACTTTTCGTTTAATTGATCAATTCAATGGGAACAATCGCGGAAGCTTGAGCGCCGCTTAACCTATACGGCAGGGAACCAAGGATTGAAAGGCAGCGGTATTCCAAGTGCGATGCGAACCGCAATAATAGTGCGTCGCGGCAATTATCCTGGGATGACACGAGATATACAGATTTAAATATCTTTGCCAAACATGCAGCACTGATCAACGTAAGTGAATTGAGACGTCGCAAAATAATTGATTTCTTCAATCGTTATGATGATCGCCGAAGTTTCCTTACCTTTGCTGCGGTAAACCCCTCCAGCGGTGGAAGAACTCCGATCTACTGGAATGATACAATTTCTTGTGGAAAACGACCAAAGACACCACATTATTGAAGACTATCCTCCTCGAAATTACGTGACAAATGAAGCTTGCAGGTCCGAAGAACTGAAATGCACCTGAAGATTCAAACAGAAAAATTTAATACAATGAAAATGTTACATTTAGAACAAAATTTTAAGTCCAAAACACTTCGTTATATAACGTTAATTTTCTGCCTTGATGAATAAAATTGCCAATACTAACTTACTGCTTAAGAAATAGCTACCCTATTTCTTCGTCACTCAGTTTTCTAATCGGGTTCTTCCTTCGCACAACTTAACTCAATCACGTCCAAAAGAAAACTGCGCTATGAAACTGAAAGTATCGCCTTGGAAGTTAGGGCTATGAAAGTTGCAACCGGATGGAGGAAGAAAATCTTTTTCCTGCCAATACTCTTCTGCCCCGTCAAATGTCGCCAAGTTAGAGGAATACTGAAGGTTACACGACGCTCGCTTCAGAAGGAGAATCCCACTCACGTTAAAACATGTTTCGGTTGACGCATTTACTTTGGGAAGGAGCGTTGAGGTAGTGTTGGGAGTGAGGAGGGTCTAGGAAAGACATACTCAAAGGTTTGCTTATCTAATCGCCATAGTGTAGGTTACGCCGTCAAAGCCGAACGACCTGAAGATGGGCCGGGAGCGATTAACCAGCAATTTATCCGTAAAATACAAACCTTATGTTTTATAGCAAGCGGTACAGTTAAAATTTTAATACTAAATTAGCAGCTATCGCGTTGTGCTAGTTAGTTTTCCTGCCCAATTTTACGAAGACCTAAGCCAGCGCTGTAGATTCACTAGCTTTGTCTTTAAAACCACGAAAAAATCTACGTGAGGAAAATACAGCCAACGGAAAATTCGACGGGGTACGTGTTCTATAGCTTCATCTTCTCCGCCCCGCTTGAAATTTATCGATTACTTCAATTTTTGTCACCGTGTTAAATATGAGTTTTCGCGCTAAAAGAAGCCCAAGATTTTTGCTGCACCTCTCTATGTATTTTGATATCATTTTAGAGATTCGGTTATATTAATGCAAATCTAAAATAGCATTTCAAATACAACAAAATGAATCGAAAAACATTTTTCGAAATAAAAAATTGCTATAAATCTTTTCTAGTTTTCTAAAGAAATCATTTCTCGTGCGATAATTCTAGAATTATCAAGATAATTATTTAAAATACTACTATATAAATATAATATTTGAAATGCTCAGTTTTAAAGAAAAGGTCCTTCGGAAACAAAAAAGCACGAATCGAATATACACCAAATTTATGAAAAGCATAAAAATCAATTTATCAATGCCGCATACATTGACGAAACTTCGCCGCGATGTATTCCTCAGGCTCGATAGACTTATATTGAGGAAGTTGTGAGTGAGTGAGATAATGGTATATACATGAGTGATAGACTAACGTATTATTAAAAAGTACGCAAAAGTAATGCAATATAGTAGATCTATTTCGGTCAAACGGTCGTTTTTTCAGCGTTATGGCATTTGTTTCTTTAAATTACAGAAAATCACGTACCGATGTGTCGTAATTGTTAATCAAACCTGATAAAAGCAAAAATTAGGTTTTCTTACACAACAAGCATTTCAAACTTCACTATTGCTTAATGAAAACAACAAATGACCAGATTCTGATGAATCTGCTACATTTCTTCTTCGCAGAAGAACTACGTCCCATTTATGCCTGCCAATTCAATACATTTTTACATGAAGACGTGAAAAATCTGCTTGAAAACTAAAAATCCCGAATAATATGTTGCAAAGTAGTTGTGCCAAAATTACTTGAAGGTGAAAACAGAGAATATAAAGTAATAGTTTGAAATTTATCATGAACGAGAAAAGTTTAATTTCGCCTCACGTTTCGGGTAAAAATAAATAAATGGATCAAATCTGTCACCACATGTAACTGATACCTTCTGCTGATTAACTTTTAAGTTCACATTCCGTTCGATCACACCGTGTCTTTTTCCAGACTCAATACTTCTCTAATTACTTCTCCACTTTCTCGCGCACCTTTTCCTTCATCCGCAGTTACGAATAACCACTCATTCATGCCACTCCTAACTCGCTCCTCACTCCTTCCATCTTCCTCTCTTCCCTCACCCTGTCCCTCTTCCCTCTCTCCGCCACTCGACGTCCCTCCCCATTTCCCTCCAATTTTCTCTTTTATACACGGATACCTATTTCCCCATCCCACCGCAGTCCATCCCTTCCCTAACCACTATTTCCTCCTTCATCATTCCCTCCCCTCACTTGTATACTCTCCCCGCCACATCCATCCCTCTCCATCTCTTCTCTCTTTCCCTCTCATCCAACTGCAAATGTATTTGGGCGAGCGTGTGAAGTCGCCGCACTGTTTTTGCTTTTTCATTATTGCGGCTCGCGCGGTTCCTCTTTTGACTCATTATCCCATCCCACGCTTTCCATCTTCCGCCCTAACACCCTCTCTGTCCCTATTCCTCCCCCCTCGTGCCGTACCCTTCTGCTCCTCTTAACCCTCTTCCCCCTTGCCTATACCCTCCATTTGTGTCTGTGATGACTCCTCCACCCCTTTTCCAACTCCACTTCTCCTTTTCTCCACACACACAAAAATAAACACACACACACACATATATTATATGTGTGTGTGTGTTACAGTAAAGGTACCTAATCGGAAAATGTGTGCATTTACCGGTAAATGTGCACATTTACCACCAAGCTCGGTAAATGTAAGTTTAAATTTCCAGAAATACGCATTATCCGTACATTTCCCGGTAAATGTGCACTTTAATAATTACGTTAATTTATAACAAAAATCATCGAGGGTTCGGTTCCACTGGTATATATTAAGATGAACGCTTCCCAACCCAAGGAGGGAATACAGTGAACGTGAGGAGGAACCAAAAACACTTCGACTAACTTACCCAACACGGTGGGGCCGAGTAAAATTTTCCTTCAAGTTCAAATTTAGTTTAGTTATTTTAGTTAGTTGTGCACATTTACCAGGAAATTTACACATTTACCGGACAACGCATATTTATCGTACTTCTAAACTGCAACAGATGTTCGCGACGCCGCCATGATGTGGCCTGTATTGCCACGTTTATCCACATTTACCAGTGTCTCTAGGTAAATGTGTACATTTCCACAATCCAATCGGTATAAGTACGTTATTACTTACATTTACAGAACTTGGTGGTACATGTGCACATTAACCGGGAAATGTACACATTTATCGGACTACGCACATTTACCGTGATATATATATATATATATATATATATATATATATATATATATATATATAAATGTATATATTTAATTTTTTGGTATGATATCAGTGGTATGAGTAAATGAAGAAGGTGGGGAGGTTGGTGTAAAAAAAGAGAGATGACGAGTCTGTGTGTGGAAAGGAGGGAAATGGGTGGGGAAAGGGTGGTGCAGTGTGATTGGGGAGGGGCAGTGGGGTGAGAGAGGAGGAGGGGGGGGAGCGCTCATCGGAGTGACAGGAATCATTCCGTGTCGTGGGCACGGGATTCGCTTTCGTCGGGAGAGGCGTCCGCGTTGAAAATGAGATTTACGGAGTCCGCGTCCCCTCTTCCCTCGCTCCCTCCCTCTCCCCCCTTCCAACATCCCCCTCACCACTCTCTCCCTCCCTTTCTGCTCTTGCCGCCTCTATCTAACCCACTCTCATGGTCTCTCCCCATTCCCCTACTGCTGCCGGGGAGGAGGGAGAGAGAGATAAAGAGTAGGATGGGGGAAAGGAAAAAAAATCGTAAAAAGAGAGGTGGATAAGGGAGGGGTGGAATAGAGATGGTGAACAGGAAAAATAAGTGAGAGGCAAGAGAGAGAGAGAGAATAAGAGAAGTTATGACGAAGAGAGAAAGGATCGGAGAGAAAGGGATGATTTTTAGGCAAAGGAACTGTGGGAGAGGAATTGGGAAAAGTTGGGTAATAAGGATAAAGAGACAGGGAAAAGGGGATGGGATTGGGAATGTGGAACGGGAAAGGGGATAGAGGGGAAAGATAAAGAGAGAGGAGAAAAAGAGTGAGAGGAACAGAGAAAGAGATATGTTGAGAAAAAGGATTGCAGAAAATTGAGAAGAGTTGGTTTACACAGAAAAAGAAAAGATAAATAGGAGATATGGAGGGGAGAAGAGAGTGAATGAGATTCGTAAGGAAAGGTGAGAGTATTAATGTATGTTAATTTCGTAAAATGGTACAGAAAGCTATGGAATTTTGAGAGAACTAGAGGGAAAGAACTAGAGGGAAGGAGATAAGAAAGAAGGTGAAAATTAAATGCAAGGTAGAATTCGCAGAAACCGAGACAAGTATTTTTTAAGTGCTTGTTCTTGCATTTTTTTCAGCCATGAGACGAGCTCGATAATTTCGTTGAATTAAAGAAGAAAAAGTTTAGCTAGAGTTTTGAAACATTTAGGGTATCATTGTTGAGGAATATGCAGGAATGCAACAAGACAGATTATTGAAGAAATCGGTCAAACGCGCATACTACTGAAAAGAGCTTGAAAAGAGAAAAATGAGGATGAACTGTGAAAAATAAATGTATATTTTAAGTAAAATTAAACCGAAAAAACTCGAACTTCAAGGAAATACGTAGCAAAGACCGAGTTAACGAAATTTTGAGTTGCAGAACTTCATTTCATTGTTTATGAACGGAAAAAGTATCTACTCTGACTTACGGAAAGTCGAGTTATTGACGTTTGAGTTACCGTGGGTCGATTATATCAGCATCATCATAGGTAGTCTGTCTGTGGATATATTAGTCTTGGTTAAATCTGGTTTTTCCATATACTCCTATTTTCTGCAGTCTTTTTCATAACTTGATAAATCTCTTTCCCATTTAAGTCGTCTATCAGCTGAAACCATTTCCTACCTAATTCTTTTTTTCCTTCCAGTGTTCCTTCTAACATCTTAAATTATGCTCTCTCTCTCTCTTCTCCTCAGGTAATGTCCAATCCAATTCGCCAGCCTCTTTCTTATAGTTTGTATAATCATTCGCTTTTCTCCTAATCTTCTTAGTATTTCCTCGTTTTCCCTCCTATCTGTCCATTTATCTTTAGCATTCTTTCTTCCCCATGCCCCCATTTCGAAGCTTTCCAAGCATTTTATAACATTTTTCCTTGACGTTCATGATTTGACTATGCATAGAAAAGTAAAAACGTCAGTTTGAAACCATTAAATAATCGCAAGTATAAAAACGAATTAAAATGTTTGAATTATCGATGAGAGAAGACCAAGAAAGTTTAAACAATTGAAATTTAATCAATAAAATCCCAATGAGTTCGGAGGAAATCATTTAATCATCACGGAAAGGATATACTCAATATAAAACGAGGAAATTGGTACAGATCTATTGAAAGCTTATGGCACCAAAATGCGCAAAGAGTCACGTGATGCAGGGGAGGTGGCTGTGGAGGGGGATAGTTTAAGGGGAAGGTGGCTGTGGACAATGACTGATTACCCCATGCGTATATACCCTTACCCCCGCGTAGCTCGCTTTCGAGAATGGACTCTTCCACGCTGAATTCGTGTTTATGCGCAGGTGCCATAAGCTTTCAATAGATCTGTAAGTGGAGATTAGAGGGATTGACAAATGAAAGTTTATGAATTAGCAAAAGTAGAACTGATGCAGTGAGTATGAAATTGTAACTAAAAAGAGATATCGATTGAAAGAGAAAATGACAAGAAAGTTAAAATATAATCATCTCGAGTATCCATAATAACAAAAATACAAATCGACAAAATCTAATAGCCATAAAAAGACTAAGAAAACCAAATGAACATTTCGAATAACACATCCTCTTCAGCTTAAGGAGGTAAAGGTAGGGATATTAGTAGGAATATTCCAACGATCGATAATCGAAATTTAAAAATTCAACCCCCCGAAATCAATTTTGTCAGGGATTGGGAAGAGATATCTAAAATGTCATCGAGTAACAAAATCGCAGAATCGAGATGAAGAGTAGACATAAGAGTTTTCGGGACAAAATTGAAGAAATGCGGGTATTTCGTATTAATGGAAAAGAAAAATCATAC
This sequence comes from Tanypteryx hageni, assembly GCA_028673005.1. Taxonomy (NCBI): domain Eukaryota; kingdom Metazoa; phylum Arthropoda; class Insecta; order Odonata; family Petaluridae; genus Tanypteryx; species Tanypteryx hageni. The sequence goes on along the minus strand of CM054118.1, from coordinate 51,344,753 downwards.
GAAAGGAGACAAGATCTAATGTCGATATAAGACATCGGTGTGTAGTCAAAATTCGAGATAGATTCTGGGACGAGAAAAACGAACGAGATGAGAAATAGAAATACGAACAGTAAAAAGTGGGAAGAAGTACAGAAATAGGAGCATAACGAAGGGAGAAGTGAGGGATAGTAGAGGCACAGGAAGGATGACTGGGTGGGACATCCGAAGAAAATTGAAACGCTTTTTTTATAATTTCATCACACGTTTTGTTGGCGCCGTGACGCTTAACGCAAGAGGAAAATTTTTGTTTAATAATATTTTCCTGAATATTGCCTTGGAGAGACATTTTCCTGGTATCGTTAAAAATTAATGCGTATAAAATGGAAGGAGTTTTTATGCCGCCGATAATTTCTTATTTGCGGGCAATCGTGTTTTTTTCTTGTTTTCTGATCGTCTCTCGCTTAAAAATAGAGCTAAATTTTATATGCTTATTTTATTGAGTGCAGAACATTTAGGTTAGTAATCTACTGCTTTGTTACGGAATGATATCAATGTATAGACTAGCTATCTAATGTTTTATTTTGCATTTTTAAATATTTTTCATATAAAAACTTTTTATTGTGTAAGAAAAGCGCTGCTGAAGAAACCTAAAATTCTACCATGTAAAAAATCAGAATTTCTCATTGTTAAAGACTTTAAACATCGATGTGTTTTGCGATTCGAAACATGTTTTACGAAAATTTGTCAAGAATTCGAATTATCTCTACAAAATAAAAATAATATATATTATTTCTCGTTTCTCAATTTTGTAGCTCGATCCTAACCTATTTAAAATGCAGGAAAAAGTACTACAATCAGAGAGAGTTCTCAAGTTTGTTATATGGCACACTTCCCCTAATTAGGCGCTCTTTACCAGCGAAGTGGTAGTAGCAGAACGCCTTAAGGTACCTTTCCATGCACGCGTTACGCGCGTAGCGAACGACGCGTTGGGGATACTGCCTGTTTACATGTGTGCGTCGGCGAACGCGTAGACAATTGACTGCTATGACGCGCGCATTTGTTGTTTTAAGTTTTAAGTTGTGATTCCGCGTAAAAAAATGGACGATCGAGTGGTGAGATGGCGTTACGTTTTGTTATTATTACTTACTGCTTCTGAATCATTTCACATACCGATCTCGAACTCTTTTCCAGCGTGTCTGACACGTTTTTACTGGGTTTTCTACTTAATTGTATTACCTGTTTCCTTTTTATTAGAAACGCGTTCAACTAGCTCCACGATTATCTTCGTTATTGTGGATTTGCTGGTTTTATCAAAAATTCCGGAATCTTCATCATTCGATTTCGTGGGATCATAAAGGTACTCTAGCGCGCGTGAACCAATGTGCTGCGAGGTTTGTTCAAAAAAGGGAATATTATTTTAATTCTCCTATTTGATTACTATCTGTTAAAATACATCAGGGTAAAAATAAAATAGTTCTAAATAAATAAGGTGTGTAAATAAATTTTTGTCCATATTAATAAAAGTATGACGTGTAATGATTTCTTAAATATTTTATTTAGGTATGTTAAAGGGTGCCTAATCAATTTTAATATCTATTCTATCTCTTTATTGAACATAATAAATTATTATATAGATGTTTAGATTTATTTAAATATACATTTTACAAAGATAATCAGTAGGTAAATTTATTAAAACATACATTAAATACGTTCTTCTTTTACCGAATTACCGGTAAATTTAGTAAAGCATTTGTGCGTCATTTACCGGTAAACCGGTTTACCGGTATTGCAATCCCTAATGCTGATGCTGCCTTCCGGCTGTAGGCGCCCAAATAAATTTGGTGTTCGTTTGTTCTTTCTCGCATAACGGCCATCTTGAAATATTCACGCGTTACTCGCGTTGAACTTGAAACTTTCTCAACCCCAACGCGTCGTCGCGGCCAACGCGCGTAACGCCTCGAGTCAGTTCTCGACGCGCGTAACGCGTGCATGGAAACGCTCCTTTATAGGTATGTCTCGTCCGTCCGTCTGTCGTAACTTGCATCTCCTAAACCGCTGGACGGATTTCAATTAAATTAAGTAACAGTGATCCTTATTAAAATGTATCGCCCATTTGTGACTTTGAATTGTATCCGTCATTTAGAACTTCCACTTTACATAAATACTTTAATAAACTTACACTCGTACCTCGTTAAATAGCATCCGTCAAGCAACAGCTATAAACCATAAATTTCTCTCCTTAGCTCTTACCTATATGATCCGTAAGGTATAGATTTAAAAAAACTATTCGAATAGAGGACTTCATTCACCACAAATAAGTCTGCGAGACCATATAATTACGAGTTATTGTTTCGGAAAAAATCGAGAAAATCCCAAGCAAAGCATCACATATTTTGTTTACATCGATTGCTAAGAAAGCACAAAAAAGAAAGTTCTCTCGGCAAGCAACAATTAAATATCATATTTTTCTCTCGCTAGCTATTATATGATCTGTAAGTTATATATTTAAAAAATTATTCGGATAGAGAACATTTGCCGCAAATGAGTCCGCGAGACCGCATAATTACGACTTTAATTTCGGGAATAAAAATTCAAGAATCTTCTGATACCGTTTTGTACGTATTTCCTATAAAGGACGCATTTGAAATCTCTGTGTATTTCATTTACGGAGTATACTTTTCCATCTTGTTATTATTATCTCAGAAGCCTTTGCGATGTCACTACGAGGTAAGAAGATAGCGTCATAGATCAGGTTTGCGGCATAGCCCTGAAGTAGAACTCCTCAATGCAATTTATTGCATATAAATTATTTCCTTGAATTACGAGAACTTAAAGGAAAATAGAGATCAACGAGAGATAAATGATTTTACGCTAAATCGTAAATATGAAGATCTAAAATCTGGTTGTAGTTAGAAGAGTCGTGAAAAAGAAAAGCGCGTGGTTATGAAGCGCCAAAAATAAAGATTTTTTTCCAGCAATCGTTTGAAGACAACGCATACTTTACCAAATAACTTAAAGAAGTAAAATGTATCGAAGACGTGGGCCAAACCTCCAAAACATATATTGAATTTTCACTCGAATTGCATAGTATGTACAGAGTTTATAAAAGTACGTTTCTCAGTAGCATATGTGGAAACGATGGCTGTCTTTTCAAGTTTTCGCATAATGTAGGTATATATATAAATACATAAACATATATAACGAAATAATTGGGAGAATCAGACATTTTTCCATAAGCTATCCTCTATGCTAAAAATCATAAAATTTAATACTTTATAACCTCCTTATATTTATTTTTATGAAAACTAAATCAATGTTTCACTTAGATGTTTATCCTTCATAATAATTCAAACGCTTCTGTTAGTAACTTTTTTGCACTCTCTCTTTCAAGCGTGGGGGAAGATTTGATGCGCTATCGATCCTAACTTGGAAACGACGTGCATAAAAATACCGCAACTCAACTCTCAAAAATCTCACTCAGCTCTGATGGAAGCATTAAAAGGAAAGTCCGTTTGCGATGCAAACCGCGGAATTAGAGGGTGATTTAATTATTGAATATTTTTATTGGAATAATATTTTTAAAATATTTATAAAGCGATGAATTTATAAAATTGTTTCAAGAATATGTCACTAAGAACTCATTTATCATGAACTTCTTGTTTTGTATATATTTTTGTGCTTTATCTTTATAGATAATAAATCTTGTGATATATTCAGCAGTGATGCTAATTAGTATTGGCTGGCTGATCAGATGCTAAAACACTAGTTTAAATACGATTGCTTTCATAAACGTATGCTTATTTTTTACTTTTCCACAGACCATAGTTGCTTTAACATAATTAAATAGTTTACTTTACTAAGAGATAATTAGAAATTTTAGAGAAACTACCTAAGAAACCGAATTTTTGTTTGACAAAAAATAACTCGTAAATATTATAATGAAGTCGTCAAAGAGAACTGCACAATAGTTTTCAATTCTAATAATATAATTATTAGTTTTAAATAAAATATTCAAATTAATCACTTATTATGCAAACAAATGACGCGTTATTAATAGACATAAAACAATGAATCCTAAATTTACTTTATTTGAGTGGTTTTGATTTTTAAACCGCTCATATTCACATAGTTTCCCTCTCTAGTTCTTTTGAAGATAACAAAAAAGAAAGCAGAGGGAATTTGAGTTGGATTTCTCCCCGCAATTGTTCATCTACCAGCAGCAAAGATAAGGACAAAAATGACCGAAAAACAAGTAAGTCATCCAATTTTTCAATAGTTGGCACAGGAACATAATATTACGAGTTTCAGAGTATAAGAGTATGAGAATTTCTTGGAATAACTAACACATACTGAAACATTTCCTGTCAATATAAGTAATCAATTCGGGACGTCCACTTTGGGAAACCAGCCTGAATTTGTCCTGATTTGGACTTCTTGTTTAATAGTGTCAAATCCAGTTTATATTGGGAGCGAAAAAGCTTTTGCATTTTTCAGTCAAGCAGATGGAATATATATCTAAAATCTCCTCGAGTTTGATAATATAACCAGTTGAATTTATTAGAAAACCCACGATATATTAGCGATATTGCGGGAGAATCCGTGTTTTGGAGTTAAACACCAGACAGGAATTCGGAGAAATTTATACGAAAATGTACAGCTGAAGAGTGAGGAGATTTTGTTCTTTAATAGGCACATGTGAACCTAGTATGAGGATAAGGCTTAGAATGAGAAGGACATAGAGAGATAGTGAGGAAGGGATGGCGCGGAGAACAGAATTTTGGACTAGCGTGTTTCGTGGCCGGTTCGGCCTTCGAGTTCTCCCCATTTGCGCAGGACTCCCACCCTCTCTCATCCTCCCTTCCCCCACAGCATCCCAATTACGGGCGACAGAGGCCACCATTTGAAAATGTAATAGAATTACGATATGAATGGGGGTGGCGGATCGGGGAAAAGGAGGAGCGCGGTGAAAGAGGGAGTCGAAAGGGGATAGAGGAGGGTACGCGAGGGAGGTAAAACGGGAGTTCGGGGGATGGTTGTGGGTGGTTTTGTTGGCGGGTAGTGTTCGAAATGGCGTCATTGAGGGGTTTTGAAGTGTGTTTAGGAGGGGGAGAGATGGAATGGGGAGGGGAAGAGAGGGTGAAAGAAGAATGTGCGGTTTGTTAGGGGGGTGCGTAAAAAGAACGCTGATATGGAGAGCGGAGGGAGAATATCTCAAACTAGGAGATGAGAGCCAATGTACGCCTGCAGTTGAAGCCTTGGCGTCCTTCACTGTAAATAAATACGTGCATGTGTATATTACATACAGAAAACCTCGTCAATACAAAGGAGAATGGACCAAAAGCGCAAACATTGAAGGGTTCGTGATAAGAAATGTTGTTCGCTTTGCAGCCGATTACTATACTTATGTTAGATACCGATCTCACATCGAAATGTCTACTAAGTACGTATTTTACTTCAGGATAACCCGTTTTTCCGAGATACTCCCGGATTTTGGTAGCAAGTTCCTGCGTCACAAATTACGAACGAATATGTACGAATTCGACCAAATACGTCTTAAGTAACATCATAACATTTCTGATGCTTATTAAACGAAGTAACGTACATAATGCGCGAATTTTATTCCCTTTTCATTTACTCTTATATAAACAAAGAGGCTCCAAATTGCATATTGTCCCAATTTTTATTCCATTGAACCTGGTCACCCTATTTAATTCTGTATGTTAAATGTATAATCACCGATTATAGTAACGGAGGTACTAACAATAACGGCGTACACGCATGCACACGTATATGCATTAATTCAACTCGTAGCTGCAATTAGGAAAAATTGGCTAAGCGCATACTTTGTCGGAGCTTCCTTTTAAGGAAAACCTGACAACAAAGGTTTAGGAGGTCGTTTCGCGAAGGCATTAGCCTACTTTATGTAAAAAAATAAGTGCCTCTCGCTCCTCCGGTAAACGGCTCTTGCTTCAGATAGAGAGCAGGGAAAGAGGCTCTACACGTTTTACAGTGTTACGTTAGTCAAATGCACAAAGGCTTCTTCGCGTTGCAAAAGAACCGTTTCCCCCTTTTGGATTGCACAATGGGGTGCTTCGCGCTGTTTTTAAGCCTTCCTACGGTCGCCCTGTTTAGATGAGCAAAGGAAATAGTACTCCAAAGGGACGTGCTATTTTTCAAAAAGGCCCTCCTTTCAGAAATGTGTGTTATGGTCCCGCGACGCCTTTGTTCAATCTTCGTTTCCAAGAATGCGAAGAGGTAATCGGCGTATTTCTATTCAAGCGCTCCACAAGAATTGGATACTAATGACGTGTCACGAAATAAAATTTTCAGAAAACTGGCTGGAATAATCATGGGAATAGATAAATCGAGGAAATTCACGAAAGGCCGATTTTCTAAAAATGTATCGTAAAAGTTTGCCGGTATTGGCTTAAAACCGGCGTGACGTTTGGTAGAACAGAAGTCGGAAATGCTTGGATTCAAGATGGGCACGCCTCTAACATTTCGATATCGCTTGCCGCTTTATTAAGCAATTCTCGGGCAACTTGTTTCGATAGACTTTGGAGCCGTGTTCTCCTATGGTTCGTGTAGTTAATGCTCAAAAACTATGACTGAAAGCAATGACTTTATTCCATGAGCCAAACCAAACATTAGCTAAAAGTGTGTGTGGGTCTTAATTACAAGCGATACTTGCGCATAGAAATATTAAAATTCGTAATTTGTAAATTTTTTTAACAAATCATATCTTTTAACGTCTTGTATGTTATAGACACATTATACCACAACCATTCAAGTGTTTAAAATCGTAAACAGAATTTGGAACAGAAGATCTATAGACACCACAAATCAAAATCATTCTCATTAAATATTATTGTACCATGTAAAAGATGCATCGTTTTGGTGACGTTGCATCACTCCATTCAAGGACACCCCTAAAACCAGGGAGAGACAATGCAGATTCAACGGATCCCCTTGGCCGTAATACTTGTGGGCGTTCCCTGGAGAGATTACAAAAAGAATTTAAAACGTATAAAACTATATTCTTTGGGTCGGCGGAACACAGTCGTTAATCAGTTCATTTAATTTAAAATTCCATAACAACAAATATTAGCGTTCATTATTTTTAGCATATAAAAAGAATTAAAGCCTTTTTATTTAAGGCATACATGCAATAGGCAGTTTGTTGCTGTTTTGTTGATGAATAACATTCTATAAAAATTATCCTAAAGTAGGAAATTGTGATATATTCGACTCTTAATTCTCTAATAATATTAATACATTTGACGGAGGATGAGAACATAAATATTGTATACATTGGTTAAACATCTGTTATTCACGTTTTAAAGTTTTTGACTCGATTCAATGCATGTAAAAAGCTTGATGTGGCTTTGGTTTTGTCAGTCCACCACATTCCTTGATGAAGTGATCGAAATTTGTCCTTAGCTTTCAGTTCTTTTCTTTCAAATGCAGTTTACCTCAAGATATTATGTTTTATTGTGAATTTCTTGTGAAAGAAGGGCGCAATATAGTGCTATTAAAATATCTTATTCGTGATCAATACATATATTCTAGCATTCATATAATCACTACAATATTTTACCTTAGTTTCTTAATGTTTCGTTATTTTGATTAAATAAATTGTGCCAGTCAAAATTTGCAAGTTTTGCTTTCCACCGCTCATGTACTACATTCTCTATACGAGACATTCCTTTTCCCGTCATCGCTCTTTTCTGACAAATTCAAAAAAACCGTAATTTTTTCCGAGATATTTTTTATGTTTTCCTCAGATTTACTTCTTATATATTCACACCACTTCAACCAACATCCATTCTTCTGACATTTCCTCGTAGCATTTTCATCTTTCCTTCTCTTTCACGCGCATTTCATCACTCTTTACTAACTCATTTGAACTTTCTTTGCCTGCTCCTATCTTCTACGTATATTAAAACTTGAGCGTGTTACATGAACCTAATATATCCTTAATTGAGACATCTATTCATCTATATATCTCCTTTGCTTTCTAAGCTCCATTTCTCAATATCCATGATTTCATTTTCCCAGCAATCCTACTCTGTCTCATAGTCTCTCCCTCTTCTGCTTCTTCCATTCCTCCACTACCAACTGTCTCTTTTCTTTTTCCTCCTAGCACTCTCTCCACCTCCCCTTCTCCCTCCCTCCCACCTCCTCCCTCCATATCATCCTCGGTTCGCCACCCATCCTATCCTCTGCCAATAATCCCATCCAACTCCTCCCCTCCGAATCTCTTTCATCCTACTTCCCTTTCCCTCGATATAACCACCCGCGCCTCCACTCTGCCTCACTTCTCGCTCTCCTCCCTCCCTCCTTTCCCTTAACCATCCCTCCTCCCTCTTCCCTCTCGGCTCCCTTTGTCTAGCGCCGCACGTCGAAATCCAATCCGGGGTGATAAAAAAGGGAGGACTCGGGAGTGGGGCAAACCTGATTATTCGTCGGAATTGGCTATTATGTGCAGTCTGTAATCGCATTCCAGATACCTCTGGGCCAGAGAGAGAGGGAGAGAGAGAGAGGATAGAGAGTAAAGGGAGAATCGACAGGAGAGAGAGGTGCGATGAAGAGGTGAGGGGAGTTAGAGAGGCAGGGGAAGGAGAAACGAAAGAGGAGTGCTGGAGGTTGGGGAGCTTTGGTTGAAGCCGAGGGGTATTGAAGGGGGGGGGGGGAGGGTGTGGGTGGGTGGGAAAAAGGGGATTGGCTTTGAGGTAGGATGAGAGAGAGTGTATATATGGCTTTGGCTTTCGATATGTTTTCTCGAAGCTCCTCCATCCGTCCCACCAAAAACCCACGGAAAAGCCCTCTCATTTCCGACATTCATCTGTTTCTCTCTCACGCCTTTTGTCCTCATCATTTTTCTCATATTCTCCCATCACCACCCCCTCTCCTATGACTCTTGTAGAGAAATATAACGTACTTATGTGTGCGTGCTCGTTTCTGATTGGTGCGCAGTAAACAGTCATTCTCTGGCGTTGCACATAGATATGATGTGATATATGGGGGACAATATATAGCAGAAAGATAATTTTCTAGTTTCAATGAAACATTGAGATTTATATTGGCGGGTTTGCTTTATGTCACCGAGGCGATTATCAACTGAGTAACAAGTCAACAAGTACTTGACGTTCTGAAGTTATTTTTCTTACAGTTGTCTGATAAAAAGGCTTCTTTTTATACATCTATTTCTTCTAACGAATATTGCGGAAAAAATCAATTCTAAAATCACATTCACTTTTGATAATAATAATTCTAAAATGAATGATACAATATGTAATGACTTCATTTTAATCCAGGTTCTTCCAAAACGGATTTGATTTTTTATATGTGGCACACAATTATCCAACAAGTAACAAATATAAAAATGTGCTGTCCTGGGTTTGGCACGCACTGCATTTTGCTTATGAATTTGCCTAGATAAAGCTCAGATAAGGTATTAAATTTGTGTAACAAGTTTTTTCCCAACGCTGTCCTTTCCAAAAACACAAATCTCACGTTGGGCAAGGAAATACCGCATATCCTCTAACCATAAAACTGTCGAGTAAACCAAATTAACATTTTAACTGAAAAGTAGCCGTCATCAGCGGTGATACACAGATCGTCGTTTCTTGGACACTTCACATCGACGAATGCTGTTTACAAATACAACTTTGGAAATTGATGGAATAATAGAAACTATGCAGAAAGGCATAAGCTGTAATTTTGGGAATAACTTTGAAACAGAATGCATAGTTTCTATTATTCCATCAATTTCTGGCTTTGGCATTCTCACCATTTGAGAGGGAGGGATTTTCTTTGACGTTCTCTTGGAGGACGTCCGTTGGGGCTGGTTGATACTAGCTTGGCTAGCCCGGACCCAACTAAGAAAAACACCCGCGTTCAGAAACAGGAAAGATTATCTGCTAAGGTAGTTCAGTGGTAGAATATCCGCCCGGTCATAGCAGAATTTTTTCTGTTTCAAAGTTATTCCCAAATACAACTTTCTTTACTGAAAATACACTGGGGATGGCTAATGTGGAGATGAAACGCATCTGTAGTGAGTATATTTACAGTTGCAAGAATTATTACATATAGAAAAAATCTGTTGTGGCCAACACATGACTTTCTCCATATCATTATTAATTTAAGTATTGTTCACAAAATTTACCGCTGGGTGGTTGCCAATCGCAGGGTAAATTACGAATAACTGAAATATCTCCTTAACGATTGTCACTACAAAATATTATTAAATATAAAAGTTGTAGAAAATAAAATTATCTATAACAGGTTATTAAATACGATTATGTTAATGAAGAATTACAGGAGATATTTGACACAAATGGAAAAATTACAAGAATAAACATTCACTTCAGGTCGAGAGATGTTAGCTAAAATCTAAGCAGTTCTTGACTTTCTAATACAAATGCGAAATATGAAATTTTTTGCTGATCGAATTATCAGTTTTTGAGTTAGAGCGCCCACAAAATTTCGGTCACAGACACTTACAGACATTATTGAGAAAATAGTAAAAACCTTAAAACATGTATTTCCGTTGAAATCTCGAATTCGGTTTTTACATGAAAATACTTTATAGGTACTTCATATATGGAGAAAGTAAAAATTGATCTGTAGTTCGTAATAGATTAGTTTGGTTCTATTATTGATATCATATCCAAATTTAGACCAGTTCAAGGATAAAATTACAAAAACAATACTTTTTATCTTTAAATGAAGAATGATTGTTTGTGGGGATAAATTATGGATAAAAAAGATAGTTAACCATAGGAAAAAAATCCGCAGCTCGAAAACACCCACACAAAAAGGGGGAGTGAAAAATCTACCAAACATACTGATAGCATTAATTAAAATTTGAGAGGATCACGATAGAGAAGTATACGAATTGAAATACATATAAGCACAAAATTATACATACATACATACATAAACCGTCAAATATTTGCATTTACTGGACTACCTTAAAGAGAAATTAGTAACTCCTTGTTCGTGGTTACCCTGAAAAACGGAATTGAAAATATTTGTGGTGTGAATGATTCAAAGGACGGAGGGATGAAGTCTTTTATTTCAGTTGGGAGAATATTGCATAGTCAAGCAAGCTGTAACAGTTACGAGGATATGTTGTAAATTTTTAGATGGAGACAATGAGAATGGAGAAGAGAAAATGGACGGAGTTAGAGAGAAGAAACAGAGGATGGAGGAGAAAGAAAGAAAGAATGAGATAGAGCAGAGAGAGAGTGTGAGCAATTGGAAAAGGGGTTAACGAGGAAGGAAGTTACCGGAAGGGGAGAGTGAGAAGTGATACGACATGGGGTGAGGGACATAAATATTCTAATGTTTTTATGGTGATTCACCGTGTGCTGCCCTAGCCGCCCTTGAGGGTGAGTGTCCTTAAGTCTTATAATCCTTTAACCTACACCAAACTTGCCCACCATTGTCTACCTCACTATTTTTCGCTTACGGTTCGAACTAGAGAGTGACGAATGTTTCCAGATTTAACCTATCATCTCGAAATTCGCTTGTGCGCGGTATAAATGTATAGAATGACTGCCAAGATAAAAAAATCTGCATATAATGTTGGAAAACATTATTAGAGGTCAATAACGGAAGTAACATTGCCTGAAATTTCTCTGTCATTGCATTTTTAAACTTGCGAAGAAATTATTGTAATTAAAATTAAAATTAAACTGATAGATTATGTTATATGTAGTAGAGATTGATTAGATTTGTAAGCCTAAGATAGTAGATCAGTGCTTCCCAACATATATGCGGCCAAGGGCAAATCTATTTAATGAAAAAGCGGCGGGCACCAATATTATTCTCCCCCCCACCCCCCCCCCCCCCCGCTGAAAACTTTGGTTTGGTTCAAATGAAAACAGCAAAATTGAAAAGAAAGTGGGAAAAAGTATGAAATCCTATTATTATTGTTATTGCTATTGTTGTCGTTAGTTATTTTTGTTGTTATTGTTCTTATTCTTTTTGTGGGATATTTTGTGGTATTTGTCACCCCTATTCATATAAATATGGCATCTCATATAGAACATTGCACAAAGTTAGAGTTGAGATCAGTGATACGATTTTTGAACGCAGAAGGAGTGAAACCTATTGAAATACACAGAAGGATGGTTAATGTGTATGGAGATAACTGTTTATCACAGAGGGGAGTGTATAAATGGGTTGAAAAGTTTAAAAATGGTGTACAAGATGTGGAAGGCGCTGCTCGACCAGGCCGATCGTGTAGACACACCAGAGAACATTTCTGCCATTGATAGGCCCATTCACGAAACCTGTAGCACTAAAGTGAAAGAAATTAACAAGAAATTCAATATCGGCATTGGATCTGTTCACAATATTGTCCATAAAGAGCTTGGATTCAGTAAAGTTTGTGCGAGGTGGGTGCCCCGGCAACTCACTGAAGACCTAAAGCAACAACGTGTTGACGCCTGCCCTGTGCTACTCTCCCGGTGTGAAGCTAAAGGGGAAGATTTCTTGAACCGCATAGTGACTGGGGATGAGACATGGGTCAATCACTTTCAGCATGAAAGTAAGCAAGCAAGTAAAGAACGGCAGCATCCAAGCTCGCCGAAGCCAAAAAAAATTCTAAGCGACGCAATCTGCAGGGAAAGTGATGTTGACTGCATTTTGGGACAAAAATGGAATAATTTTGGAAAATGGGACAGTTGTCAATAGTGATTCCTACCGCGATCTTCTTAAGAACGGATTGAAGCCTGCAATCCTGTCCAAACGTCGGGGACTCATCCGAAAAGGGGTTTGTTTTCAACAAGAGAATGCCCGTCCTCATAGTGCCCGTGCGACTCTTGAAACCATTCAGGCTCTGCATTTTGAAGGGATACCCCATCCCCCTTATTCCCCCAACTTGGCTCAGGGCGATTTTCATCTTTTTTGCCCACTAAAAGAGGCATTACGAGGGAAACACTTTCGTTCCGACTGCAATCTTAAAAATGCGGTGCATGATTGGCTGAGCAAGCAACCAAAAAAGTTCTTCTCCGATGGAATCCATGCATTGGTTTCGCGATGGCAAACGTGCATTACAAGAGGAGGGGACTATGTTGAAAAGTAAATGAGTATTTTTTCAAAGGTTTTAATAAAACATTTTTCTTTTCACTTTTGCTGTTTTCATTTGAACCACCCTCGTATATATATATGCCTTAGCGACCATGTCTTTGTTAAACCTTGGGGTTAAATTTTAACAGTTTGATTATGGCAGCTGGAGATTCTAATTAGAATGCATTTAATTTATTTATTTTGATTTGTTTCTTATTTTAAGATTAAGTTATGGTTAGGATTTCCATTTCTGTTCTTTGTAGTCTTTAAATTTTTCTCACAGTTTCTTAAAATATCTATTATCATTTAACCTATTTGGAATTTTTAGAAATATTACAGGTATGGAGAAAGTCATGTGGTGGCCTCATCATATTTTTGCTTTTCGTTGTTTGTTTTAAAAACCAAAATTGTTTGGTTTGTTAGCTTCCGTAGCTCAATTCAATGGTTAGTGTATTGTTCTAATGACACGGGGTTTGATTAATAAAATGCGTTTTTTCATAATCAAAACATAGTCTATTACCTCCAAATTTTGAAGTATAAATAATACAAAGTATGTAGCCCAATACTCAGAGCCGGATTATAGCCTAGACACTATAGGTAGTGCGCCTAGTGCCAACGAAAAATTCAAACAAAAAAATGTAAACAAATGTTTTTCCATGCATTAAAATTCATACCATGTGATAGTTCGAGTTATTTGGCAAACGTAGGTTGGTATAGCACCCATGTTGTAGCCGGCGGTTGATATGCCCAATAAAAATAGTCGAGTAGTGCTATTGCGCATGTCACCATGTCGGCCGCCTAGATAGACCACGGAACGCTCGCTGTAGAACAAGGAAAACCTAATTCCTAAAATAAATTTTCTTGAGTATTCAAAAATAATTTTTCCACTTCACGTTTCCACAATTAAGCATCATCCTGTATATATGTTTATATCTCTCTATAAGATAAAAATTTTGTCTACGAACCTCCTAGGTGTCCCATGCCTCATTCTAAGGTACTTATAGAAGGGCTATAGATCTGAAATTTGGCATGATGGTCGGTCATAGGTCACAACATACGGGAAAAATTGAAAATTCCAAAAATTTACATTTTCAGAGGGTCTTTTCGGCACCATTGTACCATTTCAATACTCCATAAGAAATGCATGGGATTCAATCCAGGGCATTCTAAATATGCTTTTTAAATTACTTATAATTGAGATACGAACTCGGGACAAAATGTTTTGTAGATGAACGAATGAAGAGTTTAATTTTGAAATTCAAAATTCAAATCCATGCTAAATTACTGTAAAAATTTGTTTTTAATAACAAAGAAAGCATATTTTTCTGAGGCACAAAAATGAAAAATTCTAACTACCATAGCAACGAGCTCAAAATTTTAAAAGGGAAATGGCAATCTAATTAAATATTGCATTGACTAGGCACTTTCAATAATAATTAAGGATGTTATAATGAATTTTTGATTTTCATCTAATCAACTCGCAACATATGCTTTGATGCAGATCGTAGACTAAAAGTTCTTCTAATCATTGAGTTTGTCACTTATCACATCATCTGCCATATTCCTCCTCATGTTACTTTGGTGTAACGTTGTCCAATCCCTTCGCTAATCGCCACGTGGCGAATTGGTCACAGAGCTGATGTGACTTGATGCCGTTCATCATTCATATATATTTTTATTAAAGAGCGATTACTTAGAAATAACATTTATTCTCTAAAGAATATATAACAAAGAGTATAGAACGATAAGCCAATTATCACACGTGTCGAAGATCATAACAAGCTTTCTCACTAATAGGTTAATGTAAAAGGCTGAAGAAATGCTAGAAGAAGAACAATTCGTTTTTAGAATAGCATTAAGAAACAGAGATGATATCGGAATAATGAGAATCTATATATATCCCTTATATTCCCTGTAAGTAATTGTTTCTTTCTCCTGAAAGCCGCTTTTGCTTTTCCTATTCTAGTTCTGATCTCATCCGTGCATTTTGCTTCTCGTGTTATGATGCTTCTAAGGTATTTATATTCTGAAACTTGTTCTAAAGGCTTTCCCCCAATACTTATGTTCAGATTCTCTTCTTTACCTGATATTCGAATGACCTTGAATTTTTCTGTATTTATTTCCATACCGTATTTTCTTCCTGTTATCACTAGTCTATTTATCATTTTTTTGTAGCTCCTCTTCCTTTCTTGCTAGAAGTACTTGATCATCTGCGTATTTTACTGCTCTTATAATCCTTCCTTCAATTTTGAAATCTCCTGTGCCTTCTAAAGCTTCTTGCATTAGACTTTCTCCATATATATTGAATAGGGTTGGCGATAGGCAGCAGCCTTGTCTTACTCTACCGATATTTATTCCGCAGGTGTCCACATTCTCAAACCTGACCTTTACAACTTGATTCACATATAGATTCCTAATCAGTCTCCTGTCTTTCCAGTCTACACCTATATCCTTTAATATCTTCATCAACTTTACCCAATTTACTCTATCAAAGGCCTTCTGCCAGTCTACGAAACATGCGCAGATATCTTGACTGTACTCTATTGCCCTTTCTGATATGATTCTAACTACTCCTATAGCATCTCTAGTTCCTCGTCCTTTTCTGAAACCGTATTGATCTTCCCATAGTATTTCTCTGCCTTTTTCTCCAGCCTTTTATTAAGAATCCTCGTGATGAACTTCGATGTGTGTGACAGAAGGCTTATCGTTCTGTAATCTTTACACTGCATTGCCTTTGGCTTCTTCTTTAGAGGGATCATATATAAGAGATTAAATATTTTTCTTATTAATACTTCATATATTATTTGATATTATGTGGCAAATGTAGTGATCGTTCGCCACAAATTTGGCGAATGTCGAAATCTAAATCAAATTTTAAATAAGTACCACTCATTTACTTTCCATGACAGGCTTAAAGTTGCTAGAAGCACCTCAGGGTTTTCGCTGAGTTTACTAATTATTTTTCAGCGCGTGAAATGTATCTTCAGTGCCCAGACCTACTTTTCATATTTAATCGATAGATTTGGAATTATAAAAAAATAACATTCGCATTCAAAATTTTTGGCTTGCTTTCATAGATTTTATTACATTCAGTCTAGTTTAGGTATAGGTAATCTTTTCTAATGTAATTTACTTATGGGGGTCTTAAAATTACAAGTGTATTTTGACGTGTGAAAAAGGTGCTTTGCCTTATTTTTATTAAAATTGAATTTCGCCTCAATATTTCAGTTCTTTGTTGGATACTGGCCTATTCATTAAAAGTTATGATTTATATTTGAAAATCATACACAACCATATCCGTTATATTATTAAATCCTGACGAGGTGAAGGCATTGAATGTTTCCCGCATAGAATATCTTTTAAATCTGTTGCGTCTGTGATCAAATCAGTTACTATCAATGACTAAAACATTTTATATGACAAAAATCAATTCACATAGATAAAGTATGTTCAGAGCATATTGAAGAATACGACCATTTCTACGCCGAAGCTTTTTTGGAAAAAAGATACATATCTTCGCGCCATTACTTTTTCAGTTATTTTTATTAGTCTATGAGTATCAGATGCTGAATAAACTATTCTAATAAATAAGCTTAAAATCATATCCTTCTTAAATGGCTGAATTTATCCAGTACATATTGAATTTATACTCCCGCGTTTGGTCGAATGCTGCAACTTGGAGTTTTCAAATACAAAAATATTCTCGATTTTAAATCTAAAGCTAGGCAGACAAGAAGAAATTCTGGAAAGTACGAGGGAAATTCTGCCTTAAATGGTAATCGAATCTCAGTGGAAGACCCGGGTTCGATTCATATTTTTTCAGCTTTCCAGTATTTCTTCGAATTTTCAACGCACTGATCCCTTACAAAACAAGTTTTTCAGCATCATATCGAAGGGCACGTGTCGGACATTGAGCATTTCATTTCCCGACCACTGGTCTTCAATGCTCTTGTTATCTCATATTTATGGATAATATCATTCATAAAAGACATTCTGATGAGATAAATGATATTGCGCAACAATTTAGGGTACTTTATTCTAGGATATTTTGAAACAAAATTCGATTTACTCAAAAATGGCTCTAAGGATTTCGTTTAAAATGCATCCAAACGTCATAAATAATACTAACTAAGCCATATGTCCCAAAAAAGTTACTATATATCGTCCAGTGACATTATTTCTGTACAAGACGCTCAGCGCACGCGTCAGAGGGGAGAGTTAATTTCGGGGCAAAAGGTGTAGTGAGATCAAACGTATATACTTATATGAGAAAGTTTGTGGAATGTATATTGCGCCGTTTATTTAATACGTGTTCCGTCTCTTTTATTTATATCTTTTTCTTTGAACAATATTTTATATTTCCCATTTTAAGCGTTCCATTAGCTATGGAATCCATGCTTTATAAAAATTCTCATCGAACCTTCATCCAAAACTCAACCTCATTTCCATAAATGAAAAATTAGCAGCCGTCTAATCCTTATGCATCTCATTATAGAAGTGTTTATTTTATATAATAGTAGTCCTTAATATACTTAAATTAGGCGTATTTTAGGTTGAAATGACTTCCAAGATGATCTTTTCATTATATCGTTTAAGGTACATACACGTAGAATGAATAGCTGTAAAAATGGTCAATAAAATATTTATGTCAATTTTAAATGGTGAAAAGTCAGCAATACTTTATCATATAAAAAGTAGCGATGACTTAAAACTTAGAAACAAAAGTAAGTTATAGTAAAATATTTTGGATCCGGTTTTTCTGTTTCTAGCAGTAATTAAAAAAAATGTTTGAGAAACAGCCATCAGCTGTAGTTGTGCTTTAAATCTAGACGATGACAGAACATTTACATTAATTTTCATTAATCGTCAGCCATAATTTACAAAAATGCTCAGACACATTGTACTCGGAGATAAAAACACCTAGTGTTTTTAAAAATTAATTATCAATTATGTATTTCTGGGTTTTCGGATTGCGCTTTAGCAGCAGTCGTGAAATATCTCGCGGCGTGGCACACACGCAGGTGAAATACGGGCGACATTCAAAGGCGGATGAGCGGTGGACATTGAAACAGGCGGAGAGGGTGGTGGAAGAGAAAGAGAGAGCGGGATATGGGGATGGAAGAAAAGTAGGACAAAGGAAAGTGGAGAGAAGAAAGAAAAGGACTGCACAAATGAAAGGTGACTCGGGGAGAGAGTGACCTATAGTGGCAGGGAATAGGACAGAAGGGAAGAACTGGAAGGGAAACAGAATGGCGGGGGATTGATGTGGATGCAAGGTGGAGCATAGAAAAGTGGGAAGAACAGAGAGGAAAGAGAGGGAGATATAGATGAGAATGGGGAAAGGATAGGAAGGATTAAACGAAAGAGGATAAAGAGAAGGTGAGAGAGAAGAGAGGGTGAAATAGAGGTTGAGAGAGAGAGAGAAATGAAGAGACAGGAGAAGGAAAGGAAGAGAAAAAAACAAGAGACTGAAAAAGAGGGAGAAATGGAGGGAGAGAGGGAGGAAATGGAGGGAGAGGGGGAAATTAAGGGAGAGGGGGGAAGACAGGGGAAGAGACAGGAGGAAAGAGGGAGGGTAGGAGTGAAAGAGAGAGGAGAGAAATGACTGAGGGAAGAATAGAGGGAGAGATAGATGAAGGGATGAGAGGAGGTGACGGAGGAAGAGGAGTGAGAAAAGGTGTGAGGGAATGGAAGATAGGTATTAGGGCAGGTAAAGCGGAGGGGGAAGAGAAGGGAACAAGGGAGATGAGAGAGAGAGAGGAAGAAAGGACGTCACCCTCCCAATGGGAATAAGATAAAGAGAAGTGTTGCCGGAACGAAATAACAAAAAAAGCGTCAGCAACGAAGAGCGCTTTGCGTGTTTGGAGGGAAAGGGTGGGATGGCACTGCGCGGTTACGGAATAATCGCGAGATGCAGAGAGAGAGAGAGAGGGTTGAAAGAGGATGGGCACAGCTCGCATTCCGCTGAATGCGGCGTGCATTTGTTTTGGGATCCTCAATTGCGGGATCGTGCCTCTCGACCTCCCTGGGGGGACTCGATAAGGGGGGGCGGAGGGAAAAAAGGGTTTTTTGCGACGGACCACTTTCCTCCCCACCTCTTCGCTCTTCATCCCACCTTCCCACACCTAACACACACGTTCCTTCCCGTCCCCGACCGCCAGTGCGGAGTGCCCGCCTGAGATAGCGCCGCCGTCACCCGTCCGCTCTCTCTCCCACAATTTCCCTTCGTTCCCCCTCTCCACTCCTTCCTCGCGCGTATATCCGTGCCCTACTTCCTCCCTCACTCTCCCCGCAGCACCCTTTCCCCGTGTAGAGGGTTACAGACGAAACGTACAAACGGGGTGCCAGTGTAAACACGGTAGCTGCGGGAGAATGATTGATGGAGGCCGAGAAGATGGATGCTCCCCTAGGAGATGGAGTGAGGAGGGCTGAGATCGGTTGAGGCGTCGACGGCGGCTGAAGTGGGAGGATTTGGGGCGGGTTTTTAGTGTGTAGGGGGCTTTAGGAGAGGGGGGGTTAGTGTGTGCTTGTGTGCCGGAGAGAGTGGTGAAAGGAGGAGACGAATAAGACAAGGGAAGGAAGTTCTTTGGAGCGGGAATATGGAAGTAATGTGGCAAGAAAATTGGTGAAAGGGAGAATTCGGAGATAAGGGCGGATGAAGAAAAACGTGGAAGATATCGAGAAAAATGGATGCCGGAAGAGAAGGAATTGAAAAACAAATAATGGTTCTTTTTAGACGAGGGATGAGTATTTTTTTGGGTGGTGAATATCGTATTGAACGAGAAAATACGCGTTTGGAGTTATTTTACATATTAGTTTTATTCTCGAATCTTTCATTTGTATATACTTTGTCCATCATCACAGTTTTTATTTCTATAGCAGATAAATGTTACCTGCCTTAAATTATACAAAACTTTGAAAAAATATCGGAACCACCAGAAATTCAGAATTCACATAATGAGGGTAAAGTTACGTGAATCTATGGCAAATAATTTATTATTGTCTAACTCAGGGTTTCTCAAACTGTGGTCCGCGGATTTTTTTTAGGGGATCCGCGAGTTAATGCATAAACTAATAAAAATCCTGAAATTTACGTTTACGTTTATACCTACCAAGTTTTGTTTGTATTTAGTAATTTTATATAAAATGTCCATAAATAGTGTTGTTAAATTAACCTGTTATTATTTTAAACTCAATATATACAAAAACAACAAAAATTTTGTGTCTATGGCATCCAATAGACGTAGGGGTCCGCGAGAATTCTTTCCTATCAAAAGGGGTCCTTACGTTACTCAAGTTTGAGAACCACTGGTCTAACTAATGTCATAGAAATATTTTAATTAATTTTCTCAAACGAATTTTGCGAAACAGCTGACATAACTAAAATACTGTTTGAGGACATTTGGTTAAATTAGTATGAGTTTCTTTGATCAAACGAATACGTCTTTTATGCCATAGGTAAAAAATCGGTACAATATACATTGCACAAACTTTCTCATATACTACGTATGCATCTGGTCTCACTATATTCTTTTTTGACTGGAGGGAACTCTTAAATTGTATTAATATATTAATAACCTCACACATGTGAAGATCAAACTTGATAATAGTTACACGAATATATATTAAGCAACACAGACGTCAATGCATTATTGCTGTACGAAGATTGTTGAGAGAACTGGAGAGAACTGGGCGTAGAAATCGAGATATTATAATGTTGCTGGTCACTATATAATAATTTTTACTTTCTCCATATACGTAGTATAGGGGAAAGTATTGTATTCATGGAAAAAATCGACTTCGAGATTTCAACGGAAATACACGTTTTGATTTCCCCTGAACGCGTTCTGACCATTTTCTCGATTATGTGTATGTGATATCTTTTTGTGGGTACTCGAATTCAAAAACTATTAAACAGGTCAACGCGAAATTTCATATTTAACATTTTTATGAAAGTCAAAAGAACTGATTAGTTTTTGGTAAAAATCGGTCAATCGAAAGTGGGTGTTTACTCTTATCATTTATCCGTTATTTTGAAATATTTGATAAATGTAAAACTGTATTGGAATAGAGGTTATAGGAAATTTAATTTTCTACAACCTTTGTTTGAAACATTTTTTCCATATAATGCATTGTTTAAGAGATATCTTATAGTATTAGCTGCCACCACCACGCCACCTACCGAAGACTATTGTTAACAATTGTCGTTTAGTAACGTCTTAGTAACGCTCCTTTTTATTTCCTTAATTGTTGGAGCTTTGTGGCTATATAAAATATCATAAATCTATGGTTTGAGTTTATTTCTGTTCTTTTTCAAGTCTAAAATTTTCTCGCAGTTTCTTAAAATATTTATCATTATGTAACCTATTTGGAATTTTTACAAATATTACAGATATGGAGAAAGTCATGTGGTGGCCACATCAGATTTTTTTAAAATGTAGCTTATGTAGTATTATCTATGACTCCAAGCTCTATAACCGAATGAATTTTATTCAAAAGCGTTAGAACCATTTTTGAATAAATCGACATTTTGTGAAAATCAACAAGAATTGGCTACCCTTCATTTTTGCCCTATATCGTTCATCTCTTCTCATTTTATATTCTGGATAATTTCACACCTAAATAAGAAATATCATTTAATGTTGTCGAACCGTCAAGGCACAAGTATGAGCAAGTAAAAATTCATAACTAGAACACTTTTTAATTTTTCTATCAGGAATATACTTATTTCAGCCGTGTCAATTTTCTGAGAATACTTTACTGTACTAATCTATTTTTCTGAAACATAATTTAACAGGGCCTCCATGCGTAACGTCTTTTACACTACATAGTTTCATGATTACCTTTTCGTGCATAACGATTCCATTATCACGTATTTTTCTAGTGGTATAATGTTGAATATTAAATTAAAAATCAATGCAACTTCACCTAATGCCAAACGATGTGTTACTCATTTCTATATCATTATATTACTCCATTTCGATGATCTATTTTATACAGTCAGATATGATACACTGCATGCAAAGATATGTAATTCGTTCATGAACAAGCACTTAAAAAATATTTGTCTCAGGTATCTCCAATAGACTAAACAAGAGTATAACAAGTTATGAAAGTGTACCTACAGTGTATTACAACTAGGTACGTTTCGTGCGTTGAGTATTTGAAACATAACTATGTATGTACTTGGAACGAACGCACAGCACAGCAGAACAACACGAGTCGATTATGTCTCTCCGTCTACTAAAAAATTTTCCCTCCTCTAAGTTGCTGCATTAATAAATATATTTACGTAATTATAGCATGATTATGTACTTCAAAATGATATATCAGAAATTATGTCGGAGAAACATTAAATGCTAGACTTGCCGATTTATTTTTTAATCAGTTGTAATTAATCAAACATTTGAAAATTATTTAAAACATACCTCACTTGATTTAGTAGTTGTGATATTTAAGTTTACGTTCTTTTTTTTCTTCGTTAATAATACATTTCTTTCCGCTTGCAAAATGCTTAATGCACACGTTATAATATTAAACGTATTTTCGTAATTATAGCAGATCTTATTTACTTCAATTACTGCGAAAAATGTTTACGTTGACAACATTTACGTGTCCATGCATGAATTTTTTCAAAGTTAAAAGGGAATTACGACTTTCTTGTTTGATTTTCTTGAAAACGGCTACCCATACGATAAAAACGCACTGAACAAAAAATATTTTATTGATGGAATAAAGCGATCTGAAGATCCTATGCAGACAGATATAAGCTGTAATGTTGGGAATATTTTTAAAACAGGAAAAAGGCTGCTATCTCTCCGAGGACATCCGTTGGGGCTGGTTGATACTAGCTTGGCTAGCTCGGCCCCAACCAAGAATTCGCGTTCAGAAACGATAAAAATGGTCTGCTACGATAGTTCAGTGCTAGAATATCCGCCTGCTAAGTGGAAGACCCGGGTTCGATTCTCGGTCATGGCAGACTTTCTTCTCGTTTCAAAAATTTTTCTAGATAGGTCTAGGTTTGTTTAAAAACCTTTTCGACATGGCTAATATTTTACGATATTTATGCCATTTCCTTATTTTCTTTGGCCATAAGTCCAAAATACCAAATTTCACGAAAATCCGTTCGGTAGAAGCCGACAGCGAACATGCGTACGGACGAATGGACGGACAGAACGAAGTGCTTACGTTGGAAACGAAACGCACCTAAAAACAGGTGCGCATTTTGGATACTAAGCAACTGTCTTCAGTGGTAATTCGCCGAAAATATATTCTAAAAAGAACACGTATGCCAGTATTTTCGTCGTTTTTATGTTTGAGGAAAGAAAGGGAGTAAGGGGTGATTTTTGTGGGTGGGTGTCGAGATGTCAGGAATTTACAAAATAAATTGCACACAGGTTAGGTTAGTGCTTGATAATAATAACTCTAAGCCCGGGAACTTTTTGACTGTGTCACGCAAGTTCAGGATAAGATTTACTTTTTGCACTGACACCTATTTTATACGAACCCGTGTTAGTCTGGATAAAAATCTGTTCTGCATTATGACTCATGCTCTGCCCATTCAAACAAACTGGAATATTAACCGATGTTTTTGGTTTACGTCATTTTATCGTTGATAGCTCACGTAACTTTTGGCTCAGATTATTAGGTGTAAAGTACTCCTTTAGCCAAAAAACTAGAGGGGATTAAAGGACACAATGCATTTCGCCCACAAGGTGGGCATCTTCAGGGGCAACCTGTCTTGATAGTGATTGTCACTGTCAAGACAGGTTGCCCCTGAAGATGCCCACCTTGTGGGCGAAATGCATTGAGTCCTTCAATCCCCTCTAGTTTTTTGGCTAAAGGAGTACTTTACAACAAATATTACGTCATTTTGTAAACGAGTTGAAGCAATAGAGAATTATGATGCTACCCTTACGGCTAAAATCAAATTGGCGTTCAATAAATCTCTCCAATAGTCATAAAAATGCTAACAAAACAGTGAAAAGTTCATCTGCAAAGCAGCCGTCGTCAGTGGTTATTCACTGATAGTAGATTCTAAACTGTACAATATACTATTTATCTATTATATTTTAACTAGCTCATAAACGACCTCCGACGGCCTTCAAAAAATAAGCGTAATAACGATAACAAAGATGACCACACATAACCATACCCTCCACAGGATTCGAACTAGTTACCTTAGCTTTGGAATCTAGATAAACTAACCACTTCTCTATCAAGGCCGACAATACCATTGTAGCACGAAATGCGCTTCTGGTTTTCCTAACCCTTTCTTGTCTATCGGAGAGACAGATTCCGAGGACTGCGTTGAACTGTGTTCATCTGGCATTAAATCCAATATTATAACTTCATTTATTTTATAGCTTTTCTGTGTTTTCCAGGAAACTACTGGTGCTCAAAATATAGATATACTTTTTACTTGCATCCTCATTTAATTCTGCATATATGTAACTCCATTTTCTTAGTGAACTTTTCTGTCTCTCAATCACTACCATATATAAATTTTTCTTTTAGTATTACGTCTATTTTCTATATTCAAAGAAATACATTTCAATCTTAATTGTCTAGATTAGTGGTGGACAACCTTTTCTACACGGCGACCAGCATTGGTGGCTGCGAATCCTTCAGCGAGCCGCATCGGTAGTTGCCAATTCTTCGGCAGGCCTGATTAGAGTTTAAATCGGAAGTTACCTACCTAGAGATTCTGAGGTAACAGATAAGTAAAAATCAAGTATATATTAGGCTTTTAGGGTTGACATTTTAATATTAAATGCTTTATTATCATAATTTAAACCTGAAAAATATGAATTTTTGTGTTTTAAATGTTAGTGATCTCTTTTTCATCATAGCTTCGTGGGCAGAATAAAATGCTATCGGAGGCCACATGACCGCAGGTTGCCAACTCCTGGACTAGATAATACTGCGCATAAGGCGATATTAGTTAAAAGTCCTGTATCTCTTATGCTATGAAAATATATTTCACTAGGTAGGTATATCATATCTCAGACGGTATAATTACCAACAGTTTCTTCTGCAAGGCAAAATTTCTCAGCTTATCTTTCTCTCCTTCATAAGCTATATTCATAATGATATTTATACGTAAGTTGATCTTCCATAGTTTCAGAGCCGTGATAAACGGAGCTCTTATTAACGTAAACACACAGAAAAAAGATACTTTCAGAAATGTCTTATCATAACCAAAGCACTTCTCTAATTACGGAGGTGGCCGCTTTATGCAGGCGGTGTGTGAAGATTATCTCCCTTCTAGCTCACCGTCCGGTTCTTTAAACGGTTTCTCTTTACAAGTATGAAGCTCAATTAGTATTCCGACTCCCGGTCATGGCAAGCAAGTTTATTTATACCGCAGTGCTTTCCAATTTCGTCCGTGCATTTCACAAAAAAAAAACATTATGAGATCGCATTATCTCAGATGAACGCGGTGGAGCTTCGAACGAGCGCAGTTTTTTTGGTCAAAATAATTTTTTTTAATTTCCCTTTCTCGCTCTCTTCTCCATCCGCAATTACGGAAAAACTTTGAAGACTTATCGCGGCAACATCTCGCCCTTTTTCCTCCATTGACAATGAAAACCCGGGAGGAATCCATCTTGAACCAGCAATCGACGCCATCTACCCTTGACGCTTAAAAAAAACACCTATCCTGATCCGCAATAAGGAACACAAAAGACAGACTGAGAGTTACGCGCGAGTTTTTCTCTCGAGGGAACGAACCAAGTTATAGATAAAGAGGAAGCGAGGTGGAGAAGGGAAAAGAAAGAGTTTGGATAGAGATGGGTGCGTAGATACGAGGAAGCGAGAGGACGTCTTGAAGAGAGGGCCGCCGCTATCTCCCGTTGGATGATGGAAGAAAACGGAGCCGTGCGGGCGAGGGTGCGAGGGTAGAGACGCGGCGCGGCGGGGACACAAACTAATTAATTTACCAAATTAACGCGTCTGTAAACATTGAGCAAAGGGGCTCTTCTTCTCTCTCACTCTCTCTCTGTCTCAGCGACTCCGCTTCGCCGCTCCCTTCTCTCCTACCCCCTCTTCCACCTCTCCCTCACCCACACCTCCTCCTTCCCTTCACTCCCTACCTCCCCATCCTCCGTGTCTCTTCTCCACCTCACTCCGTCCTCCTTGGCGCAATCACTGGGATTTACTCCTCCGAACGCCATAGCACACCCTCCATTCGGCACTCTCTGAGTCAGAACTTCCCCTCTTAGTCCTCCCTACCTCCCCCCTCGCCTCTTCCTTCTCCTTCTCCCGCCCGCCTTTCTCTCCCTCTCTCTCTCTCTCTCGCCCACTCACTCCCTCTCTCCTCCCTCTGTGCGCTGAATATTCATGAGCGAGATGAAATGGCGCTTTGGGGTGGAGGTTTCGGGGGTTGAGAGGGTGGCGCGAAGGGGATGATGGGTGGGAGAATCCATCTCGGACGCAACGCTCCCCCTCTCCTTCCTCCCTCTCCCCCTCTCGGCTCCCTTCAATCTCAACCTCCACCCCTCCCTCACTTCTCCCTTCCCTCCCTCTCTTACCTCATCTCTCCGTTTCTTCTCTCCTCTCTCCCTTTTCTTAACCTCTCCCTCTTCTCCTCCTCCATCCTGCGCGAAACGCACCCCTAGTCTTTTTTTATCCTCTTCTCTCGCATCTCTCCCGTGCCTCAAACTCTCTCTCTCTCTCTCTCTCTCTCTCTCTCTCTCTCTTCGGCTCCGCCATATTTTTTCTCCAGACCCCTTCTATCTTCTTTTTAAAAAAGTTTTCCGCCGTCCATTCTTTCTCTCTTTCCTCCACCTTACTGCTCACACAACCCAATTCTCGTTAGGTTTTCCTAACTTGTGGTTTAGTCAGAGAACCAGAATTATTTAAAAACGTGTTTCAATAATCGTATCTGATGCCCGTTCGGTGGTTTGAGAATTGTCTACCCTCAATGTTACAAATAAATAACAGACCGTTTGATACAGTCTATACTTGGCGTGAGATTATTAAATGATTCTCTTTCTCTCCCCACACAAACATACTCACATATTACACTCACACATAACATACAGGGTGAACTTGTAAAGCTAAAGAAGGGCAGATGTCCGCAAGCTTCTCCTTCATCATTCTTTCTCCTGTCAGAGTGAACGCCCACACTAACAGCTAAGTGTCCCCTGATTTCCCTCATCCCTTCCAACTCCTTGTTGATCCATCTCACCATTCCTTGATAATATACCCACGTATAAACACGCACAAACATATTGCATTCTAAGGCTTCCAATTAACCGGAATTTTCGCTAACCGCTTTTTTTGTTAAAAGATCATCAGCTCATCGGTTAACCGGTAATTTACCGGTAAAAATAAAAACCCTCAATTAATTATTAGACGTTCATTTAAATAATTTCAACCGAATACAAGAAAAACTGCTTAGTTTTTGCTGAAAATAATCTTTTAAAAGAAATTGAAGCTTGTTTGATGCAACAAAATTTTGAACGGAATACATACAAGAAAAACGAGTAATTTTAAGTGATTTAAAAATAAAGATTTCTAAAAACTCAATGTTTAGTATGTACAAAAAATTACTGTTTGTACGCAAGCACAAAAGAATACAAGAACACATATTTATTTATGTTCAAAAAAATAATATTTCAGGAATACCAGAGCAGAAAGTGTTTCGTATTTCATAGAGCTACGAATTTTGGTCGAAAAGTTATTGGCCTGAGAAAAAACTCGTTCACTAGCTTTAGGAATAGGCTGAATACTTGCAATTGCGTTGAAAAGGTTCTCCAATTGACAGCCAAAAGTCAACTGGAAGCTTTGATGGGCAGCGGCCGCTGGAGACGGCGATACAAGTCGACGCGCGGAGAACGCCGCGCACGCAGGGGAAATTCCCGCCTTAACCTTGACTATTCCTACCCCACTACTAACCCACCAGTACCGTGATGCACCAAAAAACAAATTAACGATCTTACATATAATTTTTCGTTGTTTCCCTAAAAATCCATTCCAACTTCACAAATCCTGGCGTTTAAAATTATTTTTTTATGAAATAACCTAGGCCTGGAGGGGTACTTTAAGAATACCTATTTATTCCAACAAATTCTTTTCACACGTGTTTTGAAAACTGATTATGGCAAGCATTTTTTCCTCCCTTAAAAAAATTCGGTTAATCGGGCACAACTAACCGATTAACGAATAGTAAGAAATTTCGAAAAATAACCGGTTAACTGGATACAGTAAAACCTGTTTGGAAGCCCCACTCCACCCATTATAGGTAATATATATTATATATTCAGCCTTATTCCTCTACTGCTCATATAAAATAACAATGTATGTAAATTGTTTTTCATCTAAAAAATTTAAACTTAAAACTTAGGCATGAAGATTTTTGAATTTATCGCTGAGGCTCTTTTTGGGCAGGATAGGGTAAGTGTCGAGTTTACTTTTAACGATTCATCATGTAGGATCAGTACCGTAACTAGGGCGGGGCAACTGCCCGGGGCGCAACTAATTAAGGTGTGCAAAAAGTCCAAATAGTAACTAAATACACTAGAGACGATAATTTTTTGAAGTCACATATTTAGTAGTTTGCCCCGAGCGCTAAAATAGCTAGTTACGGCGCTGTGTAAGGATCATTACGATTGATCCCAATTTGCGGCACTTTTTATCCTAGTCTCAAGCATTTTACAAAAGGACTCCGTTACTACACCGGCTTTGACGATAAAACAGTGATATTGAAAGCACCGATTTGGAATGGCTGTTTTGTAAAGACAAAATCTGGAAAATAGTTACAAAGCAATATTTTCATGTAAATCATAGTTTTCTGTGCTCAGCAAGAATGACTATCTATTTACTGTGGTTACCACTACGTTGGGAATGAATAGGATTTTGATTGAATACACAAAGAACTACGATAAATATATTAAACGAGGTATAAAAAGAATGTTAGAAAATTACTTCATTAAAACAAAGCAAAATAGAAAAGATGCACACAGCATGCGTGTATACATGCGAGGCAGAAGCGTTCTTTACGATTTATGCAATCGTGTCAAAAAAGATAAATATTAATGGCTTAGTAAAATGCCTAAGAACTGGTATGACAAAGAAATATCGATTTTTTGATTCACCGATTTATTTCCTAATCGGTTGTACTTAATGAAACAATCGACAATTATTTAAAACTTACCTCACTCGAATAGCAGTAATATAATCTTTATGTTCACGTTCATTCCTTCGTCCTAAATTATCCAGTTCTTTTCACTTACAAACGCTACGTATACGTAGTAAAGGAAATAGATGTATTTACGTTCATTCTTAGCCGTAGATAATGCATTTCCCTTAATTTACCAAATGTTCCGTGCGCACGAAAGAAAATTAAACTATTTAGGTACATACAGCAGATATTGTTTACATCAGTTGCCACGAAGATTGTTTTCATTGACAATAATTAAAAAATAAGCGAAAAATATTCTGTTTAAAGCGAATTACGACTTTTTCGTTTGATTTTCTTGAAATCGGTTGCTCCTTCAATAAAAATGTACTGAACAAAACATGCTATTTGATTAGTTCTACAAATTTTTGAAGACTTATTAGTTATAAGTGATATTTTACGAGACATAAAGAAAAGTTCATTTTTTGTCATCAGTCAAGTGGCACTCCCGATTAGGATACGTGAGCCATTTCCTTATTTTCTTTGCCCTTTTGTCCTAAATACCAAATTTCATCAACAACCGCCCAGTAGTTTCGCAGATGAAACATACTTACGGACGGACACGACCTAGACATAAGGCGTTCTTTTTTTACTTTTTGTAAAGAACGCCTACAAATGAACGAAATTATATGAGCAACTGAAAAATATGCTCAATCTAAAATTTGGTGGCTTTCTCGATTAAATAACAAAATACTTACATGTATGGTGGATGCTATCAACCATAGAACTAAGAGAATTCATTTTCCATTGTCGAATTTCAAGGCATCGGTTTAAAGATTTTTGATATGAATGGTGAAAATTTCACGAAAGGTTTCTGTTTCAGCGTGTAAATCATTCGAAATTTTATATTCTTATTTTCGCCTTTTGTATTATCAAAGCTTGTAAAAAAAAGCATTCATGAGCCGTTTCATAGATATTTTGGCTATGAATTGAAAGTATTGTTTCGTTACACACTACTTTTCCGATACTTAGCGAGTCAAGCCTCGTTTAAATGATTTAAAAAAATTTTCGAATAAAACTAAATATCTCTTCCGACTTTTTGTTAAGACACGACCTTGCTACCTGTCCGTTTTGATTTTTTTGCCGCCTTTTTCCATGATCTATTGAACACGCACCTCTTCCGTAAATGTCGCATCGGATCTTAAAAACGTGGAATCTTTATTTCATGAGACGTACGTGACCGTTTCTTGTTTTTTGTGTCGTCCCGAAATCGCGGGGGTAGCCGGCCATCTAAAGAAAGCAAAGAAAGGGAAACATGCCATTCTACCTCGTTCTCAACATACGAAATTGGTAATCATCCCTTTAGGTAATTACTTATCTGCACTCCATCATAATTCTTGAAAATTAGAATATATTACGCAATTCTAGTTACTCTCAAAAATGTATTATTTATGGATCGAGTACAGTGCATATGTTCTTACGACCTCGTGCGTATATATTGTAATAGCTAATTGACGGTCTAGTTACTTTCTAATTACTTTAATTAATATTTAATTGAAATAGTATAGTCCTAACTGAAAAACTATTCCTAGAAAAGGAGTTGATGAAAAGCAGGCATACAAACATTAAGAGCTACACTTTCCATCGCATTATAAGAGCATTTTAAATTTGCTGATATTCATGCTAATAGCCAATCTCTTTCCTCTAAATAGCAAGGGAAAAATTTATATTGCTTCGGTTTTCAAATAACTAATAAGACAAAAATTCAATTTGAGACTATTGGATAAATCGTTTTCCATCGTTAGCACTTTAAAAACTACTCTTTTTACGTACAACCTTTCAGTGAAATATTTTTAAAGGGAGAACCACGCTTCCAACATCATCCCCAACGGTCTCAGCCCTTGACAACCAAAAAATCACCCACCCGAGACGAAAATTGGAAGAGCAAATCCGAAAAAGGTCTCACTCTCGTACTTTATCACCGAAACGAGAATTAAGTGGCTTCACGAACGGCATCGGTTTTGATAGTCAAGAGAAGCCGAAATAAAATAATGGACAAATACCTCTTCCCGCCCATTTCTCCCTCCTTCTCCATCCCGAACGACTCTGAAAACTCTCGTAAAATGCTTTGCACAAAACAAACAGTGGCGACGCCGGACACGTATGGTGATTGTGTGAAAAAAAATTGAACAACGAAATCGCCTGTCCATTGCTTTCCTCCCGAGGGTATTAATTCCTCCACGGACCACGTGAGAGTGTGTAGAGGGAGAGAGTGGATGCGAGGAGGGAGAGAAGAGGAAAGAGAGGGAGAGAACCACCGGACAGAGCATTAAGATTCAGCGACGGAATGTGTTGTGACCTCGTGAGCTGCGGAATGCCCGTCACGGCGTGTTTACATTGCGATGATGGTTGCGAAGCAGGCAGCAAAACTCTCTCCCTCCCAACAATCGATCGGTTAGCCGATGGGTGAGAGTCAGGGGTTGGGGGAGGGGAAGAGGCGAGAGGAGAAGGCCTTCTCTCTCTACTCCTACTCTCTCGCGCGCGCGCTCCAATACATGGCGAGCCCTCTGTCGTCGAGTCGCCCAAACCTCTTCCAATGGCTTCCATTTTGTTTCGGCGTCTTGCCAGAAGGTCGCTAGCTGTCGGGAGTCGAAAGGGATTGGTCGATCCGCCGTGTTGAGCCGCGCCTCCCACTCCGTCCCCTCCCTCCCCCACCCACTCCCGACCCCTCCTCCTCCTCCACCACCGGCGCTCCTCCTAGTCCCCGCCTCTCTCCTCCGCACCATCCCCCCTCCACCCTCTCTCTCTGATGTGATTCCTACTCTGGGCGCACCGGCGCCACGCTACCTTGCGCCCGTTGCTTCTTCCACGCCCGTCTCCTATTCCCAGACGATCTCTCTCATCTGTGAAAAGCGCTCGGATAGCTCTTTCCACTTTTCTCCATGCTCGTTCCAGTCGGCTAATGAGCGCTTGCACATATCCGTTTCATAGTGGTAGGTGCTGCCTCTTTTATAAATAGATGCAAAATCAACCCTGAATATGAAAATTCAATGTTTCTAGAAAAGGTCCAACAATTGATCATCGTTTATAAACTAAAATGTACCTATACCCATAGTGACACCACAACGAATTTAATATAAATCAATCAGTTGGGCATAAATTCAACAAGAAGTCCAAACTAGGACTAATGTTGGCTAGTTTCCCAACGTTGAGGTACCGATTTGATTACATACATTGACAGGAAATATTTCAGTATGTGTTAGTCATTCCAAGGAATTCTCATACCATAAATACCATTTGTAATTCATAGTTTATCAGTGATAGAGAAAAATTTGAAAAAACAAATTAATAGAGCATTATCGGGTTTAAAATACTAAAAGCGATGTCAAAATCTCTTTCTGACGTTATATTTTGCATGCATTCTTTAAATAAACGAATTTAATAAATGTTACAAATCCGATAAAATGCTATTTAAAACGCAAAAGCGCTGTTTTAGTAGAAATTCAAGAATATACTACCAATTATCAAAATTCTGCTATAAGAATTAGAATCTACGTTCTTTTCCCCTTAGAACAGTACTCGCTCCGATAGGTATTACAATTTTAAGATATTTTAAAGTACTAGAGAGCCTGTGGCGCTTCGCTGTCACATTAAGTTGATTTTCATTTTTTTAAATAATTAATTTGATCAGACACATTTATTTGACAAAAGATGTAAACTTCTTTCTTCGTAAATAGAACAGAATATTCTATTTATTATTAACCTCTATTAGGATTAAGGATAAGCATAATTTAATTTTTTAATTTTCCAAGTGATGTGATAAAAAAATAACTGATCTTGCTAAGTTCTTTTACACTTCGTAAATATTACAGAATAAACAGGCTCAACCAGGCTCAACATAGAGAGACAAATCAACATAAATGTAAACAAAAAAATGACGTAATATCGTCGAGGGGCTCTATTTTAATCTTATACATTTTAAAATGTTTTTCGCTTGGCTTAAAGAAATTAATTTAATTATTTTTTTAAACGATGCTACAGTAACGAATGAAATGGTTCTTTAATTCAAAGGGGGAAATGTTCACTTATTCTTAAAAAATGTTCAAAATTCATCTAAACAAACAAAATGACGTAATATCGCCAAGGGACTCGCGAGTATACACCCAATATTACCACTCGCTCAAATGAGGTGGCCATGGCAACTGATAATTCTCATTGTTTAAAAGTCGCGTTTTTCGTATTAAAAACGGATCTTCCAAGAAATTCGGAACGTAATTGAATTTTCACGGTAACCAAAATGAACTTCTTTCTTTTTCCAACACAACCGTTTAGGTTCCAAATTTGTATCTTTATTCTAACTAATTTTAATGCGATTTTATAATGCCCGAAACTGATTCCAATGCTTTTCTTATGGAGTGCAGGGGAGTCGGAAAACCCCCCTAAAAATAGAAATTATTTAACGTTCCCGTTGAATTTAGTACTGTTAAATAACAGGAGATTTTCGCATCTTTAAAAATTATAGATGACGAAAATAGCCCAAACAGCGGCGGAGATATAAGCTTCCCAATAGGCTATAACCAACCTACCAAAAAGTTCGCCTACGACGATTACGGTAATATAATATAAGATTAAATAAAACCTGGAATCGAACCCACGACTTCAATCTTCGCCAAATAAAACATATATCCGGAGGTGGGCCCTGGCAGCACGAGCCTCATAGCTATGTTTCCTTTGGAAACCAGCCTAAAAATGAATTATCGAGCTTATCTTACACGATGAATGATCTATGCAACATTTTACGGTGAATTGCCGCAGATGACAGGCATCTATAATATCTAAATTTTGACTGATCTTGTTTAGGTACATGCCAAAATCGCGATTCGATTTACCTACGATCTTCTTTATCAAGCAAGTAAAGTATTGAAAATGACCCAGTGGCTTGCATACTACGGAAATAGGTGTTGAAAAATTAGATACTTAAAAAAATTACTAAACCAAGCAGTTGATATAGGTAGTAATGAGGCCTTTTCCTATCAAACATCGAAACCCGGGTCGTGAGTTATGTAAATGAAATTTATGGTATTGTAAAAGTTATTTTTGTCGTGTTTTTTTTCCTATCATTTGCAATCAACGCATCATTGCTACAATTCTAAAAAATGCGATTCGATTGACTGAATTTGTGGGCGTATTCATTTTGCATTATTATTTCTATTTTACTTGCTTAACTAAAGCAAAATTGATAAGAAATTAAAATATTAATTGATGGTTATACACGAGTCATCATAAAGAGTTTTTCAATTCTGCTCTCTTACTGAAATGCGAAAGGATACTGACGTATAAATATATCAAACAAAACAATGGAACGCGACTTGAGCAGTAGGCTATCACTTCCTTCCTCTTGTAGCCTGCCTCTCATGCCGCTAACGTATCTAAGGGAAAGGCAAGGTAATGGCTTAAATCCTTCAAAATAGACACACCACTCCCGCGAGCGACGAAATCTCATGGAAATAAGCGAACAACTCTCCCAGAGTCGCATTTAGACCGAGGTTGATTGTCACGATTCCCTACTTTCGAGACAAAACTCGGGGTACGCACCCCTTATTAACCGCGACCGTGGAGTTCAGACTTCTCTTGTTTCCGAGACATCTACCGCTCCCGTTGAAAATCCACCGTTCGAAGAGACACACAATGCGTCAAAACCCATCCATTGTACTCCCTTTTTATGAAGGAGAAGTTGAACAAACAGACCAAAAAGAGTGCGGCTAAAAAGTGGAGACTGTCAAAGCAGGGAGGGGCGGAGTGCATGGAGGGGGAGGGGAAGGGAGTTCCATTGTTGGGGAGCCTCTCCCCTGTCACACTCCCGGCTTTCCTCCCAGACCCTACCCGGCATCCCACGCGCGCATGAGGGGGGTTGATCCCCGCAGAACGTCCGCCGCCACCCCGTTCCGGTCCCTTTCCAACCCCCCCTACCCCCCTCCTCCCTTTAACGGAACGGCGGCGTCGTTGCGAAAATTTAATGGGCCAATAATGCTCCTCTCCCCTCCACCCCTCCCCATCAAAAAAGAGCCCCGTTTGTCCTCACAAAGCATCGCCTTTTCATTCTGAGGATAGCCTCCTTCAACCACCTCCACCGTACCCCCTTTTTTAGTAGGGGCGTAGTTAGGGTGGTTGGGGGCGGAAAAGAAGAGGGAGGTACGTAGGGGAAAGGGGACCGTAGCCGCACCCGCCCCCAATTCAACACCGCAGAAGGGCGTATGATTGATTGCGTTTCATACTGCCACTAGGGGGAGGAGAGAGGAGGGGGGGAGGGATGGACCATCTCAGCACACTCCTGCAATCAATTTCCTCGATGATGCTGCCTTCTCCAACCCTCCACCTCTCCCTCCTTTCCGCCAAACCAAGACTGAAATGGTGCACGCTACGTAGGGATATGTAAGGGGGGTGCTGGAGTTAGAGAGAGAAAGAGGAAGGGGAATGGTTTGGAGGAGGTGGATGGAAGACTGGAAATCCCCCTGCACGACCAAACCTCCCCACAACTACCCCTTCTCTCTTTATAGGAAGGCTATTCTATTTTTTCCCTACTTTTCTTGAGCCTTTTTTTACGGGGGTCTCGCAACAATGGTTTCCCCGTCGACGGGTGAATATGTCTTTTCTCCGTGGATACTGCAATGTGTATCATCCCATTACGTTTTTATTCTTTTTTTTACTCTCTTGCCTGTCTCTCTTCCTCTCTCTCCCTATATTGCTCTCACTTAAACCCCATTTGACTTAGGTACGCTGTGCCTTCCGCCATTTCACTCTCCTCCAGACTAACCTCGTATTTCTCTCTCTCGCCTCCTTCCTACTTAACCAGGTTTAAGTATCCGAGAGTAATGCAAAATAGCAAGCTGGAATTCACTTGGCAAAACTTCAGAATTTTCTGTCACTCGCGAAATATTAGGAACTCAGAAAAGTGACGGGGTGACAAAGATGCCCGGTATTTCAGACTTCTTACGTAGTTTTCCTAATCAATGTGATGCTTAAACAAAGCAAAAACATAGTCGAGCCTCTGTGACTCCAATATTCGAATACTTGAGGGAGATATTTTCCGTATGATATCCCATACGCTGACTTGAAGTTCTTTAACACGATTTTCCTGTACTCTTAACTTCCGCCATCACCTAAAATCAAGCACAAACGAAACGCTATTAATTCCTATAAATCCTATTTTTCAATATGAATTTCGAAAAGCTTCTTTTTATTACTCCTTTTTAAAAATAACTAATGGTAACTTCGATGGCTACTTCAATGGCAAAAATGAAACTTAGGCCCTTATTTCAACACAAACACTAACTACCATACAACAAAAGATTTTTTATTTTACCTATTTTTTCTACCTTCCTACATTAAAAACACTTATACACACGTATTTACATGTTATCATTCATTTCCATAATTTCTGATGAAAGGAACAGCAGTCAAAATTCTCGTTTTAGCCTCGTGAAATATAAGTATAATAACAATATGGCATTTTAAGACATTCACTCGATAAGCTAAGTTCGAATGTTCTGTTTTATCCTTGAGGATGTGTTCGCACTTACATTTTATTGGCGTAAATTTAAATTAGGCAATCATTTTTTCGCTAAATAATTATTTCCTTTCAAAGTGAAATACCGTCAATTGATCCGTTCATTCACCTGTTTAGACATCTGTGGAAATAATTAAACTAAAGAATCAAGTTGTCAGGGTATCAGCAGAAAAACGGTCATCGTTGCCGATGTCAAACCAATTAAATTACTCCGTGTAACTTTGCATATTTATTTTATTAAATATTAATTTAATATTAATTTTGCAATAAAAGAATGAAATAAAAAATTGTGTAGGATTTTTTTGATGAAATGATGACGACCCGATTTCTGTACAGAAAATCGTCTCATGTTGGTTAAATATTCAGAAAAAGAAAATATTCAGTTTTGGACAATAACTTGCGATTATGTAATTTTAATTTATTTTAGATTTTGTGCACTATTTTTTGCTCGTAAATGTTTTTGTTACACACAAATTATGCCGTTTAAGTCACATTTTCTGCCAATGAAAATAATATTAATATCATAAGATTAGAAAAATACGGAATGCGTTGTGGTAGGCTTAGTTCAAACTTTCATATATGTATCCTATTGTAGGGATGGGTGTATTTGACTTTGAGAGAATAAAATACACGCAAAGAAAAAGCCTTATATCTGAAGTTATTATGCATATAAAAATACATTGCGATACTCGAGTATATATTTAGCATATTGGTCCAAATAAGACGGAAGTACAAATATTAAGAGGAGTACTGCGGAAAGAGATTAATTAAGATAGGATGTAGGGAGGAAATTGATAATAAAAGTCGGGATAAAGGATTCTTCATACCATGAAGGAGGGCAGAGTTTTTAAAAATGAAAATAGAGGTTTCTGAAGGATGTACCAAGGGCCTACTGAAACAATGAGGCAAAGATCTCGTGAGTATCAAGGCCAAGGTCTACTTATTCGGCGACCTTTGCCACAATCCCACGTAACTGAATTCCTGTTTAATTGGCAACAGGCGTGTAAAAGTTGTCTAACGAACGATCCCACCCATTACATCGGCCAACTATTCGTCGTGATCAGGCGCCATCGTTCATTACTATTCTCACGAGCGTAGCGGTGTCTTCGTAAAGCTGCTTTGGCACGACAACCTTCCCGTGCGGAATATCGCCGAGCAACATCTGCTTCACCACCATCCCAATCAACATTCGCGATTAGATTGAAATCCCCCTTCGAAAGATTTTAGACTCGCTAAATAAAAAAGTTTCATGCGTCTCGATATGGTGCCCGCAGCGCCATCGCCCCGCGGAGAAGATGCCAACTAAGTCTTCCGATCTTCGACCTCTGACGGTTGGAGGGTGAAGTGGAGAGCGAAGATGCTGAAGGGGTGGAATGGGGTGAGGGAGTTAGACTACATGAAACACACGATCTTTGAGAGGGAGGAAGGAGATGCGGGGGAGTGTGGAAGGGAGGGATGGATGTATCAGGGGGAGGGAGCCGCAGCGAGAGAAGAGAAATAGGTGAGGAGTGTGGGGGATGGAGAAGGAGAAGCGAGGAAGAGAAGTGGGGTAGGAGGAGGAGGAAGTCGGATGGATGAGTGGGAAGATGGGGAGGAGAGAGAAAGAGAGAGAGTCGCGTGATGTCCGATTGGTCCGCGTGCTCACCGCCAGGAGGCGTGGCCATCGGCAGGGATAGGGGAGTGTGCCGAGTGGGGCAAGGCTATTCCTGATGGGGTCTGTTGGGAGGCTGCGGGACTCCATGGTGGTGCGGGATGGTGCGCGAGGAGGGCATGGTGCTGGCTTAGTCGCTTTTTGAGTCTTGAGATGAGAGGCGGAGAGGTTGATGTGGAGCATCTCCCCCTTTAGAAGATCTCGGACGACCTGCTGTGTGTTGGATAGGGAAGTCGGAGCCAAGGGATTTATAAATGGGAAAGTTGAGATGGGAATAAATCATGCTTCTCTCGTGATTGGAGCTTATGCATAACATTTTACGACCGCAATCGCTCTCAATTACGTCGCAAGGGTGCCTCGAGGACTTCCATCAAAAAAACCAATTAGAGTAGTAACGCATGAAAAACATCGCGGCGATTTAGAAGGAACACTTATGCTTCTTTTGCATGCTTGAGATATGAATCAAAACAAGAGGAATGATTAATTCACATTTAAAGTAAATAAAAGTTCATGCTTTTGTGAAAATCATAATACTAAAAATGTAAGTTACCCCTACCAATTACATGCATGTGCTAATAATTCGCTACGAATATCAAAACATATATTCATAATGAGTCTCATGAACAGGTTTTCATGATTTGAGATCTCAAGAAGAAGAAGTCAAAGAATTAATTTATTCATGTTTCTTTCGTGTTTTCCATAGCTCAAACTGGTAATTGGAATCTTATTCCATGCAAGATTGTCTCCAGCAAATGTTATCCTCTAAATCCATTTAAAAAGGTTATCAAAAGTATATTTCATAGGTATTTACTTCATGGACAGTTTTCTACAGTATAATCATACAAAACGTAATTCTTCGTCAATACTTGCATAGCATTTTAAAGCTATGTACCTATTAGACGAAAATGTTCAAGATGGGTCGTTGATTTCGCTTTTTGCAATAATGCCTACGCTTGGTACTTGAAGCTGCCATTTTCTGAACACATTTAATTAATAAGTGAACCAACGTGTTCATTATTGTCTAAATTTCATAAAAAATAAACAGCAAATTGCCAATCATAGAAGTCCACGAGCGTGTTGCATCCACGGCGGGGGTGTCGCTTGCCTTGTTCTAGTTCTGACGCTGCATACCTACACCTCTCTCATAATTTGCTCTTTGATTTAGTTATAGACGAATATCGAATGCCTTATTTTGTTCACATTCCTATTAATACATGAAAACAAACGATAACTTTACAGATTCCGAAAATTAAAGATTAAATTATAGAGTGCTATAAGTAAGTACAAACGAGTTAGATGCGCTTCGTGAGGCAATGCGAACCTTAGGCAAAGGTCACAGCATTTAATGCAGTATTCTTCGCAGTTAAAGAATGAGGTACATGAAACAGACCCGAGGGGATGGAGATGGGGAAGATCAGAAGCCAAAATCGTTAGGAGTAGATAAAGGATGAAAAAAAGACTCGAAGATGCTACTCTCCGAAGAGGCACTTAGTGAAATTGAGTTCGAAAATCGATGAGAGAAGGTAATTTGCTGTTCGTAGCCAAGGACGGAAGGTAGAAAAAGAATCCATTATTAATGCTCGCATAAACATGAGGTACGATAGCGGTATATCTTGTTAGGTTTTAGCCATAAAAACCAGAATTAGTGTAAAGACTGTGGACAAAGTGGGGATAGGCAGCATATTAAAACGAAAAAACATGGAATTTGTAGTAATTTGATAAAGACGAAGTATGAAGGAGTAAGTATAAATCAAAGGAAGCAAAGTTTGAAGAAATAAGTATACATATATCAAAGGAAGTTATCCTTAATTTAAAATCAAGGCATATACGAGCCTTTACAAACTTGGGTGCTTTTTGATTATAAGAACTGTTTTTTTTTTTAATATGGGTCGGGTTGAGTTGGTTTGGGATATTTTCTTATCAGCACTCATCTCAGCTTTCAAAAAATAGTTCCTATAACCGAAAAGTACCAAAACTTTTAATGGTGGGAATTTTATTATTTATTTCATCTATTAAATACCTTGACATTAATAGACGTTCTTTACAAAAAGTAATAAAAGAACGCCTCATGGCCAGATCGTGTCCGCCCGTTCGCATGTTTCATCTGCGAAACTACTGGGTGGATGCTCATGAAATTTAGTATTTAGGACATAAGGGCAAGGAAACTAAGAAAATGATGCAAATGGTTCACGTAGCCTAATCGGGAGTGCCGCTTTACTGACAACAAAAGATGAGCTTTTCTTTATATGTATCTCTTAAAATATCACATAACAAAAAAGTAGTCAAGCAAAATTTGTAGAACTAGTCAAATATCATGTTTTTTGGTTTATTTTTATTGAAGGAGTAACCGATTTCAAGAAAATCGAACCAGGAAGTCATAATTCACTTTGAATTTCGAAAGTTTTCTCGTGCTCCTTAATTGCTGTCAACGAAAATAATCTTCGTGGCAACTGAAGAAACAATATTTGCTGTAAATAACTAATTAATTTGATTTTCTTTCGTGTGCACGCAACATTTGGTAAATGAAGGAAAATAATAAATACGTCTTTACGTATACACAGCGTTTGTAAGTGAAAAGAAATGGGTAATTAACAACAAAGGAATGAACATGAACATAAATATTATTTTACTACTACTCGAGTGAGGTAAGTATGTTTTAAATAATTGTGGATTGCTTTATTAATTACAACTGATTAGGAAATTGGTGAATCAA
Organism: Tanypteryx hageni; assembly: GCA_028673005.1. Taxonomy (NCBI): domain Eukaryota; kingdom Metazoa; phylum Arthropoda; class Insecta; order Odonata; family Petaluridae; genus Tanypteryx; species Tanypteryx hageni. Next base: position 51,303,640 of record CM054118.1, on the reverse strand, counting down.
AAATTCGATATTTCCTTGGAATCACTACTGGCATAATACCATTTTTCAGTTCTTAGACATTACACTAAGCCATTAACATGTATCTATTTTGTAAAAAAAATCGTAAATGTCACCTCTGCCTCGCATGTATGCACGCATGATGCGTGCATCTTTTCTTTCTTATTCAGATATATCGCAAAAACATTCATCCTCTGTATCCTTTCAGTCCAATACGTCAGCCACTAGTCACTGGCGAATCTATGCTAATATTTTTCATCTAATTGAAAATGATACTCGAAAATTGCAAATTGTGTATTTCAATGATTTGTGTACAAAGTAAAACTGAATATTTTCTAATTAACAGCACTTTACGTACATTAATACATCATATATTTTGTATACTAGAAATTATTTAGTCGAAAGTAATCTCTTTTTGTTTGATATATTGAGGATACCTTGTCCATTATATCTTCAATCCTGATGTTTACAACTCAACATTAGCGTAAAAACCAATGTTCTCATGTTACTTTTACACCAAAAATAAAAAACTAAGATGTCGCAATTAACCCACAATTGAAGATATTATTCCCTTTTCAAATTACGTGTTTATTAAATCATCGCAAAAATTTTCTTTCGTATTTTTTGACTCACGCAGAACATCGTATAAACTAATTCCAGATTATTATAATACATTCATTGAGATGAATAGCCATCAACACTTAAAATAAATGTACTACGTAAAATTTTATAGTGACATTTTGACGGATTATAAAAAGCTCATTAACAATGAAAAAAGCTTTAAAAATGAAAACCAATAAAAGAATGACGAAAATAGTTCGTAATTATGTTTTTGTCGCTGTTTTATTTTAGAGATGTCTGAGTTCGGAACTGGATTTCTTATTGCCTGTACGAATCATCAATTCCTGGAGCTGCGTATTATATTCCTGCACAAGCAGGGGCATGCAACTGAAGAAGAAAATCAAGAATATAGGTAATGTGTGTGGTATGTGTAGTTTTACTAGTTTAATATATGCGTTTACAAAAATTTAGCTATACTCTTTGGTTAAAATGATTAACTATCAAACTAGTCTTAACACGGCAGAAAAAAATTATCATTTCGTTACCATTTAGATAAACTGTTGGAGAACAACTTAAAATAAGCGACTGAAAACAAATAAAGGAAAAAATAAAGACGAACTTCATTTCTTAGCTTGTTTCAAAAGAGTAAGCTTGACTCGTATTGGGTATTTAGAATGATAAATTTTAAAAAATCTGATGTGGCCACCACATGACTTTCTCCATATCTGTAATATTTCTAAAAATTCCAAATAGGTTACATGATAATAAATATTTTAAGGAACTGCGAGAATAATTTAGACCTTACAAAGAACAGACATAAACTCAAACCATAGCCTTCTGATACTGGATATAGCCACGAAGCTCCAACAATTAACAAAATAAAAAGGAGTGTTGCTAAGACGTGACTAAGCGTCAAGTATTTACAATAGGCGCCGGAAGGTGGTATGGTTGTGGCAGCTAAAAAATTAGTTTTTAAGATATCTCTTAAACAATGCAATATATGGAAATATGTTTCAAACAAAGGTTGTAGAAAATTAAATTTCCTACACCTTTTATTCCATTACTTTTTTACATTAATCAAATATTTAAAAAAACTGATGTGACAAGAGTAAACACCCACTTCTGGTTGACCGATCTTTACCAAAAACTAATCAGTTCTTTTGTCTTTAACACAAATGTCAATATAAAATTTTGGGTGGATCTGAAAAAAGGTCACATACACACACACACACACACACACACAGACACCATCGAGAAAATGACCAGAACGTGTTCAGGGGTCCTCAAAACGTATATTTCCGTTGAAATCTCGAAATCGATTTTTTTCATGAAAAGAATACCTACTTTTCCCTATACTACGTATGGAGAAAGTAAAAATCGGTAAGTTATAAATGAAATGGTATCACTATCGAATATCAGAAATACGAAACTCTCCCAGCAAACAAAATTATCGCTAATATACGTAATTCTGTCATAACGCGTAGATTTTTTCTATGTATAAATCCCTACTCTTGAAAAAACAACTATCCATGTGAATTAAACTGGAATTTTTCTCGCAAACTTTTTTGCAAGTTTGGTTTAAGTAATTATCGTTGGCGATTGTAAATGACTCTGGTTAGGGACACCCGACTTCCAAATAAGTATGAGGTATTTCCTATCTCTTAGAAAATCAGCGAAATCGGTCGTAGAAAAACTTAGGATCATCTTCTCATTGACGCTGAAGATTCCGCTTATATTGGATTTTATTTCGGGTTGATTCATTCATATTGCACAAAATTTATGGCAGCTTAGGCATATGTGATTGAAGACTTTGATTGGAAGAGGAACTGGGCTATTTTCTTTCACAATCTAATAGGTTGTCTTACGCTCTTTTGTTTCTTCTATAACTTATTTGGTCATATTTCATGGTCGCAAATGATAGTCATAATCATTCAGTTATTTAAGGTATTAATTTTGCAGAGTTTTATGTACTAATTCATCCGAGTAATTGGAACTGTAGAGCAGTTCGTAAAATCGAGCAACTCCTCGTCTTCGGTAGTTTCATATTGATATACAACGCAAAAAACATTAGATAGAAACAACGCTGATAAATAAAATTGATAATTTTTACATCTGTGCTTGAAGTAACGTAAGTCATAGTTTTTATATGATAGTGATGATTTCGGATTACATTTTATAGATTCTCGCTTTACAAATTCCGCTCAAAATTTCGATCATCCTCAAACGCCAGTAGCATTAGGCGATGCCACGTCGTAGTCGCTTAAAAAGTGAGTTTTAAGAGTTTCGATTTAAGTTTCGAACGCCTTCAGATAACAACGAATAGCAATAGTTTGCTTTGAATGCCTCATATAAGTATACTAGTCCATAAATTCATCCATCCATTTCTATAGAGAAATTCCTGTACAGTTATAGGTAAATTGTTTAAATAATTAGAACATTTTGACGTCAGTTATCCAATGAAACTTTAGTTTTTTGGCTTTATGAGGTTAATATTCTTGGTAGTAAGCACAAATTGACCCACGAAAGTACCGTTCAGAATTTTTGCGACGATGAGTGATCGGTCCGGTTGTTTTGCATATTCAACATTCCAGTTGTAGGTTTTTAAAAAATTGCGACGATAGCTCCTGAATTAACAAGCAGTTGCTGTGAAGTTTTACTGGAAAATTTTTAAGGTGCCCGATTACAGTGAGAATATATAATTGGAGTCCATCATTAGTTAGGATTGAATCGATGTTACGGTAAATCTTTCTTTAAAATGCACAACGGCAATAATCTTCTAAATCAAATCCGTGAAGCATACTTTGTCAGAAAAATGGTCGTGATTACTCGAATAGGGTATGTTTGCACCAGAGGAAAGGCCAGAAGAATAATTCATATAAGCCTTTCCTGATATTGAAATAATACATTACAAATTTATAAAATAGAATAAATATCCCTCAATTTTAAAATGGTTTGAAATTATTTAACTTGCCTTAAGTGTGTTTATTGTGTTACTTGAAGATTTAGTCACTAATGCTCTCAATAAGTAAAATCAGATTGCCAATTCTCTCATAGATGACCGTTAGTAACGATCAACTTACCAAAGCTCATTTCATATTTTGTAACTCTATTTGATACAATAAAGGAATGCGCAGTGCTTCACTCAACTAATGCAAATCAAATTTGTTTTATCTTACATTTAATACCTATAGATACTAATAATTTGAATTTATTTAGGTTTTAAATTCCCCGTCCTCTTATAAATGACACCGACGACGGCTACCTCATATCTTCTGCCTATTTTCCAAACGTAAGATTTAAAAACCGTTACTATCTGATAGTTTTTAGAATTGCACATCATTATACAGCACATACAAATTTAAGGATAGTACATCGTAATCTGTATCGGCTTCTATTTATTCCAGGCACATTTTATTAGTAATTGATACGCGATAAAAGAATTGATAATGCTTACTAAACTTTACTGCATTGATATATGTACTTGTTTTATTTAGTATACTTGCATATATTTATGATTCCTGGCATATATTTCAGAAATCATTTTAAATCGCCCGGGATTTCATACACTTTTTTTCGGGCTCTACTCTCTTATGCTCGAACCTACGAGACAATATAACGACGTCTAAAACTATCAAATCCTCTATTTAACCACTTCTCCGATGCCTACCTCCAACGTAAGCAGTCCATCAATACGCGTGACGCGATAGGTCGCAGTCACGTGGTCACAGACGTCCGTCACGAGCGCGGCCGCTCATAATTTTTGACGATTAGCTTACGCGCGACCGAGTTTTGTTTTTCGAAAAATAAAAACTTAGAAAATAATGGCATTGTTGCGCGCGGCTACGCGTGCCAGTATCTCCCGGGAGCACGGCTGAACAACGTAGCACGCGCCCAGAAAAAAATACATAAAACCCTTTCGCTAGCCAATGGGTAGGGAGATAAAAAGGGGAGGAGTGAGGGGACAGGAACCAACTCCCGACTTTAATACACGCATTAAATGCGCACAACGGTGTCGTTGTGCAGAACCACGGGAACCGCACCACCGCCAGCGAATAACAAATAACCATGAGAGTCCCTCTTTTTCCTTGCCTCCCTTGCCGAATTCTCCGCTCTGCCTCCCTCCACTCCCTTTCCTCCCGAACTCCGCTCTCCGGCCTCTCCCACGCTAACCCGCCCTCACCTTCCACCGGCAACCACCACGCGGCGCTGCAACTCATTCGCCTGTCGTTCAGAATGCAATTCCCAGGCCAGGAGCGGATCTCTCCAACGTTTTAATTTTTTGCTCTGTTTGTGCGTTCCTCTCTCTCTTTCCGTCTCTATCCGTTTCTCCCTCTGCCGAACTCATTTCCTCCCCTCCCTCCTTCCTTCTCTTTTGGCTCTCTTCTGTCCCTCTTTTTGGCACTTCCATCTCCCTCCCTATTTTTTACTCTCACTCCGTCTGTTTTCCATTAACCTATGGCTTAATACAGCAATTATCGCTCATTTACTCTATTTATTCCTTTGTATGTATGTTTTTGGCCAATTTCATCTTCCTTTCTTACTACGTATTTCTCTTGCTGGATTTTGTCGCTCTTAATTATGTCCATTTTTCTCTCCCTCCTTTTCCCACCATTTTGTCTTCAAAATCATTTCTCTTACTCTTCTTCTTCCCTTTCCTGCTCTTTTTTCCTCCTCTTGTAGTCTCTCTTTTCATCTCCCTCTCCTTCTTCCTCTTGCCTTCATTCTCTCCCTCCTCTCGCTCTTCTCCATTCCTTTCCCGCTCTCTCTCTCTCTTCCTTCTCTACTGACCTCACAATCTCCCTCCCTTTTTAACCCACTCTTTTTCTTTCCTGCGAACCCGTTTTTTGCTTCAACCCGTGGCAGTCATTCGGGCGTTGTTTCAATTATTTCAGTTAATAATGCGTTTAGCGCAACAGCGGAGAGGTGGGAATGGAAGAAGGGTTGGTTCGAGCGTGTTCTGAAAGGTTTTGGCGCTAGGGCGAAGGGATTGGACATTGTAACTCTCCCTTTGCCGAATTGGGTTGGGAGGGTTGGCGACTTTTTCTGCGTCAGCGTCGAAAGTTGGATTTTCCGAACCTTCGACCCCGAAATCCTCTTCCCCACACACACTTCCCTTTTCCGATGATCCCGGATTTTTTTACGTGATTCGATTTGATTTTCGCCGATGAATGATTCCCGGTTGGTATAGCGACGGATCGATCAAAACCTGATCATGCTCACTTTTTTTTAAGGATGATGAGGATTAGATATTGACGTTGGGGTTCATTCCACGCGTGTTGGTGTTGCGTCTAGAAAAGAGATTTGAAGCGACGAATAAGAGGATAAAATTCGAAACGAAGCAAAAGGAATTCTGATGCAAACTAGTTCATTTTTATGCTAGCACGTATTATTTCAATAATACAATTCGTATTAAGAACACATGTAAAATCTCAATAACTTCTTATCGAAAAATCGACCAAACGCGATGACACTCTGAAATTAATTTACAATTGACTCATTTAAGTTTGATATATAGCTGAGAAAATTTATTATTCAAACTATATGTTATATTAGTTACCATAGACTATTTTAAATCGATCAAATTCATTGAATTAGACAGCCTACATAAGTGCAACCATAGCAGCGGTAAAAACGTAGCTCCAGCTAAACTATGTTTTATATATCACGAGACATTTTTGGCCTAAAAACTTTTCCATCTGTAAGACCATACAACATAATATAATAAATTTAGAATTATCGATAATTTTTCTTAGAATTTATCCTTTGTCCTAAAAAACAGGTCCCTATTGTAGGGTGTTATTTAGCTATAATTTTTATGTATTGGTAATTACACATTTTATTCTACAAAGTAATTAAAAAATAAATTTCTGTTATAATCTCACACGTGTTCCCTTATATTATGGGGTTCCAGAAAGAATCGGCCTCTTTAGTCAATAATAAAAATGTGATAGGTAATTACTCTAAGCAATTGAAGTATGAACTGCTACAAACAATACCAAAATTTGCCAGTCTTGAATCCGAGAAACCCTGTTCTGACAAAAGCATAATGCGAATGGATATATTTTAGCGTTCATCAAAAAGTTTTTTTTATTTTAATAAAAGTAAATATTACAAAATAGACACAGACGTTGCGATTTAAGCCGCGAAATATGTAAACTTTTATCGAAAGCGGCGTAAATTCCGTCGTAATCCTCTTGAGCGATTTTTCCAAATAAAAGGAATTACCAGAGGGGGAGAGAAAACGAAAAATTTTCAATTTGGGAGCAAAAAAAAATATTTCGCGTGTCGGGACAAAATTTAATGGGATGACGAACATTGCGGCGGCATCCGCGAAAATAAGCGAACACCATAACTCCCATCTCCGTAGGGTGTCAATACCTTATTCAAAATCGAGCAAACCCCAAATAGTACTAGCCGCGGAAAACCTTTTTTTAACACGCCCCACCAGGGATTTGCGCAATCTGGATGAAGGGGAGAATATTTTTTTGAAAATCTGTCCTTTCTTCCCCCGCCCTCTCTCTCTCTCTCTGTCCTCAGAAGTTTTAATTGCATAATAATTCCATATTTTTCTGTTAACGATTGATTCATAACTTATCCGCGTCGTTTTATCTTTCCTGTCGTGTTATTTGTGTGGCACGTCACATTCGTGGGCATTCTCTCTTTCCTTCCCCTCCCTCATCCCTCTCTTCCTTCTCCTGCCTCCCTCAAAATCCCTTTTCCCCTCATTCCCTCCATGTCACCATCGCTTCCCCCCCTCTCTCCAATGGACTGCTTCCTGCGTTTTAAATATCCGATCGCTCCTGGAAACAAAGGGGCGACGACGGAATGGCCGCGAAATGGGGAGGAGAGGGGGGGGGTGGTTTGTTCGGCATCCCTGACAACGGCTCCAGGGTTGTGGGTGTGGAGAGAGGGAGGGAGAGTGGAGGATAGGTGGCGGAGGTCGGGGGGGGGGGGGGAAGAGCGTAGGAGGTCAGCGCAGGAAGGGGAGGAGGAAAAAGTGGGTGGAGAAGTGGAATTTATCGCGCGGGGAGTCGCGGCGAGTGGAATGGGATGGAAATGAATTGAATGGGTGGAAATAGAGAAAAATGGAGGTTAGGGGACATAAAGTTTCTCTGTCGGATGAAATAGAAGCTTTTTTATCTTAATTTTTATACTTGAACGTTTTTTACGCAACTAACGCAGTAAAATGTTTTCGAACGTAAACGCAAATATTAAAAAATGCAAATGGCTAAGTCTAAATATCAATCTACGCATCGAAAAAAATATATATAGAAGCGAATTAAATTATTTCCCTCATTGAAAATAAAATCACTCTAATTACCGTATAAAATGTTGCTAGATTGATAACCATTATGTTTAATTTGACAAAATATCTCTCCAATATACATATAATGGGAAAATCATGCGCATTTTGGTTTAAAAGTAGCCCACCAACAGTAGTGCTCCATCGACGGTATATTACAAAAAATGTGTATGTGATTAGATGGAAAAGAAAAAACAAGATTAAATATCAGTTCGCCAAATAGAATGTCTGAATTCGATTCCCAGATATACTGAAACTTATGTTTCCGTCTTTCAGTGTTCGTTTACGTAATAATCAGGAAAAATACCTACTCACCTAAAATGCATGGAGAACTAGTATGTAAATTGGAAATCTCGCTAAAAGTCGTCATGTTTATAAGCTGTGTAAATTTATATTTATCATTAATTTCAAAACAAACAAACCTTCTAAGCTTTAACGTTATTCTATAAAGATGACGGACATTTTCCGCTTGTAATAATCTCAGCTGTTGTCATCGTGTCTGGACTCGCTGGGTATTCACAGCGCTCCAGTATGCAAACTCGCAATCGTTTTATGGACTAAATTACCGAACTATAAATTCACTGGAGCGAGAAAGTATCCGCATTAACAAGTACATTGAAAATATCGGTGAATTATGGCATAATCTGCGAAGCATAAAATTATGATAGATGTTGTCTATTAATACAGGATCACTGATGATTTTTGAAAGAATAAATATTTTTGTCAACTAATGAGATAATTAATATATAGTTGAATCTTTGAATGGCAAGGAAGAATATAACGAGAAAGTATGCCAATTATTTTAAAGAAACCCGTCAGATTCATGAATTAGTATTCCTAATACAGTTATGAAATTTTAAAAATAGAAGATTACGACAATTGGAATCATGACATCCAGTGACGATTTGATTCAATTAAAAGAACGATTCTTTTAAATATGCTTCCAATATCCTTAATTACTTCTCCCAAATTGCAAATAATTTTACAAAAAATGCCTAGCAATTTTCTCATTTTAATATTTCTTCCATTTCGTGACCATAACAAGAAGATGGTTGTTAATAAGTGACGGTAAACCTACTTTACCAACGGTATTGGCATTAATATTGAGACTTTAAAAAATATATATTCGATTCCTAAGACTAACATTTCAATAGCAACAGCATAATATTCTAAAAGAGTTTTTGGATTCTCAAGAAATTCTTCAAATTATAATGACCAGAAAAAATCCTTTGCTGGAACTTAGGTTCTCCAAAGTGAAATGAGTGATTCCAATATAAACGATTTTACCTGTTTTCTTTATAAATGTTGCAATTTTCCGTTTCATTTGAAACTAATGGTAATTCTGAAAAATACTGATTAGAAAAAGCGGAATGCAATGTAACTGATTAGTAATAAAATAAATACGAATCTCCAGGAACTTGCTCGATGCGCACAATCGTTTTTGTTAGCACAGTTCAGTGATGGAAGATTCGGACCGTTGGACTATACTCGCATTGGATGTCTATATTTAAAACGTATTATGCTACTAGATTATAAATTATTTATACTGTGGATCCATTTTAATAAAAAAGTAAATCCGAAAAGCCTTAGTATCTACCAAAACTCTACGCGACCTTTTACAAGAACCAAAATAAAAATAGTAAGCATTTCGCAGCAGAGAGAATTACCTGACTTTTAAGGAAAAACCTCTGCCTCTGCTATCCCTAGCGAAAGAAATAATTTTCCGCTGTCAGAACCCATTTTATAGTTATTGGTGGCCAAAATCAAACTAAAACTCACAATCTGGGAGGTTACCCTTGGATTACAAATGGAAGAAAATAAGAAATGAGGGAGTAGACCGATGTTGGGAGAACTCGTAGATAAAGGATAGTAAAATATAGTACATCGGAAGGATCGTGAAAAAGGAAAAAAAGAAGTGGAAAAGGGAGAGAAAGGGAGAGGCTGCATAGAGTGTGGTGTTTGCATTGGGAGGGAATGGAGGCGAAGCCACCCGCCCCTCTCTGTACGGAGTACTCCAAGCGTCGCGAATTTGCCCCGCGGAGAGGGAGTGTTTTAGGGTAGAGAGGGGGTGGAGTGGGAGGGCTATATGAGAGAGAGGGAGGACGAGGGTCGGTGGAACGTGGGTGTCGTTGCCGGTGCGGGAGTCCAAACGGGCAGCCGTGCACGGTCGGTGGTCACGTCCGTGGTGCGCGGCCTCCTTCCCCGCGCTCCTTCACCCCGTCCCTCCACCCTCGAGCCCTCGACTACCTCCCCCTCGCGGCCCGACCCGTAAACCCGGGGACCTCTCTCTCTCCAGCGCGGCGATGCCTCCACGCCCGACCCCACCCCCATCCCCTCCACTCACCCCTTCCTCCCGTTTCCACTCTTTCCCTACCTCTCTCTCCAAACGGCCACCCCTCGCTCGCCACGGCCATCGAACGTGATGTGCATAAATATTGGGCGCGCGAGGCGTTGCCATGGAAACGTGATTCTCCCCTGCCTGCCCCCTTCCCCTTTTCTCCTCCCCCTACAACCTCCTTTCTCCTCCCCCTCCTCTCGTCACACGACCCCAATCCATCCCACACTCATTTAGTGCGCTGATTCCTCCCCTTACTTCCTTTCCGCTCTTCTAAAATTCCTCCTCTCCCTCTTCGAACCTCAACCCACTTCTTAATCCTCTCTCTCTCTTCATTTCTTTCTCTCTCTTCTCCATCTCTTCCTCGACATTTTTTTCCGGACTTTCTCTCTTTCTTTCCTGTTTTTGTTTACTGTCAAACTCTCCTCCTCACTCTTTTTCGATTCTCTTGCATTCCGAAGTCTTCCATCGTTAGTTCTCTTTCCACTCTTTCCTTTCTCTCCCCCTCTCGCTCGAGTACTTTGGTAGGTATTGTCTTTAAACTCCCGCCCACTCCCTCTCTCCGTGGTGTAGTTTGTTACCGCCGCCGTGTCTCCCAAATTTAGTGCTCGAAAGTTGGAGACAAACTGCAGATGGAATCACACATACACACTCACAAAAACACGCACACAAATACACACACAAACGCAAACATACACAGAAGCTCACGCTCACACAAGAGCACACAACACACAAACTCTGACACAAAATCGAAAATACGCCGATGCAAAAACATAAAAACTCACACAATCGTAAGATTATTTATTTTTATTTTTTGTTATAGCATGAAAATCACGTTTATCACATATATATAAGGGTATAAATGGTCGCTCACTTAAGCGGATCGCCATATTTACAAAAGTGTTTTATATGCCGTGCAGCATATATTGCAGGATCGTATTTTTATTTCGATTCAAAGTAAAAAATTATCAATATGAAACGTACTTTCCCTCAACATCTACGTTTCTCTGATGAAATTTTTCAAAGATTTTCATGTAAAGCTAAAGATATTTTAAGCACTACACTATTAACCTTATTAATTTAAATCAAGAATATCGTTATGTTTTCCTATGTGAACTTAAAATTAACCTATTTAACAAAGGGAAACGGAAGAAAAATCAATGAACATATATAGCATATAAAATATTTCTTTCCGAAAGAAGGCATACCAAATTATTTAAGCTGCAATTCCGTCGGAATTTTCGCAGCACGAAGGCGGGTGATTATTCAAAATCCGTCACACTACTCCAAAAAGTCACCTGAGCGAAATCATTATGTCTTCATTATGCATTTTCCAAAACCTATCAACTCGCAATTAATCCCTCTTATCTTGTCTCCTCGCTTATTAACCGCGCTGTGGGAGGTGTTAATCAAACGCGTTCGTATCTCTCTGAAATGGGATTCCGGCTGACTTTCCCCTGATATAGTAACATCGACTCGCTTCTACTTAATCCCTCTCCTCTTTCCCCTTCCTTGATTTAACTGCGGACGGAATGAATGAATAAGGAATGAATGGACTCGCTAGAGAGAAAGAATCTCTAGAGGACGTTAAAGAGCGGGAAGAAGAGCGAGTACCGGACCCCATTGTTGGGAGAAAAGGCGATAACCCGACGATCGACATCCGAGACGTGGGAACTCAAAGTGCATTCGCCGCCGCCGCAAGCAGCATTCGTCCTTTCTTCGCGGTGCAAAGAGAAAGCGACACAGGTTGAGCTTGCGAGAGTGGCCGCTGCGGACCGCCACCTGACGACTCGGCGCCGCTCGGAAAACAAGGCGCGCTGGATGAGACGGCATGGCTCAGGTTTCCCTCAAAGAATTCTCTCGAAAGGATCGCTCCTCAAGAAAAAGGAGTCAAGTGATCCCACAGTCTTTTATTACGTCAAACGAAAACATTCATGAAAATCTAGGACTTTGGTGAGATTCAAACCCACAACTGATGATGCTGTAACAGGCGAAACCGGTCGTTTATTAAAATTGTTAGTGGAAATTTACAAGTTTCTTTTTCATTTAAATTCAGTATTAGAAAGATAAAAAGCCTCTTCTGCAGATCATACCGATTTTGTGAAGCACTTCTGCGATAGATATTTTCAAATTATTTTTTGAGTAATAATATCCTACCTAAATAAGTTACAAGAAAACTTTCTCATGTTCCAGAAAATATATGAACACTCACTAGCAAAGCAAATCTTTGAATTAAACCCAAAATGTTAATATTTTTATGAAATCGAGAATAGCAATGTATACTTTTTATCTCAATCCAAAGTTCTATCTGGTTTGAGAGAGGGGATTAATACTTTGCTCCTCAAATTTTGTTATACTGCAAATATTTTTTTAACTTTTTAAGAAAAACACCGAATTCCATGATTGCGAAATTGGAACGTAATAGGAATGGATTTTTCTTATAGTCTTTTCACCAGGTTAAAAATTTTTATTTAAAATTTATCTCCTACAAAAATTAATAAATCAGTTTCCCTAGAAGTGAAAACTACCGTTTTTATCCACAAGGGCTAGAGTTTGGCTACTGAATGCCAATATAAGGCTCTTATTATATTATCGATAGGATAATACAAAATTGGCCCAACAATACTAGTACAATACTTATACTTGTAAATACCAAATACATTGCCAAATAGGATATGTTGACCCATAAAATTTACTTGATGCAGATCTTTCAGCTCAAACTGATGACTTAAGCTTAATTTGTGCTTGATATGACTCAAACTATTATCTATGAATGAGTTAGTGACATTGTTCATAAAAAACTTATGGTAATTAGCTGGCGAGTGAGCAGCAATAAAAATTTACTTACTGAAAATATAATCAACATTTTATTAACCGTTAACTGAATATGAGCACAGTCAACTCTATCTAAGACATTAAGATTTATAAGCTGTGACCCAAGAGTTTCCGAACTGATTTTGTTGAACTATATACGTATTTTTAAAACTTTTTTGAGTGGCGGAACACTTTGGAATGGAGAAAAATTGGCGGAAAACATATATATATATATATATATATATATATATATATATATATATATATAATGACGGAACACTTCTATACATATATATTTACCATGGCTGTGGGAACGCGCATGCGTACTGCAGCAGGTTAGAAGTTGTAACCTGCTACATTCTGCTTCCCCGATAGATGGACTTACGGCGTGAGAGCAAATAAAAATACTTTTTATTTTTAAATTCAATAAGAAATCTAAATTTATAGAAAAATTATATTCGGTGGAATATTTCGCGGAACACATATCGTAATGCCGGCGGAACACCGGTTGAAAAACACGACTATACGGTAAAAGTACGCAGCTGACTGCCGTGAAAAACTGTCTGTCTGTTATCAATGTTGTATGAGGTCACAACCGTAAGTGATGTCTTGGAATTCCATTACCTTGAGAATATAGAGCGTTGTTAAAATAAAAACATAACTATAACAACAAAAAGTTTAACATGACTCGGGCTTGTTCCACATACAATATACATGTAACGTCCGGTTTCGGTGAATAATGACCTGATGATTGTGATTGTTCAGCGAAACCGGACGTAAGTTATACCTATTTTGTACGATATGTGGAAAAAGCCCAAGTCATATTAAACTTTGTATTGTTTTCATTTAGTTTTTTTTTTAACAACTGTATATTCTCAAGATCGAAGATATCTTTCAGTCCGAATTTGTCCTCGAGGATCAAAGGTCGAACCAGAAATTCTACTTACCGGTCCTTCGATGTCTGAGAGATGCAGTTTGTAGGAAGAGACCAAATCTTTGGCCAGATCGACGGATTTCTCGCACCATCGCACAGCGTTCTCTCAATAAGGGAATTTATGGAAAATTAAATATCACCCAGCAAGATAATGCGCCGTATTTATCTAACTTCGCCCTATGTTACTTCTTGTAACGCAAGTTCAAAAGTTTTTGAGAAGAGATACTTTGAGTAAATGGAACAAATCAAAGAAAAAATGACGGCGACACTGAGGAATAGTACAAAACCAGACTTGTAATAATTTTTCCATGCGTGGAAATACCGTTGGGAGAAGTGTATGGCTCGGCAAGGGGAATGATGGGAACTATGTTGAGATATTTTCATTTACCTGTGATTTAATATACGTATAATCAGTTCGGGAACTTTTGGGTCTCACCTCGTATATTAGGTTTAATCTACTGAATGGCATTACACATGTATATACACAAACAGAAAAAACATGCATATATCCATACATTAACCCAGAATAATTTCCTTCCAGGCACTAATAACTTAATTACTGATGCATCTCACACCAAACAGCCGATAAAAATATCTTCTCTCAAGAATTTGGTCTCTCTTTCGGATTTCCACTAAGCTTTATCATCACATCGTGTTGTGCAAGAGTTACAAACGCGATTACTTTTCGCCGAATCGTTCCTTTTCCTTTTTTAAGATAACAATCACGCGCTTCCGACATCGGAAGCGACGTATCTTTGTCTAGATACATTACGTAACTTAATCAGCGCACGCTGTTATGTCATTAAGGATTCCGCGAATGATTAACACATTAAACGATTGCGAAATTTTTTCTAATCGCCCGGCGAGTGGAGAAAGGGTTTCTTTTTTCAGTATGTACCGCGTAGCGATGCCGAAGATCTTGTGTCACCGCCGAGTCGGACATCACGTCATCCATGGGAAACATACGTGGAGGTTTTTACGATACTTGGGCATATGGGTACCCCGACAAGTTTGTTTTCTTTCTTTCCCTGCGTTTCTCTTTCTCTCTCTCTCTCCTCGGTTTCTCCTTCCCTCTTGTCTTTCCAAAGTCTCGTTTCTTTTTCCTCCCCATCCTCATACTCTTCTTAAGAACGGCGTCGTCTTCCCTCCGCGCAAAAGGGCAAGATGGCCTCGGAAGCAAGACCGTGTGACGAAATTTTCCCTTGAAGGTAAGGTCAGAGAAGGATTCGAACGCGAATGTAAGCCAACGGCGTTGAAATATATTTTTCCTTTTGTTCTTTGTCTCCTTGTGCGAAATTCTATGAGCTTTTGCATTCTCGATTCTTGCATGAAAATCATCACTAAATGTTATCTCTCTTCAACCCGTTAAAAGAAAACTTTAATAACACAATGCGGGTTGAAAACTGAAGCACCCATCGATATCCACATACAGATATGTAAATTTTTCTCCTATTTCAGATATGCTAATTCTAATAATAATATAATGAATACGGAAATATTAATTAAAGAAAGTCTAAAAAGTGACTATTGATATTGCCTATCAGTTAATGATGTCTTGAAAGTAGTGATGTTATAAATGTTAAGTAATTGATTGTGTCAGAAAAAGGTTATAAATTAAAACCGATTAAATAAAAATTACACGCCAGTAGTTGTTTTCTCTGGCATCATAGCGTTGAGTAATGGTTGTTGATCAGGCATCCAACTATGTTAGACGACCACTAAGATTCTTTTTAACTTGGACAGTTTGTCGAAGCCAAATTTGGTTGTTCACAGAACTTAAATATTTTGTTCATAATTTTCATTTATTAGACGAATGCGACTCTACTTCTCTGCAGAATTTTTGTCTTTATCTTGTGATTACATTTGAAATATCGCGTAATAAAACCAGACTATCCGGAATGAGGCACTAACTAAAATGAAACGTTTTATTGCGTTCTTTTATTAAAGGAAATTCTATGCTACAAGAAAGTTATAACTGTTGATGGCGATCGCACATAAATATAAAATTTCCGATAAAAAGTCTGCCGCGGTTCCCATGAGTGATCACGGAATAGTTTCGTTATGATTTGGAAGGAACGGAAAGTATTAAATTCAAAATATAATAAAAACCGTCGGGTAATATGTTTCATGGGGTACTTGTTAACAGCTCGTAAAGCGGTCACTTTGAAGAGTGAGAATATAGTTTTTAATTTTTTAAATTGACTTTGGAGAGCGGCGTTTCTTCTCGCGGATTAACGACCATAAAAATTTTTAAATGGCATTCCCTTGCAAAAGAACACAAGATTAACGGTATGCACTTCGAAAAAAAATTTAATGGCGTTGGTATTTCTTTGCCAATTATGTGACGGGAATTCTCCTCCGCGGACGGTGCGTGTGTGCGCGTAAACGAGATGCAATATGTCGCCGCGAGATTTCACCAAACCGACTCACGGATAAGTAATTCTTATGAGAACCTGTTCTGTGGTCATTAGACCGTGTAGTTTGCGTCCCTCATTCGATTAGCCGGAAGCGTGCTCTGAGTTATCCATCGTCCTTGCTTCGCCTTGCCTTCCAACCGTCCGATCGGAGCATATGTCACATACCAAGCGCTCTTTCTTTCCCGAAGGGATAGCAAGCAAACTCCACGGATTTCGATTCCTAAAAACGCCGACAGCGATTGTTGCAGACGAAATTTACTTCTTAGCTCATTATTACCATCCATACGGTTCTAGTATCCCGCGTTGGTTGTTTTTAGATTGTTTTTCATTAAGTTATTCTAGTCTATCACTCGGTGGTACTGAGGGACAGAGTAGGAATCGCGATTCTCCTTGTCTCGATGTGAGATTCGAACTCACGACCTTATTGCCATGAAGCATGCGCTTCAGTCCTTCAGAAGCCCTGCTGGAATTCTTTATTAACTCTCATACGTATCAAGAATCGCAACCGCGCATGTTAAGTCTTTATAACGGAATTGACCAGAGATTTACCTTCTACATTCGTCAGATGAACCATCTCTAACAATACTTCTATCCAGAGAAATGTTCCATGTAGCAATCAAGTATTTCTACAAACCAAAAGGGAATAAATTATTTGTTGAAATGTATAGTTACTCTATACGTTAACGCACATAGCATTCAAAAAGATGTGTGATGCATTAATATTCCCATGTTTAATGATGGGAAATAGCGAGTGTGTGTATATATATATATATATATATATAAACTTAAGGAAAAAAGGTAGTGATGAGGGTGGCAACAAGGTGTTGAAGGGAGCCCAGCGGACACTTACCAAGTTGAGGACTAAGTTGGCAGGCTGCTGGGGGCGTCGAAGAGGCAGAAAACACGCACACAAAAAAACACACGTAAGCTTTTCGGGCATATGCCCTTCTTCAACGATATATATATCTATATATCCATGTTACCTTTCCTTTTCCATAAGCTGTTTTATATATATATATATATATATATATATATATATATATATATGCACACACAATATTTTGTGTGTTAGGTGTCATTATCCGTGCCTTTTAGTACGTATCCGGACAAAAAAATAATTTAAAATTATTACGTCATCATATGTGTACGTCGTTGGCTGAAATCAAATGGATTATAATGCAGTCTAAGCATTAAATTAATGGTATTGAAGTATGGTAAATCAATTCCCATTGAAATGCATTGGAGTCGATGCTATGGTAGTTAATATTTTTCATTGTTGAAGAGTGAAAAAATTCAAAATTTTATGATTAAAATCAAATTTTTACGAAACTTCAGCATGGATTTGAATTCTGTCTCAAAGATAAATAAACTTCATTCCTTCTTACATAGTATGGTGCGTGTCCCGACTTTGTATCTTAATAGTAAACAAATTAAAAAAGCAATTTTATAAAGCCCTGCACAATTTTCAATGCTTTTCTTATGGGTTTTTAAAATTGGACATTGCGGTGAAAAACACTCTTTAAATAACATTTTCTCGAATTTTGGATTTTTCCAGAGATTATACCTAATGACCTATATTTATGCCAAATTTCAGATCTGTAACTCTTATAGAAGTACCGTAGGTTTTATATATATATATATATATATATATATATATATATATGACATCAAATACTTGGAAAGCTTTGAAATGTGGACTTGGAGGAGAATGCTGAAGATAAAATGGACAGATAGGATGAAAAACGATGAAGTGCTACGAAGAATAGGAGAGAAGCGAATGATTATACAGACTATCAGAAAGAGGAAGGCTAACTGGGTTGGACATTACATGAGGAGAGAGAGTATGATTAAAGATGTGTTAGAAGGAAAACTAGATGGGAAAAGGGAAAGAGGTAGGAAAAGGTATCAGCTGATAGACGATTTGAAAGGGAAAGAGAGTTATCAAGATATGAAGAGGACAGCGGAAAATAGGAGTATATGGAGAACCAGGTTTAACCATGAATAATCACGGACCTGTCTACGGACAGACTACCTATGATGATGATATATGAGTAGTCGGTGCTTGCGTACTGCAAGCGCTTCAAAAAATCACCATACACTCGTAAATAAACCAACGCGATCTCCAGGGCAACAGCACTTCAGTCACGTGGAGACTATATGTATTAAATAATAAATTCCATGAGTAATAGCAGTATATTTATAATTTTCCTTGACATTAAGGCAACTATCCTTAATTTCTAAATTCTCTGGCAATCGGCTCGTATTCAAGTTTTCGTATTTCAAGTTTCGTGACTCAGACCGCACTGCATGAACAATAAGAATAATCAACATTAAGACAATGTCCTATACATTAAATTCATGATAAAATTCGGACATTTTCTGTTAAGATTATGGCATCATCATCCATGCCTTTAGCGCGTATATGGATAATAAATATCGAGATATAGGTATGACGCCGGTGTCCTTCAGGGGAGTGTCCTAGGCCCTTTACAATTCCTTATTTACATAAATGATCTCCATGTAAAAATATCTTCAGATATACGTATTTTTGCTGATGACTGCATATTATATAGGAGCATAAAAAGAATGATAGGAACAACTTACAAGAGGACTTAGTGAAAGTGGCTACCTGGATATCAACTAATAAAATGGACATAAACGTTGGAAAAGCAAGGTCATATCTTTTACTAAAAGAATGGTTAAGGGATGTAGGCAATATGAGCTAATGGGTGGCTACATTTCTAAAAGTGAGTACTGTTAATATTTAGGAATAATTATTTCAGAAAATTTTGGGTGGGGTCAGCATATCGATCATGATATAGGAAAGGCATATTAATCATTACACTGGGTGATGAGGAACCTCAAGGGGAGCGGCAAAACCACAAAGGAATTGGCGTATAAAGCCATTATAAGACCAATTTTGGAATATTCCACGAACGTATGGGATCCGTATGAAGTGGGGCAGATAAAAAAGTTAGAAAAGATACAAAGGAAGGCTGCCAGATACGTGATGGGGAAGCATAAGACTGAAAGTGTAGCAGAAATGATAAGCGTGCTAGGTTGGGAATCATTGGAAAATAGAAGGAAACTCAATAGGCTATGTGGGATATTTAAAATATTAAATAAGAAAGAGGCATGGGAAAATTTATTAATTGGGATCAAGAAACCGCACTACATCGGAAGAAATGACCATAGATATAAAATTAAATACAGGCGACAGAAAACTGATGCCGCCAAGAAATCTTTCCTAAATTGAGGAATCTGTGAATGGAATGAGTTACCTGAGGAAATCTTTAAGCCCTATCCTAAAACGGTAATGAAATTTAAGTTAAAATGTAAATGTTTTCTTTTTTGAGGGTGACGATCGAGCCGGAGGAAGTAGAGGGAATGCTTGGTAGGGTGAAGTACGGTGTGGACTTCGTGGGCCCCGGGACCGCTACGGTAACCCTGAAGGCCTACCATGAACCCCGAAAACTTTGGCTCCGAGGGGATATGGCCTTAAAGCCAAATTGAAAAAGCTATTTGATTGTAAATTGTATATTTTTTATAGAAATTGAAATTCAACTCATGTGAGAACATGGCGTGCTGCTCGTCTAAGTCCATCTTGACGTTCCTTTACCAAGATCTCCAGACCTAACCCCGTTAGATTTTTGTTTATGGGGTTGAATGAAGAGTGAAGTGTACACAAGAAAAGTGGATACACGAGACGAACTGCTCGATCGCATAATGGGTGCTATTGCCCGCGTAAAGGAACGTCAAGATGAACTCAGACGAGCAACACTCCATGTTCTCACACGAGTTGAAAAGTACATTGACGATGAAATTTTCGAAAATTTATTATAAACTGTAACAAATTTTTCACTTGAAGAATAAATATCTCTTTCTTATCAATAATTTTGCAACTGTACATTCAAATAGCTCTATCTCGGAAACTGTTTGGAATACGAACTTTTTTTCTTAGAATGACCGATACTATCACCTCCAAGAATATTGAGCTTTCCTCCTGGGACACCCTGTATTTACAAATATTTAAAAATATATTTCCATAACTTGAAATTTCTATTACTCGAATAATTATTACTTTTCTTGAGATTCGAGTTATAGAAGTTCAACTCTAATTCGTTATGACGGCATTAATTTCCATTAAAAGCATTAAACTACTTCAATCGTAACGTATAATATCAGATCCTTTTAAAAGCATTGAGGTCGTTGCCATAGTATTTAAATATTTTCATTGCTGAAAAGAGGAAAAAATTCACACTTTTTCCGATTAAAACCAGATATTTACGCTAATTCTGTATGTATTTGAATTATACCTTCAAAAATTAAAAACGCCGTTCTTTCAGATAGACAACTATTCTTTTTTCGAGTTCGTATTCCAATTTTAAGTAATTTAAAAATGCATTTTTAGAAAGCCTTGTACCGAATCCCATGCTTTTCTTATGGGGTATTGAAATGGAACATTGGGATTACAAAGGCCCCTTAAATATAATTTTTTTGTGATTTTCGATTTTTTTCGTCGGTTGTACCACTCGACATGCCAAATTTCAGGTTTCTAGCCCTTCTAGAAGTACCTAAGAGTTTTGTGTCAGTGAGTGAGGCACAAGTAGCTATATTATTATAGATACCATATATCCTATAACCTATATATGTAAGAAGCAGCTATTTATAATGATATTTATATATATTTATTTATTTATTTACTCAAGCCCTTCGACATCAGAAAATTTATAATCTTTGGCAGGATCCGAACCACCTCACGATTGTACTGCTCTTCATGAGCCATGGATTAAAATAACAACACCACGGTGATCATGAAGAACAATTGAGATATCTATCCATATGTTCGTTGGTCAAACTTTATAAAATCAATAAAGAATCGAAATAGAAAATCTAAATTTGGCAAGAATGCTTTATTCACATATTAGAAGTGATTTACGAATAAATATTCGGAAAAAACGACCCGAGTTCGACCATAAGGGTGACATTTCCATTTTCCAATAAATGACACGTAAACATCAACTGTTCGACGTGGAGGCTTTTATTATTTTGGAGATCTAAATAAGAAAGAATTAACCTATGATCTCCGGATCTATACCGTTTTAAAGAAAAAACTAAAAAAGCTATAAAGTTTCTTATTCTGTTCGTCTTTTTTGCCTACAGTTCGAAATTTCTCACGTTTAACGTTTAATTTACATATTTTGGGAAAATTTTGGCATTTTAACGGGATGTTGCCTTGCCAAACAATTGCATTGTTAAACCTCGAAATCCTATTGTTATTTCAATCTTTTTGGGTGAAAGCGAGCTTGGAATGCTTTTAGTATGAGAGAAAGAGAGAAGGAATGAGAGGGAGATGATTCGTCGCGTTAAATGCGAGAAGGAATACATCAGATACAACATTTATCATTCGCATATTAAAATGACTTAGAACCATCGTAGGAGGTCGAGACTTGAAACAACGAACGCCTAAAAGAACGAAAGTTTTTTTTACTGCCATCGATTTTTGAATAAGCATCGTATCGATCAACAGATCAGTTTTTAACGCCAGAATTTGACGCGTTATTAGTGATTTGCGTTGTCGCCGGTTTCGTGTAATTGGGTACCATTGACTTGGATAATCTATTCACGAAATTTTAATTAAAAACTTTCCTGTAGAATTTCAAGGGGCATTTCCCTAGTTAGTTAATAAAGTTAATTTTTTTAAGAATATATAAACATTCATATATTTCACATTAAGACTAAAAAGAAAAAGAAAACATAAAAACAAAATTTTTAAGTCAATTTCTTTTATAAAGCGCACAAAAAGTGTAAAAATAAAAATATAATAATTTTGTTATTATTAACATATAAAATGCACTGAACTAAAAAAAAAATTATTGAAATAACAGATATTGAATATATAAAAGTTATTTTGCATTCTTTAAGACATATGAACTAATTATTAGAATTGCAACATAACTTTTATATATTCAATATCTCTATTAATTCAATAATTTAAATTTTTTCATTCGGTGGGTTTTATATAGATTATTAATAACAAAATTATTATATTTTTATTTTTACACTTTTTGTGCTCTTTATAAAAGTTATTGACTTAAAAATTTTATTTATATATATTTTATATATATATTTTTATAGATAACATCACATAAAAATGGCCCAGTCCAAGTATACCGTCTTTACACCAACTGTTGGTTGGTTCTGAGACAGTAAAACTCTCCGAAGCGCTTCGTCAGGAAACGTAGGTAAACGCGAGCGCGAGAGAAAACATCCTAACACGTCGTCAAGCTAAACGTTTTGCCTGGGGAACACACTATGAATGTCGAAATATCTGAGTTAATAACTCAACTTAATGATTTTGGTGTGAATTGAGCGGTAGTCGCTTAAAAATATTTTCTCGCATTGTTTTTTCGTTTTTTGAAGATGCGACACATATATTTGAAAGGAAATAATTGGCCGTTTGCTACCCTCCTTTTTTACTATTAGTTTATCAGAATATCATTTCAAAGTACTGAATTTTCAAACAGTGAGCACCTTTAGCGTAAAATGTAGTAGCTATTCTGGAAGTTCTAGTACACGATATATGGGTTCTCGTAAAGCAAAACTCTATTAATTTGAGCGCCGTCTTGATTTCATCGTGCAACAATTTAGTTATATAGAATTCCGAATTGCTCCCTTTATTCTTTATTATAACCTCTGAGTTGAAATGAAATATATTATGATTTTAGTGCATGGTGACCGTTGCGAAATCGTGCTAAAGTGAAATTGATGGTCGTGAAATTTGAGGCAGTTCTCTAAAGTGAAAACTCCGCTAAACCGAATAATTTTAAAGCGAAACCGACATAGAGAGGAATAGGTGAAAGTGAAAAAATACACTACTAACAGTAGACATATTCAATCAAAAAAAACTTGTTATAAGACAAAATCCGAAAGCGTTGAATGAGGAGAGGTGAATGGAGAGAACGACAATGCAATCCAATGACCACATAAGCGTTGCCATTAATAAATTAAACTTACTAATGACATTAACTACCATAAACTACATTTGGGCCTCACCATAACTATCTCAACGGGGTCGACATCACGAGATCCGCATTTTAGAAAGATACTTCCAAAAGCGCCAAACAATACCAAGAATTAATCAAAACTGAATAAAATGTGAATTTGGTTTATTGTCATCTATAAACATAAAGTTTACGATTCTTTGAATACATGGAGGAATAGGAAAAAAGTAGCAGTTTTATAAATAACTAACATATAAAAAAATTCCGTCAAATGCTTCACAGGATGTATAATCGATATGATTTACATATAAAATACTTAGTTTTAATGTAAATAACACCTAAGAGCCAATAGAAATAAGTAAACATAACACTTTGCGGCACCGCAGCTGTGCAATAAGGACGTAAGGCCTTTATACAAACCGAAATAACCGTGTCCCATCAGACTCACACTATTTCATATTTTAGCTTAATAAGCTTGTAGAACTATTTCTGGTTCAGGTATTACCTTTACGTCAAGAAAACTCAATAATAAAAATCCAGTTACTTAATTTTCTATTCTTTTAAGCAAAGCCAATTGCTGCAGAAAACTTGAATCGTTTCACTAGGTATTATATGCGCGTAGTACCCACCTCACACACATTATTAGGAAAGCAACGAATGGTTTCCATTGGTATGGTTAGTGACGATAAAAAAATTCTGTTGAAGGGGAAGACCCTAGCCGATATAATACTTTCAACGAAGTAAAACAATGGGAAGGAGTGCTCACCGTTTCTTCCTAATTCCTAATCACGTCACAAAAATGAGAAAATCGGTGCAGTTCAAAATGGGCGCTTCCAAATTACTCCATCATTCTCAGCAGCTTAATTAGAGCTCATTCAGAGGAAGAAAGGACCGCATAATCATGTTGTTGCAGAATCCTAAGAAGAAAAATATCATTGTGCCTTAAAACATAATAAAATGCAAACAATTTTATTCGAATATTTTTTTCCAATATAGTCGTGAATACCACTGATGATGGCTTCCTGGTAGCCAAAATACGTCTATAGTAATGAATATCCTTTGGATATTTAAGTGCGAATTTCTGTGTAAAAAGAAATTGCTTTTGATTCAAATTAGGATTTAAAATCCTAAGGTTAAACATTAATCATTTTATGATGAAAATTGATTTGTTTTGATTTGTGCTTACTAGTTCACCTTTTATGAATTGATTGAAATTAATAAGTACGTTCTGTGCGTTGCAGTTAGGAGTTGATCGATTTGAAAATAATCATAAAAAATATTCATGTAAGTTGTTCACAAATATACTCTCACACTGGAATTTTCATTCTTAAGTTTTCCTAAAGAATAAAATGAAAACTAAATCCAGGAATCCTACTCCATCAATCGGATCTAATCATCAGATTTGTCTAGATTATTAAGACTTTGCCTCGTGAATATTGGCTTCCTTGCAGTTATTTTTTATCTTGGTTTTCGCAAAAGAGCAATTTGATAAGCATCGCAAGAATGCGTCCTTGTCCTCCCTGGAATTCGAACTTGCGACCTTAAAGACGCAATGCTGCTCACGCCCGCGTCGTGTCTAGCGATTCTCCTTACGAGTCCTAATAAATAATGCATTTTTCCCTCGACGAGGTGGCGCTGAGGCAGCTAGTGTCGCCACGCATGGCGAGAAACGTCGGAATAATAATTTATCTTTGCGAGTATCTAAAGATTGGTGGCAATTTCCAATAAAAGGATTATTTTTTAAAATTCATCGAGCAATTATAGATAATTCTTTTTGGAAGTAAGCTGTTAAACGTTTTATCAAATTACAGGCCCGACATGGGAATTTAATTCTAATTAAGCGAAACAATTCTGAAATGAAAACTGTTTCGTTATCCATCACGGAACGATCTCTTCAGGTCCTATTCCTATCATATATATCAGGCAACTTCTGCGTCATTAATTGGATGATGATATAATAAGATTATACTGCAATTATCAAGTACGGATAGATTAGCGGGAGACAATAATGTTTCTATTTGCAACAATAGCACCACCAAGAATTTGAGTCATCTTAAACACATCATATCAAGCGATAAATGTAGTAATTTAAAAGAAGAAATTTTTTTATTACAACTGACAACTTTTTATAGTTTTAACTTCAGAATTCATGTCTACGATATCCTTCCTTTACCATCATTTGCCCGATTTCATTTCGAGTCCAAAATTAAATATCTTTGCTCATTATTGTCATCGGAAAGAATTATCTCCTTGGGATAGCATTATTAATCTATATTTCGCCATACCCATATAAGCAAGCGTTCATTTCAGGTATGTCGTAATATCTAGTTTTCATCAAAGTTGCCTCAGGCAAGGGAAAGCTATGTTGTTGGTGAGGTATGTTTTCGTTAAAGATCTGTTATTATCAATAAATCAAGGTCTCGATCAGACACAAGCTGACATAGCGCGTTGTTATTCTAGTCATATCTGATTGAAAGATAAAAAATTACAAGATTTTCCCTCCTTGTTAACTAATTTCAAATCTGGTCTTGCGATACGCCATTGTATCGAGAGTTTCCATTCTACGCCGCTGAGCGGCGCGCGTAAACTCCTCTTTAATATTAGCAGGACAATCTCTCTATGGCATGTTCAACGCGTAATCACTCCAATACCGATTGAATTCTAAGCAATACGAAATGTGCTCTCAGAATAAATTTGCTTTCTGGAATATTTGCTTCTCATTATCCTTGAAGTGCACCCAAGAAACATGCGTCTGGATATGTCTCAGGTGACGGTGATATATGTCGATTCATGTTTTTCTAAGGATGCAATTGAAATCGGTATTGATTCATACATTTTGTCGATGGGTAATAGAATTAAAAATAATCTTACTATCGAACAATTAATGCATTTATATATAATTTAATGTACACAAAACAGACAATTTTCTTATATCAAGATTAACTTCGAAGGGTTTAAAGAAAACAACCTTTTAACGAAATAAATAGAACATTAAAAAGCACTTCAAATATTTTTGTGCAGCATATTCTAATATATTCTAAGTATTTTTAATTAGCCTAGCATTATTTTTACAGGAACACTTACAATTTAGTCTTTAATAATATAATAAAATCGCCAAAATTATTGAAATTGGAAGGAATGCAAAATTCAAATCCCTATCGATTTTACTCAACTGTTTGGAAATATATTTCTGCAGTTGTAAGTTGCCCAATCTCTTAATTTCTCCAACTTCGTGGAAACATTTATTATATAACACTTGAGAGGGTCAGAATTTTTTTAACAAATGCACTGCAAAAAAATCTTCGTTTCATCGACTGAATCTTTTTATGGAACTTCCCATCCAAATTATTACACGACATACTACTAATAATTCCTTGGAGGTCCGACTTATGTTATCCATCACTAAGCAGAAAAATTATAACTAACCTTCGTTTAAATGGAAAGTACGAGTTTGAAAAATAATCTTACCGAAATGAACTACATTTTGCTAAATTTTTGAAGATTTGTTTTAAAATTTGTAAGAAAAATAAAATACATATTTATAAAGAATAGCTATGATTAAAGGTGTGCTGATCAAGATTATATATAGATGCACGAATAAATGATTTACATTAGGAATTGATGTTAGTTTTGTTAAAATTATAAACTAATTTTCGACATTCTGAGTTAATTATAATTTTTCCATGGAAGCTGATATGTGGCTATTTCAAATTGCGATATTGTAGCTCGCCAACAACAGTGGTTTACCAAGCAATTCTTATTTAAACCAATATTATTTTAAGGTGTAGCTTAACGTATATTTTTTACTTTTTCAGTCAAGGACAGCTGTAAAAAGAAAATATTATCTAACGCCTTCAATTTATTATTTAATATTATAACACTGATTATAAAAATTAAATAAATATGGGCTACAAAAACTTCTCTATTAAACACTTGTATAAAATTGCGGTTGCAACATTTACGTAAATATATTTCCCCGGGCAAAGAAACGCAACTAAAAGAAAATTAAGCTCAAAATCTGCTAAAAACCTACACCAGTCTTATTTAGCTGTTTCAGGGCAAGTGGCATCGCAACATGAGCCTGGGACAATAAAAACTAATATCTGCTTAGTGCGATTGCATTGAGGGAGTTTTAATTACGGTCACTCGGTATATATGCCTGTTTTGACATTCGTAGCAGTTATTCATTCCGGCAATGGAGATGCTTCAATCTCTCTCTCTCTCGACTCCCCTCCCTCTCCCTCCTCTTCATCAATTACCGTTCATCCGTTCGTTCACCCTTTCCAAATTTTTTTCCTACCTCAACCCCCACTCTTCTTTCTCCCTCTTCTCACTCCCTCCCTCCATCCCTTTTCTCGGCCTCCTTCCTCTGCGCCCTGAAATCCCTCCCCCTGGACGCGTAACTATTTGCATCGCTCCTCCCCTCGATTGCCCATCTACTCCCTCCCAACTCGCCATTCGTCTCTCCCTCCCTCCCTCACGCGGCGCATAATGCACCACGAGTCATTTCCCTAAAAAGCATAAATTTCGCCCTTCGCGCCGAGCTAAAACGGACGCTCGATGCTCTTAAAAATACCGAAGAGGTATAACAATAGTTGTTTAACCCCCGTCATTTCGGGTTTGAGCTTTCGTTTATTTGGCAATTTCT
Organism: Tanypteryx hageni; assembly: GCA_028673005.1. Taxonomy (NCBI): domain Eukaryota; kingdom Metazoa; phylum Arthropoda; class Insecta; order Odonata; family Petaluridae; genus Tanypteryx; species Tanypteryx hageni. Next base: position 51,275,627 of record CM054118.1, on the reverse strand, counting down.
ATCCTGCAAAAATGCGAGCGACCGATAGACCGAGGGTTTTGGTCGCGGTTACAGACTCGGAATTTCTGTTTATTTTGTTTCGGCTTCGCGTATGTGTGAGTGATTATTCGGAGCGCGCATTTAATAAACGACTCGTGATACCTTTTTGTGACCGTGTCCTCTATACCAAGTCCCGGCACCTGACACAACCTGCCGCCATTAAAATGATGGTTTAATGTATTCAGAATCCCGAGCGGAACTAATTTGGAAATGAAAATCCGAAAATGTTTGTGATTTTTTTCGCGATTGTTTTCACGGATGTGTAAAAATGCGTTCCACCTACCATTTAAACGTTTCATTTTCCCACATCCAATCTTGTGATCTACTGCTTCACGCATGAGTGCCATGATGACAGAGTTCTTACACCGACGCCAGGGTTGCTCTCATCGAAACTCTCTCTCTCTCTCTCCCCCTATTTCCAATCTTCTCTTCCTCCCCCTCACTTTCACATTGCTTCCTCTTTTCTTAAGTCTTCATTCCTCCCTTTTCCCATTAATATTTATATTGCAAGAGTTAAGCTTTCAATTCATAATGAAAAATTAAAACAATCTTGTACATAATGAATATCCCACAAGCTTCTTCATTATTATGAAAGCAAACACCTTCTTATACTTCTTATTTTATTATTAAATGAAGCCTGCAAATCATGACGTAAAATTATCAAGTTTCCATGTTCTGCATGATCTAAATACCTTTTTTTCATCATATCAAATGCAATCAATTGTTGTAGCCTTTAGTATTATTGTAAATAAAATACTGCAAATTATATTCCAAACTGAACAAATAAAAAATTGGTTAGGTGGAAGAAGAGGTCATTTGGTCACAACCTCGTCGATAAAGTCAGTTTTATTTATTTATTTCTCCATCCTTTCTACCTTCAACTCATCGTAATATCTCACTGTTTTGTTACCAAGGCACCAAATCACTTTGAATCTCTCTCGTTCAAACTACTCACTCCTCCTTTCATCGAATCCGATATATCCAAATTAAGGTGCCATCCATCCATCATTTTTCCAATTATATTTCCGATTTCGTAATTTCCTACTGTATCTTAATTCACGATTTTTAATTTAATTTAATTACAGATGTTGCCAAAAAAGTACTTATAACAATGATTTAATAAATTAAAATGCTGTCCAAATGCAGTCGACCTTTCAGCCTCGTCTTCTATATCTTATTTTGGGAAAAAGCGATTTTCCTCTTTATTTTACAAAAATGTACTTTTATATTATTTTATTCTCTCATATTTCTAGTTTTCTTATCACCTTCACATTCCCTTCCTCTCTCGCAATATTTCCAGCCTTATTTATTTAATTCGCTTTGCACTTTTCTACCATCCACCCTTATTTCATAACTATTTCTTTTCCTCCTCTTCCTTCTTAACCCGACGGAATCTTATCATCACATCTTTCAAAAAATTTCTTTTTCATTCGGTTTCCGTTGTTCTTTCCTTTCCCGCTTATATTCCATTCGTTTTAAGGCCTCGCTCGTTACGCCAATCTCTGCGTCGTATTTTATTGTTCAATTTATCCACTTCTCTTTCCTCGCTCTTTTGTTTTTGACTGAATTTTCTCCTATCCTGCAACGTTCTCGTGTCCCTCTTCGTTTCCGTAGTCTGTCCCCGACACTCTGACACCTCTTCGCTTTCTTCCTTTACTTCGTGAGCCCTCTCTCGCCCTTCCGCCCTTTGATAACTCTGCGTCACTCCAATACCCTCTCATCTCTATCTCTAACTCTCTCCATCCATGGCTCAACCTCTAACCCTCTCTGCTCCTTTGTCAACCCTATCTTTGCACTTCCCTTTCACCCCATACCTTCTCCCAACCCTCTCCAACGGTGACCACAGCCCATCCCTTCCTCAATTCCGCGTCGCTTTGCCTGTTACCTCTATAATACCCACTCTCCTCCTCTCCTAACTTCCTCCGTCCTTCTCCGTCCAAAACCACTTCATCCCCCTCTCACTCGTCTCTCTCTTCTTTCCCTCCCTCACTCCGTATCCCTCCCCTCCCTCGCACACTCCTCCTCCCCCCTCTCTCTCTCTCCTTCTCCTCCTCCCCCTTTTCACTCTCCGAGGGTCCGACACTCAGCCGCACTCTAATTTGCACCGCCATGAAAATGCATGAGGTGTGTTAACTCTGCGTTCCGGGTTATGATACAGTTTAAAGCGGTGGTAATTGGAGGCCGCCAGAAGCCTTCTCTCTTTCTCTCGGGAGTGAGGGCGAGGATGGAAATGGATGGAGAGAGAGTTGGAGAGAAAGAGGGAGAAAGTGATGAAGGTGAGTGGAAGAGAAGGATGAAGGGAAGATGAGAGAGGCGGAAAAGCGAGGGAGGAAGAGGGAGATAGTGGTTGGAGAGAGAGTAAACATTGTTTGGGTTCCTCGCGGAATTAGCGAGTGACTTTTGGATGTAGATGGGTGGCATCAAGTATTTGGAAGGGATGGATGCGAAAAAAGGGGCTAATTAACATTATTCATTACTTCGCTCGCCTTTTTATATCCAATTCGTCCGAATCATTCATCAATACGGAATTCATGGCGGAAACGAATGATTGATGGCAATCAAGAAGAGTTCGCAAGTCGGGACTTCTTTAGTTCTTTCAGGCCATTGCTTTCGTAAAAAATGACAGGTCATCTAGGACGAAAACAAGATGATGGTAGATTATTTTTGTTATTTAAAGGAACATATCCGTTCATTTATTTCCGTCAATTCCTTGAGCCTCTACAGTCTGAGGTGAATGGATAATGTTTTCGCTGCGTCGATAAATTGATCGTTCGTGATGATAATCACACTGACATTCTTGCTAATTGTACTTATGAAGTTGAAGTTGTTAATATACATGCACGCACGACAAAGTATTCTAACCTCTATTTGAAAGCAAGGATATACATATGAAGTTAGGGTAAAACATCAATTAGAGTATGTAGTAATATTTTGATGTCATACGAGCTTAATACAGATTTAATTAATATTAAAAAAAATAAAAGTCACCATTATCAATGGTGAAACTTATACCAGTTTTATGTGATGTGCTATAGTTTATGAAGGCCATTACGTTATGCTGGGTCAATATATAATTACAGTAACAATTATTATATATATTATAAATTAAGCAAAAGTAAAAAATTCACGATAAATTAAAAAATATATTTAATTTTAAACCAAAATTAATGAAGACCGTTTCATGATGATGAACAAAGCAATACTCCTCTGGCGACAATTATATTTAAATGGAAAATATTCTAATATTTATCAACGAAAAATTGACGAATGATTCGATTTAGCGGCAATCGCAAAGTTTCATTTGATCGGCACCTTTCAATCAAGGACTGCAGGAGAAAAACGTATCCGAATTTTCGATTACCATTAAGTGGTGCTAACAACTAGAAATAAAAAAAAGTGCCGGCCACCCCATCAATCAATCGCTGGTGGGAATTTAGGAAAACAATTGAAATTCCCAAACCGATCGACTGACTCCATTTTTCGCAGTGAATTCCAAAAAAATAAAAAAAAACTTCAGACCATCCGTGGAGCCATTAATAAAAATTTCAAACTGCTTTCGCGTGTCCTTAAGAACGGTCTTTCACTTAAATGGCTCGTTCGGTATCTCGCCTCATGGTCTATGCTAATGCATTCCGGCACGAGCCCCCTTCCTAAAGGAATACGTCAGAGATAAGACACCCTTCCATCCATCCATCCCTTTTGCGTTCGTATCATAAAGGGGGATCGTTTTTGTTAACTCCTTTCTTCTGATGTTTGATTGACGCTAAAACTATTTTCTACGCAACCGTCCCGTGTAAATACTAGAAATTTGTAAAAGAATATCATTGAGGAAATATCTCCCCTTAGGTATTAATTTTTCCTTTTCTATTTCAACAACGGGAGTGATGACTTCATTAAATTATTTCTCGAGGGAGTTTCCGGGAAAACCTTCCAGACTTGATGTAGTAGCAAACGCGTACAGTTCGAATATATAAAATTTTTCTCGTCCTAGATGACTATTTGCTGATACTTCTTTAGGAGGAATGGGGTCGAATTCCGCCCCGCGCAGTTTTTCTTTCCTCGGGGAACTCTCCGGTGAGCTTTTGCGCGCTCCTGATTGAAACGAGCGGCGCATTCTGTACGGAGATACACATCCAACTGGATGTCTGTCTCGAAAAGACATTCTTTTGTCGGAGTAGGTCAATTCTGCTAATGGATTTCACTTCTGTTTCTCTCTGAGAGGATGTGAAAGTTTTTCAAGGTAATAAACCACAGCATAATATCGCATTAAAAGTACAGCGGTGTCTTTGGTGCGTCCGAAAGAAAATAGAGCCGTAATGATTTGGTGAGTAACGTGCGAAGTAACGGAGTCAAACTTTAGAGAAATACTCTTTGCCGAAGACTGAACTCGAGCACAATCTCTAACGGAATAGATGCGCCTTGGTCAACATCCAATTTCATCTTACGAAAATATAGTTAACGTTCGAGAGTTGAATTCATTTGTTAGGCACAAAGATATACGTTATTAAATACGTGATTGAAGGGAGTTTTTAAAACATAAGAAGAGAAAGGAAAAGGATTCCGTTATTAACCAAAAGGCAGAAGAGAGTCATAACGAAATAACGCACGTCGAAGAAGATAGGAAGATGTAGAAAAAAATTATTTAGTAATATGGTCTCAAACACCCGGCTCTCCACTTAAAAAAGTACGGCCCTCATTTTTTATACTCTAAATGGGTGGAAGAGACAGCATAATTTTTGCTTAAGACTCCTGATTTAGATTGCAGTTACAGATTACTTGTGTTGACGAATATGCCAAACTGAGAAGTTATTTTCTCTTGAAGTCAATTTTTCACGTTAGAAAAGCCTTAGAAGATGTACTTCAGCAGATATTAAATTGTGATTTTTACAAGTATTCGATGAAGGTTTCAATTCAATAATTCATACCAACATCACGTTTTCTATATTTATCTAACCACAAATATTAATTATTATTTAGAGTGCAAAAAAACGTATTTCGTCTTATATTCACGATTATTTGAGTTCAAAACTTCGGAAATCACCCATAGGAGTGTCAGTAAAAATAGACTTTAGATGAAGACCTGATACAGAACGCTGTACATTAAACTAATAACGGACATAATGGCATCGACTTCCCTCAGCCTCCCTTTCCTGCTTTCCGAATGCGTTCTTTCTAAGCATTCCACCGCAAAGAAAAAAGATACCAGCGAGTAGTAGGAGAGGGGGAAGTTCTTTGTGAAAAAAATGAACGTCACGGAGGGAGATCTCTCTGCTTTTGTTCGGGAAATAAATAACGTCCACCGCTGGTAGAGTGAGTTAGTGGGAGGGTAAAAAAACTACGATGGACTGGTTTCAACAATTCCACGGTCGTGGGTTTCTCAACGCTCCGTTGCTCCCTGGCGGCCAGGGCTGCGAAGATGGGCCCGTCCGCACCGAGTCCACCACGGGCATTAAAAAAGCGGATAGCGACCGACTCGCCATCTCTCGGCGGAATGGGGAACGAGCCGGCCGGGCGTCCGTATACATGTCAGGTGGAAAGAGAGTAGTAGGCGGAGGTTCCGCTCTCGTCAGCGCCACGCCGCGTTCACTTCCTCCCCTCCCCCTCCCTGTCTCTCTCTCTCTCTACCCCCTTCGCTACGGAGATCTCATCTCTAAGGGCGGATTAAACGGTGAGGAAAGGGGTGGGAGGCACTTCCGGTGAAGGGGGATGGCTGATGGTGTGTCGGGGAGGAAGAGGTATGAGGAAGGGAGAAGGGGAGGGGGCAGTACGGAGTGCAGGATAAGCGAACTCGGGAGTGTGGGGCCTGCCTGGACGGTCGTCAAGGGAGAATGTTCTCTTCGCGATTAACTCAAATCTGCATCGCCATTGCCTATCGTATAGATGTAACTGCCGTTATATTTTGCCGAAACAATTGACGGAAGTGTCCACCCGGGGTTCATACAACCTAAACATCGACGTCAAGTCGAAATTCTACCCAACGCATAAAATATGGAATAATTAAAGTGTGAGAAACCTTCACTTTTACGAGTATAAAAATAACTTCGCATATTTGAGAAGCTGACGACGATTTTACATTTACGGTTAGATGCTTAATTTTTTTGAGTTTTCATTCTGCGATTTGTTAATAGAAATGATCCTTAATGAATGAGTGTTTTTTTTACAATAAACCAAGAACATGTTTGGATTTGAAATTAAATTCATTCCACTTTTATTTATCGCTTCATTCGACGCGACAATCATTGAAATATTTACCTATGCCAAAAAGAGAAAATCATGCGATTGAAATGAACGGTATGCCTCGTGAGAGTCTGACGTATCAGTTGATACATCATGCCCATCGAAAATCACAAGCATATTTGACTAATGATTCCTTATTCGTTTGTGCAAATTGAACGGAGTAATCGCAATTACGGTGGAGTAGGAGGATAATATTACCCAGGTAAGAATTAATCTTCCTCCGGAAATTAATTTTCCCCCCACCACGTTCTTACATCTTTAGCTGACGGCCGTTTTTTAAACAACTCCGGCACACCGTAGTAAGTATACTTCTGCCATGTTGACGCCAAATGACGGGAAAGAAGCCTTGGATAAGAACAGCAGCACCTGCAGCCGCCCCGAGGCCGTGACGTCATTCCCGTTTTACAGGCTCATTTTGTTCTCTCGCCCCCATTTCCCCTCCCCCTTTCCCACACCCATGTCTCCATATAAACAGTAGTTAGTGCGCCACTAATCATCTCTATTCGTATATTTTTTTCGAATAATTTCCGCGTCCCCCGATTCCGTGTCGAGCTTTTGTTTCCTCCGCATCGGCGCTCCATTTGAACCGAGGTGTATCGAGTGATCTAAAAGAAATCCTCGGCAAAATTTTTCTCTATGAACTATTGCGTCCCAAATTTCGTACCGAATGCGAAAAGTCCCTCTCATCCAGGAAATCGCTCCATTACAATCACGGAAATTGCTTTGTTTTCGATCGGAGGAGGGGAAAGAGGCAACACAATAACAAACTGCGGCGAGAGAGAGGCCCTCCTGTTTGTTTACATTAACCTAATTATTCGTGATACGGGCTCACGGGGTGAATTAATGAAGTTCATTAAAATGGCCGAGTGCATTTTTTGTGTAGAAATGTCTTCATGTGTTATGCTATGATGCAAATGAATGAGGTGATTTGATCCGAACCTTAATTCGCCGTCTGTTGAGCAAGTTGCATTTTTTCCTGCAGTGGGCATTACGTTTAAATCAGGCGTAACCATACATATTTCATGCAAAAATAAAATCCAAGCCCTTGATATTTCTAATAATCTACCGTCGACTTGTTAGGACATTCAAAGAAAGAATGAGTACGCCTCTGGCGGCTTAATATATTTGTTTATGAGTCGGTGCGGCGCATATACCTACCGTAAGATTAGCTTACGTGAATTCGAACAAGGTACAATGTTAAACAGAAGAGTGAGAAACTTAAGAAGGTCATTTCTTTTTTAATTCAGTTAAAAAATTATCGTTTTATAAATTTTAAACGCTTTCCAGCTAACCAGAACAGTTTCTTTACGATAGAAGTTTCACTTAATCAAATACGAGCATTAGTTTATTCTAAGTTTTCGACAAGTTTTTGATAACGCATAAAGAATTAGAATAATTATGAGGAATTCTGTTTCTATTTCAGCAAAGTCTGTGGTACGTCAAGAGATAACTTAGATTTACATCAAAAAATCTTGTGGCTTGTAGAATTAAGACCGTATCAAATAGGGATAGAATCAACTTCAAGCACTTAAAAACATATAATTTTTCAAAAGCTGGAATCGATATTTTATTTTGATTGCGATTACAAAGATTAGAATGAATCGTTGTATTTTGTTATAGAAAATGCATTACAGATTGTAATCTTAAGAAATAAGAAATGGAGCAGCATTAGAAGGTTTATGCGTTGCGCCTGAAGAGTGTATGATGATAAGGATGGAAAGGAAGTAAATGAAAAAATCATTAGACGATTTGGAAATAGGCGCAGGAATGAAAGTCCGATAAGCGAGGAGAGAAATAGCGAAAGAGAATAGGAGAGGGTGGGGATTGTCCAGCAGTAAGGGTTGGATGGGAAATTGGACGAGTGGTAATTAGCCCCCGAGGAGATCTGTGATTAGGGAGTAGGAGTTGGAGGAGGAGTAGTAGTAGCGGCAGACGGGATATTCCTCTTTTTTTCCCTCGGGAGATAAGGATCGGACAAAAGAAGGCAGTTTTGGAGGACGGCTGATCATCAGTTGAAGAAAGAAAGAGGGAGAGAGAGAGGAAGCGCGAACCGTGACCGTGTCGGACGAATGCCGAAATGTTGCCTTGGTTACGGGAGTGGATAAGAGAAGAGTTGCGGTCGGAGAACGTGTTTTTCAAGTTATTGTGAAACTACACCGCGTGTATGTGGAGAGGGGGAGGGAGAAAAGAGGGGGTGGAGAGAAGGTGAGGCACAAAATGGCGCCCTCTGCTTCGCTAAGTCGGAGTTATTTAGAGTAAAGGCGGGCGGTCATGGCGTGCAAGCAAGAGAAATTGTTTTTAAAAAATCCCGTTTAATCTACAATTCATGCAACGTAGCGCACGTGACATTTTTATCTCGCTCAATGACGCACTGCGCTTTCCACGACACGACTAGCGTGTAATTCAAACGAAAATATTATCAATCGTTTTGAGGATCTTATTTCGACCCGTGTAGAATCTTTTTTTTTAACCAAATAAAACGATTTTATAAATATTGGAACTTGAAATAGAGCGCAATTGGAAAATATTGCGCAAAATTCTCTATTATTTTTAAAAGCAGCCTATTGATTAGTTATGCTTTATCCATATTTGTTTAAAATCCTCGCGAGAAAAATCGCAATATGTGAAAATTAAATTGCTTTTTTTTATGCTTACAGAAACTCAGAAGCATAAAAGTTTCTCAAAAATGCTTGCCGTGTTCAAAGTATTATTCCTTAAATTTTGTCGGAAATTTCAATTGAAATGCTGGACTCGACAGACTCATACTGAAAATTATCGACTGAAAATCAATAAATTGGAAAATGTTTCCTTTTAATCATTTCGCTCGTCCGACAATTATCCGGGAATTTGGAATGTCACAAAAAATGAACCCTGCGAGCATCACATCTCCTAGTACTATCATGTAATTGAGTTGTCAGGCGGTAAATTACGTTTGTTAAATGAATTTGTTGCTTCCACTTTCAATCAGCGACTAAAATTGATAAAACAAAAAGGAAGCACTTTCCAATTTTCCGTTATTCGTCGCCTAACAACTACTGCGTCGAAAATCTTTTGATTGAATCGTTTATTTGGGTTCTTTTATGAATTCATTTTCCATCCTACTAGTTTACTCAATAATCTACCGTAGGGTTGGAAAAAATTCCGTCAATAAATGATAAAAATAATAAATATTTATACTGACATTCCTGAAATTCTTAACCTGAAAGCATAATAAGTATCACTATATATTTATAGCTATTTCCAGGAAGATTATGTTATGACATTTCAACCCAAATTATATCACAAATGTTAAGAAGGTTAAATTTGAAATTTTTTTAAGTATTTTTAATGTAGCACTCGATTTTTTCTATTGATTTTTGAAGCATACAACGTTCTCAAGCCTGATTCTATTTACCTTATTTGGAAATTTAAAAAATGGAAAATAGGCACCAGAAAAAAATTTGAATTTCAAAAGAGTAAAAACAATTGGAAACGGAAGACAGCAGTAAAGAAAATTTATTAAATAAATTTTATTACAAAATTGAAAAAATATTCAAGCTAGCCGAAAATGAGGAAAAGGCACCATCGTTCTACGTAATCTCACACAAGTGGATAATTTTGAAAATAAAATGTTATTAAATATTAAAAAAACAAGAAAGAATCATATTAATTGATCAAAAAATTACGGATCGCGAAATTTTTATATCAACTTAGCCGCATTAATTTCCGTACTTGCGTTTATCCACATAGCGGACAGTTTTGTAAACCTGCGAAAATGGAAGATAGAATAAGTTAAAAATTCGCTCGAAAACTTCGTTTAGATCCGTGGGGAAAACCCAGTGGTACCACACGCACGTGGCGAAACTCGAACGGCCGACCATTTTTCTCGACTTCACCCCTTCCCACATCCTTCTCGCGCCCTTTCCAGAAGTCCTCCGGCTCATGCACCAAAAAGTAGGGCATAGCACGAGAAGGGCCCCGGAGAAGACGTTCTGCAGAGGTAGGATTTCGAATCGACCGAGTGGTATGGAGACAGGGCGCGGAGGTTTAAAAACAGGTCCATCTCGAGTCACACCGATTCCGAAGAGTGCCCCGAAGTGGCCGTTAGGGACAGAAGCGGTGAGGAACACCGCCCTTCATGGAAAGAACATTGAAAAAGCGCGTGGTCTGGAAGGAAGGAAGGGGGTGAGAGACGGAACAGGAGGGGAGGAACAGCAGTCGTAGGAGTATAAGATGGATTATAAAAATGCACCAAAAGCGACTTATGCTAAACTTTTGGGGCTTCTTCTTCCTTTCCGCCTTCCAATCTCGCTGCCACTCCTTCTTATTGCTGCCCCATCCCCGCTCTTTGCCACACTCCTGCCTCGGCTTAACTCCTTCCAACCCCCTCCACCTCCCGGTGGTGCTGAAGGCATTTTTATTCCGCCGCCAGCTGCTCTCTCCTACAGCAAGTTGCGGACTCCCACTCCTTGCCTACACCTTTAGTTTCTAACGTTGTTTTTTTCTCTTGACTAACCCAATTTTATCCTACCATACCATACATAAGACATTTATTGACATATCTGTGCTGAAATTTAATGAATTAAACTTATTCAAGTCCCATCTATCTCTTTTGGTTTGTGTTTTCATTCGAGCAATTTCGTATTAAATTATACATAGGTATAGATACATACATATACACGCACAAACATATATATATATATATATATATATAACACCTGCATAGATTAAACACACACACACACACACACACATATATATATATATATATATATATATACACGTACACATGCACACGTTTACTGAAAAATGCTTTATTCGGAAATTTATTTTTAACAGAGTATTATGCAGTTAATTTTGCTTTATAAAATCTTTTATAGTCATTTTTAACACTAATATAACGGCAATTCTACCTGGCTGGAAGTTTATTATAAAATATATTGTAATTAACGTGTTAACTAATTATTTGAGCTCATAAAAAGTTTTGATTTGATACTTTAAACAAAATGGTTGTATGAAAGGATCGGACTGAGAAATTCTGTGCTAATGCGACGATGAAATAATTCATTATGAGCTTTTTTGAGTCATTAGTGCAAAAAAATAAAATGTATCCCTCAGTAAGGGATGAGATACCTAGTTGCCTTTCGTCGTAAACAAAAAGAGATGGATGACTTACAAATTCCCGGGAAAACGTGGCAAAAACATTCGCAGAGAACAGATCTGTAATTAGGAACACAATCTTCCGCGTTGTCATAACACACTGCTGCTCGTGTGATGTAGCGTGTTTGGTTAATAGCTAAAGCAAACTTTCCTTTTCCTCTTTTTTAAATACTTTTTGTTTACATGTTTGTCAAGCGGTAAAATAACATGGAGGATGCTCAAGTGAGTATTTGATACAATGTATCTTCGCTGTATACGCTCTTTATAAGTATTGTTACTTGCATTTCAGTAATCTCACAGTCGCTGTTTTCTCAATTTTTTATATTGGTTCCGTTTCATATATCTGGCTACTTAAATTTAATTACTACTGTAAATATTTGACTTGTGGCTTGAATTAATTGAGACACAGGCTTATGAGAAAATCGTTCATAATAAAAATAATTCGATTTTTGCTGGAGTATATTTTGCATTAATTAAAATGCCCCATAGAATTGGCAGGCATTATTTGTCTTCATGCGGTTCTTTACAAACACGCAAATGAACCAAACGGTCGTTATTTATTTGAATGCCTAATAATATATAACTATAAGTTTAGTTAAAGGAGAATGATTAATGCAAAATTCATCACTCGGTTATGAGAATTATTAATAGTCGGAATAATAAGAAAATTAGAATTTCTACTTTGAAAATCGCCTCTAAAAATAAATGAACTCCACAATAGGAACATTGAAGAGACATTTGAGCATATACATTTTTAAATAATGACTACTTTCATGTAAATATTTATTTTACTAAACATGGCGACAAAAATGAAAAGTTTGAACGTATTAATGGAAAATTTTGCGTTTTAATTTCCTTTAACACTAAGAATTTTGTGGAGAAAATCATCTTCTCTTAATGAATTCACATAAAATAAATCTGTCTGCTAATTCAACCATTTAAAAGTTTTCAGTTATTTGGCACAAAGACTGTGTGATCTCACAACAGAAATTGATAAAACAGAAAAACGTATGATAGATATGAAATACATTTAGAATTATAAATATCTAATTTTTTACCATCCTAGAAGTAATGGATAGGCCTCCAAAATTCTTAAAACTTCTCGAAACATCAAAACACGATTTCGCTTGAGAGGCGATTATTTTTTGCATACGCAAGCCTCTTGCACGCATACACCGGTCGAACCAATCGCAATGATCCCTAGTACTCATCCACAAAAATTACATACCGAATCATCTCCTATCCTACTCCATATACATCTTATAATGAAAATCTCTCGCTTCCTTTTGAAGTGGGAGAAGGGGAAGGGGGCATATGGTGTCATTTCTCCGTGGAGACCATTTTCCATCTCGGAATTCCAACTTTCCTCTCCTCCTCACCCTCTTATCTCCCTACCTTCTAAAAAAATAAACCCATCCTCGCCATCCAATCCGCAATCGACGACGACTCTTCCACCCCACTTTTTAAACCAGAATCTTCCCACGTCACATCTCTCGCTCGCCATCCGTTCCCACCTTGCAATCCCACCCCTTTTCTCACCCACACCCTCTCTCCCACCTACCCTCTCTCCTTCTCCTACCCCCTCTTTCCCTCTCCTGCCCCTTTCTTCCTCTCCTACCCTCTCTTTCTCCCTCAAATACCCTTCGAAACCTCTTTTCTCTCCTTCCGAGGGCTTCTGCTGAAGAGACCGAGGGAGAGGGGAAGGGACGAGAGAGTGGAAAGGAGGGACAGGAGGGAAGAAGACCCTTTACATACACACACCCCAAAGGCAGGAAGGATTAAAATGGAGATTTGGACTCACTCACGAACTCAACTCCTAACCCTATTCCAGAAACCCCTCACCCCCGATCCACTTCCATCTTCAACCCTCTCCCTCTCCTTTTCTTCCTCTCCCTAACTGCTCTCTCCGCCACTCTCTCTCTCCTCTGCATCTCCCTATATGTGCTTTCCCCTTGGGCCACTCCTTACAGTCCACCTCCTCTCATCTACTCCAACCTACACTCGGCTCACATACCTTATTCCCTTTCTATCATTTCCCTTCGCAATGATACTCCTGCTCTGCTCCTTGCAATCTCCTCCGTTTTCTCCTACACTCGTCCTTTCAATTTCCATATTTTCACTCTTTTCTCCACTTCCACTATTTTTCTCATTGTTTGTTTCTTCTCTTTTTATTCTCTTTCTCTTCTTCGAGTTCTCCTCTTTAACTATTTGCTATTTTCTAAATGGCTTCTCTTCTCTATTCATACTTCGAAACTTCCATTTCTCTCAGGGAATTCTTTGACAACTAAGGTTTTCATTCAGAGGAATTAAAATTGCCCTCAATGGAAAAAATTTTCCTTTCAAATTATATAAATTCCCTTCCCTAATTATATAAATCAAATATTTGGATACTAAAGTAGCTAAACAGATCCGTTTTTGTATAAATTATTTATCTCAAATAAAATAAAAATCCTTAAATGGGTAGATGATATCAAACAGCTCTTTGATTAGAATATATATTATCTATTATTATACCGGAACGAATACGCCAAAGTATGAAAACATATGCTCTAAAGCAGCGGTTCTTAAATTGGGGTCCGCGGACCCTCGAGAATCCCTAGCAGTAGTCCCGAGGGTCCCCGCAGCAAAGAAATTTACATGAAAGGGATCCTCAGATTACTAAAGTTTAAGAAACACTGCTCTAAAGCATAGTTTATCAACCTATTCTCACCAAATACACCTTGGGTAAGTTTCCCAATCCCATGTAATATTTACAGATAGAGAAAACAGATTTTTCCAAGACTATATTAAATAGGCACACTATACGATCCAGACTTTCTGATTTATTCTTTTTACAGAATTTTATAAGAATTTTTCAAACAAATATGGTATTATATGGCATAGTGTTATTTTTAAAGTGCCTCCGATTTTATCTCGCGCACCCCTTTCTTACTACTGCTTGAGAAACTCTGATCTACAGTATCTTAGTATTCACTTCTCAATTTACTCTTCCAGTGTATAAGCTATTATTCCCTTCTCTCTGATCCTTTCCTCGTCATTTTGGTACTCTCCTCTTCACATCTTCCTTAAATATTTTTCCATTTTTAATTCTCTCTCTACATCTACTCATCTACTCTCTTTTATCCTCTTTATCTTCCCGTTAATCTCGCGCTCCAAATAATCTCATCCTTACAATTCCTACTACTCTCGCTCTCATCTTCATCTCACAGTCCTCTTAATCCCGATATCGACCTTCTCCCTCTATAACCTCTTATTCTCCTTCTCTCTCTCTCAAATTTGCAAATTATCTTAGCGTATATCTACCATCCTATTTCTCTCACATCTCCCCTATTTCCTTTACTGATCCGGATCTCAATTTCCCGCACATTCTATTTTTCGTCGCTAGATCGTCGCCACATCTGTCCGTCAACTTGCTTCATCAAACTTTTCCTATGTTCTTAGGAAACTCCTGACTTTGAAAGACTATTCTCACGCTCTTTCTCAAGTAGTAGCGCCCGTAACTCGCACGCCAACCAAAACCTAATAAGATTGTCTTAAGATTGATTACATAATTTAAATTTTAAAATATTTTTATATAAGTACAAGAATAGAGTTTATGAATGCTGTCATGTGAATGCGTAAATTAAATATTTGGACCATTTAGTTGAAATGCACGGCGTGAGATAAACACAAAGGAATTAATTGATCTGAATCCCGATAAATAACTGAAATCATTATACCACGTTATTCGTCTCAGTTTTTGGTGAACAACGAAGGAGATTTTGAGCCCATTTATGAGCAGTCACCGTGGCCTCAATAATGATCATATGCGCACACACCTACCACTCTATATTCTTTCGCATTTATCTGATCAAAGGAGTAACATCCTCAGCGTAACGATTTTTTTGGGATATCAGGCCTTAAACCACGCCCATCCCATTCATTCAACGTAAAAGGGGTCAAATTCACTCGTCCACCAAAAATATATTCCACGCACGCCATGAATCGCGTTAGTTTCTGCCCCACGCAAATTTCAGGCCACACATCAAAGCGATATTACGACAGTCCGCTGTGTCATAACGTGTTATAATGACGTACAACCCTGATTGGATACTTTTTTTAATGCCTTTCTTCACCCCGCCCCACATGATATTCCGTTTAAAATGCATATTCACGAGCGAAAAATACAAATAAAATTTCACTGTTAAGAAAAAAATTTACATTCATAACAAGGTTGGCGTTTGTTATAGGCGCATTAATATTGCATGAGGCTCGAAAAATAATAAACACTGATTACTTGCCAAGGAGATGGAGTTGTAACTTAAGAGTCACGCGACAGAGAAGAGAGATTGTGTCGCCAGATAATAATAACGCACAATAGTGTGTGGGTGTCTGGAGGTGTGCGTGTGTCAAAAGTCGAACAGGTTGTCCAGGTTTCTTCGACCAAATTGCTTTGTGAGCCAGGATTTTTATATTCAATAAATTGACTGTGAGTAATGTGTGAATACCCTAATGGAGCTGGATCTCATAAGAGATTCCAACAAACGGCTTAATCGTTTTCTGGCATCTGTAACGGAAAATTCATATCGAATAATCGTTTAGATCGATGCAAAAGTCTAATGCTAGGCAGTATAAATCCATCTGTTCCCACGCTTTACCTTAGGGTTGCCACAGCCTTAGTATAAAAAAACGCCAAGTAGCTAAAAAAAGAAATAATTTCATCCTACTAGAATAGAAAGTTCATCAAATGCGTGACAAAATGAATGATTATGCAATGCTACGCAAAAATCGCATTATTTATTGATTGATAACCTATTGAGATGTAAATTCAATGCGATCGTCATATCGATTACTGCATACATTAAACTGAAAAAATATTTCTCCTATATCCATAAAAAGTCTGGGAAAACCAGATGCGCATTTCGGTTAAAAAGCCTTCTTTGCATTATCGATTAACCAATGTTACCAGAAAAATCAACGTCAAATACAACGAAATTAAATTATTTAGCCGTAAAATTTTTGCTTACGCTGAGAAGACGTGATACAATACCACCTAAATATGTTATTTTTTCTTTTAGGACATTATTATCACCTATTTCACTAAACTGAATAATAACGTAACGAAATAGAAAGTGATTATAATTTCTTGTCGCTTTCTACAATTTATGACAATTTAAGCATACTTTTTATTTATTGAAAAGTAAAGCATTTCTTATTTACGAGATAATTTATATTATAATTTTCCAAAGCTTCCAATTTAGCAAAGCCAAAATTACAATTTCAATTTTTTTCGATAATTTATAAATTAAATTATTTTATGTATCACAGACAGTTATGAAAATCGTATAGTAAATACTAGAATGAACGGAATTTGAGCATTCTTAGTTTATGTCAAAGTGACGAAGATGTTTTATTAAGAAATAATATGTAACGTCCACGCATCAAAGATTCCACCGTCTATATTTTTTATTTCTAAGGAATCGGAGCATCCGTCACATTCGTGAAAAAATAACCAGCGCGTGAAGACCAAAATTTTTTTGTAACAACAGGTAATTTTCATTAACGTACCGTTCATTAACCCAAAGCAGATGCGTGATACAGATTACACAGATGCATGATAAGCCTTTATTCTTTAGAAAGTGCACGGCCCTCGGGGTCATGAAATTAATGGTCTTCTGTCAAATGCTGCGATGAACGTTTTACAACGATTTCAGTACGATAGATTCGACTGCCACCTAGCGGAACAAGCAGCAGCGACTGGTAATTTTTGACTTGGAGCTCGAGGCCTTGATTGATGGATTGTCTAACGTGCCTCGATTTGGCTTACTTTGGAACGAATGTTACAAAAGCAATTAAATAACTAAGTCTACATTTTGCTCTGTCGTTCAACTTATTTTATTTAGTCTTTTAAAATTACGACCTACATTTATCTCAATATTACTTTAGAACATCTAAACTTTGAAATTTGACAATTATGAAATGCTAATGTTGAATAAAAATTATCATGAAATTGTAAAGGATGAAGCAATTAAACATAGCAAGTAGCATAATTAAATCGGGTTCTCCATAACCGGCTACCCTACTAAAACTTTATTTCACTTTAACTCTTGCTGCCGTTCAAGCCGTCTATCAGTTGGATCATTTCTATATCTTTTTTGTTTTCAATCACGTCTTAGAACTTCCATTCTCTTCCTTTAAGAGGCATACTTAAATACTCCAGTATTTTTATAACTGTTATATTATCGTTCTCGAATGTCAGGCTCTTGTTAATAATTCCTTGTTTTTACTTTACCTATCAATTTTATTTTCTTTCTATGGCCTGATCCTGAAGCACTCCAACTTTCTACTACATACATCAATTTTACTGAGTTAATTTCTCTGTAGTGGAGATATAGACTAAATTACGTACATAGCATGCACCAACTCCTTCCACAGATATATATTTAATGAAAAAGCATAAATAAATAGAATATTGTGAACATTTGTATAAATATTTTAGTGATAAGTCGAGTGACTGTAAAAAAACGCAACAGATTGCAATGACAAAAATAGCTGTGTCCTTTATAGAAATCGTTAAAAATGATTCAGAAGTAATGGACAAAAGTTCCAAAGTACGATTTAGAGTAAGGATAAAACCCGGAGTTAAACTTTGGAAATAAATCGAAATAAATTCAAGGAGTGCATTTTTATTGGTATCTTACATAGTAGATATGGACAAGTTATAACTTGTATTTCAGCGGAATATGCCTTCGATGAAAAATAATACGCTCGGGAAAATTTTCAAGGGTATTGTGATCTCAAAAAAACAAGCTCCGTCGCTAGATCAAGAGCTGCGGGCCAATCAATATTTCAGCGTAGACAGATGAGGTCAGCGATGGAATTTCAAGCAATATATTTTTTATGCATTTTACGGGAGAAAATCTCTTCCACCACACTGCGGAGCTGGGAAATAGATTTATCTGAGCAGAGTTCTCAATACGTCTCGAAAAGAGGCGCACGAAAACGCTTTCTCATTTTCGATGAGACGAGAAATCGCCAGGTCAAATAAAAATGGACTTATTTCTAAGGAATAGCGAAAATATATCGCATCTATTTCAGAAAATTTTCCTATGCGGATCATGCGCAATATTATCACAACTGTACCGTCACGATTTCTTTAATTTTTGCCGATATAATTCATGAGAAGACATTAATCATTTAGTGGTAAGGTAATACAGATAACTACAATAAAATGATTGAAAAAATAAGATGACAATGTCGGCGACAAACAATATAATTCTTTAGAATAAAAATCCGTGACTACCGCTGAGTATGCCTGTTTTGTATCCTAAATACGTTTTCCCAAACGTTTTACTGCTGTTACAGTTATCACTGTCATCAATTGGATTCTGGCCATAAGGTGAGCTTCATAATTCGCTTCTTGCTATTCTCGACGGCGACAATAACGTATCTTATATCAAGCAAATGCCTTGGTAAAACGGTGTATAAGCAACCTAAGCAGACAGGAGCGATATCTCAGATAACATTAAACGAGACGATAAACAAACCGAGGGAGAGAAAAGGAGCTAAGTCCTAAGTCGCTTGGCTTTTTTGGTCGTGTTTACTTCCCTTTCACCAACCGCGTCCTTGTATTCGGAGAACACGCAAAAGATAGACACGCGTGGTGTTGGACATTCGAACCGAATCATCGTCAATCATTCGGTCCGCGGGGGAATGGAATGGGTGGAGAGGATAGAATGTGGAAGGCTGGAGGAGGGCGCTAAGAATTACGTTCCGATGCTTTCGCGATGGTAAGAATGAAGAGAGAGAAAGATAGAGAGAGAATGGCGGAGGGTGGGAGGAGAGCAATAGGCGATGATCCCCCTCCTTCGTATGAGTGATGACTCGGGTGTCCTTCCGACGTGAGGAGAAGGGGAGTCGCCCTTTCTTGTGGGTGCTGGCAACTGGGGTGTGTGGGAAGGGAATAGAGCGTAGAGGGAGGTCGAAGATACGAGAGGGGGAGGTAAGGGAGGGGTTCCGCACACGAGTGAGATTGATGGGAGTCCGTCTTTCGCCTTCCTAGAGGGCGAGAGTTTAGTCTCGCCATCCACGGAGGACCTATGCCCTCATCCCATACGCCACCACCCCACCCCTCTCTCTATCTCAATCCTCCACTTCTCCTCCTCCCTTATTCCTTTCCTATTCTCCCGCTTAGACTCCATCCCCGTTCCTCGGACTCTCTCGCCTTTCCCTCCCCACGCGAACGCTCCACCTGACCCCCTCCCACTTTTCCACGTACGTCGGTCATTCATCATCCCAAATATACACCCCCTCCTTCCCACTCGTGGTCTGCTTGGCCTTTCTCCCTCATCCTCCCTATCTTTTCCTCGTCGTTCTTCTGCACTTCCTCTGGACCTCTTCCTCCTTTCTCTCGACCTCTCTCCGCTTGCGTTACGTTCGTGGACGAACGTCTTCCTATCTCTCCCACTTCCTCCTTTCTCTCTTTCCATCCATTCGCTTCGTTGCGTCTTCTGCGACCACCACATTACCGTCCACGAAACACGGTCTGTTATTGCGGCTGAAGATGCGCTTTACGTATGGGTGGAGAGGAACGGTCAATACTTATTTATGCTGGAAGGAGTTGAGAATTCTGCACAAATCGAATCAGAAAAATCACATCACGCTCGAGCAAACTATAACCTTCGTATTCTTTCAAGTAACCTATAAAAGTTGCATTTCTGTTCGATATGAAATTGAAGATAAAATTAAATTCTTGAGAAAAGGTAAAATTATCATCGTTGATTGATTTTTAGCAAATAACTAAATATGATAGACATAACCGGAATATTAAGTGATATTACATAAAGTCAGTATTCACGCATAATTTTGAAATTTACGAGACAGTTGTAATTATGTTATGTACTGAAATAGAATCTCCTTGTGATTCGTATATGACATATGATATTTAGGAAATGGAAAAGTTTTTCTGCCGTTAATAATAAATCCAACCAATAAGACTAACTACTTACAAAGGGACATAATACGTACAATCATAATATTATTTTCATTCTATACTAGGATAATTTATATTATCTCCTGTATCTCATACAATAACAGCTATTAATCACTCAGCAACACTTAAGGACAACAATTTCTTTAATTTTCACAAGAAAAGATTTTAAAGTTCCTATAAGCAGAAATAGAGAGTAACAGACGTTCTTTCATAACTTCATGACGATTAATCATTCACTTTTTATGCACTATAGGATGTTAATTGGAAGATATGTAAATTATCTAATCTTTGCATGTTTATTACATTTCCCCAATTAGTTTTGCGTATTTATGTGTATAAAACCAACAGCTAGTCAATGTAATCGCATTTCTCCAATTTTCCATCACAAGATGGTATTATGATACAAGTGATTTCTTAAAAGTCTTTCTATCTTTCCTGTTGTTATTTTTTCTATTACTAAAACAATTCATTTTCAGGAATAATTTAATAAACGCTCTTTTCTTTTGGCTTCAGCTTATCCATTTTATTCTTGGCAATCTTCCAACAGCTTGCTGTAGGTCGTGGTGTGCCATTTAGATTTAAAGAAAAGTTATATCTAATATAATTACAATTCGTCTCTAGTGGTGGTTTAGAGAGAAGGATATATTTAATAGACAAAATAATCCATTTCCATTATTTTTAGGCGTTCTTTACCAGCGAAGCTGTAATAGCGGAACGCCTTATGGGCACGTCTGGTCCGTCCGTCCGTCGTAACTTTCATCTCCTAAACCGCTGGACGGATTTTAATTTAATTAGGTATGAGTGATCTTTATTAAAATTTATCGCCCAGTTGTGATTTTCAACTGAATGCGTCAATTAGAACTTCCACTTTACATAAATACTTTAATAAACTTATATTCGTATCTCGCTAAATGGCATGCGTCAAGCAACAATGAAATATTAAACTTTCATCTCCCTAGCTCTTATATGATCTGTAAGGTACAGATTTAAAAAAAATTATTCGTATAGAGAACAACATTTACTACAAGGAAGTCCACAAGGCCACGTAATTACGAGTTATGGTTTCGGAGATAAAAATTCGAGAAAATCCCAAGCAAAACATTGCATATTTTGTTTACATCGATCGCGAAGACGGTTCTCTCGGCAAACAACAATTAAAAATCCATATATTTCTCTCGCATTCTCTTATATTATCTGTGAGGTATAGATTTAAAAAATTTGGATAGAGAACAACGTTTACTACAAGATAGTACCCGAGACTATAGTTTCCGGGATAAAAATTCGAGAGTCACTTAATCTTTCGTTACCGTTCCATACGTGTTTCCCATGAAGAACGCCTTTGAAATCTCTGTGTATTCCATTTATGGAGTATACTTTTACATCTTGTTTACCAAACAAGAAAGCTTGTGAGATTCATTATTTTTATCCCTCTCATTTGCAATTTCGTAGTACACATATGATAAATAAATAATATTTCAAATTAAAAATAACTAAAAACATCCATCAAACTATGCTTATTAATCTAAAAATTATTGTTATGTTTTGCCATAATACAACTGTTTTGCCTGAAAATCTATTACCCTTCCTATATTATTTTAACGACCATAGTCTTCCATTTATATAATTATTATAATTCCCTTTGACTTTATTGGGATCTTTATAGTTTAATTTATTTCCTTTGCTCTATTATGAATATTTTAAAGAAATATACATACACTAGAGGAATTACCGGTTGAACATCAACGGGACTTTGTAGTGTGATTTAAATTTAACTTCTGAGGTGTGTGTGTGTTAAAAACTTATATATATAGACACACACAAACTTTACTGTTGATATATGCAACGGGGTATTCCGATAGTAAGAAGTAGTTAGTAAAATTAAAATAAAAATAGAAATATTCGAAAAAGATTTTACAGATTTATATAATATGTTCCAAAAAATCTCCTAGTATTTCTTTATAAACTATATTTCTTGTGTAGAAACGACCATCTCTCATCTTAAGAGAAGTTAAAATGTAAGAATTAACATGAAAAAAACTGAGCTGGCTGGGAATAACCACATGAAAAAATATGAGTAAAGGCTGCTACTTTAAATACAAAACAAATGAGCTTTATAGGTTATCTGAAATTATTTACGTTGCTATCTATTACGTTTGACGTTGCTACAACAATAATTTCGATGTTTCATAAAACTCGCGAAGCGAATAAAGCAATTATTTCGTCTATTTGAAGGCTTAATAAACGCTAATTCAATCGGAGGCAACAATGTGGGTCGCCTTGACAACAGCCGGAAAGAGTAAGAAAAAGTTATAAAATTTCGAAAAGATAATGCGTGTTTCTGACAAACTCTTTCGTGTAACACCTAAAAATTGCAAGAATAAGATATTTAATAGTTTTTACCGCCGAATAAAACAAAAACGGGGAAATTCGGTCCATGTTTACATATTTTAATGACTGAATGAAATAAACCTTACACCTTGAAAAAATCGAAAATCCCGTGTAAACTTAAGGGAAAATATAATCGTCTCCCGGATTCTCCGGGAGTTTTTCTGGGATGTTTGATTTTTCTAGGGACCACCTCATGGGGATTAACGATTGTGAAATTTTCATCTCTTACTTCCATT